>OZ014532.1:146648190-147264589 GCA_963966105.1 Volucella zonaria | reverse complement strand
GTGCCACAAGTCGATGAAAACGATGGCAAAATTGAATGAATTCGGCTACGAATTGCTTCCCCACCCACCGTATTCTCCAGATTTGGCCTCCAGCGACTACTTCCTGTTCGCAGGCCTCAAAAGAGATTTAAGACCGATGAAGAAGTAATCGCCGAAAGGCCTATTTTGAGGCTAAACCGAAATCGTACTACAAAACTGGTATCGAAAGATTGAAAAATCATTTCAATCAGTGTATCGTCCTCGAAGGCAACTATATTGATAAATAAAGTTGAATTTTGCAAAAATTTTGTGTTTTACTTTTCAGCCAATGTGTTATGTATATGCATTGGGTTGTAAAGCACAAAATGTCCGATTTTCACACAGTCGGAAATAAGAAGTTCTCGAGTGAACATCTGTGTCAGAATGTTAAATTTTCTTTTTTTTTATAAAATAAAGTGGTACGTGTGCTTGACGTGTGAGAATTTTAGGGTTCGTTACAAGTACCGTTATTTTTTTTCTAGGAATTATTTACCATGCTGTCGGCAGTTCAAATTTGAACCCTCTTCCTTTACGAATTTAAAATGGGACATAATGCGTCATTGGCAATGAAAAATATTAATGACGCATTTGAGGTAAATGAACGCACTATACGACGTTTGGTTTGGAAAGTTCCGTTCCGGAGATTTCAGCCTCAAAAATGAGCCACATGGGAAGCCGGAAACGTTAGTTAACGACGATGTTTTAAGAGCAACGGTGGATTTGGACCCAACGAAATCGGTGCGGGGGATTGCACAAAGCATGGGAATATCCCCAATGACAATAAGTCGTCACCTTTCTCTCATAGGAAATGTAAAGAAACTCGATGAATGGGTACCCCATGAACTGACGAATCCCAAAACGTACGGCGACTGGAAATCTGCAAATCGCTTACATTAAGAAACCAAACTGAACGGTTTTTGCACCGGATGCTCACCTGTGATGAAAAGTAGATCGAATCGAAAAGATCTGAGCAGTGGTTGGATGCAGATGAAAAACCAAAACACACCCCCAAGCCCGATCTTCACCCAAAAAAGGTTATGGTGACAATTTGGTGGACATCGAAAGGACCGATCCACTTTTTATTTCTTCAACCAGGAGAAACGATAAACTCTATCAAATATTGTGAGGAAATCGACATATTGCATGCCAAATTGGCTGAAAGGCACCCTGCGTTGGTCAATAGGCACGGTCCGATCCTTTTGCATGGCAATGCTATTGTAGACCCCATACCTCACACGTAACGGTGCAAAAACTGTTGCAGTTGGAATTTGAAATTCTTCCGCATCCACCATACTGTACTGATTGGGTCTATAACTTAAAACGTGCGGTTTGCTAAGAGATGGCGTAACTTGTATTATTCCATTGTTATTATTCCATTGGAACATGCGTTGGAAAGCTACTGTCATTGTACGTCATATCAGTATATGTCATACATTTGAAGCGTAAACAACAATGATTTTTTTTCACTCAAATATGTCGAACTTTGTGCCTGAAAAAGTGTTTTTGCGGGGAGTTCTCCTTCATTACTTTAATATGAAGAAAACTGCTGCCGAAAGTCATCGTATTTTGGTGGAAATTCTTTTGGGATGGGATCCACAAATTGCCAGAAAGATGGGAAAAAGTCATAGCTTCAGATGGGCAATACTTTGAATAATACTATTGTACATATTTTTCTTAAATAAACGTTAAAATTTTGAAAAAGAACAGCATGAATTAAGTTATGTACCATAATTTTTTGTAAGTTAAGGGCTAATTGAATGTGTGTTTTTGTTTTTTTTTATTAAAACCTAGTTTAAGAAAAAGTTTGATGACCTGAAAAAAAGAGGGATTTGCTGATTGTAAATTTATTATTTCAATTTCTCTTCAAAGAAATCGCTGATCAAGAGTGTTGATGGAAAAGTTTTATACGTCCCTTTTTATATAATCGTACTTAGACAAAGGCGCCTTGGTTGAATATCTATTTTGCTTTATTTTTATTTTATGGCTTTATGTTAACCCCTATAAAAATGAATTGAGAACGGGGAAACATTGCAGGTACATAGATAATTAAATGAAGTTAGTTATTGATTGGTTACTTGGAAAATTTTTATTATATTTGTTTTCTCTCGTTTTTTTAATATACTAGATGGAGTGAAAAGTGACCTCCTTGGGAATTAAATTTTTTTTTTTTTAAATGTTTTTCTATATTATTCAATATAGTCCCCTTTTAGTTTGATACACTTATTCTAGCGATTTTCCAACTTCTTGATCCCGTCCGAAAAGTAATTTTCCGGAAGGTCTGCAAAATACTGATGAGCCATCTTTTGAGGTGTCCAAATCCAGTTACCAATCGACGACAAAAGTCCGCCCGATTCCGCATCAGCAAGTCCAAACACTCTTTCGAAGTGCTGTCGCGTTCGTGTTTTTGGTCATTCGCGGCACCCAGTGGCAGGATAACTTTTTCATATGCAGAATATTGCCCAAAATATGGCGTGTGCGCTCATTAGTAATCTTTGTGGTATCTGCTAGCTGGCTCACCTTCACTTTCCGGTCAGCCAACACTATTTCATGTATTTTTTTTACATTGTCCTCTGTAACCGCATCGGATGGCCTGTGGCTGCGGACTTGATCGGTAGTGAAGTTACGGCCACCACGAAACTCTCAAAACTGACGGTGTAATCTGACGGAGCATTAGCCCCATAATATTTATCCAACTTTTCTTATGTTTCCTTCGCGGTTTTGCCTCTCAAAAAATAACGTTTTATGAGAGAACGAAAATCGTTTTTGTCCATTCTCAACATGATGCCAAACACGTCAACAACAATCAGCTGTCAAAACAAAACTGAAGATAGTATCGCACTGAAATTTGGCATGTCTGCCTAAATATGAACAGACTTCAAGACACCATAACCTTTTTTGCAGTAGCAGCGCATTCTGACGGTCAAGGAGGTCACTTTTTACTCCATCTAGTATAATCAATAATAACCATCATAATAAAGTATAATTGAACTTAAATGGGTTTCCGGTCACTGTTTTTTGTTATATAAATTGTCATAAGCGACTGATAGCGATTTGTAAAGTTTGGTGTTTATTTGAGCTGAGACTAAAAATATTGTTTAAAAAAAATGTGAAGACCTAAAAGCTATTTGGTAGTACCACCTTGATCAAAAAGTTCCGCACCACACTCACCGTGTGGCGCTCCCATTGTTCCGATTGCAGCACGAATTTTATCAGCACCTGTAACTTCAGCAGCCACGGAAAGATCGTTTAGTGAAATTAGTTAGATACATAGCAAAAAACGAAACCGTCTTACTGTTGAAAGGGCCGGGAAACTCACATGTATATCTTATAACTGGAATATTAAACTATCACAAAAGACAGAAAAAGAAGAACAGCCAAGTTGCAGTTAAAATATCAACATACCCAGCACATCAAAAAAAAAAACTGGATCGGAAGAACCCATCTCTTTGGATAGGCTTTTTTGTAAATAAAACAGCCAGTGTTACGTAAATTCACTTTGTTTTTTTTTTAATAACTAAAGAAATTATTTCATTATCAGTCTTCATACACATAAAACATAAAACACAGCTTTACAAAAATAAATAAATAAAAAACTAAAGAAAGTTATTTTAACACTTTTAAATAAAGTGCTGCTAATATGGACCACCTTGTGTTAAATATGGACCAGGGTGGTCCATAATTAATACAACTTACTATTGCTATCTAAGGACTGAAACGAATAAAATTTGGAAACTTTAAAGTAAGAATTAGCCGATAGCCGTGGTAGCTAGTGCTATATATTCTTTTTTATATATTATTATTGTAATTTATTACTTAATAATAAGAATTAATAATAATAATAATAAAAAAAATATTTTCATAATTTATGTAAATTTTTTTTATTTGCTTTAAAACTCTGTTTTTATTAAATTCATTCAGAATTACAAAAAATAAAAAAATTATTTGGGTTCCCATTCTTTCCTCAACTTCTTTCGAATGTCCTTCATAAGGTTGGTGACAGTTACATCAGTGATCTTTTTGGACGCTCTTTTCCATTTAGCACTAAAATCTTTTACGCGCTTTGCACACTGCTCACTTTTCCTCAATTCAGCTTTGACCAAAGCCCAATACCTTTCAATGGGACGGCACTGTGGAACATTGGGTGGATTCATGTTTTTTGGGAGAAAGTCGACATTTTTAGCAACAAGAAAGCTCAACGTCGCATGAGCATAGTGAGCTGAAGCTAAATCTGGCCAAAATAATGTTGAGCTCTCATGTTTGTTTAAGAAAGGAATCAACCGTTTTTTTAGGCACTCGTTAATGTACACTTCTCCATTAATTGTTCCCATTGTAATAAACGATGAGCTTCTGTGTCCACATTGGCAAATGGCCTGCCAAACGAGATATTTTGACCCGAATTTTTCCATCCCAATTGATGTTGTTGATTATGGAAGAATCTCAGCTTCAAACGAGTTGTAAAACTGCGCACCTGGAAGACTAGTAAAGTCGGCTTTGACATAAGTTTCGTCATCCAAAACCAAGCCCGCTTTCTTGTTGCAGATCAACTCGTATAGCTTTCGGGCTCGTGTTTTTATGACTTTTTCTTGCTGTTCAGTAACTTTTGGTATTTTTTTGTTTTTTTCGTCCTTTCAGACCGTTAAGTTTTTTAGATCTTTGTACCATTGTTTGGTTGGTATTACATTTTCGAGCAACATCTCTGGATGACATAGTCCGGTTTTTTACGATGGTACCCACTATTTTCCTGTCCAAATTTGTATCATGTGCTCCACTTTTCTGTTTTCGCTTAACTATCAAACGAGGAGATCGACAATTACCTAAAACAAATGGACGAGATAATTAAACATACTATGGACGCTACAATACCGCGGTGTCGACGTACTCCTAACGAAGACCTGTTCCGCAATCCTACTATTGACAAGACTCAAAAACTTGTACAGACAGTTTACTGACAGACAAGACCCGGAGATTAGGACACTGAAGTCGTCGATTAAAAATATTCAAACGTTAATAAAAGAGAATTACAGAATTTCTGTAAGTTGGAACAACAGGGTTCGGGCTGTAAACACCAGCAACCCGAATATGTTCCCGCAAATAAATAAAATATTTCGGAGAAAAAATCAAAACGACCTTCAGTGTCTTAAAATAGCCCGGACAACAGACAACGAACGTTTACTGACAATAGCAGGTATTGATCCAAATGAGGCCGCTGATGATGACGACTTCTTTGTGATCGAGGATCCACAGGAGAAGGTTGAGGCCATAGGTGCGACTTTCCAGGAAATATACAAGGCCACTGATACCATTGGCCCTAATTATGACCTGGACAATCGCGTCTTGGTGCACGACTTCTGCATTCGAAATGAAATAGAAACCGAGGGCTCTGGTTTCACCCGGTTCAGCGACGAAAATATGGCAAATAATGTCATTACCAGAGAGGGTGACCTACCTCCGTTCATTTCGAAGGAAGAGCTCCATGAGATCTTCGACACAATCAGGGCTAAGAAATCAGTGGGGACCGATGGTATTGCAAACATCGTGCTTCGACATCTTCCTCTAGAAGCGGTGGACATTTACACCACACTGTTTAATAATGCAATGAATAATGCACATTATCCAGCGCATTGGAAAACGGCAGTGGTTCAACCTATCCCGAAAAAGGGAAAGGATATATCCAATCCGGCGAATCTCCGGTCGATAAGTCTCCTTCCGAATATCAGTAAGGTGTTTGAAAAAGTAATCAATAGAGCTCTGTCTAGGTGGGTTGAGGACAAACATATAGTTCCGGATAATCAATTCGGTTTTAAGGCGGGACATGATATCTCACATGCCGCGTCTAAACTGGTGTCCGATATCCAATGGAATAAAAGCAAAAACCAATGTACTGGTGCCTGCCTTGTTGACTTGGAGAAGGCCTTCGACACCGTATGGTTAGAGGGTCTTTTCTATAAGCTGACTAGGCTGGGGATCAGTAAACCACTCTTGTACATTCTTTATAATATGCTAACCAACAGACAGTTCATCGTAAAAAATGGCGATGTGACTTCTGTTGGAATATTTCAAATTAAAAATGGTCTTCAACAAGGCGCGGTCAATTCGCCGATCCTATTCAACATTTATACAAGCGATCTGATAGGTTCACTTCCCCATACTATTGCGTACGCAGACGATTTGATAGCGTACAGAACAGGTCCAAAAATCGAGGTCATTAATACTCTCTTGCAGCGTGACTTCGATAAGATAAGACGATTATGCGATGACTGGAAGTTGAAAATCAACTTTCAGAAGTCGGAAACCATTCTCTTTAGGACGCCGTTGTCTGGAGCCTCTAGGGATACCAGGAAAAATTGGCGTAAGTTCTCGATCATTGGACAACACGGACAGCCTCTTGCCTGTCGGAATGTAGTCAGATACCTTGGGATCTGGCTAGATCGGTTTCTGTATTTTGATAAAAATGTAGATGCTGCTCTGGCCAGAGCTAAAGGCGCTTTTGCCCTTACAAAGAGACTGTTTTATAGCAGCCAACTCGATGAGAGGGTAAAGGTAATCTGCTACATGGCCCTTATCAGGCCCATGCTGGTATTCGGGTGCCCCGTGTGGTTCAATGTACGAGCAAGCTTAATGGAAAAGATTCGGGTGTTTGAGAGGGCTTGCCTTAGGGCTTGCCTTCGCTTGTACAGAACACCAGAGTCGGAGTACAAAAAATTTTATCGTAATGAGGTCCTTTACAACAGAGCGAACCTAATACGAGTGGACAACTTCGTAATTAAGCTGACTCGAAGACACATCGCAAGAGCAATGGCCTCGACGAATAACCTGATATCTGGGGCTTACTACCCCAACTACCTTTACCACGAGAGTGTGCGTTCTGACGGCTTCGTTCCACCGGAAGCATTCCTCTACCTAGATCAGATAGGGTTGATCCAGGATAGATCAGCGGTCCCGTTAATCTTCCATGTCGCTCGGAAAGCTGGGGACAGGCGACTCAACTACGGCAGAGACGTCGCACACGGCAGTGTGGATCGTCTCAGGTTCAGTAGGGCGGTGGGGAATCGCGATAAGAGGGATGTCGTTCGGCAGCACCAGCATTTCTGGTGGTTGAATGATGGAGAAGATGCTTCGTCGTCGTTTCCGTCAATTACGGACCAGCCTCACTAATGAGGCAGAGCTGACCAATCTATTTGCTATGTGAATAGCGATGGCCAGCTTACATAGGTTTAGGTTAGCATTTAAGAAATATATACATATATTAGTATATACCTTTGTATATACTCGTACTAATATATGTATATAATTGTGAATGTATAATATCTATGTGTGTGCATTGTGTATGTAGGTTAGGTAGCCTAAGGTTTATTTTAAATTAGATATTAAGTTTTTATAAAAAATTAAGTCCATATGCTAAGTTTTTGTTAGCAACTTTTTTCTTAGCTTTAAGTATACAAACATTTCAATAAAATGTAAATAAAGTCGAAAGACATAGATATAAGAATTTAGAGTAGCTTAGAGTGCCTGTGTGGAGCCAGTAAGTTAGTATAAGTTTGTTAAGTAATTTTAAGCTAGCATTTAAGCATTTTTTGTTAGTATGTAAGAATTAATGATTTAAAAAATAAAATGCATTTAAAACCAATAAAAAAAACTAAAACTAAACCCATTTTCCACCTGCCTTGTCTTCAGAAAACAGACTTTAGCATCTTCTTTCTTAGTTCGATCAGGGCTTTCATCAGATAAATCGTCCGGAAAACTTTCTGATGAAGTAGATTCTTCTGTACGTTGGTTTTTCTTTCTGTGGGGAATGTTGCTTCGCTTTATGTCCCTAAAATGTAATTTCTTGAGTACCTTATGGAATAATTAACAATTATAAAGTATTTAAATTTTAAAACCTATCTAAAATTTGTATCTACCTTTTTCTCTACTTTGCTGATTTCTTTTCCATGTCCAGTTGTTTGCTTCTTCAATTCTCGTTCGTGTTTATTTTTTAATGATTCTTCGAGAGCCTGTTTGTATGGTGATGGTGAAATAAGTTCTGCCTTTCCTGGTTTTCTTCCTCGATTTGAAATCTTTTTAACTCGGATTGGAACGGGAGAAATTTCATGAGGAAATGTATACGAAGATGATCTTATACCAGTAGAAGTAGAAGGTTCTGAGATGTGAGCTTCCGTTTCATATGAGTTTGCTTCTATTTGGTTTGTCTCAGGAATTAAATTTTTATCAGGAGAAGAGAAAGGTTCTGAGAAGCGCAGTTGAGGTTCAACTGGATTTGGTTGCAGTATCATAAGCTCATCAGTTGGCGCAGTAATTGAATCAAGTGAACGTGGATCACTTATTTTTGTTAGAGCTTCATCAACTTCCTCTGCTGCAAGGAAGTTGAAGATATGCCTATCAAAAGGACAAACGAATTGGATGCAAACCCTTTAACTACTATTTCTCCAGTCTGAGTTTTCAAATATGCTCATTGTTTATGACCCATCGCCTGATTTCCTCTGTCAAATATTTGTTTAAGGGTCCCATGAATGTTTTGTCGAGAGGTTGGATTTTATGACTAGAGTGCGGGGGAATGGAAAGAATACGAAGAAATAACCATTCTAGCCAATTCTATGAGATCCATGTTCCTTGTGTGGCTGGCATGTCCGTCCATTATGAGCAATACTGGAGACGACTCAGTAGGTTTCACCATTGCAAGAAAGTGCTTGAACCATCTTATAAACAAATTGGTTTGAACCCATCCAGAGGGATGATTTTGCATGAATTGATCCGGGCGGTGCACCTTTCATAAGAAGAGGATTATGCCTCTTCCTAGGGAAGATAAACATCAGTGGCACAAACGATCCTCCTGCGCTCATACGTAAAATTGAAGCTATTAAAGATCCTCTTTCAGCTGAAGTGAGTGCTCCTATCTGCTTTCGACCTTTCATAGCTAAGACTTTTGGCATTTTTGTTGGGACAACCGAAAGTCCTGTTTCATCGATGTTATATATATTGTTTGGAGAAAAGTTGTACGTTTTAATTTCTGTTTCTAGAAGGTCGAAGAAAATAGCGACATTTTCCTTGGAAAATCTTTTTGCTCGAGCTATAGACGTTCCAGTCGGTTGACGAAATGACAGTGATGGATGGCGTTTAAGGAATAGCCAAAGCCAAACTCTACCAGCAGCTTCTTGTTGCAATGAAAAAGGGTTCGGTATATTGTTTTTAATAGCTAGTTGAAATGATAATCATCGTATGTCTTTTCTTGTTAGACCGAACAACTTTGCTTCTATAAGTAGCGTATATTCCACTAAAGAGTCCTCGAGCTCTAGAGGGAAGATAGGTTTTCTGCCCAACTTAGTAGACAACAAATCTTCCACTGGTTTTTGTGTCTGTGCAGCCAAACGCCTCAAGGTAGTTTTAGGCACCTTAAATTGTTTCGATGCCTCCAAGAACCCCATACTCTTCTCTTTAATGGCATCTAATGCTGCTTTCATATCTTCTTTGTTCCACGCCTGTCGTTTTTTTTGGCGGTTGTATAGCTCTCGAAGCCATTATTTCTTTTAAAAAAAATAAAACAATCATGTTATTGCTATGCATAATAGTGTGTTAAATATGGCCTGTGCCATAATAGGAACGCATATGGTGGGCCATATTACCAACATCGGGCTTTTTCACTATTTTTTTAATTACCACACGCTTCATAAACTATTAAATAATTTTGATTTCATATAATGATATTTCAATTTGAGCACTACACAATGTTATAAAAACATTAAACTATTTTCACAAAATTTTATACAAAAACACTTAGCAAAACTTACCCAAAAATTATAATATTGGGTATATAACTGCGGTTTTTTTTTCAAAATTTGAACGTTTATTTAAGAAAAACATCTACAATAGTATAATTCAAAGTATTGCCCATCTGAAGCTATGACTTTTTCCCATCTTTCTGGCAATTCGTGGATCCCATCCCAAAAGAACTGCGCCGGCTTGGCAGCCAAGAATGAATCAAGCCAATTTTTGATATTCTGCTCTGATGTGAACCGTATTTCAGTGTGGGCGTTCTGCATCGACCGGAACAAATGGTAGTCAGAAGGGGCAAGGTCTGGGCTATGAGGCGGGTGGGGTAAGACTTTCCATCCATTGTTTTCCGGTTAGGAACTATTTGTGGGGCCGAGCGTTGTCATGACGGAAAATTATTGCCTCGTGTCTGGTCGCATATTTCGGGCGTTTTTCGGCCACTGCTCTCTTCAAACGGATTAATTGTGTTCGGTAGCGTTGTCCATTGGCTGGGTTTCACATATGATTTTTTGCGCTTTGGGTTGTCGTAATGGATCCATTTTTCATTACCAGTAACAATCCGATGCGTTCCAGCAGCATTTCGGATATGCAAAACCGCCTTTCGACGTCTCTCGGCTTGAGTTCATGTGGAACCCAATTTCCTTGCTTTTGAATATATCCAGCTGCTTTTAAACGTTTTGAAATGGCTGCTTGAGTGACACCCAAAGATTCTGCGAGCTCTTGTGTTTGGCAACAATCTTCATAGAGTAATGCTTCCAGTTCTTCATCTTCAAACTTTTTTGGCTGCCCAGAACGTTCATCGTCTTCCAAGCCAAAATCACCACTTTTAAATAGTGCAAACCACTTTTGGCACGTTCGCTCAGCTAGCGCATGTTCACCATAAACTTCCACCAAAATACGATGACTTTCGGCAGCAGTTTTCTTCATATTAAAGTAATGAAGGAGAACTCCCCGCAAAAACACTTTCTCAGGCACAAAGTTCGACATATTTGAGTGAAAAAAAATCATTGTTGTTTACGCTTCAAATGAATGACATATACTGAAATGACGTACAATGACAGTAGCTTTCCAACGCATGTTCCAATGGAATAATACAAGTCACGCCATCTCTTAGCAAACCGCACGAATTAAGTTATAGATGCAATAAAATAACAAGTACCCCATTTCGGGTGGGTAAATACGATTTTCGGTATACCGGTATATACCCGGTATTTACCCTATGATAAATACCTACCTGGTAGGTAAAAAAACGATGCCCATCATTAGGTACAACCCAGCATGTCGATCGTAAAATAGACGTGGCGCACGGTAACTTTCTCGACCTGAACCACGGATTTTTTTCCCTATAAATTTGCACAATTTGCAAGCGTTGTTCAGGCGGAAAAGTAATCCAAACTGAGCACAAATCAGCTGTGAAAATCGTAGTCGCTTGAAGTGTTGCCAATTTTTTTTTTTAAAACAAACCTCTACCACCCATTAGCTGGAGAATAAAAATAAGATTTAGGGAATACAAATTGTTATTTTTTATATTTGATGTAGTTTTTATTTAGTTTATTTTTTTTTTTCTTAATAGTGAATGCAATTTTATTTCTCTTAAGATTCTCAAAAACAAAACAAAAAAGAAAAAAAAAAAATTTAAATACAGAAAAGTTTAATGTGTATGGGGGGACTTACAAAGTAACTATCAGATTATTCTTTTTTGTTATCGGTAAACGTTCGCTACAATCTGGGGAATCTCTTAAATTACTCGTATCAAATCTGAATCGTTATTTGTTTTTAAATATAAAAATATTTTAGTACAATTAGAATTAAAATTACAATAAATGTAGTTGCTAGGCAAAAGATACGATGAGTTTTATTGAAGTTTTATCGTTTTTTTTTCCGCTTTTTTGTTTGCTTTTTATTATCATTTGAATGAAATTCGTTTATGAAAGGGTGGTAGGTGGGCATGGGTAAGGAGATTAAGGTAAACAAGGAGGATAAATTAAGAATGAGACGTATAACACACATATAACTCAACTGACTGTAACATAGGTTATCTCTCTCTGTCTCTCTGTCTCTCTGTATTTATTGATAATTATAAATAAAATTCATTCAGTATTTTGGATCTCGTTTTAGAATTGAAGTTTTTGTTTTCTTATAGAAAGAAGGTTACACTGTGGAACCCTGTGGAACATTAAACATACAATTTTATTTGATTTGATTATTTTGACAGAGTTTATTCCATTTGTGTGTGGATATTATAATTTAGGTTGGCTCTGCAGAAATTATACTTAATTTTGAGTCTTGTTTGAAAGAGTTTTTGTCTGTCTGGCGGTAGGTAAGATCGTTATGCTTTCCTATTGCATCAGTTTACCTTGGACTATTTCTAGGATCATCTTATGTCTAAAGTATTCCATGTGTTGCTGCGAGAATGTTATTTCACGACCTCGTGATATATATTCGGCAAACATGCAGCTAAAAACACCACAATCACTGCCGTTCATTTGCCGCGGCACATCCCTAACACTTTCGATCAGAAAGTCCGAAGTGTCAAACGGTCTCTTTCTTTTGTCCAATGATTCTTCACGTAGATACTGCTCCAGAGCGGAGAGAATACGTGGATTTGGTGTTCCCATTGAATCGTAGTATTTTATTGAACGAGCTTGTAAATGTATAATGGCCATACACCAGTGAACACCACCAACGTGCACTGGCACTGGGATTACGTCATATGAAAATATGTCGACTTTTCGTGTCCATCGACGGACACCACTGTGTCCTGACTGCACCAACTTGGGCACAAAGAACGTATTCATTGCGTATACCTTGGGAAGACCTTGGCTATGGCATTGTTCTCCACGTTCGGTCAGGAGGTTCATGTAGAAGTTAATTACTTCATCGTTGAGCCAGTTTTTACCTAAGAGAGTGTTAATATCACGGCGGGTGATACTCATGTTGAATTTCGATATCAGCATCTAAAGCGACGAAAATCAAATTAGTTATACTTTGATTTTATGATTTTTATTTACCTGATCCGCTGGACCACTGAAGAGCGCTGATTTGATGAGCGTTTCATGTTCTGGTGTGAGTACTGGAAATTCGGGCTCTTCATCGCCTTCGGGGAAATCATCGAAGACTACCAGATCGGGATCAACAATTTGCAAGTCTTTTAGACGTTGATGCATCTGTTTCTCCCTGAAGCGTGTCTCAGCAGATCGTTCTTCCACTCTGAAAATATATTCAACACTGAATTAGATCATGGAAATTTATTAAATTAATGGTCTAGCACAGATTCGTATTGGACATATTGTATATTTCTTTATTTTCGAATTTAATATGAATAGTGCTAGACTAGATAGTAGTAGATGAGATATGGCAGAAAGCAATAATAAGAAATGCGTGGCAACTTACTCCTTTTCAGTCTCAGCGAGTTGCTGTTTGCGTTCAAGACGTTTTTTCTCCCATTTGGAGGTAGTATTCTGTAGCCAGTCATCCTTGCACACGGGAGCTAAATCAAATTTCTCTTTTAGCGAATTAATCGGTTCTACGTAAGGTCTGGAAAGAAATTGCCCAAAATCAAGTGAATTAATATTGATAAGCTAAGGTTTATAGACACAAAACTACAAGATTCTTCTTTTCTTCGATTTAAGTGAACCACCATTGAAAAATGGTTCATGACATTCGTCGTTGCTACTCGTATATTTAATGACTCCCTGAAATCCCTTCGATCTGACCTAGAATTTACTTCTAAAATAGGTATTCGTGTTAATCAACGCCATCTTGATTTAACTCGCAAAATCAATGATATTAGTAATGACGTAGCAGCAAGCAAAGCGGAAGAAATTCGTATTGCTGCGAATAAATGGGGGCCTGCATGGCGAAAACTACTAACTGTTCAAAACATGGATTGGACCAGTAGCGCAACAATTAAGTTCGTAATGTAGTGCTTGCTTTACCTCCTCGAGGTGGTCCCCGGGCAACTACGTGTATAAATCCTCATACAGGTAGGCCAAAATTGTAAGTGCGATATTGTCTAGGGTCTTGTGCTTAGACTAGGTAACCTGAGCCAGCAATCCGCATTACCGAAACCAGCCCGCTACGGAAACCGACTTAATGCCTCGGATAAGGACTGATAACACGTTGACGACCTTTGGCTATCGTACCCGGACTAAGATTGGTTTCTGGAATGTAAAGACGCTTATTTGATCCTCAGAGTGAAGGACCTTAGAACGTTAGATTCCTTCAATTAGAGCATGAGTTTATGCGATATAAGCTGGACATATTGGGAGTAAGCGAGATAAGGTGGATAGATGCGGGTGAGTACCAATCATCAACGCGTAACACTGTATTACTCTACTCCGGAAGACCAACCGGAGGCCCCCGTGAATATGTAATTGGTGTAACTGCTGTTAACACCTACAGCACGCGGAGGCCTAAACTCCTGGGAGCCGCACGGTGATAGGATTTTAACGGCCAGATTCGTCGCGTCACCATTATACAGTGCTACGCCGTCACGGATGGTTCGTCTGAGAAAGAAAACGAGACCTTCTACAACTAGTTGGGAGTTGTTTATAATGCAACACCCAACGGCGACATTGTTATTGCGATGGGGGACCTTAATACCAAGGTAGGCAGCGACAACGAAGGGCTCAAACATGTTATGAGACGGCACGGATTAGGCAACCGCAATGACAACGGCGAAATATTTGTTGATTTTTGCAACGCAAATCGCCTTGTCATAGGTTGCACCATGTTTGAGTACAAGGCCAGCCATAATGCCAACTGCCACCCCATAAGCCTGGGTGCCAACTGACAGGCAAGCAACCTCCAACCAAATCGACCACTTTGCCATCGGTCGCCGTTTTAGAAGTAGTCTTCTAGACGTGCAGCGGACATGGGGTTGGTACGAGATAACCATCTTCTGATAGCTACTGTCCAATTACGCACTGCTGCCGTTCGAAGATCTAACGACACAACGACACTGTCCGCCACCATCCAAGACCATTGGTGTGCTGTGAAAACTGTTTTCACATCATTTGCTGAAAGGATTGTCGGGAAACCATAGGGCATGGCTTTCCGAGGATACCTGGAGAAAGATAAACGAACGAAAACAACTAAGAGCTCGAATTGCAGCAGCTCCAGGAGCAGGGAGGATTGAGCTAGAGTCCCTATATCGCATGAAGATGAGAGAAGTGCAGCGTAGCGCGAGAAGTGACAAGCGCAATTACATCAATGCGCTGGCCGCGCAAGCACAAGAAGCAGCAGCGAAGTGCGACAGCAGAACCGTTTACAGATTCACCAAAGAGCTAATAGGTGGCCGAGGCTCTACTCAACACCCAGTGAAAGGCTTAGACGGTTTGTTGCTAATATCGGATGAGGATCAATGAAGAGATGGAAGAACCATTTTACTTCGGTTCTAAACTGAGTATTCGCCAGCAATATGCACTCAAGTCAGACTGAAGTGTCCGTAGAAAGAAATTCCCGAATTCGCACAACAACCCCCAGTAAGGAAGAGATTATTGCCGCGATCAAAGCACTGAGAACCAATAAGGCGGTAGGACTTGACGGCATACCTGCGGAGCTGTTTCTACCTGCGCCAACGGCATCATCTGAGCTACTGTTACCAATTGTCGGGAGAACATGGGAAGGCGGGAGTTTTCCGGACGAGTGGAAGAAGGGAATGATCGTCAAGCTCCCTAAAAAGGGCAATCTAATACAGTGCGAAAACTGGAGAGATATCTGCATGCTGCCTGCTGTGCGAAGACACACTCGACACCGAACAAGCAGGTTTCCGCTTTAGATCCTCCTGTGTCGACCACATCAACACCTTGAGGATCATCATCGAGCAGTGTGTTGAGTACCGATCACCACTTCACCTGCTGTTCATCGATTTTAAAAAGGCGTTTGATAGTGTCAATCGGGAATTTATCTGGCGTGTCTAGCGCAGCAGAGGCATTCCTGATAAATTAATAGCAATTATCAAGGCTACATATGATGGGTCCACATGTCACGTCTTAGACAGATGAAGACTGTCTGAGGAATTCGAAGTCCAAAGCGGGGCGAGACAAGGCTGCATACTTTCACCAATACTGTTTCTATTGCTGATTAGCGATGCACTGAATGAGGCCTTTTTAACAGGAAATGGAGGAATTCGATGGACTCTTACATCTGAACTCAAACACTTTGACTACGCCGACGATGTATGCCTTCTGTCTCACAGAATAATGGACAATGACAACAAATGTGGAGAGGAAAGCAGACGTCGTTGGGCTAAAAATTAATTCGGCAAAAATAAAAAACATAAAAGTTGAGAAGGAGGCACGGAAACTGGGAAAAACTTGGGGAGAGCTGAGGCACATTTCCAGAAATCGCACTCGATGGCGCGTAGGCATAGTAGAAGCCCTAGGACCCACAAGGGGATACAGGTACGAATGAATAATGAAATGAATAAAATTGATGTCATACCTCAACCGCAGTCTACTTTCACGTACAACACATTAATCCTGGCCGAGATGCTTGAATCGGCATAATTCTTCTTCGTCGTCTTTACTTAATCGCCACGTTTTGGAACCTCAGTCCGCCTCACTACCCTCCCTCAGCTTGATTTACAGCCCATCCTACAAACTGCCTCAAATCCTGTATGTACCACAATATACTGCACTTTTTTGTTCTTTTTTTTATAATTTACGCGCGCCTAAGGGGTTATGAATACCCTTTTACTGTTGCCAGAGCGTGGGCGGAAAGATAGAAGGAGGAGAAAGGAAAGCATTGTTGTGATGTAGTGGTTTTGAAACTCAGGTGTGTTTGGTTTCGATATTGGCTCTCCAGGGGGAAATGCAAACTTCGCAAAAATCCATGTCTCGCATTATCAAAGAAGATTTAGGACTCAGCGCGTACAAGCGACACACTGGACACCTACTCACAGGTACGCGAAGAACGCTCACAGACAAATTCTGTTTACTAACGAGAAAATCTTCGTAGAAGAATCGTTCAATAAGCAGAACGATCGTGTGTATGCTCGGTCATCCAGAGAAGCATCCCAACTCATCCCAAGGGTTCAAAGAGACCACCATCACGCGTCTGTAATGGTATGGTGGGGAGTGTGCTACGATGGCGTTACCAAGCTCCATTTATGCGAGAAAGGAGTGAAAACATCGGCCAAAATATATCAATTGACGGTCTGGCAATTGATTGTGAAGTCTCTCAACCAATCAATATTCAACAACAAGCCATGGACTTTCCTCACAAAGCAAAAACGACTCAACTGTGGCTCAAAAACAACGTTCCGGACTTCATATCAACGGATGATTGGCCAGCTGATTAGCTTGCTCTACTCGACACTAAAATATTGAGTCGTTGAAGCGAGCCCTTGTCCGTGCAGTGGACAATTTCCGCATGCATGAAGTGCGTCTCGCATTCAATGAGTGGCCACATCGTCTTAAGTCGTGCTGGAAGGCAAATGGAAGTCATTGACGTCTACAATCATCTCCAAGCAGTCCTCTCTAAATTCGAACAATATTGCTTAAGATGGAATATCAAGCCTAACCCTCAGAAGATACAAGCTATTTGGTTCACTAGGCGCAAGAAAGAGTGTTACCTTCCAAATAATGTTAAGCTGCGATTACGCTCTACGGAAATAGAGTGGGCAGACAAATGCAATATCTTGGTCTAACATTAGACAAAAAAACTCACTTTCCAGGCTCACATTTCTAACACAATCGACAAAGTTAACATATTAACAAATGTGTTGTACCCTTTGATTTGCAGAAAATCAAAATTAAGTATAGCTAACAAATTAATAATATACAAATCAATTTTTCAATCCATTATCATGTATGGTGCACCGGTTTGGGAAGACTGTGCGAAAACGCATAAAGTCAAATTGCAAAGATGTCAAAATAAGCTATTGAAAATGATGCTGAACCTACCATGGCACTTTTCAACTACAAGACTTCATGAGAGAGCCAATGTCAACTTCATAGATTCTCTTACTAGCAGATCAATAATGCTTTTTAACTTAATTGTTCCCTCTCTGAAAACGATCTTATAACTCAACTCACACCAAATTAAGTATAAAAATTGAAAGGGAAATCCTTGACAGACCGACGGGAGACTGCAATATTAGGTTAAGTATTACTTAAGGGTTTTTGTTAGTAGTTTTCCCTTATTTATTCATTTAAAATAATCTTCAATAAATCATTATATATTATATATTATCATACTCGTATCATAGCTGTAAAGGACCAAGTGTCCGAATTCTCTAAAAATAGTCTTAACATCATGATTGTATCCGAATTTTCCAACTACTTGAAATAAATAAATAAAATAAATATTGACTTTTAAATTTTTACTATAAAATCGGACATTTCATGTGGTACAACCCAATAATTGAAAATCTTTTTCTCTATTTATTTAGACAGGCTTTTACTAGTCACATCCGCATCCTTACTTTTCGTACCTAAACAACGATTCGCAAACAACCTTACAATCAGTAAGGCAGCAGGGTAGTCCCAGAAGAATCCGACCTGACGTATAGACGGCGGTTGTTATTTAAAAAGAATGGCAATTGTAGGAAGTACCAACCTTAAAAAACTTAAGTTTGAGGACGCTACGTTGTTTAGTATTTGTTCGGCAGCCATCAATAGTCAACGCTCTCAATGAATTTTTAAATATGGAAAAAATTGGTCATCGTTATGTGAAACATATTAGCTAACAAAAAGTTAATGAGCTAATAGAGCAAACAAACTGGCAAAATATACTAGAAGAGAGGGATGTTGAAAAACTGAATAATAACTTCGTAAAAGTAATGAATAATATATACACTGAAGCAAGTAGAACAAAAACAAGCAAACGTCCTCGGAAGCAAAAACCATGGATTACGAAAGAAATAATTTCAATGTGTAAAAAGAGGGATGAACTCTATAGAAAATAGAAAAACAGCCCAAGAAGTCAAAGCTATGAAATCCAGTACAAGAACTTTCGAAATATTGTCAATAAAAACATACAAAATATAAAAGCTACTTTTTATAAGCAACAATTCGTAAACGCTAAAAATGACCCAAGAAAAACATGGAATATCGTTAATGAACTTTTAGGAAGGAAAAAATGTTCTATAGATGATACTACATATTAAAAACAATTTCACGGGCAACGACGAAGACTTGAATGAAACGGTCAAGAAATTTGCGGAGCAATTCTCAAACCAGGCTACAAAGAGTATGAATGTGTGTAATGTAAGAACATCTAACCATGAAAACTGGTAACTACAGCAAAGTATTTATGTTGAAGAAGCAACCGAAGCGGAAATTTATAAAATGATGTATCAATTGAATTGCAATAAATATTCTGGAGCCGATAACACTAGACCAATCTATATATAAATACGTGCTGCCCATTTTTGTCGTACGTTTTTACACCGTTCTACTCAACCGAATGGCATGATACTTATACTTATACTTATACAAAATTAGGTTATTTTACAACATGACAGAAAAAAAAAAATATTTTCAGGCGAACGAACCATTCGCGAGTGGATTGAAAAATTTAAAAGTGGTCATACAAGCACCGAAGATGATGCACGCAGTGGACGTCCAAAAGAGGCTGTTTCAGATGAAAACATCAAAAAAGTCCACAAAATGATTACGAATGACCGTAAAGTGAAGTTGATCGAGATAGCTGAGGCTCTGAAGATATCAAAAGAGCGTGTTGGATATATCATACACGAATATTTGGACTTGCGAAAGCTCTGTTCAAAGTGGGTGCCGCGTTTGCTCACAGCCGACCAGCAACAACAACGTGTTGATGGCGAGCAGGCGACGAACCTCGTCCTCGGCTGGCAAGGTTATGGCATCCGTATTTTGGGATGCACATGAAATAATTTTCATCGACTATCTCCAAAAGGGCAGACTATCAACAGCGACTATTACATTGCGTTGTTGGAGCGTTTGAAGGACAAAATCGTAGAAAAACGGCCGCATTTGAAGAAAAAGAAAGTGCTGTTTCATCAAGACAATGCACCGTGTCACAAGTCGATGAAAACGATGGCAAAATTGAAAGTATTCGGCTACGAATTGCTTCCCCACCCACCGCATTCTCCAGATTTGGCCCCAGCGACTATTTCCTGTTCGCAGGCCTCAAAAGAATGCTCGCCGGAAAGAGATTTAAGACCGAATCGCCGAAACAGAGGCCTATTTTGAGGCTAAACCGAAATCGTACTACAAAACTGGTATCGAAAGATTGAAAAATCGTTTCAATTAGTGTATCGCCCTCGAAGGCAACTATATTGATAAATAAAGTTGAATTTTGCAAAAATTTTGTGTTTTACTATAATACGGCGCGGACTTTTCAGCCGATGTGTTATATATTAGTAGAAAAGCTGTGTAAAGGGGAATAAATCATGTTGTGGGAAGAAGAAGGGTTATTTTTAAATTGCTAAATTGGATAATCGTTGAATTTCAACGACAGGCGAGCCTAGTTGAAATAAATGCAGTGTATCCAGCTCCTGTTATAAAAGACAATCGTTAACCAAAGAATAAATCAATGCATTGTTCCAAAGGCTGATAAAAACGTCGATTATTCGATATTCGACAGGCCAATCGCAATTTTGTCAGTTGTTGAAAAGTATATGGAGGAGGTAGTTGTTAATCGACTTAACAATAACCAAGCACCAAATACTACATCCAAACCAATACGGTTTTCAGAAAAATAAAAGTACTGGAATGTTACTAGGCGAGTTTACCAATACTGTTAATGCCGGCCTGAACACAAAACACCATGTTCTCGTGCTATTTATCGATTTCAGTAAAGCGTTCGATACACTAATGCATGAAAAGCCTCAGTAAAATAGGTTAAAGGTCTCAGGCAAAATGAGCGAGGAAGAACCAAGTACATCGTATTGTACCATAAGGCTCCAAACTGGGCCCGTTGTTATTTATCCCCTATAAAAACGAACTCTTGCGCCTATTCAAAAGAAAAGTACTGCTTATGCCTACGAGCAATTGTGGTAAAACACAAATGTTTAAACTCTGCGGTGGAAATATTGCAAAAAGAATTTAACACCTTCTCTAAATGCCTTCTAATAAATGCGACCAAGACAAAAGTAACGCACATACGCACCCCGTCTAAGCGAGAAGATATTGTTCAAATATATCACCGAAACGAACACTGCCCATTGTCAGCCAACAATAAAGAAATTGAAGTAGTTAAAAGCATGAAATACCTCGGGATAATTATAGATGAACACCTATTATGGCGAGAGCATACGAGGGCGGGTCAATAATTCCGTGCATTTTTGAATTTCTGACCTCTTTACTGAAACAGCAACACTGCTCCTGTCAACAGGCATTTGTCAGTTGACTCCTGTCAAAATTTAAACTTGCTGCGTCAGTTAGTTTGTGTTTGAAAGCTATTTTTATCAGACTACTCACTAATTTGAGGAGAAAATGGAAAAAAGTGAATTTCGTGTGCTTATTAAGCATTATTTCTTGCGAAAAAAAACCATTACCGAGACCAAGGCTAAGCTTGATAAATACTATGGGGACTCTGCACCATCGATTTCAATGGTAAAAAAGTGGTTTACTGAATTTCGTTGTGGCCGTACAAGCACTGAAGATGCCGAACCTCCTGGACGCCCAGTTGAGGTCTCTACACCCGAAACAATCGAAAAAATTCACGATATGGTGTTGGCCGACCGAAGATTGAAAGTGCGAGAGATTGTGGAAGCCGTAGGGATCTCGCATGGCTCAGTGGTTTCAATTTTGAATGATCACTTGGGCATGAGAAAGCTTTCCGCAAGATGGGTGCCGCGTTTGCTCACAGTCGACCACAAACGCAATCGTGTAACAACTTCACAGGAAGGTTTGGCGTTGTTTAATCGCAATATGGAGGAGTTTTTGCGCCGTTTTGTAACCGTGGACGTAACATGGATCCATCACAACACACCAGAGAACAAACAACAGTCAAAACAGTGGGTTTCTAAGGGTGAATCGGCGCCAAAGAAGGCCAAGGTGGGTTTGTCAGCCAATAAAGTTATGGCGACTGTTTTTTGGGATGCACGCGGGATAATCCACATTGACTACCTTCAAAAGGGAAGAACAATCAATGGGGAATATTATGCCAACTTATTGGACCGATTCAATGACGATTTGAAAAAAAAACGACCTCATTTGGCCAAGAAAAAAGTTCTTTTCCACCAAGACAATGCAAGGGTGCACACATGTGCAGTTGCCATGGCAAAAATCCATGAATTGGGCTATGAATTGCTCCCTCATCCACCCTATTCTCCAGATTTGGCTCCGAGCGACTACTTCTTGTTCCCAAACCTGAAGAAATGGCTTCGTGGAAAAAGATTTGACTCCAATGATGAAGTCATCTCGTCATTTTGAGGACCTCGACAAATCATTTTTTTTGGAAGGGATAAAAAAATTGGAGAAGCGTTGGACAAAGTGTATAGAGCTCAACTGTGACTACGTTGAAAAATAAAATTATTTTTTTATCAAAAAATCTGTTTTAATCCAAAAGTCACGGACTTATTGACCCGCCCTCGTATAAATACCCTACGTCTTCAACTTAAGAGCGCGCTCTTTGCGATGGTATACCTTAAAAGATATTCCCATTTTGAAGTGCAGAAACAAGTGTACTACTCGCTAGCAGAATTAAGAATCAGATATGGGATTCTGGCCTTGGGAAACGCGACGAAAACCCATATTGATAAGATATTGAATCTTCAACATCGTCTATTTAAAGTTTTTACTTTTTAGACCTGCTTACACATCTTTTAAAGTTTTAGATGCCAACGCAATATTTCAGATGACAACACTTTTTGAGTACGGTCAGTATTCACAGTGCGCCGGCATCCAATTGCCAGTCGCCCGACATTGAATCGGATCACCCACTTGCCTGATATATTGAACTGAGTTCAACCCAAATGTGGATGCAACATAACACCTTTATTTTCTTTATTTTTTTTTGTACATACTTCCGTTCACTTACATTCATGTTTGCACTATATTTGCACAAAACTTAACTTGCACCATACGTAAACAATTGTATTTGCAAAATAAGCAAATTTGTACATTCGCACTTATTATTTTTTGCATGTCATATTAATTAATAATATTTGAGTAAGCTAAGAATTATACTAAAGTAAGCAAATTCGTCGTATTGTATATTTTTTGTATAGTTGTTAGTGTAAGCAAATTTCTTGTATAAATATCGCCCAATAAACATTGAAGAGGTAGATACGAGTTAACCAAGACTTTTCATTTTCCAAGTGAGTCTGCTTCTCAATTCTGGTGTTCTAGTTTGTACTGGAAATACCACCAATAGTCACGGTACAGAACGGTTGTCTATTAACAATATACAGTAAAAGTACTGTATACAACACTCATACACTATATGGATGATCAGAGATTTCTGCAACCTATACGTCATACGCAAAACCCCAGAAGACGAGCCCAAGGAATGCTAGAAGTACCAGTAACATTCAACATCTATGGAAAGCGATAACTACGCTGTGCTATTCCAATACTTATGAACAAACTTCCTCAATCTTTGAAAAACATCCCTAACCATAGAAAAACGAAAAAAAAAACAATTAAAAAAATGAGAAATAAAGATGTACTTTGTAAAGTAGAATAGTCACCAGTAATTGTATATCTACATAAAGTAATAATGCTATTCTTTTATATAATGAAACTGAGATATTTTTTTAAATCACCTCAAAACCAACTAATGATACCAACGCTAACAACCACCTGCAGATAAGCACTTTGCTTTGCGGGTAAATTGATGTAAATTGCTGTAAATTTAAAATGTAAATAATAAATAAAAAAAAAAAAAAAGTTTGAAAGACCTCAATCCTACCAACATCAAAATGGAACTGGATTCTAATCTGTGGGAGTCTGCTCCTTCGTTTATAACAATAAAATATTGGGTGGCAGAGTTTAAGATAGGGCGTACGAGTTGCCAAGACGAACATCGCAGTGGTCGACCAAATGAGGTGAGTTCACCAGAAACGTTGAAAAAATTCACAAAATGCTATTGGATGACCATCGTTGGAGCGCTGTACATCGCATGCTGTCTAAAAAATAGGACATGAGAAAGCTGTGCGCAAGATGGGTGCTGCTATTACTGACAATGGAACAAAAACAGCATCGTGAGGATGTTTCAATCGATTGTTTGGCGAAGTTTTACAACAATAAAGCGGAGTTTTTGCGTCGATTCATAGCCGTGGATGAAAAATGGGTCCATCAGCTTCACACGCGAGACGAAAAAACAGCCAGAACAATGGACTCAACGGGTAGAAACGGCTCCAAAGAGAAGGTCATGGCGTCAGTTTTTTGAGATGCGCGTGAGATAATTCTCATCGATTATCTTCAGAAAGGAAAAACAATCAACGGCATTATGCGTTTGAAAGATGGAATCAAGGAAAAACGGCCGCATTCGGCAAAGAAAAAAGTTTTTCTTCATCAAGGCAATGCACCAGTTCACTCATCCGTCACCGCGATGGCCAAAATCAATGAGTTGAAGTTCAAATTGCTTCCGCATGCACCTTATTCGCCAGATTTGGGCCCTCGGATTATTTTCTATTTTCCTAATTTGAAAAAGTGGCTCGGTGTTAAAAGATTTGCCAACAGCAAAGAGATGGAGTTGATGGCTATTTTAAGCACGTGACGATTCTCACTATAAACAGGGTATCGAAGCTATTGAACATCTGTTTATGCGGCTAACATGAAAGTCTTCAAACATTCCTCAATCTACTCTGATTTTTGCTGCACAATGATGTGGACAGAATTTTCTTGAGCTCAACGTTAGTAAGTGCCAAGCAATAACGTACACTCGTAAACGATTCCCAACTTCTCCACGTACGTATTAAATTTTTAATCAACCTGCTCTCTTAGTAACGAATTCCCCATCTGGATCTTATACGGATGAAGCCTGCGATCATTCGCAAAACTTTCAAACTTACAACAAACTTATTACGATCAACGCCGAATCGACAATCCTGAATGTTCCGCCACTCTTACAGTCACAGCGGCTACAGTTTCTTCGGTACGCACGGATCTGCTGCATGAAATTTATTCACAAAACAAAAAACAAAACGACTAGCGAATTTAGGACTTGGGAATTTTAAATCGACGCTAACCATCTATTTGTCGACTTCAAACCCACAGTTGGGATAGGGACGAGTTATACAACGCCATGTCTAAATTTGCCATCTCTGGCAAGCTCGTCAGGTTGTGCTGGATGTCTATGGAGAATTCTCGCTACTGCATCAACGTCGGTAATGAATTAACCGAAACCTTAAATATCAAGAAAGGTTGTAGCCAAGGCGAAACGAGGTCATGTGACTTTTATTACTATTGACACTAACTGTTTCTGTGTGCTCAGGAGGCGATTGAGTAACAGAGCCCTCTCTCATGACAAGACCCTTATCACCCCGGTCTGTTCTATGGCGAAGAGATGTGGACCTTATCGCAAGACAATGAAGAAGCACTTGACCGTTCTAGAGAAATATAGTGAAGTGAATTTCGCTTTCGTTCGTATTGATAGTGAATGCAGGAAGAGATTCTACCACGAACATCCACGTCGGTCTAGTCAGGCGTCTACGGATCAAACGCCTAATTTGGCTACGCCATCTTGAACTAGAGAGCGACACATCTCTGGCCCAAAGAGTCTTCGAGTCTAACCCCTGAGGGATGGCGCAGCAGAGAACGACCACATTTAAGATGGCGTAAGCAAGTGGACCGGACCGTCGCACAGTGCGACAATTCGCTCATTTAGCGGGATTAAATTAATAGCGCTTAGATTTAAATGTTTTTGTGAAATGTTTTTTACTTACTTTTATGAGAATTGTTTATATTGGGTCTACAAGTAAGTTCCCAGCGTTTGTTAGAGAGTGTGCCACCAGTGGATCCCGGGCAGAAATGTCAGACCCCATGTGTTTTATTTGTAGGTTTTGTATCTGTCAACAACTTTGCAGCGTTATAATTGAGCAGTTCTATCGGTGTCGTACATTTTATCGAGCAAAATCATGGCAAGTTTCCAGCCAAATAAACGTCATTTGCGGGAAGCGCTGCTTTTATTCTTTAATATGAAGAAAAGTGCGGCTGAGGCCTATCGTTTGCTTTCGGAAACTTATGGGGCGAAATGTATTGGTGAATCGACGTGCCGCGAGTGGTTCAAACGGTTCAAAAGTGGTGATTTTGGAGTTGAAGACAAAGATCGCCCCGGAAAGCCGAGAAGTTTTGAAGACGAGGAATTGGACGCTTTACTGGATGAGGATCCGTGTCAGATTCAAGAAGAACTTGCTGCATCATTGGGCGTCACGCAACAAACCGTTTCCCTGCGCCTAAAAGCACTGGGATTCATTCAAAAGGTTGGAAACTGGGTGCCGTACGAATTGAAGCCAAGAGACGTCGAACGGCGATTTTGCATGTCCGAAATGTTACTGCAGCGGTATAAAAATAAATCATTTTTGCATCGTATTGTCACTGGTGATGAGAAATGGATTTATTATGATAATCCTAAAGGCAGAAAATCGTATACAAAGCCCGGCGAGCCCGCCCAATCGACGCCGAAACGAAATATTCACGTGAATAAGGTCATGCTCTGCATATGGTGGGATCAAAAGGGTGTCGTATACTACGAACTGCTTCCGAGTGGTGAAACCATCAAAGGACCATTATATCGAACCCAACTAATTCGTTTGAAGCGGGCATTAAAAGAAAAATGGCCAGAATATGAGACCAGGCATGAGTCCGTCATTTTTCATCACGACAACGCTCGGCCACACGTTGCGGTTTCGGTGAAAAACTATTTGGAAAATAGTGGATGGGAAATTCTGCCTCACCCGCCTTACAGCCCAGACTTGGTACCATCTGACTACCACTTGTTTCGTTCGATGCAGAACGCTCTTACGGGAATACGCTTCAGCTCAGTACTGGAAATCAAAAATTGGCTCGATACATTTTTCGGCTCGAAAGACGAGAAATTTTTTTGGTCCGGAATTCATAAATTGCCAGAAACATGGGGGAAAGTTGTAGCTTCCGATGGACGATACTTTGAATAAAGCATTGTAACTATGTTTTCATAATAAAACTTCAAATTTTGGAAAAAAAAACCCTGGAAACTTACTTGTAGACCCAATAGAATGAAATGTAATAAATTTTGTAAACATATCTATAACAGTTGTGATGAAAAAAAAACATACAACAGCCAATAATTTGCATTTTATTACTCAGTCGGTATATTTAAGAATTGTAGAACTTCGTGTTCAATTAATGTTTTTTTTTTTGTTTTTGGAATGCATCGAAGACTTACCAAAAATGGATCTGAGAATACTAGCAACCTATTAAGAAGGTCAGTATTCGTATCCACTCGCGAGGTTTTCCTGGTAAACAGCTCCCTAAATTTTCGATTTTCCTTGTTTCTAGCTTCTTGAAGTATACAAGTAGAAATTATTTGTTTCCCATGAAATAATACCTTATGTACACTTACTGGCATACAAAACCAGCCATACTTTCTGATATATAGCTCTCTCGTTTCTCTTGCAAATGTTTCGAAGGCATCTATGTCAATTGGAAACCCAAACCCAATCGCTTCTAAAATTATGTGAAATTTTTTCATAATTTCCTTATCTATTTCTGTTATTTCAGCAGTTTTTTCCTCATCTCTGAAAAATCTTCTGGCCGTGTTTCCATCATTCGTATTGCCTGACTGTTGAGTTGGCATATCAACCAATAATCCAGTTTCCGCTCTAAATCTATCCTGCATCAACTTTTTTCTTGCTTTAACCTTTTCTTTACTCTCTTGGTCTCTAACCTGCCAAACTTTAACATCCAGTCTATAAGCGATAGGATACATTCCATAAATCGGATCCAAGAGTGAAGGACATTGCTTGTTGGTCCACTTGCTTTTCTGAAAGTTTGGTTGAATTGTTCATTTCAGATGGTTTTGCTGCGCAAATATAACAGGTTTGTGACGAAGAAGTTATAGGTGATAAAGCAGTACATATTCTGCCGTCGATCATGGTAAGTAAGAAAATTGGTTTTATTTGGATATGAAAGCTGTTATTATTTATCTCAACTGGCTGTAACATTTTAATTTGTTCTTGTATTGAATCTACTTCCAACTTGATCAATTCTGTCGTTTCTTTTGCAAAGTTCAATTTAATAGGCCGGCAGTATCTTGTGAATGATGGAGAAATATAGCTGAATTGGCACCATGGAAATACTAAAGAGGTTTTCATCGAAATGATGACCTGATGAAAATTTTTGTTTGTATTGCTTTTGTTGAGCACCATCGCAACCCCATTTTATGAGCAGGAACAATTCTTTAAGCCCAGTTTTAAAATCCGAAACAGAATCTAAAATATCTTTTTGAGCTAAGCATAAACGTTCAATGCTATGATTTACCAAGCTTTGTAAGCCGCATTCAGCAGGAGACTCACTCACAGTTCTGCTATCGGGATAGCATTTTGCCTTAGCCTCTTTAATTTTATGGTGCGAAGGTAGTAGATTTGGAACATTTATATTATTTTTTTTGACGTATTATATCGTACTGATGAGTGGATAGCTGTGCGTCTATTATCATTGCTAATGAATCATCTGCAGATATTGGCAAAAAGTCAGATGTATGTGTTTCTAGTGTTTTCTTTACAATTTAACCGTAGGTATAAATGATAAAATTTATAAGTAAAAAAAAATTGACTTAAGCAAAAAACTAACCTCTTTTTGGAGAACATAACGTATTGACAATTGCTTAACTGCAATAGCAGTATTTCTCTTTCCAGCTTTCCTAAGGTTTATTTCATTCGCAGTTCTGATTTCTTCAGCGCTAAATGAATCTAGAAGTGTTTGTACTTTTCTCTTCTTGGTCTTCTCACAGCACTCTCCGAAGCTTTTTCTTGGTCTTCCTAATACCATGGTGCCATGAGATGAAGAGGGAACTTCATCGAAAACAGTTTGTGATACTGTTAAAGTTTCACTTAACCAGGCACAATTATTGCTTTCGGAGCGTTCTCTATGGCGACCATTTTTGGCCAAACATAAATTTTTCAAGATTGCCTTTAATGACTTAATTGCCTCTTCAGAAAATGAAAAATTATTAAAACAATCCATTACGAAAGCAAATACAGCATCGAAGCGCTTAATTTTGATTTTGGAAATCCAAACATCAAAAATTTGTTTCTTCGTAATTCCGGTTGCCATCCTAAAATAAGAAAAATTTAGTATGGGTGTCGCACCTGTGCGCAAAAAGTCAAAACACTTTTTGGTTCCACATATATAATGCTTTAAAACAAAAATGGTCTCAACCTTGAAAAACACTGAACAATTACACTTTTGGTCTAATGAACACATAAAACACATAATTTATCACTAATTTTTTACTCTCAAGCACCCCTAATTTTTACGAAAACACTTTTTATCCCAAAACAACTTACCTTAATATTCAACAATATTATATTTATTAAAAAAAAAATTAAACTTTTACTTAAAGCCACGCGAACCACTTGAAAAAAAAAACCTTACCGCTTGCTCTCAAAGCTGACCTTCTTATGAATAATTGTACACAGCTTGATCTTTGATGTCATTTTTTGTTGTTGCACATGCTTTTCAGTGGGAGGTTTAAGCTTTAAGAGAAACCGTTTTTTGTTTACATTTGTGCATGTCGATTTTTGAATCCCGCTAAATCCCGCTAAATGTGCGAATTGTCACACTGTGCGTCGTGACACCTGAGTAAGTATAAGCAAAGTTTGAGGCTGCGCTTCAGCCAGGGAAGTGAGTGGAGATGAGATACAATTCAGGTGGTTAAATAGGTTCGAAATTGGGAGTGTTTGTTTCGCAGAAAGTACCCCAGAATCTACGTTTCGTTACTTCTCGGCTATAGATCCTTGATGAAGCGATTAGGGTTTCCCAAGCACGTTATGATCTAAATAGTTTGGCACATTTACAAATTTTGCTTTCCTTGCCGCGCAATTCTGGTAGATATGTGCCCCACCATCCCGGGTGCTTATCCTCTGTGCTCCTTACTGTAGGACAGGACAAGATGCGGACGGAGAATTTACAGAGGAGCTGATTTTTTTTTTGAGTTCGTCAAGTCGTCGTGTTTCTCTCAATTCATCTTGCGACGATTGGGATAAATGAAAACGGAAAGCAGTTACTTTTTCGGTACGATAAGACTATAAGAATGGTAGTATTTAGTTTCAGTGTACCGAATTCAAGAAATTATTTGAAAGATGAGTGAGATTAAGAACTTCTTGGCGTTAAAGTCGATAATGAAACCATCAATTGCGACATAGAAACGCGCTACGTTATTTCTTCAACATTAGAGAAGGCGCAATAATTCAAAAGCCTGTAGAAGTACATACGTATTGACTTAATAAGAACAAATAGGAAGGTCATTGGTACGACAAATAAGACTCTCAAAAGCAACGACACTCAAAATCAACGCCTCGGATAGCACACCACAAAGATAAGTACTAAAATGTTACTGGATCAGAACAGGATGCGCATTGGACTCACTGCTATACTACATATATAAAATAGCACGATGCAGCAATGCGCTTGAGGAGTGGAAAAGTTCTAAGCTGACAACATAACCTTTGCTTGAGCTCAAACTACTGAAAAAAGTCAAACAAACTGACATCATGACCACACGGATTACTGCTACCGTAACATGAAACAAAGGACGCTCTCATTATCACCAGAAAGGTAATCGACACAGTTATGATTGACTTGGAAAACACTGCTGTGGCTACAGTTCACTAAATGTTGATGAAATTGCTGCGTCACACACATTTCGAGTTGGAAAACCCCTTCATCAACTATTGGCTGACTATAATTCATTAGAATCTATAATCCTTTAGCAAAATCTTTGGCTGGTGAAGAATTATTCACATTTAAAAAAAAAAGAAAAAAGGAAATCAAACACACTAAACGTTAGCTACTTACAATTGTTTCTTTTTCTCAGCTGCCCTCTTCTTCAGATCGTAGGTGCATTCAGCGTCATCTTTTTGTAATTTTGAACATGCCGATAAAACGTTCAACTCCTCATTGACCAAATCAATGATTTCGCTAACTTCATCATCTGATAGATCAATAGCTGAGGCATCCTCAACCGTAAAACTTTTCCGATTGCTCGTTCTATTCTCTGTCAAATCGATGGTTGGTAAGGTCTTTGATCTATTCAGCGCTGGTAATATTTTCACTGGTGGACGGACCTTAGGTGTGGTTCCTTTTATTCCATATAAATTCGGTGCGAACTTCTGCAACAGTTCGCTGTACTGTTCGCGATCTTTTGTTTGATTTTCTTGCGAAATGATCGAACGAGAGTGTCCACTATAACCGCCATTGAATAGAATTGGAGTTGTTCGCCGAATTGGCACTATTTGTTCCTTTGCCGTTGATCTCTTAGCATTTATGCTATTGGTAAATGCATTATCGAAGCCATTATGATAGGCTGAGAGTATGCTTGAATATGCGGGCGGCCGGATCGGTTGTAGATCGGGCATTAAAGTTGAGGCTAAAATCCCACCAGTTCGTGCCTCTATCAGTGGTGGTGGTGGTTGCTTCTGTTTGAATGGAATGTTTGGTGACGATGTAGATATAACTGCTGGTCGTGAAATAGGGGGCCGTTTTTGAGTGGTTTGGCGTACAACATTGAATGTTTCACCGCGGCCATTCGTAAAAATAAATTCATCTTCGTCATCATCAGAGAATTCAATATCAGCGAACGCTGTGTTTGTGATGTGCTTGGTAACGGTTTTTGGACGCAAGAACGACGATTTTTTCTCTTTTTCTGCAAAAATAGAATCAGAATATAATTTTGTTTCAAATGATTTTGAAGTTAGTAAGGAAATGATACTCACGTATCTGTTGTTTACGCTGTGCCATAGCCAATGGAACTTGGTGGAATCGCGGTGGTATGATGTTTAGATCATCTTGGAGAGGAAAGGGCCGCCAGACCATTCATGTTTTTGAAAGAAAATTATAATGAATTATTTTAAGCCTTAACCAATAAATGGAGAAGGAAAATTTTAACAGATTTTAAAAGTGTAGATTTGGTAGGATTGGTTTAAAGCACTGCGTGTGGATGAAACTTGTTCCTAAAAGAAAGCACTGTTCTTTCCCGACAACGAAACCCAGATGCCCAGCGATTTTTTCGCGCGTTGAAGGGGGATTTCTTAAGGAAACCGTTTATGACCCTCGAAAGCAGAGCTAAAACTGATTACTATTGTAAATGTCGTCTTGTTATTATCCAAATCACTCCGCGACCTTAAGAGTTGTTGACATGACTATTGTTGGCTTGAGTTGCGAGATTTTCATTATTTCATTTCACACTTTTTGCTAAACGTAGTGGGGTAGAGGATTATTGCTCCGCAGACCAGCAGAAAGGAAGGCTGGGAAATAAAGACAGTGTCGCTATGAGACACCGATAGCACAGAGGATTAAAGACCTTGTACAACTCCAAATCCAGAAAAATCAGAACATTTAAGCAAAAGTTAAGCGGATAGATGACTTGAACTTGACTTGAACAAACATCATCCATTAAGATCCACTGAAATACTGGTAAGTGCTAGCGTATTCTAAGGGCTTTCAGTGGGGCTCAGTCAAGAAAAAAAAGTCTGTTGAAGAGCAAGGTTCAATACCACAGAAAAACAATTGAAAATATAAAACAATGGCCTTACTTGAACCTGTAATATATTGGCATCCCAAATCATTAAAATCATTCAGTCGCAGTCGTCTACTCAGGAAGGCACAAAACGAAAAAATGGAGAATGGTTTGCATATTTCCCAATCATGTCTTGCGAATAAGTTTCTTGAGTTCAGAAGATATCCGCAGTCGTTTCGCGGGGAAAATCCTTCGAAAAATATTCGGTCCCGTTTCCGTTGACGGGCTTTGGAGGAGAAGATTCTGCAACGAACTATACGAGCTGTACAGCGGCATCGACCTAGTCAGAAAACTGCGCATCAGTCGCCTGGGATAGCTAGCGCATGTAGAGCGAATGGACATCAATGCTCCTTTCGCAGAGTCTTCGAATCTAACGCAGAAAGGCAACGCAGTAGAGGAAGACCTCACCTTAGGTGGTGCGCACAAGTAGAAAGAGACCTTAAATGACTTAGAGTGCACAGCTGGAGGCAGTTAGAAACCAGACTAACCAGACAGGCTTGTTAGTTGAGGCCCAGTTTTACCGCGAACTCCAGCGCCACCTAAACAGATAAGTAAGCTCCAAAGAAAATAGTCTAAAGAAGTTAAATCTCACTAGCGGGGCTGCCAATTAACGGACTTGTTTTTAACTTGTCACCCTGACAAGTACTGCGTTGATGTGCTCCCCCCTCTAGGCTCGTCGGACCATTGTGTCATACCAGCCAAATTCTCGTACACCCACCACACAGTTAGAGAAAAGATTCCTAAAAGAACCGTATGGCAATACGAGAAAGCCAATTGGAGCGGACTTAACAACTTCTTTAGGAATTTTAACTGGTCGTTATGTTTCCTCGATAACGACGTGGATGCCGCTGCTGACATGATCACAGAAACTATTCTCTTTGGAATGAGATGCTTTATTCCTCATCGGATAAAGCATGGTACGACTCGAGCTGTAAAGAGGCTGTCAGGGTTAGAGAAATGTTTTTTCGGTCCTACAAGACCAACCCGACATAGGAAAACAGAAAGAAGTTTAAACGAGCCAGAAATGGCTGCAACGTCTTTCTTAAGCGTGTGAAATTCCAATACGACCAAAAACTGAGGCAAAAAATACTGCAAAGTCCCAAAGGCAGTACAAATTTTTGGTCATTCGTCAAAAATATTAGAAATTCTGCCTCATCCTCCATCCCAACGCTCATTTACAATGACAAGGCCAATCTGCTTGCTGCACACTTTGCGGCTAGCTCAACACTCCCAGACTGTGCTTTGTCCCCGCCTACACTCGAGTGCGTCGAATCTACAATGTGACGAATCCACTTTCGCACTCGTGTAGTAGCAAGAGTAATTAAAGAGCTCAACATGCATCAATTCGCTGGTCCAGATGGTATATCTCAACTTCTTCTGAAGAGATGTTCTTCCACGCTGGCAAAACCGCTGCGTAAGCTTTTTCATCAATCCTACTCCTTAGGACTCTTTCCGAGCAGATGGTAAACAGCATTTGTCCAGCCGGTCCCTAAAAAAGGCGAATTTTCTTCTCTCTCCTCCTACAGACCCATTGCACTTACGTCCCTTCTTTCCAAGGTCATGGAAACGCTGATAAAAAGTCAGCTCATGAAATATCTCGAAACACGAAAACTTCTCAATGACTGGCAATATGGTTTTCGTAGCAACAAGTCCACTGGTGATTTGATCGCATGTCTCACCGAAAAGTGGAACTAAAGCGTACATCAATGTGGCGAAAGCAAGATAGTTGCAGTGGGTGGCAGTGGCTCAAGTGGTAGTGGAGTGGCTTCCAAATCGGAAGGTTCGGTGTCCGAATCCGAGCCTCGCCCGAAAGACATATCATCCATTTTTTCAGTTAACGAAAATCAAGTAAGGCGAGTAGTTGACTAGAAATTAACATCAAGCCAACTTCCACTAAGAAGTCTTCCCATTAAATGTTGGATGCCACCCATGAAGCGAAATAACCACCGAGCCCAAAATCTCTCTCTATACCATTTTCCAAAAAACTTAATACATGCTGAGGCATTATAAGTGTATTCATACCCACTTGATTGTTAAGTTCTTTTTAAAAAAAAAAAAGTTGTCTGGGACGGTTTCAAGTCTGATATTCACAAAATAAATGCTGGTGTGCCCCAGGGCTCCGTTCTGTCTCCGACACTCTTTTTAGTTTTCATCAACGATCTCTTGTCTGTTACTTCTAATCCAATATATTTCTTTGCTGACGACAGTACTCTCTGCTTTTCATATTCGTTCCCGGACTCAGGCCGTTGCTCTTCGGCTGTAGAACGGGAACGGCAGCATAGGTTAAGCTCATTAAATTCCGATATCAACAGCATAACCAATTGGGGAACTATAAATAGAGTGGAATTTAATGCATCCAAAACACAATGCTGTCTGCTGTCGTTAAAGTGAAATTCAAATACTCAGCCATTATCCTTGAATGGCACTTGCATCGCCGAAATCGATAAACTTTCCATTCTCGGTATGTGTGTCAGTGACAACTTACGTTGGAATGACCACATATTCGATGTCGCCAAAAATGCTGCAAAGTGTCTAGGTTTCCGCAAGCGATGTAAGAAATATTTTACCCCCTCAGATCTGGCCAGAATATATAAGGCATTCATCCGTCCAAAATTGGAGTACCATGCCCACATCTGGTCAGGTGCTCCTAAAACATTTCTGCACGTGCTAGATAGGATTCAAAACCGTGCGACAAAACTCATTGGTGATACTAATATCAGTCAATCAATTGACACCCTCGAACACCGACGTAATGTCTCCTGTCTCACTTTGTTTTATCGCTATTTCCACCACCAGTGCTCCATTGAAATCCCCAGTAGCATTCCGCCCACTCAAACTTTCAACCATAACACCCGTCTCGCTATACCCTCAAGCCCATTTTCAGACGTGCTCTACAATATCGTGATTCTTCCCTAAGGCGTACAACTCGCTTATGGAATGCCCTGCCGATCTCTGTGTTTCCTGGTCGTTATAACTTACAAACATTTAAAAACAATGTACATCGATACCTGTCTTTTCTTCCTCCCTAAATTTCCTTCGCCCGCGCTGTGTACGAACATTTTAAGGCTACAAAAATCCCTTGAGCTCGGGCTGATTATAAAAAAAACTTCGAACTTCGTCCTCAATAACTCGTTTGTGACACGTGATGTCTAGCAAGTGGGACCGTTCCATAACTAAAGTTTTCTTTCAACTCGATTCCCCAATCCAGGGCTAAACCAGTCTCCTTAAGAAAAGCACTAGTGAGATCTGTCGTATTCACCCTTACTTCTGACATAAAGGCAACCCACTTTCTATTTTATTTGGTGAGTCCAAAATCCAAATAATAAAAAATGACAAGCCTGCCAAGAAAGATGAACTGCTCGCCTTGAGTCAGAAGACCACAGTTGGAATAAAGATCTTTGACAGAAATTCTCTGACTCTGCATCTGTGGCGCATCTGCATTTAGACCAAATGCCCAGAAGCTAACACCTTAATTAGCCAGAAAGTGCAGAAGAAGCGGGTTACTTTACATTAGGTAAGATAACTAAGAATAAGGCAACCGGCATGGCATGTCTTTTACACAGGACCGCGGTACCAAATGGTCAAAGATGACCTACAAATTGGACTGGTAGACGAGCTTTCTACCGGTGGCTAGGCAATGACGGACGCTTGGAGGCTGTAGAGGACAAACAATGGACAGTTAGAAGACAACTATAATTCGGAACTTGAGCATATAGTAAACCAACGGCTCTCCTCATTTAGGGCGATCTTGTTGTTGGATGGGGTCTCTTTTGATCTTTTGACCTAATGCACGACCAACCTTCCTTTATGGCGTTGTCTTTCCGAAATGGATTCGAAGACACTCCGGGCCGGAGCGGTGGTATTCACTTGCTCAAATTGTCCTAGCATTCGGAGCTGATGAATTCTACCCCCTCTTACCAGGTCACTGTCAATACAACTCGTTGGTACCTCTATCTTTTTTGTTTATACAGAAGAGAACGAAAATCGCTTGATGAATTTTTCTCTCGAAGCAACCAAGGACATTTTCGTCCGTTTTAAATAACGCCTATGCTTCCGATGTAGGACTGGGATGATAAGGGTCTCATACAGTGATTTCTGTGTTATTCTTGAGGTTGGTCTATGTTTTAGTTGCCTTCTTAGTCCAACAACTTTCAAATGTCATTTCTTCAGAAGCACTTTTTCTTTTTCTTTCTGAGATCCCGATGTTCTCCCCGTCTACTTTGCTCATAGAGTTATTGAGCAGCTTTCGACCTTCTTTCTAGTGCCTGCTTGTACGCCCTGCTTTGCTGCATCCATTCTCCAACACCCTTCGTGAAATTAGTGGGTTCGTTGTGGTGGTCGGGTGAAACCTAGAACATCGGATCCATCTCTAATGGATTACTTAATGCAGGCAATATAAGATTTCTCGAAAGGTTTTGCTACGCTTATTCGATGGTCTGCCTCCCTCGTCTTCAACAAGGTAGGGTGCTGAGTCGATGTTGGCTCCTCGATATATTCAGACATCTAGAAAATCAGAGCTGCGTCTGCCGCGGTCATAATGTGTTCAAATTGGTTGACGGTTTTTCGATCAGGTACGACTCAGGACTGTAAGGTCCATTTGTAGGTATTTAGGAGGTTTAACAGGCCCGGTTCAACCCCGGACGACTTTATTCAGTTTAAGACAAACTGGTCTTAAACTAAAGGGCAGGGAAGATCAGGGTGGAGGGAGCTGATAATAGATGGATAGCTGATAATAGAGGGTACCTCTGCTGCAATGGAAATTGAACACATGGGGAGTTCTTTTAGCTTCACGAAGCATACGAGTTCGCTAAAACAATATGCAGTTCTGTGGTTATTTGGGCTAAAAAGAGGAACAGACCTTAAATTGCTGAGGTTGGTATTAAAAAAAAATGTGATCCAGCTGTCGATAGTGCCGGTTAAGAGCTGGTGTATAAAGATAATATCTGCGGATTCTCGAAGTTTTTCCAGAGATAGCAGACCCCGCAATTTGTGTCGGTGATCATAAGGCGGAAGGATGTAGTGGTCAGCTCGTAGGAGTCCGCGCCGAGCGAATCATTCGAATCTGCGTTGGACAGCTTGGATACGTAGAATATGGTTTTCAAAGGGGGCCATACCTGGTTAGCGTATTAGAGAAGTGGCCTAACGAATGTGATGTACAGGGATTTTGTGCTTGCTTATTATGGAATCAATGTGGGTGCGAAAATTGAATTCACTATCGCAGATAACCCCAAATCCTGGATTGAAGTGACCGTAGCTACAGCTTGGGTTGATATATACAGTTCGGTCAGAAAGTGTTAAACCCTTCCGAGAGTATGAGATGGCTTGGCATTTCTTTATGTTGAGCTCAAGAATGTTTTTGCGATCGTCTTGTAGAGGCTGAACATCAGAAAAATTGGAAATTTGTCTAGATTTTTATATGATCGACATAGACACATACATATGTGTGAGGTCTTTATAATATTTACAACATCATTAATAGTCAAAATGGAAATGATTGGACCAAGGTGACTGCCTTGTGAAACACCCGAAGTGGCTTTAACTGGTTCAGACAAACGAGTGGTAGGATTTGAATCAGCTCAGATTGAAAACCAAGTGCATTGAGTTTGAGAAGAATTAACTTATGTACGATTCTATCAAAGGCCTTGCTAAAGTCAATGGTAATCACATAAACTTCTTTCCCTTGTACCAGAAACGAACTCAATAAGGTTGGTAGTGATAGATCTTCAATGAAAGAACACTGCATCATAAATCATGCTCTCAAAGACCTTGGGAATGCGGGATAACTTACCAATGGGTTGGTAGTTGGTAATATCCTGTTTGAGTACTTTTTTTATGAATAGGGATTATATAAACGCTTTTCCAGAGGCGAGGAAAAGTCCCCTGGGAGATTGAAAGTGGGAAGATACTTACGACGGGTTGAATAAGATTATTGGCACTGTTTTTGAGAACAATTGCAGACAAAGCATCGAGACAGGAGAAAAATCATCTTTGAATGTCGGAGATGTCGGAGCGCAGTTACTCAAGTTACCGAAGTATTCGGGATTCTGGTCTTCCGTCTGGGTGGAAAAGGATTCACCAATTGAATTAGCTATGGCGAATTTGAGAAAAGATTTTCTTTTATATCAATAAAGCGGAAGAATTGTTTGTGGTCGGAAGTGAGGGTAGATTGCATTCGGCTGCGGTATCAGTTATAGCGAATATCACAAAGTTGGGAGAAGTGGTAGTGAATTTGTAGATAATTTCGATAGTAAATTCCAACAACTAACATCACCCCACAATCGGGTGACATCTCATCACGGCATGTTCATCAGACGATCTCACATGATGCTATTGGCTGCTAACCAACGAACCCCTGCAATAAGCGGTACTCACCATAGTTCGTCGTGGGAAATAGAAGGAGTAGTTATAATAAAGAAATTTGGATATCAAACCTATGTTTGACTATTTTAATTAGAATCACGCAACACCATCGATACAGACGTGCAACATGGAGGAGTAGAAAGTAAGAATAGCAGCACTCTCAGCTCTTACGGAGAGTGGAGCAAACACGCGTCAGAGCAGAGCTACTGAAGGATTCACCGAGGAAACAAAATACATTGGGGGTTCGTTGAAATACAAACGATCCGATGCTTGGAGGAAATGGAAAAGCGCAGGTCAACTGAAGCAGAGATTGAGCAAACTAGATGCGATGCAAATGAGAAGGATCAGCGACCAGCCGACCAAAAGACAAATACTATTCTATGAGAGACATTTCAGACATGCTTCCAGAATTTAATCCCAGACAAGCAACGGAAAATGTAATACGCATTTACAACTTAGATGAAAAATTAGTACTGATGGCGGCAACTATAACGCTATCTGGGGCGGCAAAGTTTTGGAGTCGCAGCGCTGGAGAGCCTTGGAAGCCCTGGAAGAGTCTTTGTTAGAACTGTGTGGAATCTTCCCTACAGCTGGCGACGTTGCTAATCTGCACGAGCTATTACGAAACCAAAGATAGCGTAAAGGCGAAGAAGCGGAGGAGTATATGTTCGAGATGAAAGCCAATGCATCTCGAGGACACATACAGGCGTCATCACTAATTAAATACAATACATTGTGCAAAGATTGGTTGACACTGACTGCAAAAATGTGCTCAAATTAGCTCAACCAGAGCCCGTGCAGGACATACTCCAAAAGATACGTTGGGCTACAGGATTAAAGAGAAAGAACGGCTATCTAGATTAGTGAATGCTATAGTCACAGCGAAAAAACTTCCCACAAGTGAGGTAAAATGCTATGAGTGCCAGCACTTGAGGCATATTATTCGAAATTGCCCATCACACGTACAAAGAAAGATCAACTTAGCGGGCAAAGGAAGAACCAAAAGTTACAAAAGGAAGTCAAGCTGAATGGGCGCAAGGTACCAGCATTTACAGACCTCAGAAGTGACTGTGTGTCCATGTGCAAGTCAACGGCCGATCACAACAATGTACGATACACGAAGGACAGCAGGAAGTTAACAGACTTCGGAGGAGGTGGATATGAAACTATCGGAAACGCGCACGTGGAAATTGAAAAGCTGATGCGAGTTACTAGTCGTGCCGGACAATAGCCAACCCTATCCAATAACAGACAAACGAACGCTGGTCATCAAAGAATATGGGCGAACGAAATCAAAGGAGAAGATTTCATTCGAGGAACTTGATGCCGAAAAGGTTGAGCAGGTGGATAAGCCATCTGTTTTCAACCGTATCGAGTGCCATTCGCAAAAAAGAAATATCATCAAGGATAAAGTAGACCAGCTGTTACAACAAGGGATCCAGGTCAGAGTATCGACATCTGCACAGACTACAGGGCAATAGCCAATCAAGAGGGGATTTCCAGTGGCGATAGTGGAAGAGATACTGGTGTCGCTGGCAGGGAACTCATATTTCACAACACTGGATTTGGCGTCAGGATACCACCAAATCAAACCGCATTTGCGACTGCAGATGGCCTATACGGGTTTATGGACTAGCAAACGCACCTGCCGCATTCCAGGCATGCATGGATCAGGTTAAGGCTCGTATACCTAGAGGTAAATCGCCATCTACCTTGACGACATAATACAGATTGTAGAACGATTTCTAAAGGAACTTGAAAAGTCTGGACTTACCATCAATATGAAGAAGTGCGTCTTCCTGAAAACTTGGAACACTACGTTACCGGAGAAAGAATCAAACCAAACCAAACCAAAGGATAACACCCGACACCAAAGAGAGAATTCAAGGTAATTACCGATCGTTACTTCACAAAACAAACTGAATATGATTCCGCAAATTGTGGAAGAGGCATACTTTCATTCTGAACATGAACGTATCGGAGGAAGATTGGGTAGCCAGTATGCAATGGCAGGACCCATTTCTACGTGACATCATAACCGTGCTCTAAGGGAACGAAACAAGCTCGATGGGAAAACAACTACAAAAAGAGTACCATCTGGGAGCAAACCGGCTCTTTCGGCAAATCGCCGAAATTTGCAGAACACAAAACGCTACAGCGGATACAGAATACCCACTAGTTCCCTAAAATGAGAATGTTCATGAAAGGTTACATCAGGTCGTACTGTAGAATGCGAATATTATGCTAAGCGCAAAAGGGAAGGTTGAAGGCTATCTTCATAGTGCAGAGAGAGTTCCAATTGAATTCCACACGGTACACATTGACCAATTGGGACCATTTGCCGTGGGGAAAGGAGGTACACGCTACGTTACTTCCACTCGTCGATAACTTCACTAAATACGTCGTGCTTAAGGCCGTAGAAAAAACTTCTACTAGGTGCGTCTTGAATACGTTGACAGAGACGTCTGGCTGTTTCGGAGCCCCAGAGATATTGATAAGCGATAGAGGTACCGCGTTCACGGCAAAGGACTTTGAAAAATTTGCCGAACCACTGGACATACAACACATCAAGACAGCAATAAGAACGCGCAGAGCAACTGGACTGGGATTAACAAGACAATTTTGCCATCATTGAAATGTGATTAGTGCCAGTCAACTAAGATCACTTCAATGGATCCTCAATACTTCAAGAAGTGCAAGGACAAAGGCTAGACCACATGGGCTCCTCTTTTCATATACAACCAGGAGCATAGTGGAGGATCCATTGCTCAAAGAACTGGAGCCTCGTGAAGTCATTGGACCGATGGAAATCTGGGAGAAAAAAAGCGAAGCACTACGGAACTTCTTAGAGTGTCAGGCGCATCAGAAGGGAAGATAAGAAGTCTAGGAAACCAATGAAATACATGGTAAATGATCTAATACTTATCGAAAAAGAGTCCATTAGCACAGGTGAATTCCGTAAGTTGGAGCCTCATTTTAAGGGACCGTACATCATAACGAAGCAGCTGCCGAATGATAGGTATGTAGTTGAAGATCTGGTTACGATTCAGCGCACTTAAGGAATATTTTAAGAAGATGGTGTGAGCCATTAAACGATGAATTCACCTTTGAAGAAGAAAATGGCGATTCACTATTCGAAGAGGTGAATCAATGCGCGAACACGCGCTCGATGTCAGGATGGACGAGTTGTAACCCCATACCGTCACACGCTCAACAAGTAGCTTCAATTCGCCTAATTGAATGACTTCTTACAAAAAAAGCCACTCGTATTCCGTTGGAATGTTAAATTTGAAGCAACAAGCCTTTAACGTTTTGGCCGTCATAATTTTTTTGCAGTTGAAAATAGTGATTTTAAAAAAGTCAGCCAGTTTGTTTCGATGTGGTTTAATGCACTTTCGATTGTAAAGGTGACACAATCAGTTTTTTTGCAGGTTTCTAGTCTTTTTCGACGTTTTTTTTCTATTCCAGAGAAGTTCAGGAAGTACCAAATCGAAAGGTTGTTGGTTCAGGAGGTAGTGTAACAGCTTCGACAAATCTTGTTAGTGACACATAGCGAAGTGACTGTAAAGGAGTCTCTTGAGGTAGGATTACAGCAAGCAGAGATGTACCTTTTTACATTCCACTAGGTTGAGGCTATAGTTGTACGGGGTGATCATCAATTTTGTTGAACATCGATCTGATATCGTTAGCAAGGTCACCGACATCATTCACTTCACTTTGCACATAATGTTAGTCAACATTGAGTCAGGAACACTAATGTTTGATGAACCTTGAAAATAAATATCGATATCCGACCTAAAAGAACTCAAAGCGTCGGTGAAGGAAGAGATGCAAGGCTTAAGAACCGATTTTACACTTAATGACACTTTCCATTTCGTCAGTGTTGAAAATGCCATTTGCTTATCTAAAATTTTAAATTTGGATTCATAGATGTTGGTGGATGGTGCTGGAGAGGTCCTCAACACCTTTGAAGTCACTTCATCGCGAGCATTATATGGGACGGAGAGATCGCTTTACATTCGTCTCAGAAAAAGCAGAATTTGTTACCATAGCCTTTGAGATGAATTATCGATCTTTTGCTCAAACCGACACAAAGGGCATGATGCGATTTACCGCATAGGCCACTGCAAATAACCAGGTCAGCATTCGTTTCGCTGGAAGTTGCACAATCGCAGTATTTAAACATAGTCAGTGTCGGGTAGGTCAGTTGTACTGCGGGTCAAAATAAAAACGAAAAATAAACAAAAAAGTAGCAGCGAACGGTAAACTGACAACGTCGGGAAAAACAACAACAGGTGACCGGAGTACAAAAGTAGGTCGTTGTTACCCAAATAATAAATTAAATGAATTACGAGGGTAGTCCCAGGAGTATCCGACCTAACGTATAGATGGCGGTTGTTTTTTAAAAAGAATTACAATTGTAAAGAATACCAACCTTATAAAGCTTAAATTTGAAGTTTGACGACGCTATGTGGTTTAGTATTTGTTCGGCAGCCGTCAATAGTGAACGCTCTCAATGAATTTTTAAATATGGAAAAAACTGTGTGGTACAATACTTTCATCTGTAAGACGTCAATCCCACCAACATCAAAACGGAACTGGATTCTACTCTGGGGGATTCTTCGCCTTCGTTTACAACAATAAAATATTGGGTGGCAGAGTTTAAACGAGGCCATTCGAGTTGTCAAGACGAACATCGCAGTGGTTGACCAAATGAGGTGAGTTCACCAGAAAGGTCGAAAAAAATCCACAAAATGGTATTGAATGACCATCGTTGGAGCGCTGTTGACTAAAAAATTGGACATGAGAAAGCTGTGCGCAAGATGGGTGCCGTGTTTACTCAAAACTGAACAAAAACAGCGTCGTGAGGATGTTTCAATCGAGTGCTTGGCGAAGTTTCACAACAATAAAGCCGAGTTATTGCGTCGATTCATAGCCGTGGATGAAACATGGGTCCATCAGCTTCACACCCGAGACGAAGGAACAGCCAAAACAAAGGGGAAAATCGGCTCCATCTGCAGGCAAGGTCATGGCGACAGTTTTTTGAGATGCGCGTGGGATAATTCTCATCGATTATCTTCAGAAAGGAAAAACAATCAACGGCATGTATTATGCGTTTGAAAGATGAGATCAAGGAAAAACGGCCGCATTCGGCGAAGAAAAAAGTTTGACTTCATCAAGGCAATGCACCAGTTCACTCATCCGTCATCGCGATGGCCAGAATCAATGAGTTAAAGTTTGCAGTTCTTCCTCATGCACCCTGTTCGCCAGATTTAGCCCGCTCGGATTATTTTCTATTTCCGATTGGCCAACAGTAAATACGTGGAGTCTGCGGTCGATGGCTATTTTAAGGAGCTCGACGATTCTCACTATAAACAGGGTATCGAAGCAAAGGAGACTACGAGAAATAAGCATATGTTTCCCCAATTTTTTTGTGTTTTCTTTGTTAGGTCGGGTCTTTCAGGTTTACCCTCGTATTACACAAAATAAGCGAGTTCGGGACTGTGGCACGTCCAATTGATTAGAAAGACAGAAGTGAACTGTGATGGCATTTAGCCCCGCCGCGAAGTCGTTTACCTTGAATACATTTGCTCACGTCGCAATTGGTTCTATCTTCAGATTTCCTACACCAAAACGTTCACATTATGCTGTGCTCAGTTAAATTTGTGGATTCAGACTTAGAATACTGCAGGATGTTGGTTATGATTATCCACAGCGACTCCCTTCTTCCTATCTAAACCTAGGCTTAGGATAGGCAATGGTGAAGACGGCACAGGATCATCAAATAATCAAATACGAGGACGTCTTCTCCAAGGAATTCCTAAACTGCTGCATGCATTAGATTCGAGACGCCTGGCACGGTTTGAAACTCAAGCTGATTCTGGCTGTCAAATATGACCACCGATAGTGATTAGCTTATGGATGACCTAAAAGTTGTCTAGGCCGAGGACACGCGCAATAACACACAATTTGCGTCCTTCATATTAGCGAAGACAGTGCTGACTCTACAGAGAAGATCGGGTGCAAATTCCGCTTCGCCAACAAAGATGATAAAGCAAAAGTGAAAAATGAGGATGGAGAACAATTGGACAACGACAAGCCTTTAATACCGATTCTAGGTTTCTTCGGGACTAACATGGCGCGTACTCGATCCTAAGCGTTTAAGAGAGCTGATCAACCTCAGGAGATCAAAAATATAATCACGGGACTCTGTGCCATTGGAAAGCATGAGCGGCGTATAGCACCACATTGAGTTAGCGTGGGATGGCTAAAATAACGCGAAAACTCCGATTTTTTTTGTGGCTGAGACGTGTTACTTTGAATTGCTTTACATCACACAGTCATGAGTCGAACTCACACGTAGCGATAGACGATGTACGGGAAACATGATAGCTAGAGAGATCAAAAAGTCGTGGAAACCAGTGAAGTGCTTCAGAAACTAGCATAAGCCTGCAACTTTAAAGGCCCGCAGAAGAACCATTTCGGGGTGAACACAACGCCCAGCATTCCCGTGAACAAGGGAAGAGACAGAAGCAAATATGATTGGATCACTCAAATTCAAAAAAATTAGCAGTCACGAAGGAAATTATACAAATTAGAGCGACCTATGGCCAACCGTACACTTAGCCAACTAAGAAGTAGCAACTCAGATACATGGGAAAAATTTGCAACCCAAAGAGATATATTAGCTCACGCAAAGGAAAAGCAATGAGACTACGAAACAATCTCCCGGGTCTTGTGTCGTATTCACCTCTAAATAAATGAAATACGTCAACCACAGACCCTCTTTTCAACAGTTGATTCCGCCAAGAAATTGGACTCGAAAGAATGATGTACAGAAACCATTCCAAAATTGAATTTCCGCAAGCATTGCAATGCAGAGGGAACTCTAAGTACACAGCCTTTCCAACCCATAGTAACGGAGACAAATTCTAAACAAATGCTGGACTTGGATAAGACGCTCAATCCCGCAAACCGCCAAATATGAAAGCGCTTGTAGAAGGTAAATAGAAGCTGGACCGCGCTTTTGCATGGAAGGCGATAGACCCAGTAATCTTACGCCCAACGTTGCGACATATACGACAACCTTTACTCGATGTGCCCATCGACATCTGTGAACCGACCAATCCCCGGCTCCCAAACAGCCTACGACACTTCTATTTTAAGAAATGCCTACACACGACAGCTTATGTATGTCCCAACCCATTAACGGCCAATTTCAACCTCCAACTCCTTCACACACATCTACACCCAATGCCCTCAAACCCAATAAATCAAAAGAATTTCCAATGTTAGTTACCTTCTTCGAGGGACCGCGTTATAATCTTCGGAAACTCGCTCTCCACCTTCCGATACTTAAACTGCGAGCTATTATTGCTATCACCGTCCGCCCTGCAAAGTACACAAATCAAATTTATCAGTCCTCTTCCCTTTCCAATTATATTTTCGTTTTTTTTTTTTTTTTTTGTGTGTCAAATTTTGCAACTCACCTTCGTTTTCGTCCCAAGCTCTCAGCGCTATCGCCAAAGTGTAATACTTTTCGAATTCTAGCCAAAATATCGAAACCCATTGGGATGGTGCCGTCAACGTTCACGTCGCCGCCGTCACTGTAGCCGTAGCTGTATTTACTGTCACCGTCAACGAAGCACCGATTGCTGTGGCTACTGCTGCTTTTTACGGTTTCGGTGGAGAATTCGTATTCACTGCATCGACGACTGGCTTCGCGAATTTTTCGCTCGAAAAAGCCGTCACCAACGCCAATGCCAGAACAAATACTACCACCACCACCACCACCGCCGTTTTCGACACCGTAGATGCCACCGCTACCAATGCCACCACTGCCGCCGCCGCGACCAATCGACGATACTCTTGCTGGATACTGAAGATGCTGCACTGGTTCGTCTAATAGTTCAATCGGTAAAGTGTCCTCAATGTACATTTGGATTGAAATCCATTTACACCGTCACTAACAATAGATTTCTGATTTTAGTAAATGAATTTGGAATTCGAGTTTTTTAATGGAAGGGACAAATGCAGTTCGGCTGCGTTGCGTTTTCTTTTTTTGCGACAAAAGAGAGAAGAAAAAAAAGTTTTCAGCACGAATTGTACAAAAGGCAAAAAGCCGCCGTCAAATGACACTTGGATTGTAAATTGAATTGCAGTTGGCAGCCATGACCGGGAAAATCAGCATGCAAGTGAGGTGCTGTTTCGATGTGGATGGTGGGTGTTGTTTAGTTTGTAAGGTAGATGGCGGCGGAATACATATTTCTTAAGCAATATTTTGAGGAAATTGATTCATTTCAGCAGGGTAAAGCTTATTATTTTGTTAAGCAGACAATTTTTGAAAGAAAAACATGTTTTTGGGTGTAAATGGAGAAATCAGTGGAAAGTGTTCGCATAGATTCCGAATAGCGCATAAAATGGCTTCTCATGCTACTGGCTGTGTTCGTTAGTACACTACTGTCAGAGAAATGTAATTTTTACATCAAATAAATTTTGAGTCCACGTATTTTACAAATTAAGTGGTACCTTAGGGGCTTATTCAATCAGAAGGCGGTACGGCTACCTACATAGTATTGCAGCAAATTACCCAAATGGAAAGAGGGTAGTGGGCAGTTATCAGGTTTATGTGTTTGTTATTATAAAGAACTCGGCGGCCAAGAAACAATGGTGTCTGCTGCGATATATGACATCCAGCTAGAAAGATGATTTCTGTATTTCTGGTCGCTTTCCTTGGTTCGTTGAAAATTTTAAGATCTCCGGTGCGATCTGTGTGTCTATGGTCACGAACTGTTCACGAAACATACACAAATAACACAGGAAGCCGTCACATAGTTGGAGTTGTGTGATTAGGGTAGGCACTGGCCGGTGTCAAATTGACGATATCTCCCCGAGGTCCCGTTTAGCCAGACTTGACTTGTTAAACGTATACGAGTAAGTGCGATTATTAAATAAGAAGATAAAAGCAACATTATGATACTTAGTCTGACATGATGAACCCTCAGAAGTTGGACTTACAGCGCATTAATTTACATGGTGGCGTCAACAGCAAATTTATCCAATTTGGCTGAGGTTTCCCTCCACATGTGTGCTTGTCCTTATATGGACAAGTCTTCTTGTACTGCGTTGTTCGCACGAGTAGGAAGGAGTCGAGTACTTTTCGGAGCGTTAATCTTCATTAGCTCTACACGTCCCAGCCATACCAAGCGATTTATGCTTATTTTCCTGAAAATTTTGTGTTGAAAACGACAAGGTTATCCTTGTTCGTCTAAAGGGTCATTGGGATAACCACTCAATTATTATCCAATTGACTTCTTAGGCCAAAGAAACAGCGGTTGGCAAATGTAATTCTTCGTCTGATTTCTGACACTGTGCCTTTCTTAAAGCGGAACTAGGCTGAACAAAGCTATTGATATCAATTGTGAAGCTCAGTCGAAAATTTTCGATATTGTGCACTCAACTTATTGATAATTCGTTAATACTTGGTTTTGCCCTCCTGCCACAATTTAACTCATCTTTGCCGCTTCAGTTTCACATCTTGCAAACGCACCAGTGACAGCTTGCTGCGTTCTGCCATTGATATTAATGTCATCAGCGTATTCTAGTAGATGTACAAACTTTTCAAAAACGTTGTTATTGGAGTTGGACTGCGGGTTTCGCACAATTCTCTCAAACATCAAGGGTCTCAGTATGAGATTATTTCCAAACTTTACAGAGAATCAAGGCACATTTAAGATAGGGTCATTTCTTGTGGATCTTACCCCGACCAAATCTTGAAGATGAGTTGGTATATTATATGCTCTCTATAGGGTGACCAGATTAGAACGATAGGCTTTATTTTGAAGCTACGTTCATGCCATTATGTGTGGAATAGCACATCTTTCAAATGGCCGCCTCGGCTTCGCTAACAGTGCTTCAAGCGGTCGGTCCAATTCGGTCCAATTTTTGATGACTCGGCCCAATATGTGCGGCGGCACAAGCGTTTGTGGCCCCGAGCTAGCAAAGCGGTAGGCTTGTTAACGTTGACTAAGAACTTGACGTAGCCCCAGAGAAAATAATCGCGTGGTGTCAAATCGCATGATAGCGGCGTGCAATTAATGAACGCTCGTCGTGAGATGACCCAGTCGTAAAATTTCTCCTTAACAATTTCGAGCGTTGCGTCGCTTGTATGGCATGTAGCGCAGTCTTGTCGAACTAAAGCTCGGATATGTCTTTGTTATCAAGCTTCTGACCACAGAAAGACGGTTAACATCGCTCTATGCCTGAGACCATTGACGGCAACAGTGTCTCCTTCCCCATTTCGAAAAAATAAGGTCCGATGATACCGCCATGCCATAAACCGCACTAAACAGTCAATTTTTGTGGATGTATTGATGCTTGGCCAAACACTTGTGGATTGCGTTTGCTTCAATAACGGCAATTTTGCTTGTTGACATAGCCGCTGAGTCGAAAATGGGCCTCGTCCGAGATGATGATTTTTTGCCCAAAATCCGGATCACCCGTCAACATTTCCAGCACCCAATTGGCGAATTCAAGCCATCGTCTATGGCCGCCTGGCTTCAATTCTTGCGTCAGCACAAACTTATATGGATGTAGGCCCAAATCCAATCACAAAATAAGCCGGGTTGACTCTCTGTCGATGCCCAATTCAGCTGATCGGCGCCGAATCGACTTTTCTGGTTATTCTTCGATACGGACGGCTATGTTTTCTTCATTTTATACCAATCTCTGTCTGGTTGGTGGTTTAAGATCCAAAAAAGTGTACTAACGCTCAAACTTTTCCATGGTGCGACGAATTGCCTGGACACTGAAGCCATGATGACGACCGACCTCCCGAATTCCGCATGTTCGGCAAGCGTAAAACGGATCAAGATGAAATGGCAAAGCCAACTAAATATTTTGACAGCTAGATGCCATTCATAACTTTGACAGATGCTGAAATAAAACTATCATTACTATCTGGTTACCCGTTACCATGTCATCTTCTCCTCATAGGGATCTGCAACTCAGATACGAGGTTCAGTGAATTCAGCCTTCAACTGCGTATGCTGGGGTTGTTTTCTCGAATTAACTTAGAAGTGAAAAGAGGGCTTATTAAGGTCTTAAGCTCAGCTTAAGAATTAAAGAGTTCCCCTCCTTAAATTGATATCGCGGCCAACCGTGAAGAATTAAAGAGTTTACGGCATTTCCTCTTAGAGTTCCGTTTTCTACATATATTCCAGTCCTTCGTTTGAATGCAAATATTTTCTGCTTTAACTATTATAGCTCCCAGAGTCAATCAACACAGTGTTTTTGTCTCCGCGTCAGAAGCGTCAGAAAGGAGACAGCAGCGTCCAATTTCGTACTCTTTCAACTTTCGGGGCTGGAGGTGGATTTTCCCGCGGCATCCAAATTTCATCCACCCGAACTTAGATGTATTTTTCTTGTTGGTTGCAGCAACGGTTTTATCCGGGGCGCGGAAATTCTTCAATAAAAACCGGCCGCAGTCGTTAACAGGGGCGATTTGTCGCTATTGGAAATATTAACCGAAGTAAGGGTTTTTTCTTTGCACTTTGGTGGATCCTATCAAATAAATCTTAGGATCCTTGAGCCTTAAGCTCTTTCACCACTACATGACAGCTAAAATTGGAAAAGTTGACGAATAGAACGCTAAATGCGTATGCTTGTAAGTCAGATAAGAGTTGTGACTGGAACCATTGACAATGTACCAAATGATGAGCCGGCCTCATAGCGAAGATTTATAAGAGGCGAAAGTCGCCACGTTACGTTTTTTACTTCCTAAATGGACGCTGCAGAAGATATTTTTATTATATCAATTTGACATCACCATAGATCTACTACTTTTTGTGTCATCCTGAATTGGTCCACTAAATCTTTTCTTACTTCTTCCTTGTTAATTTCTAACTACGAGTACCTAAAGTCTTTTATTCAAACTCCGGGATTGTCTTATTTATTTCTCGAGGTTTCCATCAGTTTCTGTGCCATTCTTCTGCAAATGTCAAACTTTGACAGAGAGTCAGAAAAGTTCCTGAAGCAGAAGAGACTTTGTTTTGTTCGCTGTTGAGAATGAAGTCAAATCTCTGCGTCAAACATCAAGGACCCTCCTATTTCAATTCAGCATCAATCCGTAGATTGAGCTCCACGAAATCCTGAGCTCTTCCAATTTAACATTACTCCTAATTTATTACCTCAAAACTATTCTTTACAAAATATAAAAACAAAATGCCAAAGTATTATGCTAAAGTTATACAGGGCTGCCGAATATCCCACGCTGGCTTGAAATGTGAAATTCGTCACAACCACGTGAGCTCCAATGCCCCAAATCAAGACGAGTACTCCATTGGTAAAGTGAACTGGGAATCTAATGATGTTCCACTGAGCTCGAGGCATACTGATTTGTAAGACCAAATCCCGCAAGAACATCGTGACGGCCTGTCCAAATCCGAGGAGGACCGATGAAACACTCAAAAGGAGCTTCGAGGTGGAGAAACTTATAACTGAAAATAAGAAACATCATTTAAATCGCAACGTCAAAATGTACCTCTTTCAAACTTACAAATTAATGCTAATCCCTTGCAGATACATCCAAACGTATGCCACTTCACCTTTTGCTTTGTCAGAGCGTTCCCAAAACGCGGTGTCATTAGAGAAAAACACATCCACGGAAATGCCAGCAGCGAGAAGAGGAAAGGAATTTCAGCATTTTTGATCGCATGCAAGTTAGCAGCTAATTCTGGCAATACCGTCAAGCACATGACGTAGGAGAAGATATCCGTTGACTGCAACAGAGTCGTGGAGTATAATTTCGGCATAAGCATTGCTCTGCGCAGTGGATGCATCATGGTCAGTAAGAAATTGTCCCACAAATTCATGGTCATTGTCTTCGAGAACTGCTGGAACTTTTCCAAATTTGTGGCACTTTGCTGAATTGACGGGCATTTGACGTTTTGTGATGCACTAAGACTGATGCGGCCGTAGTTGTCAATGGTGGCAGAACTGGAACGCATCACTGAGACGTTTTCGTCTTCCTCGGGAATAATTTCCATTATTTCCACTCCATGAGGATTGAGGAAGGTGGCGTAGGCCTCTTCATGTGTAACCATGTAGTTGCAGTGCACCTCAGTGTCAGTTGGATTTTTCCATGGTCGCTGTTGCATTTCTATGCCGTCAATTTGATCTGCGAAACTCGATGACAACTTGGCCAATGGATGCAGTGGTTGGAAACCTTCGAATCGAGTTTCGGTTTTTATCAGAGAGATTCTCTTGGTAATGGCACCTTCGCGATGCCTGGTGATTAGAAGACTGATGGGAATTAAGTTGACTAGCATTGCTGCCATTAAGACAATCGATTGTGAAGTTCCGTATAGCGTTCGAAGACTGGTGAAGACAAAGGAGAGGAAGAGTTGACAGAAGGCCTCGCCACAAAGGTGGATAGTCTTGCGAACGTATTTGTCCTCTCGTGGTCGAATGGCTTCCAGGATGACGTGCGTCTTCCAAATAAACATCGCCGAGCCAACACCTGAAAGAGATTGATTATGTAGTGATCCGATGTTTTAGGAATGGAGCTTCGGAAGAGATATTATTTAATTATGAGTATTAGTCGTTGGCCATAACACTTTAATCGTGTGATACTTACCCGACAGGACACTATATGTATACCTACAATATATTACTATGAGATTCCTAAGATAATAGCAAGTCTTATTACGACTAAGAGTTAACCTAGAGAAACGCTCATCGTACTTCAGCTCAACACTGCAATTTGCTGGAAGTATCTTTCAACCTATATACCTCATTTAACACGAAGGCTGCGCGTCGATCCTCTAGGCTAAAATTGGTGCCTCTGCGGACCGGAGAATGTTCAGCATTCTTAGATCGCTGTCGGTGTACTCCTGGGAATCCATAACTCGCCAATTCAAATTGGATACAGTGTATTTGATAAAGTAGTTCTCTTAGAGGGACCGAGGATATTTTGATCGGTTTTCGACAGGATCAACCCTTACTAGAGTAGAATTGAGGTCTTACATAGAGTAATCTTTGTTTTCCCTCAGTAAGGCTGCTGCCAGCCTGAACATACAGAAGGTGATCTGGACGCCATCGATATCGATCTATTGTACGATCAGGGAGGGTTCTGCATCGCCATCGTGTAAAGACGGACGAACTTGGTGGGGATATCAAGATTTGGCGTTACTCTCTACAGTTCGCTTTCATAGATAGCGTTAAAGGAGGCCTAACAGCTGATATATTGATTTGGACCTCCATCGCAGTTATCCCGTAAGATGTCGAAATTTCCGTTGATCAGGTTGTTGTTGAAGATTGGGTTAAGGCGTTTGCATAGGATCTTAGTATGAGTAGAAAGGATCTTGAATATGATACTGAAGCTGTCATATCACCTTCTCTCTAGACGATAGAAGGATCTTGGTCTTCATGGCCTTATACAGTGTACAGAAACGTTTTCTCTAATATTCTCTGCACCGAATGTGACTGCTTGAGGTGTTTTCAGTCGACAGTTCAGCTAAGTGGCCAATAAGGAAGTCTTGAGCTTCCGGTACATGAGCGAGCGTCTTATGGCAATTCGCATCAATGCTAAATTTGCTAACATAAGCCTAATATGCGTCCATACCCCCAAGTAAGACAAAGAGGACGGCACCAAAGAACGTTTTTACGAGCTCCTCGTCAAGACATATGAACAATGTCCGAAGAATGACGCCAGGATAGGAAAGGAGGACATCTTTGGTGGGACAGTTGCTAAACATAGACTACACAACACCACGTCTGGGAACGGGCTTAAGCTTATTGATTATAAGCAAGCACGCAATTTTCTCATCTCAGTATACACAAGGGAACATGGCGGTCTCCGGATCATGAAACGGTAGATCAAATTGATCATATTCCGATGGACGTAAGGCATACTTCCAGAATTCTGGATGTTCGAACGTTCCGGGCAGCCAACATTTACTCGGAACACCACCTTCTTGCAGCCAAGGTGGGAATGCGGATTTCCCAAGCGCCACAACAAAGAACAACTACTGTGAGAGGATATAATGCAGGAAAGCTGCAATCTCAAGAGACCGCCAGAATCTTCGTCGAATGCGTATCCCGAAATCCCTCAAAAATCCAAATGCCGCCAGCATCAAGTATCGAAGTCCATTGGCAACGCTGCCAACGTACTATCAGAGACGCCACAGTTAATGTTTAGATGCAGAATGTCCACAAGCACATGCCTACAAAGCAGCGCTGAAACGAAGGACGAGAGCCGCTTGTGTGCTCTAAGAGCAGAAGAAATAGGAAGAACATCGGCGTCTCCTAAAGAAGAAAAAAGGGCACGAGAAGCGCGCGATTGAAGATATTGGTTGTACTCCAGGAATAACGTACGGAAGTTTTAGCAACTTAACTTAGACGTAGATAGCCAAAACTTCCGCCCACCTGACCGGAATGAAGTAAGGATTGCAATACCTAAGCTAAAATTCCACAAATCAGCTGGATCTGACGGCTTACCGGCCGAGGTATTCAAAGCTGCTGGGAATGACATTATGGAGAACATGCACCAACTCATTTCTCAGATTTGGTCAGAAGAGTGAATATCTGATGAATGGAATCTCAGTACCGTTTGCCCGATCCACAAAAAGGGAGACTCCATCAACTGCGCCAACTATAGAGATATAAGTTTCCTCAACAACGCATGCATGATATTATCTGCCATATTATGTGAACGTCCGAAACGCTTCGCCAACAAACTTATTGGTCCCTATTTTCACACTTCGGCAGATCCGGGCCACCATCTTTTCCTCGATTTTAGGGCCAAGAATGACTGACTGCATTTATAGAGCGAGCTAGATGACGCGCTGTCTTCATTTAAAAGCATACTTTAAAGAATTGTGCGGAACTTACAAGTGACCACTGGAGGCACAATGCCACAAAAGTTTGTGCAACTATTTGCGAACGCCGATGATATCAACATAGTTGGGAGAAGTCAGCGGGTTGTCACCGGTGCGCTCGCTAATATTGAAACGGAAGCTGTTAAAATGGGTTTGGCGATAAATGAGGGCAGATCCAAATATATAGTGCCAACAAGGAAGGACACACAGGTCTTTGTCTACCTCGATTCGGCTATAAATTCTGCCAACAACATCTCAGCAGAAATAAAATGAAGAATCACTTTTGCCAATCGCTGTTCCTTTGGGCTAAGAAGGCAATATCCCGAAAAACTAAGGAGTCCTACTTTATGGCGCAGAAGTATGGACCCTATCGAAAGTCGTTTCGAGAGGCAAAAATTTGGAGGAGAAAATTCAACGACGATCTGTACGAACTGGTCCACATCAGTCGCCTGCGTTGGTTAAAATATGTAGAGCGAATCTTTGAATCTAACCTGGAGAGAAATCGCAGTAGAGGAAGACCTCACCTTAGGCGGAGCGCAAGTAGAAGAGGACTCCAACCGACTTGGAATGCGCAACTGAAGGCAGTTAGCTAAAGACCGGGCTAGTTGAGGCCTAGCTTCATCCCGAACTGTAGCGCCACCTAAGTAAGTAAGTAGGTAAGTAGGTAAGTATTTCCAAAGGCTATTACGAATATGGCGATCACAGTGCTGTTTTTAGTTAATCTACAACCCTAAATAGATGTTCTCAAGACCGCCGATGCGTTTGATTTGGGATACACTAGGATTTCCCTGGTCTTCCTTATCCGAAGCCATACTTCAGTTCACAGTTCCGTTTTTAATAGATGTGAAGTGTGGCTCTTTGGAAACCCCAAACCTACTCATCTACTTGTTGACAATCTCCTCTGCTATGGCAATAACCCTTTCCATTTTGAATAGTGGACACTCCTGTGGACACCTTTTATAAGCAATCCATAGCAACAAAAGCCCAACGATATTATTGACGATTTCTTCAGACTCAACAGCTGCATCTATCCAGAATTTTGACTTATAAATCCAGGCACACGTTACTTGTTTTAAGCTTAAACTTTTCAACTTGCACTTTGCAAACAACATCTTTTTTATCGTCTTGTACTCAAGTGATCTTGCGATATGTTGCTGTGGATCTTTTCATTAACAATGGAACGCTACACCACTAGCCCCAATGGAGATAATGTTTCCTTCCTGTACATGTAGCGAGTCTCAGTGTGCCAAATATGCTTTTAAAGTGTATGACCTAAGTCCACAATTCTTGTCGGGTCTCTCATTGTTTTCATTCCGGATCCAAGAAGTTCACTTTAAAACATTTGGACGATGGTTGCGCTTTCGCTTTCTGAATATCATAAAGTTTACTTTTGGCGCTGCATCTGGTCTCTTGAATTGCGAAACCTAAAACGCTGTATCTGCTCGATCGATCTTGGAACCCAACAAAGAGAAACAAGCTCGTATGTAGTTATACCGTATTTCTGAAGGTTAGGACCCGGAAGTTTATTGCTAAAATATGGTGTTCCCTTTTTTCGACTATCGTATACTCCGACCCCAATATTGCTGCCATCTCGCGAATTCCAGATGAACGGTTCTCCTGGGCAGTGTTAAGAGACACCTTAAGTTCTCGCACTTGTCCGTTAATTTGAACTGTCTTCTTTTTTCGCGAGCTAATGCAGGCTCCTTGCAATCTCAGGGAAGTCTTTTACGATCCTAGGATTTGGCCAAATTTATATTTATGCGTGGAAATTGTGGCCAACTCCTCTCCCTCCCTCGATTTCGACAGGATCCGTCCTTTCTTCTCCATAATAGATTTATCGTAGATCTTCCCGTGGAGAAGTCTATGTATATTCTTCCCGTCATTTTGCTCGTAGATTCCGAGAGGAGACTTTGCTCTCTGTAACAGCCCTGTGTTATTATTTTTTGGGTGAAACAAAAGATGCTAGTTGCCGCGTTATAGAGTTGCCACTTGTTTTTTGCTTCCATAGATCTATGGAACGATCGGTTCAATTTCACATGGTTTTTTGCTGTCGCAGCTTTTCGATGTTACATGTACATTCTCAAGGGACTGACCTTATCCCGAATGAGTTACTGCTCCTAGGTAATTCTGGATTGGAAATTTTGGACATATATGTAGGGGGCCAGTTTCGTTAGAGATCGCCTTAAGGCATTGCGGCATTCTGAAAGAATGCTTTGGGTAACGAGATATTTTGTCTACGGATAACAATCCTGAATTTCGCCTTATCGATCATGGGAGATCTTTCCTAGGAATTGTATCTCGAGGTGTTATGAGAGAAGATTAAGTAGAACCAGCTAAGTCTTCTGGACTTAGGTACCAGCCACAATAGCTAGTATCCGTGCTCAAACCCCCAGCAACTCAAAATCAACAAGACTGTAGACATTTAACTTCCTTAAAGCGAAGGGAAGCAAATGATATCTGCAGTGTTTCAGCATTTTTCGAACTATTATTTTTGAACAGCTTTAAAATGGTTGGACACAGCACGGCTGAAGGAAAATTAGGGAGGAAAGAAAGGATATGCTGATGTATGTATGATACGTTGGTTTTGAATGTTTGCAAGTTACAATGACATGGAAACAAAGAGTTCAGCAGTGGATTCCATAGGAAAGCTGTACGGAAGAAATCATGATATCGCAGAGTACGTCCGAAACTGGGGTTGAGAGTAAACTGATGCGTTGAGGGAGTGTAGGTATGAATGCTACTGGCAATTTCATTAGAGAACTCATGGTGAAAATAGCCATAGAAACAGGTCAGAAAGAGACGTTGGATGTCAATTGACTGGGCAATATGGGGCCACTTATAAATTTCATCGCACAGTTTTAAATCCTACGTATCAAGTTATTTTACGCCAATTTTTAGGCCGATAAATGCCTTATACATATATTGAAGCCAGATCAGACGATACATACAGTTTCTTACATCACTTAGGAAGAAACCTACATATATTTGAAGACATCAAATTTGTGATCACTCTAACGTAGGTGGTCATGGACACACATACCGAGATTGGAAGGTTTTTTGGTTTCGACGAAGTGAGAGCGAAGCGTTCATGGATAATGGCCGGGTGTTTCAATTTCGTTGAAAATACAGCAGAGAGCTTTTTTGTGGTCGAAGCATTCAATTCCATTCGGTAGGAGGTTCCCAGATTTCATGAGCTTAAAATAGGCTACCATTCCCGTTTTAAGGCCTAAGAGCCTAAAGGACGTGAGTCATCGGATGAATAAGAAAAATAGAAAGTAAAGTGTGTTTTTTTTTTAGGTTTGGTTTTCAAACTGGCAACACTGTTTCTACAGATTGTCAATTTGACATTTTGCCATTTTACGATGAATAGCTTATCGCCAGAACAACGCGTGAAAATTGAAAAATTGAAAACTTATTTTGAAGACCATGGTTCGGTTCGCCAAACTTATCGTGCGCTACGTCCATCTGAGCAAGCTATTTGGAACACGATGAATCGTTTTCGCACCACGTACACCCTAGTGGATAATACATATCCACAAAGATGACAAACGGTACGAACAGAAGAAGTTATTGCCGTTGTGGAGCCCAGTGTTGAGGAGAATCCAAGTGAGTTGATTCACCATCGTGCACAGCGATTGGAGCTATGCCCATCGACTTCGTGGGAGATTTTACAGAAAGATCTTGGCTCAAAAGCTTATAAGATCCAGCTTGTGCAAGAGCTGAAACCGCGTGACCAATATACGCGTCGTCGGTTCGGTGAATGGCATTGACGTGACAGGGCTTTGGTTTCAAGAAGATGGCGCAACATACCACATGGCGCGCGATACCATCAATTTATTGCGGGAAACATATGCTGAGCGCATAATTTCATGTCATGGACCTGCGAACTGGCTTCCACGATCCTGTGATCTAACACCTTTAGATGACTTTCTTTGGGGGTATGTGAAGTCACTAGTCTATGCCGATAAACCAGAGACGTTGGACGATTTGGAAGTCAACATTCGCCGTGTTAATGCTGATATACGGCCCCAGTTGCTCGATAAAGCTTTCGAAAATTGGACTTCACGATTGGGCTTCATACGAGCTAGCCGTGGCGCGCATATGAACGATATGATATTCAGCAAAGATATATAGTATACTCCATTAGAAGTGAAGATAATTAAGAAGAGTCTCGGAGACAGCACAAACCCCTAGGGCACACCTGTATTTATTTTCCGGATCAGACTTGAAATCGTCCCAAGGCAACTTGAATTGAACGTTCCGAAAGATTGTTTCTAGTCAATGGAAAAAGAGATTCATTCATCGCAAGAACTTGCCACCAGATTGGTGCAGACGTTGGTTCTACTTTGCGGTGACAGATGGTACCGAATCAGCAATAGACATGTTGATACGCAATATGGTACTGTTCGTGAAGAAGTTTCAATGTTTCGAGGTATTTCATGAGCTCCTGGCTTACTATCGTAAGGATGACTATATATCATATTACAGATCGCCGCAGTATGGTTCGTTCATTGATCAGGTTTCGGCAGTGTCATTAAAGAAATTGTTTGGCAGCCCTTTCCAGCAGAAAAAGAAGGACAGTTGAGGGCACGAATTAAAACCCCTTGATCCGTCTAAAGGAAAGCTATCAAAGAAGTCCGAGCATATTGCGTGTCTTTATAGTTTGGTTGCTCTTAATATCTAAACTCAAGTTTAAAGACTTCCAATGATCCGAAATGACAACCAGTCGTGGAGAGGGAAGTTAAGGAAGCCGGGCTACAGAAGTAAGTATATTGGCTGAATGATAACTAGTAGGACCACAACTAGGTGATACGTGTTTTGCTTTCAATTGAGCTTGCTTGCCCCGGATGGAATAAGGGCGGATCCATCTAATCGAGGCTTATGTACAGTAGATAGTGCAGAATATCCGAAGATAGGTTACGGCCATAAGAAAGAAGCTGAAGAGTTGATCCACATTGGCACAATGTATAGTTCAAGTTCTTATATCCTTGAAGGAATAGAGAACAAAATATAAGCTATCAGTGGACCAGCTGATTAATGGAGGGTTCAAACTAAAGTTATTAGGCCATATCCATTTAAGCATCTAGCTGCGATGTATTGACATTAGACACTATGTCGATAGTCCAAAATTCACTTGATAAAAATTCAATTCCAAGATCATCTTCACGTTCCCTTTAAGACTGATTGCATCGATAGGAGGTACGAAAGTCCGTTGTATTTCTAGCCTACAATCGAACCCCAGATCACATCACACACGATACACCAAAATTAGATCTTTTCAAAACACAAAAAAAAAAATTCACTTATCCGGATTGCAACCGGAATAAGGCTGTTTTTTTGAAAATCACAATCTCTATACATGTAACCCCTCTTGCCACCTTCTTAACTAAGATAAAAAAAATATATATATATAATATCAAGACTTATCTATCTTGTGTCGTTGCCGTCATACATATCTTACCTGCAAAGACTCCATAACACACAATCGCTATCACTTGTGTTGTTGTTGTGACAGTAAACCATGCCGACGAGAACAGGCATCCACTTATCATCAGCGAAACGCATGTGATCCCAGTCGCTATCAAGAATATCCGTCGATAAGCAACCGTTTCATGTGGCTTCCCACGATACTCGGTGGTCAAGTGCTCCAGACAAGATCGGCATATCTGTATTATGGCTTGGTAAACGATTGCAGGCCAGATGCGAATGACCAGCTCCTTATCGGATTCCACAACATTTCCATAGAGGTAGGCGGGCGTTGATAGGAATGCCTAAATCAGCATCACAATAGAGATAGATCGATAAATGAAAAGAAAACGAAAGAGAAAGAGAGAGAGAGAGAGAGAACGAGACCATCTATTACAATCCAATAACAAGTCGGGCCTAAATGTATCAAATAATAACTACATGTATTGCGAACCCACATAACAGATACTTCTGTTGGATGTGCTTTTTGAGGACACGACGCGGTACGGCTGCTGTTGTAACTGCGGTACGAGCCCGACGCGCTGGATCTAGAACTTTCCCTGTAGCTGGCATACCGTCTCGAAACGTATTCAACTGTGTGTCCATGTTTTCATTCTTTCTCAGTTGGATGAGTTAAAAGATTAACAGAAGCTATCACTGGATTTATACACACTATCAGTAAGTTCACAAGTTCAACACAATCAGAGCTGACAGCATTCTTTTGCTGGGAGAGAGTGAGAGAGAGAGAGGGAGAGATTGAGTGAGGGAGAATATGTATCTACGAGATTCAATGAGTATCTGCGAGCATTTGCGAATTTGAAAAAAAAAACACTAACCGCCACCGAGCAGCCAAGGTACGTTTGTAACTGCGGGGTGTAGATATTTTTTTTGGCCAGCCGAAACAATATAACGACGATCACCGTCTAGTGACTGTATACCGCACGAACGACAACGGCTATGTACATATGTGTTTTTCTTTGCATTGGGCTTTCGTTGTTCGAGCAGATTTTGTTTGTCGCCTTCTCTTGACATAAGACATAGCCTTAGTGAAATGAAAATAACCGTTATAAATAAAGTTGACGATTTGTGTTGGCGGAATAATCTTATCTTTCGTTTGCATTGCAGGTATCTATAGCAGAAGTTGCTGAAGTACCGGGGGAGAGGATTTTGTTGCTGATAGTAGTATACCGCACAACGCACACCGCACACCGAACACACACATGTGCACAAAGAATTCCCTGATCTACTAAGTGTGATGTGAACCTTTTTTTTGTTTTGATTTATCTACATTCGGAGTTCCAACGGACTTTGAGGAAGAGCCTAGAAGTATGCATCAAATGGTCGTGAAGATACTTCTTTGATGTACCGGTAGTCACAGGAGATTGCGTCCGGGACTGACTATGTAAACGTTGTTTCAATTGGTGATATAAAGAAGACACATGGAGATAATTTACACAATATCTTCCAAATGACCGCCTCGGCTCTGCTTGCAGATGCCTATCCTTTTCCCGAAATTTTCAATCACTCTTCCACATATTGGGGTTCAATCTCGGCGATAGCTTTCAAAGTTGGAATTGTTTGCGGATGGTTTGCGTAGACCTTGCTTGATAACGGCCATATTATTGAAGCTACATCTATCAAATTGGCTGTCATTTCACCATGGACGGACATAGCGTTCAACAACACGTGCAAATGATAAAATTGCTTCATCAAAATGGGTGTTCTGTTCAGGCAGTGTTCCGCGCGCTTCGCCCATTTTACGGTCGCCATAATCGTCCTACCGAGAGGAAACGCAAGATCTGCCGAAAACGTCGCCGCTGTTCGTGAGAGTGTGCAGGAGAATCCGAGGCAGTCTGTTACCGTCGTTTCGTCCCGATCTTAGGTTTTGCGACCGACTTGTTCCTTAGCTCTCGAATGACTGCCTCGATTTGTCTCTCACTTGCTAGTACTCCCTCCTATTTTTCTCGTTCGGTGGTCAGTTATTTCATCACCGCATCCATGATCAAAACAACTGACCCCAGCTAGCTAAACTATCTACTGCTAACTATGTATGCCTTACGCTTAGTCTAATTCCCTAAGCTTGACGGGGAAATCTATAAAAAAGAACAAGTATTCTCGTTAGTTCTTAGAACCTCTCGGCAGTTTTTAGCCAGTGCTCCTACCAATCACGTTACTCTGAGCTGTTGGGGCTGCTGCACTCAATTAGGGAGATATCTCGTCGGTCATGTGAAAACCTTGCGAAGGCCATTGTATTAAAACCATAACACTCCCCCTCTTCTTTCAGAAGGTTTTCGCATGCCACCTGTCCTAGAAAAGTTCTTTTAGGTTACTGAAGATTTTGAGGTCCTTAACGTGCCATATACCTGCGGCTTTTCCATCCTTTCCTATCAGCTCATAATGGACCTATGACATGACACCTTCTTCTTAACGGTCATATATATTTTTTTGTGCGAGCTTGGCATTGAAGTACTTCGCCGCATCCGACAACACAAAATTTTTCCGTACCACTAACTCCCTCAAGAACAATTCTACTGCCCTTCTCCTCTGGTTGTACTGTCGCGAACTCTTCTTCCCTGCTTCCAAAATCTTCGCACGTACGTCGCTTATGACCTCTTCTAAGGCTCTGGGCCTATTCCACAATACGACCTCATCTGGGCGCTCTACGTCAAAACCTTCGCAGGCACCGTATCGCTAGCGCCTTTAAGAGGCATCTTTCGTCCAAAAAGCACAAAGAAAGGCGTGGATTTTAGCACCTCGTGGGTGGAAGCCCTTATCGCACAGCTCACCTTGGGTAGGATGGAGTCCCACTCACGGTGGTTGTCGGAAATGTAAGCCCTGAGTTTGGTCTTGAGTGTTTGGTTGAAACGCTCCGCCGAGTTCGCTTGGGGGTGGTAGAAGGCCGTGAAATCTATGGTTATACCATATTCCCGGGCGAGGCTCGCAAACTCTTTGCTTCTGAACTGGACCCCGTTATCACACACAATCCACTTTGGCACGCCGAACACTAAAAGGACTTGCTCTTCTAAAATGGTGGTAACTGCCTTTGCTATTGCCGATCGAAGCGGGAAGAACAGTGGGAACTTTGAGAAGTAGTCGACCACGGTAAGGATATACATAAGCCCCGTGTGGATCTCGGCAATGGACCAATCAGGTCGATGCACAGCATATCCCATGGCCGCGCGACATTCGTCCGGGTGCACATAAGGCCCGATGGTTTATGTAAATTGGGCTTGGCAGACTAACAGACATTGCAACTGCGAACGTACCGCGCCACTTGAGTTTTCATTTTGGGCCAAAAATACGTTTGTGCAATGCGGTCGCATGTCTTCTGAACCCCTCCATGACCCGCCAATATGTTGTCATGATTCCTTTTGAAAATCGCACCGCTCTCCTCTTTTGCTGATACTTGCTTCCACTGTTTTTATCCCTGGGACAACTTCGGATACCTTGCCGGTACGAACTTAAAACGTGTGCTACCTACTACCTTTCAATTCGGATAGTTTTCCAGAGAAGCAGCAACCGCGCCTAGCATCTTTACCAACCACTTATCCCTAACTCCTTTATCTGTTTCCCCTATCCCTCCGCAACATCCTCGTTTGCTCTAGAAAGAGCACTTGGAACCAAATGGTCCTTGCCCTTACGATGGATAACCTTAAAGTCGTGCTGCTGTAATTTCATGGCCCACCGAGCCAACCTACCCTGGGGATCCTTCAAGTTGTTCAACCAGACAAGCGAATGATGGTCTGTCACAACTGTAAAGGTAGCCCCCTTTATGTAAGGTCTCAGTTTCTAGACTGCTCACAACAAGGCTAAGCACTCCCGTTCAGTGGTCGAATAATTACGTTCTGTCCTCGTAAGTGTCCGACTTGTTCTCCTTCTCTAGGGTCGTCCCGTGTGAGGACTGCACCAATACCAAATCCCGAAGCATCGGTGTGGATCACAAACGGTAGCTCAAATTTAGGGCAGGTTAAGATCGGAGCACTGATCAACTTCTCTTTCAGTGTGACGAAGGCCTGCTCGCACTGCTCCCTCCAGACAAACTTCCTTTTCTTCTTTAGCAGCTCGGTAATTGGGGTAACGATATCGGAGAAGTTGGGCACAAAACGACGGTACCAAGACACCATTCCTATAAATCGTCGAACACTGGTTGCACTGTTCGGTCTTGGGTACTCTACCATGCTCCGAACCTTTTCTGGATCTACCGACAAACCCTTGCTACTAACGACGTATCCCAAATAACAAAGTTCCGGCTAGCAGAATTCGCATTTATCCCTGGATAGCTTTAGGCCTGCACTTCTAAGTCTGCCGAGCACCTCTACGAGAACTTCCAGGTGCTGGTCGAAAGTCTCTGCTAGGATAATAACGTCGTCAAGGTAGACGAAAACGTTTGGCTCTAGGTCGGGTCCAAGTACAGTGTCGATAAAACGTTGCCAAGTGGCCGGGGCATTGTGAAGGCCAAAGGGTATTCGTCGGAACTGGTACAATCCCTTGCCGGGAATCGTAAATGTCGTAAACTTTTTCGATGACTCAGCCATTGGAATTTGCCAGTATGCAGATTTGATATCAAGAGACGACAAGAATTTCGCGTTGAGCAACTTGTCCAGTGTGGCCGACACATAGGGAATCGGATATGCATCCTTCTCGGTCACACTGTTAAGCTCGCGAAAGTCTACGCAGAATCGGAACTTACCGTCTCGTTTCTTCACTAAGAGGATGGGGGACGACCAAGGGCTAGTTGAGGGTCCAATGACCCCCAATGATAACATTTCATCAACCTCCCTGTTGATGTTAGCCTGTACCGCTGGTGAGCCTGGGTAGTATCTCTGTTTAAGGGACTCGGGCTTCGTCCGGATGACGTGTTCCACCAGATTGGTACACCCCAATCCTTCGCTCATGTCTTTAAATACCTTATCCACAAACTTAGCAAGTTTCCCCCTCTGCTCCTCACTCAAGGTACTGACGCTCTCAGTGGCCGCTATCGGTTGGTGAAATTTCCACTGCCTAACGCACAAATTTGGAATGATTGCAAATTTCTCCCAAAAATCCGCGCCCAGTATCAAGCAATGTTTTAATCCCGGTATGACCAACAGCTCCATGATTTTTACCGTCCCCTCCGCCCTTATCGGTACCGTTATCGACCTTAGCACCGCGACTCTCTCACCATTCGCTACAGTGACTTCCGGTACGTCTACTTTCCCTAATTTGCAATGAAGCGAAGCAAGTCTATCCCACCCTGGACCACCTACAATAGACCTTGAAGCACCGGAATCCAGCAACCCTAACAACTCGACCCGAAGATAAGTGCGTTTATCCCCCTCCTTCTCCGATAATAAAAAATCTACCCCTACTACTACCCCTCCCTTCTTACTCCTAACGACTGCGGGTGACAAACTCTTCTGACTCACTGTCCCGCACCTGGTTGAGTCATTTCCCCGTTTCCCGACACCCCCGGAGACTTGGAACATTGCGGACAGCGGCTACGTATAACTCCTTGCAACGCACAGCCATAACAGCGAACGGGCTGCGGACATGCTCTGGCCAAGTGACCCTTCTGTTGGCAACGGAAGCATGTTGAATTCTCCCTGCGAGAGTTAAACTCATTCACCTCGTAGTTCTGGTCTGATCCAACATCTACATACGCCAGATCGGGCTCAAATAGCGGGGCGTTTCTTCCAGAAGGAGGTGGGTAATATTTCTCCACAAGGTAACGAGTCGCCTCTAACTGATGGCCAATTCTGATGAGGTCATCCAAAGACGAAACTTCCGCCAAAAAGCCAATTGAGTTTGGTAGAAAGGTAGAAGGTTCCTGCGAATCTGCCGATGGCCTTGCAAAAAGACCAAGCATACTGCTGACGTAGATACCTATCGTCTCCGATTGGCCTTGCGTTCTGCGGCGAATTTCCTCCCACAAACGGTCATCTTAGTCTGGTGGTAGAAACTCTTCCCTCATCTTTTTCACAAATCCTTTCCAATTCTGGATAAACGGCTTGTGCGCCCGATACCAAATAATGGCTTTGCCCTCAAACAAATCCAAAGCCGAGTGGAATAACTCGGCCTCTGAAAAGCCCCTAGCTTCCCTAAGCTCCTCAACTCGTTCGAAAAATCCACACAACCACTCATGCGGCTCACCCTTGAACTTGAGCCTTACCGGTACACGGTTACCAAGAGAAAAAAACGGAGACGAACAGGAGGGTAGTGCGGGAATTCGATCTACGGGTGGGTTTGACGAGGGGCCTTTCACAAGTGGTGCAGGTAGTGGTCTTCGGACATCGTCACTTGTTCCCGCTTTGTCCTGAGGGTCAACATTGGCCCTTTCGTCTAACTCCCCAAGGAGATCGATGACATTCCTACGAAACTTAGCCACATGCTGTTTCTCCTCCTCACTCTCTGCTTCAACTTTTCCTAGACGCCTTACTAGCCATTCAGATTTGGCGACTATCTTCTTATACTCGTCCGCATTCTCATCGGCCTGAAACGCTTTGACTAGTTTGGCGATTTCATCCAACTTGACTTGAGTAGCAGCTACGTCCTCCTTATAGGAGAATGGGTATGTGTTCAGAAGGAAGCTAGAATCCCTACGCAAAGCTATTCTGAGCACCTTCCTCATCTCGTCTACCGTCTTAGCACTTATGCCCCTAATGTCTAGCTCGTACGTTAGCTCGTCAGCACTCAACCTATTGATATCCACACTGGATATCCCTACTCGCCTAACCAAAAAAAAGTAAGACCCTAAACGGATCCGTAAAAGCGACTGAAAAAAAGAACAAAAAAAAAACCGAAACCAGTCAAAAAAGAAGAAGAAAAAAAAAATTTGACGAACCGAATGTATAAATCTTGACAGTACTCGAATTTTGTGGCCCCACGTTGGGCGCCAAAATGTTACCGTCGTCTCATCCCAATCTTTGGTTTTGCGACCGACCTGTTCCTTAGCTCTCAAATGACTGCCCCGATTTGTCTCTCACTTGCTAGTACTCCCTCCTATTTTTCCCGTTCGGTGGTCAGTTATTTCATCACCCCATCCATGATCAAAACAACTGACCCCAGCTAGCTAAACTATCTACCGCTAACTACGTATGCCTTACGCTTAGTCTAATTCCCTAAGCTTGACATGGAAATCTACATAAAGAACAAGTATTCTCGTTAGTTCTTGGGCTCGAACTCAGAACCTTTCGGCGGTTTTTAGCCAGTGCTCCTACCAATTACGTCACTCTGGGCTGTTGGGGCTGCTGCACTCAATTAGGGTGACCTTGCCAAGGCCATTGTATTAAAACCATAACAAGTCGATTTCGCCTCGCTCACAAGAACTCGGCCTTTTGCAGACCACAACTTGGCGAATTTTGAGTCGTGACTTGGGCCTGCACCCGTACAAAATTCAACTGACCCAAGAGCTGAAGGTAAACGGCCATAGACAAGGACGTGTGTTCGCTGTATGGGCTCTGGAGCAGTTGGAAACTGTCCCTAATTTTCATCTTCAGCGATGAGGCCCATTTCTGGATGAATGGGTCAACAAACAGAACTGTCGAATTTGGGATGATACCATTCCACATGAGATCCAAGAGGGTCCAATACATCCCGAAAAAGACACTGTTTGATGTGGATTTTGGGATGGCGGCGCGTCGTCATCGGTCCATGTTTCTTTGAGAACGACGTTGGCCAGGCGATCACTGTCAACGACGAGCGCTATAGGTCGATGATTACCAACTTATTTTGACCTGAATTTGATTATATGGACACCAACGACATGTGGCTTAAACAGGACGGCGCTACCGGCCCTACAACTCAACCTGCATTGGAAATTCTGCACGAACGATTTGAGGGCATGGTCACCTCACGTGGAGGTGATGTGAACTGGCCACCGAGATCATGCGATTTGACCCCGTTCGATGAAGCCACAAACCACAGCGGCCCTCAAAGCCAACATAATCCATGCCATCGGTCAAATTCAGCCTGATTTATGCGCCAGGGTCATGGAAAATTGGACATTTCGGATGCGCGCCATCCAGAGAAGCCGCTTCGGACAGTTGAACGTGGTTATATTCCATACATAATGGCATGGATAGGCCTTCCAAATAAATAAAAAATTTAGACGATATCTCACACACACAGTTTGTTTTATTTAAATTTAAAAATAGCAAGCGCTTAATGAAAGACCTTTTACAAAGGGTGCGCCAACAGATGGTGTGGATGTTGGCTGCCAATTACTGCCATTTACTGAATTCAATGTGGTTGATCTTTTTGACAGATATCATACAATCCTTGGCAATTTTAGTTATGGGGTCGTTTACTACGCAACAATGCATTTTTGTTATTCAATCTTATTACGAAAATGGGCGACCTGTCAAAGTAACATGTCGTAAAATTCGTGAATTTTTCGGTCAACATAATCGCCCTAGTGAGTCCGGAATTCGTGCAATGGTGAAGCGTTTTAAAGAAACGGGTCAAATTTCATATCAGTACACGCCTAACCATCATCACTGTGAGCGAAAGTGTTCAAACCCAGCCAGACATCCGAAATCGTCGTCGAAGTCAACAATTGGGCCTCACTTATGGCACTTTACGCCGGATTTTGAAAGTTGATCTTCATTTGCACGCCTATAAAATCCAAATTACACAACAATTGCAGCCTTTGGACCATCTGGATATTGGATAGTCAGGACAATTAGTCATCGAATTTTATCTTTTCCGATGAAGTCTAATTTTGGATGGATGGGTACGCAAGTAAACAAAATTGTCGTTTCTGGGGATCCGAAAACCAATGCGTCTCAAAGAAGTCACTGTATGGTGCGGATTATGGGTTGTCGGGATCATTGGCCCGTACTTTTTCGAAAATGAGGCTGGAGAGACAGTTCCAGTGAATGAATTGGGTCTGGGCGATCTCGGGTTTCAACAGGATGGTGCTACCGCCCACACAAGGAGATGTTGATTGGCCTCCAAGGTCATGCGATTTGACACCACTCGATTATTTTCTCTGGAACACTTCAAGTCCTTAGTCTACGCTAAAATGTCAATCACTTTGGACGAGCTCGAGGCCAACATTGGACCGAGCTTCAAACTAAAGTCAGAATCAATTTCATATTTCACACCGTTGTTATTTTATTTAATTTTTTTTCCTATCCTTCTATTCTGGTCACCCTATACATTAGTTGGCCATAATGTGCTAAAGTGATTTTTTTCGTGTTGCACTTTCTGTATATTTTTCCATAAGCTGGACACTTGCCTTTTTGATGAGAGCAACAACAATAATTACACAGGTGTTCTTGGGTGGACTTATAGGATATGTGTTGACTGTCGGTGTTGATCCTTGCTGTATATTCTCTTGTTTTCTTTCGTTTCATGTTCAGTTTCTTGGTGTGAGTTTGGAATGCTCTTCATTCTCACTGTTGTCTGTTCTATTACATTTGCTATGTTTCGTTCCCGGCACCGATGCGGCGATGCCCCGAACCAAACGATAGCACTCTCTATTTCAGGGATCAAACTATCCCCGGGGTGGGTTCCCACCAGGTAGCGCTTTGTCGGCAGCTAGACCTGGGAAACGAAATGGGCGCCACGTGATTTTTCCCCGGAATCACGAAACCTCTCGACAAAAAAAAAAAAACGGACGGAAAATCTTCCCCGGAAAAAGAAACGACCAAGAAAAAGGAAGAGAAAAAAAAATAAAAAAAAACCTTCTTTTTTTTTCCTCAACGTTATAAAGCCCCGTTGGGGCTCGACGATTTATTTAAAAAAAAATTTGTAGCGGTACACTCGTCGATAGAGTGACCCGCTATTTTTACCGTCCCGAAGCAACAAAAAGAAAACGTTAGCTAACGGGTCGCGTGTCCCGTCTGTTCTCGGGAATCTTAAGCGCACGCGCGGCCTACCGGAGTTTTACTCGTAATTATCCCAAAGACAAAAAAAATTACGCGATTCTATCTTTGCTATTTATATTTTTTTTTTCTTTTTTTTTTCTACACTTCACTGCACTATACTTAGCTTTTATCCTGGCGGGTTGTGCCCCTCTCTGGCACAATCGTGCTCCCGACAGTCCTGCTACTCCCGCTTCTATGTCCTCCTTCCTGTCCTTTCTCCCTTTTGTTTCGTTTCCCTTTTTATTCTTTTTATTTTTGTTAGCACAACTCGCGACTCTACTCTACTATATTTTTCTATCTTTCCAAGAAAAAAAAAACCGACAGAATTGCCTTCGGCAATTCGCAACTTTCGTTCAAAAAAAACTTTGCTTTTCGCAACAAACAAGAAAAAAAAATCGCAAAATAAAATAAAAAAAATTGGCTGACCCTCACGATTCGCTGGTCGTCACCAATCTGACCTCCAGATCTTTTCTAGTTCCACAGCTCCCGTCAACCATACACACATATTCACACGTACACTCTCTCGCATATTCATTCAGCGCTAGTGGACCCAACGACGGGATTTCTCGCTCCACAACTAGCAAGCTTTGCTAGTGTGTGCACCCGTGTCCGACTAGGCCTCTCACACATACCATTTTCCACATTCATGCTAAACTCCTCAGTCTCGGAGTTCGCTCCCGCTTCCAGTTATGACTGGGAACTCCACTGAGCGAGTTTATGGAAGCTGTGGATCCTAACTACGCCTAGCAATTTTCCTACTCTTACGTTCTACATACCATTTATTGCGAAAAGCAGAGTTTCTTTTCCTTCTGATTACCGGGTAATTTTCCCCCAATCGGAATACACTAAAAGTTTTTGCCAAAATTGACGCGATCGCGAAGGGGGAAAGGAGTTGGACAGAACGATAGCTTGAATGTTGGGACAAAGGGAAAAATTGTCGATCCGACCTAACCATCCGTTGGATCACCGCCCCTATCTAACAAAAGCCAAGTTTAGTGCCTTTGCCAATAATAGCTTTCATTTATTTATTTTTTTTTTTTTTGCGAATCCCGAGCTACTCCGGTGGATCGGCGTTCAGATTTGGGGGGGGGGACTGGCCAATAGCGGGTCACTCCTTACAATTCTTTATTATTATTATTTTTTTGTCATTGGGCCCTTCTGCCCTCTGGCCTCTCTGCCAGTTTTGGGGTTTGTACTTTTCTTCTTGTACGAGTACAATAGTAATTGTTGGTTGGCGTTATTTGTTGTTGGTTGTTGTTGGTTGTTTGGTTGTTTGCTTGTTTGTGGTTTGTTGTTGGTTGTTCGATGTTTTTTTTTTCTCTTGTTTGTGTGTTTGTCTGTTTGTCTGTTCCCTCGGTGGAGGCTGTCTTGTACTTGGCCGTCCGCCTACAAGCCTCTGCTGCTCCTTCGGTGCTCCCTCGGTGGGGTGCTGGCTTAAAAGGGGTCGTCATCCCTTCACCCATCGAACCTAACTTTTAAAGCTGGTGCGTCGTTGGGGTGTGCTCGATTGTCTTGGCCGTCCGCCTGCACACCACTGTTGCTCCTTTGTTGCTCCCTCGTTGGGGCGTTGCTATAAAAGAGATCGTCGTCTCTTCACCCATCGATCACTTGTCTCGTTGCTAGCTCTGGCTAGCTGCATCCACATCAGTTATGGGATGTGATGCCTGTGTCCGCATCCACATCGGTAGCAGGATGGGATGTTCTTTAAGCCTCCTATTGTTGGCTTTCGTTGGGGTGTCTGGATTGAAAGGACCGTCCGTCCCCACCCGTCGGCGACTTTCAGACGTCCTGTCTGATGCTGCCCGTTGCGAGTCTCCCGTCTGTCTATGGGCTCCGACAACGGTGTTCCCGGTGGACCTCCTGTCGCACCCTGGGCTTCCTGGTTCGTCGTGAGTCTCCCTACTGTCCGTAGGGCTTCGCCGACCGAACCTCCTTGTACTCCTCTGCGGGCAAACCCGCCCGTGAACCTACGTGGGTTGTTTTCCGAGGTCTGGGGTCGGTGGACCACTGGCCGAAGGCACTTAGAGGGAAAAAGAGAGCCAAACTTGTTGCGGGAAAATTTACGGCAACACATTCCTACTTTTAATGTTTTTCGCGACGACGATCCTACCCGCTCACATGATGATTCCCCCTGTCGAGGCGTCCTACTGGCGATCAACAACAGCCTTAACTCTTCTCCCATTACCATTTCTTCATCCTCTAAAGTCGACTTTGTCGCTATAAAAATATCACTCCCCTTCAAGCCCCTTTACGTTTTATGTTGCTACATCCTGCCAGCTCAACCTACCGAATCTTACCAACTTGTTGTCGATGCGATCGACTATTTAATTGACCTGTCTGACTCTACTGACGATATCTTTGTTTTCGGCGACTTTAATCCTCCTCAGCTACAGTGGATTCCATCAGACGATCAATCGTTCTTCATCGCTTCAAATGCCAACTCAGCTAAGGACTGTCTCTTCTTAGATCGCTAAACAGACTCAAGTCTATCCAACTATATGGGCAGGCAATTGGACCTTATTTTCACAACAGATTCAATTAACTCCTCAGTCTCACACTGTCTCCCTCTACAATCGACAACTACCCCCCCCCCCCCCCTGTTCTTTCATTTTTCATAACTCTTCTTTCCAGTCCACTCCTCCCACAACTCTCTCATCCTACGACTTTCATAAAGCAAACTTTCACAAAATCAGTGACTCTCTTAGCAGATTCCACTTTAACTTCCGTTTTCCCGCCTTAAAGCATCATCTACCAGTTCTCCCTGATATAATCGCAAACTTCGTTCCTTACGAAATAAGAGAAACAAGTTATGGGCTGTTTTCCTGCGTACCAGATCCTTTTCCGACTATTCCAACTATCTTGGTGCTTATCTTCATTTCACCGAACTTTACGATTCCCTTTACCAGCGTTACCTTAATAATGCGCAAGTCAACCTTATAAATGACCCTAAGTCCTTTTTCCAATTTGTTAACTACAAAAGAAAGTCCTAAGGTTGCCCTCCTTCCCTCTCTTTCAACAACAAGTCATCAACCGATCCACTCACCTAACTGCCAACCTATTTGCCACCTTTTTTTAAACAATCCTTCACCAACGACTCCTTTGTACCAGATCCATCCTATTTTCGTTACCTACTGAACTTCTCCAACGGCCCACTTCTCTCCCACATCTTGGACCCCTCTTATATCGAATATAAATTACACAAACTCAGTGACGAATTTACAGCCGGTCCAGATGGCCTCCCTGCCATATTTTTTAAAAAATTTTCTTCGTCTCTTTCCCTTGCCCTTTCTGATCACTTTCGTCTATCCCTTTCACAAGGAGAATTTCCTCAGGTTTGGAAAACCTCCTTCATAACCCCGATCCACAAAAAATGATCAAAGAACGAAATAAAAAACTATCGTCCAATCGCTAAACTCTCCCATATACCCAAATTCCTCGAAAGTATTTTGCATGAAGCTCTAAGCTTCCAATGCAAATCACTTATTTCGCCTAGCATTGGCTTCCTAAAGGGTAGGTCAACCACCACAAATCTCGTTGCATTCGTATCCTTTGCCCTCTCTGCCCTAGAGAATGGCAACGAAGTCGATGTAGTTGCAACCGATTTTAGTAAAGCCTTCGATAAAATCTCTCATCGATTAATACTCTTCAAATTGTCGGCCCTCGGCTTTGAACCCATACCGTTAAAATGGATATCCTCTTACCTCGAAAACCGTTTTTACAGTGTTCGCTTTAGGTCAGCCCACTTCGCTCCATTTTTGGCCACCTCTGGAGTTCCTCAAGGCAGCCATCTCGGTCCCCTTCTCTTTATATTAACCATAAATGATTTCGATAAGATCATCAAACACTCGTCCGTCTCCCTTTACGCCGATGATACCAAATTTTTCAAAATCGTTTCCTCTCCCCATAACTCCTTCAACAAGACCTTGACAGTTTTTCGATCCGGTGCCTCAAAAATTGTTTGGAACTTAATATCACCAAATGCCAATCCATCACCTTTTCACATAAGCGGCTCAAATCTCCTCCCTGACTCTACCTTCTCCACAACCAACCTATCTGCTCCGTTGAATCTCTTCGCGACCTCGGTATTTTTTGCGATAGGGAGCTCAGCTTCCGTTTGCATATGGATGGAATAATCCTTAAAGCCAACTCTGCACTAGGTTTTGTAAAACGATGGTCCAAAGAATTCACCAACACATACGTGACCAGGTCCCTCAATATTACCTTTGTTCGTCCCCTCCTAGAGTACGCCAGTCAAGTATCGTCCCCATATCATCGCGTTCATATCTAGAGAATCGAAAGCATCCAGCGCCGTTTTCTTCGATTTGCTCTTCGAGGTTTGCCCTGGGACGATCCTTTTACTCTGCCCCCCTATCAAAACTGTCTCAACCTTATTAACCTAAGCACGCTTGAGGAACGCAGAGATGCAGCCGACTTTCTTTTCAGTCATCGACTTCTTTCAGGTCAGGTTGAATGCGCGTCCCTTCACAACTCTATTTTCCTCAACACTAACCCTCGTAATCTACGTACCCCTCGTCTCTTCTATCTCCCAACCCACCACCACCACCTTCTATGGCGCGAACGAACCAATCTCCCGTATGCTACAAAAAATTAATTCAAACCCTAGCGTCTTTGACTTCCACCGCACCACTTCCTACCTCAAATCCGTTCTCCTTCACCACTCTAACCAACCTTAGTTTTAAGTTTTAGTTTAAGTTATAGCTTGTATTAAGCCGAATAAATGGGGGCCTTCGCCCCCACCAAAGTTAAATTACTTGCACGTATATTGGCAAAGTTTTTGAAAAATTTTACGGCGAGACAGCGACAAACGACACCTTGCTGTGGTAAAAGTCAAAATTAAGCTGGCATATGGTAAACAAACCGTTTTGGGACATTTGTGATTTTGTTTTGGCGTCATATATTGTACTTTTGGTTGTGTGACAATGCCTGATTTTGTGCCAAATAATCGTCATTTGCGGGATGTGTAGATTTTCGAGAGCTCCAAATGCTACAACGTGCCGTGCTTGGTTCCGCCGTTTCAAAACGGTGATGTTGACGACCGTCCGCGTGAAGGAAGGCCAAAATCCCACGAAGACGCTGAATTGAAGGCATTGCTCGATGAGGATCCGTACTAAACGCAAGAAGAGTTTGCTTCAGCATTAGGAGTTACCCGCCAAGACATTTCTAAGCGATTGAATGCGTTGGAAATGATTCCAAAACAAGTAACTTGGGGTCCTTACGATTTGAGCGTCGTTTTTTCACCTGCAAACAAATACTCCAGTGGCAAAAAAGGAGGGTTTTCTTCATCGCATCGTGACGGGTGATGAAGAATGGATTCATTACAGCAACTCAAAGAGAAAAAAGTCATGGGCACTGCCCGGATATGCTTTTACGTTGTGGGCTCGCCGAATATTCACGCTGCGAAGGTTATGCCATGTATTTGGTGGGACTAGGTCGGTGTTATTTATTATGAACTGTTGAAACCGAACGAAACCATCATTGAGGATCGGTATCGACTTCAATTGATGCGATTAAGGCGAGAACTGCGCGAAAAACGGCCGCAATACGAGCAGAGGCGCAAAAAAGTAATTCTACAGCATGACAACGCTCGGTCTCACGTTGCCGAACTCGGTAAAAAGCTACCTATAAACGCTCAAATGGGAAGTCTTAACCCACCAGCCATAGTCCCCAGATCTTGCACCGTCCGATTATTACTTGTTCCGTTCGATGGCACACGGTCTGACTGACCAGCAGTTCCGTTCATATGAAAACATCAAAAAATGGCTTGATTCGTGAATAGCCTCAAAATTTGAATACTTTTACCGTAACGGTATTCGAGGTCTGCCAGAAAAATGAGGAAAAGTTGTAGCTGGCTATGGGCAATTCTTTGAATAATTCATTTGTAAACATTTTTTCACAATTTTCATCAAAAATCAGCAAAAGCTGTGCTAATGCCGCGATATAATCACTCACATACGAGTGAGTACAAAGTGGTCCTCTTTGGTTGCTGCATACGAACAACTTTTGATTAGCTCTCTCAGGCAAGAGACATATGCTACAACACTTTCATCTTACTCCTGTTTGTAGTGTTAAAAACAAATCACTCGTATCTTCTGTTGACTTTCAGTTTGAAAAAGGTTTCCAATGCGTCAAGAATTCTTTTCAAAATCCTTCTGTTTGAATCTGAAACTTTCAATTGAGACAAAACTCTGAAGCAGTACACATTGTGGATCACTTTCTTTTATTAATTCGGCAGCCATCTCAAAATTTTCTCATTGTCCTCTAAAAACTTTCCAATTTTCAACCTGTTCCTCTTTTGTACTCGTATTTATTGATTTATTGTACGGGGTGGTGGTATGCTCATGGCAGTATTCATCGCCATTTCTACGCGAAGTTACGCGGCCGAGAAACTTCGTGCGCAATAATTCGTTGTCGCGCAACTTGTATGGCGCGTAGCACCATCCTGTTGGAAGTAGAGGTCGTTCGTATCCATGCCCTCGAGATCCTGCCACTAAAAATTGTTTATCATGTCTAGGTAGCGCGTTCCATTGACCGTAATAAATTTTCCGGCCTCTTTTTCGAAAAAAAAGTATAGCCCTATGACACCGCCGGTCTACAAACCGCGTCTCCTAAATCACTCGTTTACTTTCAGTGCCGTTAATGTGGATAGTGGCCTCATTCGAAAACACGATTTTCTTGCGAAAATAACTTTCTACATCCTTTCCAGGACCGTTACATTCTTACATTAATTGGAACTTGTACGTATGGAGAGCCAAATCTTTCGTCAAAATTTGGTGCAGTTGGCACGAATTGCTTGCCTTACCTCCTGCGATTTTGGTTTAAACCACAGCCACCATGAAGGGGGTCTACCTCAACAGGTCAGACCCGGACCGAGATCCAAGGGGCTCCTGACTCTAATGGTGCCGTGATTTAAGTCCTGGTAGGGATTACCGGTTGTCCTGCTACCAACAGGACGTATGACCGGCCGCTTGTAACTGGTCAAATCACAGCAATCTTTGGTGGCATCATCCAAAAAGCGTTACGATAAGACCAGTACTTTGCACTGCAGCCGCTTTTTATTAGACAACGTCATTGATGGGCGAAGTCTTGATAACTGGGCTGGGGCCCACATGTCCGGTCAGTAGAATTGTACTCTGCAACGCCATCATAGGGCTCACAATCTTATACGGAAGAGATTAAAATATGGGACAAACCAACTAATGACCTCTGATAAAAATGAACTCAATGTTAACGACCCTCGCAAACGTCTAAGGGACAACGGCCTTCGGATGTGCACATGGAATGTTTGGATCTTTAACTGGCCACGTGCAGCCGAACAATTAGCACATGGCATTGACTGCTGGTACACAGATATCACCGCCATACAGGAACTGCGATGAGATGGGTCGGACATAAGGAGAATGGAAAACTGTGATAAATATTGTACTATGGTGCTTATTATAGGGAAAAGAAACAGCTCTTATTCGGAAGCGGATTTGAAATATTCGATAGACTTAGGCAAGAAGTCTTGAGCTTCCGGCACATGAGCGAAAGCATTTGCCTAATGTGCGCATGCCCCTATGGAATAAAAGGATGACACCACCAAAGAGTGTTTGTTTGATTCATTTCGTCGCGTATTTCGCATGCTGTCTTCCGTCTACTTTGTTTGCTTCCTGCGACTATTATCCGATACTCGTATTTAGTTTTAGTTCTAGGCTGTCCTAACCGTGATTTATCCTCAAGACTTCAGCACCCTGATACCTTCAACTGCGAAGCAACTTTCTGCAACGATTTGCCTACTTTAAGAAGGGTGATGATTCCAGATCGTGGTTTACGCGACTTTACCCATTTTTAACGAGTTGTTTACTCAAGACTGCACGTCTCAAATAAGACTCCTGCGATAAATTTTGAGATTTGACAACCCTGTTGATGTAGGGAGTCATAAACAAGTGCTGAATCCACAACCAGAGTCCTAAAATTTACTAAAAAAAACATAAACATGAACACAGTTTCTTCCACCTTTGTAAACAAAACGCCCACTGTTCAAAAACGTGGGTGTAAAATCCGAATGTGTGGTGTATTGTTCAGGTAGAAAATTTAAGAAAAAAAAAAACCGAATCTAATTCATAAATGAAGTCTGTTGTCTAGGTAGGCCTCAAACTTCTGGCCTACGGTGTAGCTGGCGCATCTTATTACCATTTCAAAAACTTATTCTCAAAAATTGGTCACACTTGCTGTTGAACTCAGCGGCTGAATTTAAGTATTGTATATCAATTTTATTATGTAGGTTTGTTCCTACTTAACCCCCTAGATTAAGCTAGTGCCTAAAATGATCCTGCATGCAAGTATTACAACTGTGAATATTCCATTGAGAGAAATATTTACCACTCGCACAGATAAATTGCAAGTATCGCAACAATACTTTTGTCTGTTCTTATCTTATGTTTCCTTGTTGGAATTGTTTACCCTTTTTGCGGAAAAAATCGCAAGACACTCGCACAAACTTCTATCCAAATGAACATTTTTATTGCCCCAGATAAACAATAAAAAAAATGATTTACTTGTGCAAATGTTGAAAGATACACAGACAAAAGCGTTTATAGCACACATGTTTAAAATAATATTGTTTTGGCTTAGTACTCTGGAAAATTCGCTTTAAATAAGCGTTTTCGTATTATTTTTCTTTTATTCCCTTTGTTAGACTTACAACTGTCTTATTAACTGTCAATCACTATTGTTAAGAATACAATTATGGGATACGAGAATGGACCTCTGTTAAAAGAAGAGTGACCTTTGTTTTGAAATGGGACAAGTTAGTTCTAGTTCTTGGCACTGTGAATTAAATGAGTCTGAGGCGTACTGATATCTAATTAGATTACCCAAGTCTATATGATAGCGTGCCCACGTCTAGAGAGTATCAATGGAGCAAAATCAAAATTGGATCAGCGCCACATGTGACCGTATATGAATATCCTGCCACGTCGAGTACATCCTCTAGGCAGGGGAGGAGTGATCCCGGGACGAATAGAAACATTACGGGGACGAGCAATACGAGCTTTCAAAAATTACTACAAGATTTGAGAATTTCTCCAGCTGAACCGTGTCGGCACAATGACGGGCAAAAGTTTCGAATTAGAATTAGTATTACGACAACGTTAAATCGATACCTACAATACGTGTTCAGGAAACCAAATAGCGATATGTCGGGTACAGAGCGCGTCGCTTGTGCTTGTTAGTTGCTATAAATACCACCTTGATCAAGAATTTTCCGGAATTTATTCAGAAAATTAAAAATACAAGTTTATTCATCTACATCTATACTGTGCCCTTCAAAGTAAGCCCCATCGACTGCAACACACTTACTCGTATGTCAGCGCTTGATCCAATCCTCGAAACATTTTTTATATTCGGTTTTCGGTATGTCCATCAGTGCTTCCTGCGATTTTTCCATTACTTCCTCTCGGCTGCTGAAACGCGTTCCCCGTACTGGTTTTTAAACTCGATTGAACAGAAAGAAGTCACAGGCAGCTAAATCAGGTGAATTCGGTGGCTGTTGGATGGTATTTGTTGCATTTTTCGACAAAAAATTACGCATAATGATGGCACTGTGCGACGGTGCGTTATCATGGTGCAAAATCCACGAGTTTTCTGCCCACAATTCTGGTCTCTTTCGGCGAATTGCTTCACGCAAACGTCTCATAATGCCCAAATAATACGAATACTCTTTGTTTACTGGCTGGCCTTCTGTCAAAAATTCATGATGCACTACACCGTTGTAATCCATGAAAACCGTGAGCATTGCCTTCTTTTTTGGCTGAAAACGACATGGTTTTTTTTGTCTAGGGTCATTTGGTGAACGCCATTCACTTGCCTGATGTTTGGATTGCGTGTCGTACTCATAAACCCACGTCTCGTCTCCAGTAATGATTTTTTGATGAATGTGGGATCGGATTCAGCCTCGCAAATCATCTCTTTGGCGACGTCAACACGGTCTCTTTTTTGCATGAAATTGAGGTCTTTTGAATCGCTCGTACCACTGGTAAACGACCGTTTTCTTTAGAGAATCGTTGCCGAAACATTTTTCCAACATTTCCAACGTTCGCGCACCACTAAATCCGTTTTTTACGCAAAATGTAATACAAGTTCGTTGTTGCAAATTTAAATGCATGTTTAAAATTGTAAAAAATCGCCAACACACACAGAGTTAGATGTACTCTTGGCTACGTAACTTTTGCAAATATCAAGCTATGGCACTAAGATTTAGAGGGAATGACAAGAACTGATTTACCAACTTAACAAAAAAAAAACAGAACTCAAATCGGAACAATGGGAGCGCCACATGGTGGTGTCCCCCGGGAACTTTTTGATCAAGGTGGTATATACCTTCTTCGAAATTAAGGCCTCTCAGCTCCAAGAAGTGATCCTGTGGAATTCGTGAAAAGCATTAAAAAATAAAAATAAACTCAGAGTTCAATGTTGTAAACATCCATGGAACAGAAAATTTAAGAAGAGCTACAAAAGGTTGTGCTCTCGCCTCTCGTCCAGAAAAAGAAATCCCATTTTTTAAAGATAGTTATAACAGAAACCAAGTTAGTTCTTTTCAAGGAAATATCAAACGTGAATGCCAGATAAATAGTATCTAAATTAATATCAATACAGGAACCATTTGTGTGGAATGAACGTATCTGTGGTGTCGGATGTTTAATGGGTTTCACACCACTTTATGACGAGCCATCGGAACTCACTCTCACTTGTGCAATTTTGTAACCACGATTTAGTTACTGCAGATATAAGCTACGAAACGAATGGAGAATGGCACAAATTCGTCTTTGCGTCTGGTTATATTCCCTATGATTCGTTAGTGCCGCCACCACCGGAGGCGGTAGCAGAACTCATTGTATATTGTGACTCCAGGAAGATGAGACTTATCATACGCTGCGATGCTAATGCTCAAAACACTTTTTGGGGTAGTAGCAAATGCAACGGCAACCATTTCCTAGATTTCATACTATCGTACGCCCTGGCTGTTGTTCTTATTTCCAGGGCCGCTCTGTACATGAATCCACACATGAGAAAGTAGCATATTTTACACAGCTTTAAGGAGCTCTCCTTCCAAATTATGCTGAGATTTCTTAAGTTGGATATCCATAGTCAATTCTCCGCAGTAATATTGCCAGATTATCAGTACCGACTTCCATTGAAACTGCTGGAGAGACTTCTTAAAATTATTTCTACATACCACCTTGATCAAAAAGTTCATGGGAGACACTACCGTGTGGCGCTTCCATTATTTCGATTTCAGTTCTGTTCTTTTTGTTAAGTTGGCAAATCTCTTCTTGTTATTCCCTCTAAATCTTAGTGCCATAGCTTGACATTTGCAAAAGTTACGTAGCCAAGAGTACATCTAGGTCTGTGTGTGTTGGCGATTTTTTACAATTTTAAACATGCATTTAAATTTGCAACAACGAACTTGTATTACATTTTGCGTAAAAAACGGATTTAATGGTGCGCGAACGTTGAAAATGTTGGAAAAGTGTTTCGGCAACGATTCTCTAAAGAAAACGGTCGTTTACCAGTAGCACGAGCGGTTCAAAAATGGTCGTGAATCAATCGAAGATGATGAACGCAGTGGCAGATAGTCGACATCGAAAACCGACGAAACATTGATGAAGTAAGAGTAAAAGAAATGTTGGTCAATAACCGCAAATTAACCATCAGAGTGATAGCGGAGGACTTGAACATTGCCTATGGATCCGTCCAAGACATTTTGGTTAATGATTTGGGTTTCCGTCGTGTAGCAGCAAAGTTAGTGCTAAAAGACCTCAATTTCATGCAAAAAAGAGCCCGTGTTGACGTCGCAAAAGAAATGATTTGCGAGGCTGAATCCGATCCCACATTCATCAAAAGGATCATTACTGGAGACGAGACGTGGGTTTATGAGTACGACACGCAATCCATACATTAGGCAAGTGAATGGCGTTCACCAAATGAGCCGAGGCTAAAAAACCCATGTCGTTTTCAGCCAAAAAAGAAGGCAATGCTCACGGTTTTCATGGAATACAACGGTGTAGTGCATCATGAATTTTTGCCAGAAGGCCAGACTGAATGGGAGAGTTGTGGAAAAATGAGAGAAGAAGTGGAGGACGAAGGTTATCAATAGTTGAAAGAGATAGGGGACAACACGATACTGAGGAGTTGATGGGATCAGTTGGGAAGATAAGGTCTAATTGCCTTTCCATATAGTTGGAAACGTCACTGACTAGGCATAGACTAGAGTCTGTTAGCCGATCTAAGAAGACGCATTCCTTAGTAGAAATGGGATTGGAAGCGATGAAAAAAGATAGATCTTCAGATGGAGTCCACTTCAGCAGAGGCAGATTAAAATCGCCGAAGATAATGATATCACCAAGCGATTCTGATAAGTCGATCAAATTGTCAATTGCGCCAATAGCAAGAATGGTTATTGACTTATTTGAAATTACGTACTGCAAAACACACTTGCACAAACCGTTACTGATGACTTAAAAAGATTTCCACTCTGAATGAACAAAAAAACTTCTTGACGTAAAGGGAATGGTCGTCCTGATAAGGGCGAATGGATACCTGTAGGAGAAGAAAGAAAATGTTGCGCTAAGTTTCGCCACTTTAATTAAGCATTATTTCATATTTATCACTACAAAAAAAAATGTACCACCACATTTAGAGGTGACAGAGCTGTACTTATTTCTTTAATAAAAATTGAATTTAAAAATATTTACCAACGCTCTGACATATTTGCCACAAATAATTTTCTCACTTTTATTTCACATTGAGATGCTTCCCATTGATAAAGTAACCGAATTTTTAAAGAACTTTTTCTTGTTGTTTCTCGTTATTTAGCGGGTTGACTTTAAGCCTACCGGTATTTTTTTTAATAGTAACAACATTTTTTTTTCACTTATGACTAGCTAGTATTGTACGAAATTGGCCAGTGTGCGGCGGCTTGAGCAGTTAAGCAGCTGGGCCTTGAGTCCTGATAGCCTTGTTGGCTATACATAGGTTTGGTTTTCGCTATACTTACTTTGTTGAGATCGGGTGGAGGGAATTGTTGCCCATCATCATTCAGGTTCGTTCGTTTTCTCAGAGAAGAATTTGGCTAGCCCTTGCCGTTTCACGATTTGTTGAAGGGGTTTTCCCATATCGACTATGGCGCAGTGAGGATAATGATGAAGAAAAAATATGACCTTTATGAAAAGTCTCTCAAGTCAAAAAATCACGCTTCTTGGGCTTGATCAAGAAGATATCCCTTTCCAGACAACCAGAAGCCGCTAGATATTTGGTCTGCAGACTTTGGAGCTGGGTTGAAGAGATATGGGACACTACAGTGTCCTTGTCAAAACTTTTCACTATAATTTGCTTTGTTGAACAGAATTCTACATACCAAAACCGATTGTGTTGGCTTGTAAAGACGTGCCATTATATGCCATGAACATACCTTTCCAACTTTGATCGCCTTCACTGTAGTTTATTTGCAAAGATAGTGTTGTGTTTTTTTTCCTACTTTCGGGCGTTGTGCTAATTTGGTGACAAACTGAGTGACTTCCTTTTTTTTTTGTCTTATCTAATCAACAAATGAAATGCAAACAGCAACAAGGTAGCGAACTGAAATAAAAAAAAAAAATTAAAATTGTTTTAGGGCGTGCCAATTAGAGGTTGAAAAGTTGGAAACCGAGTAAATGACTTCGGATTTAGAAGCCAAACATTAAGTAGACGATTTTTATCGGCAGATACAGGTGGTGCTGCGTATCTGTACTTGTACCCGTATGATGAGTAAAGAATTTTTATTGCCCGACATAAAATTCAATTACATGTTACGCATGTAATTTAAAAGTAGGTGAAGGGCAAAGGCATTGTACGAGATTTTGTAGTGATTTGAGAATTATTTGAAACAAAAATTCAAATGCAAAGAGATGCCTAGAATTTGTCTATCTTTTTTTTTTTTATTAAACGACGTAAGTTTGAAGGACGTCAGACACCTTATAATCTTTAGTTATAGCATACAACAATATAACAATTATTATAATAACGAAGCATTGAATGTTTGTCTGTTTGTCTGCATAGGGTGCTTTCGTCAGAAAGAATGTCATAGACAGAACGTAGTCCTGCGGCACACCAACATTTGGTTTGTGTATTTTAGTTTTGAAACCTCCAGATGGGCTGAATTGAACGTTTTAAGAAGCAGTTTCTAATCTATTAGGGAGAGAGATGCCATTCTTTGTAAAAACCATCTCTGATCCATCCGTGTACCACGAGGTTTGAGGTTGGGTTTTTATAGGTCCATGCTGATCATCTTGGGATCACTATATTGAACCTTCTGCCGAAGCACAGAGTCTTGCGTAGGCGGTCATTTACCGCGCAGATTATGTCAACCTCAGGGATTTCAGAGATGAAATTAATTTGATCCTGGTTATCTAATTGATTCATCTCTCCTGTTAGCAATAGTCTGACCGTGCTGCGTATTGCCATCTTTTTTATAAAGAGATGGAGTAGCGTTAAAATAATGAAGGCTTCTGTATCCGCTGTGGAGCAGCAAGCCAGCAGTCGAGGTATGCAAGTCTATTATACTGCTGATGAGTAGGTGATGATGGGTATCATCATTGTACTCGTATATATCCAATGGGTAACCTTTAGCGTAAATACCCAGGTGTTACCATACCTACGACGGCAAGCCCACTTGGATTTGGTCGCTTTGATAATTTTGTACTCATAATATGTGAGTTCCAATTTAGTTTCTTTTTTATTGAGAACCATTGCTAGATAATTTACTTCGTTGGAGTACACAATTACTGAGTCATTAAGTGAGACCGGTCAAGACTCAGATTTCTCTTATGAGTGAAGGGAACAAATAAAGCTTTGCTGGGTTAGAGTGACAGATTTACGCCAACACACCAGTCTTTTACTAGTTTTAGAACAGTCTGCACCTCATTGCAAACGTTTTTATTGTGTTTATCTCTCACTATTGTGACTATCGCTTGAAAAGGCGATACCCTAGCAACTCCAGAAACCAAAGAGATCTGTTGATAATTTTTTTAAGATCAGTGATCACCAAAACAAGATAGTACTGAAGGAAGTGCACCACGGATTCCTCTTCTTCTCTGCAGGTCCTGCAAAAATCGGTGGATATATCCCTTTCCCTGAGGCCGATTAGCTCTTCTAATTTCTTAGGATCGCGTATGAATCATATTAGCTTAGTTGTGTTACAGATGTCACTGCACTTAATGTGAAGAGTAGGATACAAATTGATCTGACTCCATAGAGAGGATATGAACAATTTTGCCTGCTTTGAATTTTAAGACAAATGGATGTATTTGACATTTTGAAAAACATTCTTTAGTTGTGCTAACTCGTAGTTTGCTTGTTCTTAAGTTTTGTATCTCCGTACTTGACGTTTTAAACTTCCCTCCAGTACATATTACTGATCTATGAATATTCTGAGCGGCTAATAAGGATCCGACTAGCTAGCTGCAGCCAAGCTACGTATACAGATATCTTAGACGCCACATCAGCGGATAAATATTTTGACGAGATCTTACTTTGAATAACCACAAATGCAAAATTATCCGCGTATCCGTCAACCTTGAGACAGGTTATTCCATGAGCAATCTTTGGAATACAACGTGTCAAGCCAACGAGACCCGAAGAGAGGCCTATATACACGAGAAAGGGCAATTAATAGTAACATATAACAAAATCACCGCCGGTGGAGAAAATATAGGAAAATCACGGCAAGGATGACCCCAATATCGCTGTCAGTCAGAATGAACCAGCTAACTTGAGCGACGAAAGCCAAGAATTCCATCCGCCTTAAGAAAATAAGGACAACGATATGCAATCGTAAGTGTAACCAGGGTACCGGACTAGACTGAATACCTGCTTAACTATTTAAAGTAGCGTGAACTCTGTTTAGAACAAACACGAACTAATTTTCAAAAGTATGTCTGATTAATGGAACCTCAATTGCGTGTGCTTAATCTATAAGAAAAGAGATTCTCCAAACTGTGACCAACAGTGTCCTTAATATCAATGTTGGAAATCACTTGCTTGATTGACCCCTGATTTCAGGCTTGGTGAATTTCGCTACTTAGAGCCAGACCGATTTTCACACTCTCTCGAGGCCATATAGAGTCGTGTCTAGCTCTGACATCCCTGCAAAACTGATTAGTTCATGCAGAGTGATCTTCAGTTTTTGGTTTAATAATACAAGGTGGTGCAAAAGTTGTCACACTATCTTCTTTGGCTGTAATTTTTTTATGAATGAAAAACTGTAGTTCTGCTTTTGAATTATGTTTACTTGATATCTTAAATTTTTTTCCATTAACTCGAGAAAATGATATTGGCTAAGCGGCCGCCGCCAGAATTGATGGCATTTTCCATCACTCGTGCCAGAACTTCCGGCGATAGGTCCTCGCATTCTTGATAGATATTCTGCTTGAGGGTTTCAAGAATCTGAGGCTGGTTGCCATAGACTCGTGACTTCAAAAAATCCCACAAAAAGAAGTTTGGAATGGTTAAATCAGGTGATCTTGCCGGTCAGTGCAACTCGCCAAAACGAGAGATTAGACGACCTGGAAATGCAGCCCTCAGAATTTCGGTTGTGCCTTTTGCAGTATGCGCCGTTGCTCCATCCTGTTGGATCCACATGTTCTCCTGTCTCAATTCATCCAATTGAGGAAGGAGAAGTCATTGAGCATGGCTCTGCGGCATGGCTTTAGACCCGATGACGTGTACAGCCTAAACAGCACACCATGCAGTAACTTTGAGCGGGTGTAATGGCTCTTCATGGGTTATATGCAGATTTTCGGTGCCCCAGAAGCGATGATTTTGCTTATTCACATCTTCACAGATATAGAAATGCGCCTCGCCGCTCATGATCATTTTCGGTGAAAAGTTCTCTCCCCCGTGGTCGAGATTCAGAATGGCCCGAGCATAGGTTACACCCACATTTTGTAACAGAACATTTTACAGTCTTTTACAAAAATTCTCTGTAAAGACCGCTCAATTTCGTGGCACGTCGTCTGGTTGATACTACGGGGTCCTCTGCGACATCTACATCGATAGTTGCGATATTCTCAGCAGAACGGCTACTCCGGGGCCGGTCAAACCGGCCAGGCCTGACAGCATCTCGTGTTGTCCCACGGGTGGCCGTGGTTCAAGTGATAGTGTATTAGCTTCCCAATCGGATGGTTCGAGGTTCAATTCCAGCCGTGCTCGAAAGACTAAAATTTCGTGTGATGAATGGTTGCCTAAATACAACATCAAGAGTCTCACCGGAAGGTGTGGAGATTTTCCGGTTTTCGATCATTGCTCTAACTTAACAATTGCTTCCGAAATGGATTCATATCCGGTCTTATCGATGGCACTTCCAATATATAAGAAGGCACATAGTGGAATCTCCTTTTATCTGTAGGCCTCTTATGTGTCGATGAAATTTAGGTAGTTCACTGGGCTTCTCTGGTTTAAGGTTAAGACTACGTTTGGACCAGAGTTTTGAATTAGCGCTGGAAAGATTCCTTCTGTTCCAGGTGCCTTACATGGTTTACATGAGTTTATTTCCCATACTACTTTATCTATACTGAACATATTTCAAGACATGCTGTTAATTCGGTTATTGTCGGAAAAGCTTGTGGCTTCAGAATTAACATAAGAGAACATTGTTAGTGATCATGTCAGTAGCGACATCCACGTCGTTATCGAGGAAACACAACGACCAGTTGAAATTCCTAAAGAAACCATGCGCGCTTTTAATTGTTTAAATTTAAACAAATGTTTAAACCGGATGTCAGTATTTATATTTTTTCTGTAAGAACTTCGTGATCCGAGTAAGCCATGATTAGTGGACGTGAACGCTGGGGACCTAGCTAGCTGTGATCCATATGTTTTCTGCCTTGGCCAGTAAGATAAATTTTACAAGGTCCGTTTGCTATCTCGCACTTCCTGGATAGTTGTGACGTCTACTTCCTATCGGGTTATTGCCTCCAATACAAATTTGATTGAGTGCTGGCAGAGTTGCAATAAAATTCAATTATTTAAGAATTTAAGTCAATTGGTTTTTTGGAAATTTTTTAACTTAATTCTCTTCAAATTCAATTCATTTCAAAATATGAAATCACCATTCATTTTTAAGTCAATAATTTGGCATTCATTTTTGTGAAGTCAAAGATTGAAATGATGAATGCAGTCTTTTGTGAATTCAGTGAAGGCATTTTGATAAAGTGATTGAAAGTGGAATCTTCTATAATAGCAAATTTATTTAACAATTACTTTATTACGGTTGCTCAAACTACTTTTCCTAATGGCATTAAAATAGCCTGTAGTTGTTGCATGAATTTCAGCATTTCTGACAGTTTTTTGAGCCAGTTTCCGGTTTAGAACTCTTTAAAGAAATTCGTTCGTTTAAAAACTAAAAATTCCTGTGGCAATGATGGCATTTTGAACTTGGTTCTGAAGAAAATATCGTATAATATTATTGATATCTTAGCACATATTTTTAATTTTAGTGTTAGTCTTGGTATATTTCCGGATGAATTGAAATATAAAAATGTCTTACCACTGTTTAAAAATGTAACAAAAAGGACATTACCAATTATCGACCAATTTCATTGGTGCCTGCGATTTCTAAGGTATTTGAGAAGTGTATAAAACGAAGAGTATTGAGGTACTTAACAAAGATAAATTTTTGAAGTCCATTACAGTTTCGGTTTAGGGCAGGTTTTTCTACGGAAGATGCACTTTTCGACTTTTGTTCTTACATTCAAAAGACCTTCGATAATAAAAAATTTTGCTCTGCACTTTTTGTAGACATAACCAAAGCGTTTGACACGGTTGACCACAATATCTTTTTAACTAAGTTACATAATATTGGTTTTCGTGGTTTGCTTTAAAATGGTTTGCGTCTTATTTATAAAGCAGAACTCAAAAATTCAAAATAGGCAACACCTTTAGTGATTGGAAAACGATTGATCTAGGAGTACTATAAGGTTCAGTTCTCGGTCCGATTTTGTTCTTGGACATATATCAACCATTTCTTGGAAAACTAATAGCTTTCTCAGATGATGTAGCCATTGCTTACGATGCATCTAATCCGTTAAGTGTAGTCGCAGACATAAATCATGACGTTCATTTTTTAAGAACATGGTTTGCTGAACATGAGCTTATGATTATTAAAAAAAACAAAATTAATGTTGCTGGGATCAACATATTTTAAGTTCGAAACAGTATCTCGTAACTTTTGTTCGATATTTTTATTGTTTAAGGAAATATTTGTCTAACGCAACGTTAATAATTGCCTACTTTGGCATATTTCATTCTAAGTGGAAAATGGAATATGCTGCTGGGGTGGAGCTTACCTTAATAAATTGCAATCCCTAACTGTCTTGCAAAAATGTACCTTAAGGAAAGTGGGAAACAAAGCTAGATTATCACATTCTATGAATCTCTTTCGTGAAATGAATATCCTTCCAGTAAGACACTTATTTTATTTGAAGTTCCTTAAAATATTTCTTATAAGAGTCCTATTTTTGAGGTCTACAGATTATGCAGCGGAGCTGCTACCTTGCCTTCTTTTCGCATTACATATTTTCGAAACTCATATGTTATCGTGTCTTTTAAATTATTCAATAAACTCCCAACCCATATGCGTAGAATTGGAATATAGCCGGTTTTCTTAAATCATATAAAATTATCGCTTCTTGGTTTAGATTTTAATGAATTAGAAATATTGCTGCCGTATATCGCTTAAAATCCATTTTTACTGATTGCTTACACTTTTTAATTGAATTTCCATTTCTTTCAGAAATGTTTTAGAGTGCAAAATTAAATTGTTCACCCCACAATAAATTTATTTTAAGTTGTTTGTGCGCACCGAGCCCTAAGAATTCACATTATTTTAGTTTGATTATTGGTGTCTGTAAAGTACTGAGTACCCGTTTCATAATCTAGGAACATTTCAGTTTCCCTCGCTCCTGTATGCTTTTCCAATGGGAGCTTAATTTTAATTTGACTAGGAATTCCGCTTTCTAATTGTTCCATTCCGTTTGTGTTATATTGTCTATATTAGTTTTTCCAACTAAGGCTAGAGCCGGCACCCATCTCCTCCTTCTGAATTAATTTTAAAGTAAGTAGGTGCCGGAGCCGATTGCTTCCATACTCGAAAAGTATCCGACCTATGTACTTTAGATGCAGGTGTAACGTATAAAGATGCCCATCTTCCATTCCTTTTAACGAAATATCTTTGGAGTTTATTTAATTCTTCAAAAAGCGTGTGACCCCAAACTTGTGCTCCATATATTTGCACAGCTCTGCACACTGCTTAGAATAACTGGCATTTGGATCGTAAGGGAATATTTCTTTTATTGAGGAGGTTAATCCATGAAGTAGGCGTTTATGCTGTTTTTTGCCAGATTTTTCAGACCTAGTCTATTGTATTCTTTGTAAAGTTCATTTCAATGAAATGAAATGAAATCTTTCAGTCTTACGAAGAAACTTCTCATCCTGATAAGTACTCCGTTTATGAGCGCTCCCTTCTAGGCCCGTCGGACCATTGTGTCATATCAGCTAATTTCTCGTACACCCACCACACAGTTAAAGAAAGATTCCTAAAAGAACTATATGGCAATACGAGAAAGCCAATTAGAGCGGACTTAATAACTCCTTTAGGAATTTTAACTGGTCGTTATGTTTCCTCGATAACGAAGTGGATGCCGCCGCTGACATGATCACAGAAACTATTCTCTTTGGAATGAGATGCTTTATTCCTCATCGGATGAAGAGTATCAAACCAAAAGAAAATACATGATACGACTCGAGCTGTGGGGTCAGAGAAATGTTTTTTCGGTCCTACAAGACCAACCCGACAGAGGAAAACCGAAAAAAGTTTAAACGAGCCAGAAATGGCTGCAACGTCTTTCTCAAGCGTGTGAAATTCCAATACGACCAATACTGCAATGTCCCAAAGGCAGTAAAAATTTTTGGTCATTCGTCAAAAACATTAGAAATTCTGCCTCATCCTCCATCCCAACGCTCATTTGCAATGACATTCCAGCTAGCTTAACACTCCCAGATTGTGCTTTGTAGCCATCTACACTTCAATACGTCGAATTTTCAATGGAACGAACCCACTTTCGCACTCGTGTAGTAGCAAGAGTTCTTAAAAATCTTAACATTCACAAATCCCGTCCCTAAAAAAGGCGAATCTTCTTCCCTCTCCTCCTACAGACCCATTGCACTTACGTCCCTTCTTTCCGAGGTCATGGAAACGCTGATAAACCGTCAGCTCACGAAATATCTCGAAACATGAAAACTTCTCAATGACCGGCAATATGGTTTTCGTAGCAACAGGTCCACTGGTGATTTGATGGCATGTTTCACCGAAAAGTGGAACCAAAGCGTACACAAATCTGGCGAAAGCAAGATAGTTGCTAAGGCCTCTGACGGAGTTGGCCATCAGGCTCTTTTGTCGAAAATGCGTGTTTTTGGGATCGATGACTCTCTTTTTCAATGGATTAGAAATTACCTTTCGGAACGTTCAATTCAAGTTGTCTTGGATGGTTTCAAGTCTGACGTTCACAAAGTAAATGCTGGTGGGCTCCGTTCTGTGTCCGACACTCTTTTTAATTTTCCTTAACGATCTCTTGTCTGCTACTTCTAATCCAATATATTCCTTCGCTGATGACAGCACTCTCTGCTTTTCATATTCGTTCCCGGACTCACGCCCCTGCTCTTCGGTTGTAGAAGGGGAACGCCAGCATAACCAATTGGGGAATTATCCACCGAGTGGAATTTAATGCTTACAACACAATGCTGTCTGCTGTCGTTAAAGCGAAGTTTAAGCACCCAGCCGTTATCAATGAATTGGACTTGCATCGTCGAAACCGATAAACTTTCCATTCTCGGTATATCTGTAAATGACAACTTACGTTGGAATGACCACATACTCGATATCGTCAAAAATTCTGCGAAATGTCTAGGTTTCCTCAAGCGATGTAAGAATTATTTTACCCAATCTGATCTGACCACAATATATAAGGCTTTCATCCGTCCAAAATTGGAGTACAATGCCCACATCTGGTCAGGTGCTCCTAAAACATCTTTGCACCTGCTGGATAGGATTCAAAACGATAATATCAGTCAATCAATTGGCACCAGTGCTCCATTGAAACCGCCAGTAGCATTCCGCCCATTCAAACTTTCAACCGTAACAGCCGTCTCGCTATGAATGCTCATCAGTATATCCTCAAGCCCATTTTCGAACGTACTCTAAAATATCGTGATTCTTTCCTAAGCCGTACAACGCGCTTATGGAATGCCCTGCCGATCTCTGTGTTTCCTGGTCGTTATAATTTATAAACATTTAAAAACAATGTACATCGGTGCCGGTCCTTTCTTTCTCCCTAAATTTCCTTCGCCCGAGCTGTGTACAAATATTTTAAGAGTACAAAAACCCCTTAAGCGCGAATTCATTATAAAAAAAGGACATTCGCAGAGATAGTGCTCCGCGGTGTCGTCATCACTTCCACAGCAAGCATCGCAGGATGTTGCGTCACTTATGCATTTAAGTGCTTTGCAAAAGTGTAATGCACTGTCATGATGCCAGTAAGGCCGAACCTGCAGTCTTTCTTGCCAAGGGATAGCAGAAAGTCCGCTGACCTCCTAGAGACGTCAGGAAGCATTTGTTTGATCTGACTGCGCCCCGTGGAGCTGTGCCATCTGTAGTTCTGCTCATATGAGACCCAACCGTCAATGGAAACCTTAACCGAGGGCGCAGGCAGACTCAACGTAGATTCGGGTCCTGAAAAAATCTCCTCTGAACCTTGCCTGACAGTTCATCGGCGATTTCATTTCCCGTGATCCCATTGTGATCTGGGACCCAGATAAGGGCAATTTAGCCTTCCGACTGCGTTCAGTGATCTCTTGCAAGCCCTAACCGCAGCTTGGTTGTCGCTTTGATTCAACTGCTTTGCCCCCTCAATACAGTTCGCTGCCATCAGGATTACGTAAATCTCCGTTTGGAAGACAGATGTAAGCTTTCCTAAGGTGAAGTGAAATCTAACATTCTCGTCCTCCAGAAAGACACCAGCGCCACATCCTATAATGGTTTTGGGGCCGAAGAAGACCCGACTGCATTCCTTTCCTGACTCAGATTCTGGCCGAAACCAGTCCTGGGCACAAGGAAAGTCGATTTCGTATTTTTTCCGCAACAGGTATTCTAGTGTCATTGCATCGGATGGCATGTCCATAAGACAACCGACGAGCAAGGTATTCAAAACTCCAGTGCGTGTTGTACCAAAGACCATTTCTTTTTAGATGGGAGATGGCTTTCAGAGTGCAGCCCATGATATGAATATCAAGGAAAGCGAGATTCATCAATGCGTCCAGAGCAAAACCATGAGTGCTGGGAAGAGCCCCCATGCCTCCGAGACAAACCATTCTTTGGAGTCTGGTAAAAGCAGCAGTCACGTATTTTCGCGAGAGCCTATTACACCAGACAACCGACACATAGGATATAATTGGCCTTATCATAGCCGTCTAGACCCAAAGGACCCTTACAGATAGCTCGTCTGTACTGCCAAAAGGCCGACAGCACCTTAGAGGCTTTCGACGTAACATGTTTACTCCAGAGAAGTTTGTTATGCAGGATGACACCCAAATACTTAGCTTCTTTGGAGAACTTTGCCTTTAAGCACTAGTTGAGTTAGACCAGGCAGATTCCTCCTTCTCGTAAAGAGAACAACCTCAATTTTAAGCAGATTGACTGAAAGCCCATTACTACATGCACCAGTCGCTAGAAATGATCCGCGTATGCTTGTGCGTAGACGTTAGAACTATCAAGCGCGTTGAGCAGTGAATCAACCAATATGCACCATAAGCAGTGGAGACAGAACGCCGCCTTGCGGGCAACCCCTGTTTCCTCCCGCCATTACATATTGGCCGCAGCCAGCATCATCAATAAATGTCCTATTCACCAGCATTGCTTTTATCCACAAAACTAGTGATTCGCCCACGCTGTGTTGTCTGGCCGAGTTACACATGCCGTCATAAGTTGCGTGGTCAAGGCGTATTCCTTCTTGTCGAACGTGCTACTGGATTCTGAAGCTCACTCTCACAAGATCTTCCGCGTTAGTAAGCATGTTGCATCTCAGACAGAGGATGCATTCGCAAGGCAGTTTTCTGGACATGGATCTCGACAATTCTCTACATGCTCTTCAACATGAAGGAAGTCCGACTTATAGGTCTGAAATTCGTGACGAGCGAGTAGTCCTCCTTTCCGATTTTCGGTATAAAGTCCACTCTCACTGTTCGCCACGGATTCGGTATGTATGCCAGTGCCAGGCTATCAGTGAAAATTCTCTTCAGAGTTGCCAACAGCTGAAGCTAAGATGTGGGTATGAACACACGTATTACAATACAATTCGACGTAAGATAAAACCTCAAAAGCCTGTCAAAATTTTTTTCAATAGAGCGTTCTTAAAAACTCGGTGCTGACAATCTGGCAATATTACTGTTGAAAATTGACCATAATCAAAAATCTTAAGTAGAATGAACCCTTCAACGTGGTCGACGGTCTACAGAGATTCTTTCCATCAGAACAAGTTGGGCGAGAAATATCTATGGATGTCCGACTTAAGAAATCTTTGAAGAGAGAGTCTCTGTATTGCTCCTTAAAGCTGTGTAAAAAATGCTACTTTGCCATGTGTGGATTCATGTACAGGGCGGCCCTGGAAATCAGAACAACAGCCAGGGCGGGCGATAGTATGAAATCTAGGAAATAGTTGCCGTTGCATTTGCTACTACCCCAAAAAGTGTTTTGAGCATTAGCATCGCAGCATATGATAAGTCTCATCTTCCTGGAGTCGCAATATTCAATGAGCTCTGCTACCGCCTCCGGTGGTGGTGGCAGTAACGAATCCTAGGGAATATAACCAGGCGCAAAGACGAATTTGTACCATTCTCCATTCGTTTCGTAGCTTATGTCTGCAGCAACTAAATCTTGGTTACAAAATTGCACAAGTTTATACTGGTGAGAGTGAGTTCGGCCCATAAAGACAAGCTCTCGGCCTTTCCGATCGCTCGTCATAAAGTGGTGTGAAACCCCTTAATTTATCTTTTTCTTACTCTACCCATGTCTATGGCCAGCATTGTCACAAAGAAATTCAATTCGAGTGATTTTGACAGAGGACATGAAGTTCTGGTCGAAAGTTCTTAGCGAACTCGTAATAATACTCGTAAAGTGAAATCATAATTCGCCGACGCTCGAGGCGAATGATATTTTCGCGATTCGCTAACCGTGATATCAAAAAATCTCATTCGCCAACTTTTCCGACCGACTCTCTAACCATTATGTGGGTGTACGTTTTGCCATAATGCATTCATATTGGCCTACGGACGTTGCCCACTTTATCCCTTTTCGGGCTCACATACTTTCTTAGCCGTTTTCTGCTTCTAATTTAATGTCTGGAGCCATTGGGGCTATTAATAAAAATAGACGAATGAGTAACAAAATCTGCCTCTTTGGACTGTGCCAAAAAAAAAAAAAAAAAAACAAACAGCGTGCTGATTTTTCAAGACACTTATAATCTTCCTTCCGTTTAGTAACGACCGTTTTTCCTTAATCAAAGCAATCGACAAATAAAACGATTAATAGCTGATAATTCAAATACTTTCAGAGTTCTTGGAAAGTAAAAATCGCCCCTATGTACTCAGACGCCGTGATTTTGATAAGCCTCTGCATTAATGGCCTATTGTTTCAAAGATTACCATCAACATTTTGTAATCTCAAAGTCATGACGTCAAGAAACTGCCATGCATGTCGTGCCGACGTGCATGACTCTCCTGTTTTTCATTAGGTAAATAGCGCTTGTACATATGTTAATCATGCCATGGAACACAATCAAAAGAACAACAAGAAACCGCGCAAATATTTGATCGGAAATAGCGAATTTGAATTTGCTTTGTCTCTGACAGCTGAGCTAATCCCACAGACAGTAAAATATGTACCGTCTTCCAAAGCTTTGCAACAATTTAAATAAGACACAAGTAAACAGTGATATATGATACTCGTGCGAATAATTGTAAAGTTTGAACAGCGTTCCTCATTTACAAATCGAAATGACAGCCGTTTCCGGTGGCGGCGAAAAAATCCCGAAATAGCGGTGTTGAAAAAATTTCAAAAAAACGAGTTTTTAATGGGGGTACAAATTGTTTCGCGATTATTGTCTAAATTCGTGCTGGCTTCAGATTTGAATCTATTTTTACTGGAAATTAGAAAAAAACAGTGTTCAAACTTTTAAATCGCAGAATATGCATCTACGTAAGAACCGAAGATGTTATCTTATCTGCGGACAAAAGAAAACAATTTGAATTCGAAAACAATGTTATCTATGCAGTAGGAATAGATGCTTGTTTGCAGATATCTTCTGCCGCAAAGTACGAGTAGCTGCCTGTTATTTCCTTTTTTCTCCACAGAATTTCGTATTGTAAAATGGCTTTGTAAATAATATTGCAAATGAAGAGCGTGTGCCAGAAAGATAAATCCATTTGGTTCCTGGCAGAGTTTGTAAATTAAATTGTAAAGTCTTACTGGGTGCAATCCATAAGAGTCCCAGTTGATTCTGAAGGCGAGATGTTATCTGCGAAGTCATTATGATATTTTCTAAGCAGCTTTATACTCGGGGATTAAGTTACATGTTTTGATGGTCCAGTTATCACTCAAATGGTTGGCTTAGTATCTTTAAGCTTCCATTTCCTGATCGTAAATGTACAACATTTTACATTGGCTTAGTCGTGTTTGTTGTTTTGCAATTCTAGAGCGGTTCTCGTTTGAAGTACACCAAGACTAGTTGGACAATTCTGGTACCAGAAGAGAGAACTCCTGACTACTCTTGGAGCTAAACATCATTTAGATCCCGGAAGTGGGATTGCACTTTGATGAGTGCTGAAGCAGGGCAGTTCCAGCTCCTTCTTTTCAGCCCTTTAGCTGATGCAAAAATCTTTGTAATGCGGCTATATTTGTGACTTTGGAGACATTCGCTTTCAAAAGGTTGATCAGCTCGTTGAATTGCTACACGTCGTGTGTAGGCCACTTACGTAAAGATGTCCCATGGTTCTACAATTAGTTTTTCTGTAGCCATCCTTAGAAAGCGCTTGAGAGTACTCGTATGGCACCAGTTGGGTGTTGGAAATTATGTCGTCGTTGAGGTACACGCGACAGTCCTGATCATTGCTTGGCGTTTATGTTATACGTTAAGGGTATTGGACTAAAGCTAAGTGAATTTCAGTAGTTCGGAGGTCCGCTGAGAGTACTTAGAAGGTAGCGATGCAGTGTGCATATCCTAGCATGCTCCACATTTTGCTTTTTCCATTAATGTCTTTCAGTTTGAGGGCAGAGGGAGTGCCAAACTGCGTACCGGATGGGTAGCAAGTCAAGCAGACCTTGCAGTGCCGTTTGAGAGGTTTCAAAAGCGCTGGTGATGCTTATGCTGGCAGCAACTTGTTTTTTTTTTAGCAAGTTGATTCTAGTCTTACCGCTAGCTACTATATCGATTTGTTGGTGATTGGAGCGAAAAGTGTTGTAAAAAATTACGACACACATTAACCAGAGAATACAATTTTCCCCTGAATAAGTAAAAATAAACCAAGGCTCATGTGCTAACGTACTTCAACAGGTTTTAACATTGAGTCGCAAACTATCGAGTTTGGAGTAGCCGCTTGAAGCAAGTCGGATCTTCCTGAGCAGCAGCGCAGGGCAGCTGCAGAGAACCAGTGCGCTTTCGGCAACAGTTCGTGTCAAGGTGCGGGTTGGGTAGAACGAACAATCCTAGCATTGTCGCTACTTCACATCGGAAGCCAAGTCCAGCTCGTCACATAGCAGTGCTATTCAACGAATGGGCATTTTAAAGCGTAAGTGCAAGTTACAAGTGAGTGGCATCGGAGCTGAAGCCAACGTGCCGCTAACAGGCGTCTTCCAAGTGGACATAATGTCGGAAGTCGATCCAATGTTCTCATTGAGCTGTGAAATGTTCACTATCAAGAAGATATCTTCGTGGCTCCCCATAACAGACGTACCACAAGGGCAGACATTCGACTTCGACGGAATGCCGTTGACGGTTCTTGGATACAACAAACCAGCAAGGATAGAGCTTTTGCTTGGAGCACAAGTACGGGCAGATGTTATCAAGGGAAACATCAAGAAACGCCAGACCGGACTGACAGCCCAGGATATGCACTTCGGGTGGATCATTTTTGGGCAGGTACGGATGAACGAGGAATGAGCATTACGAGCGATGGTACAAGAGCAGTCACCAAATGAGCACCTACACCAGCGGATCAAAAGTTTCTGGGAAATTTAAGAGCTGAGCAGAGCAATAACTATATCGGCGAACGACAAATGGATCGAGGATGATTTCAGAAACACACATTACCGCGCCCCATCTGGGCAATATGTCGTCAGGATACCCATCCATCCGAGAGCAATAAGTTTGGGCAGTTCAAGGGTGGTAGCCATGAGGAGATTTCTCCAACTTGAGAAGAGATTGTGCGCGAACAAGGAGCTGAAGGAGAAATATACAAAATTCAGGCGTGATTACTTGGAACTGGATCACATGAGAGCCGTCAGCAAAGAGGCAAGACCTGACGAAACTACCTATTACATTCCTCATCACTGTTTCGAGTCGTCTTCGACACATCTAGCAAAACCGACAGTGGCGCTTCACTAAATGATGTGCAGCTTCCAGGAACTAAACTTCAGGACGATCTAGCAGTGATTATCAGGCGTTTCAAGGTAGCAATAACTGCGAACGCTCAAAAGATGTATAGGCAAGTGCGAATCAACCCAAACCAGTTGATGCAGAGAATATTCTGGAGAGAGTATCCAGATGAAGAGCTTCGTGAATTTTGGCTGACGGTAGTGTCGCACGGTATGAAATCGAGCAGTTTCAACGCAATCAGAGCAATGAATAAGTGTGGGGAGGATCACAAAGATTCGTATCCTCTGGCGCTTGGAGTAATAACCAAAAATTTCTACATTGATTACATGCTAGCAGGAGCATGACATCGTATTGGGAAAGGAAATAATATCATCGCGGGTTTGAGCTTAGAAAATATATGTCGTCAAGTGACAAAATGCGAACGATTGCGGAGGATGCTAATACATCCATACTTGGCCTGGCTTGGAACTCCTCCACAGACGAGATTGAATTTAAAGTGCGTGACAACGTTGGTAGTCGCCAGCTGATCAAGCGAGCTGTTATCAACGAAATTTCAAGACTATACGATCCTACATATGTGATTGTGCTGGCAAAGATTTTTATCTAGGACTTGTGGCGTTCTGGCGTGCAGTGGACTAGCAAATACTCGCACCCATAATTCCCGAATGGGAATCCTTTTGCGAGCAATTGCCCCACCTGGCCCAGATTCGCGTCCCTAGATGGTTGGGCACAGAGCAAACCAGCAGAATCACGACGTGATGCAAATTCAGCAACGGTACTGATCGCCCTTGGATCAAAACTTTCGAGACTTACTTCTCTTTGAGTTAAATGAAGACATGGTAAAGTTTGGCGAAGTGTAAGCTACAAACCCTCTGTAGAAACTGCGCGAAAAGAGATTGTTCTCTGTCACAATAGCAGTAGTGCTGCTGGGTGATATATCTGACGCAGTTACCCTCGACAACTGCGATCAAATTTTCAATTCCGTTGATGACAAGGTGAAAGTTTGAAGACACATTCTTCATATCCTGCACAAATGGCAGCATTCGAGTATGTAGCGATTTGTTGCGACGTTTATCTCGCCCACAAAACAGTGTATTTTGCGGAAGAATCTTGTTGTTCTGGGTCAAGTTTTCCCCTTTTTCCGAACGGTCTGGTTTAAATATTATATCCGAGTTCAACCGAGTTCAAGTCGATGGACAAGATCTGAATGAAACTCTAGAAGATATTGTGGAGGATGGCCCCGTTAAGATTGACTATAATTTGTACTGCATGAGTTTTTCCGTAATCCCAATCACTGCTATAGTAAGGTTCAATGGAAGATGTTTTAAACGCATGCCACAAACGTTTTGGCCGCACTGACACGTTTCAAATTAGAAGAGCCGCGTTCAAATCAATTCATAAAAAAAGTGGAAGTTGATGAGACGGTTAAGAAGTCGGAAAAGTTTTTTGAGCCAAATTTCTTACAAATCCAATACTGCTAGCACTGCAGTTATCTGGCTCGAACTTTAGAAGATCGGTGCTAGGGGAGTTTCTGATACTTTTCCAGTATTTGCAGTTTACTGTGATGTTTTAATGAGATTCGTATACCCTCACCTCGTCACAGCTGGAGTTTATCAAAGAAACCGAAGCGAAGGTACACAAATTGATCGGAGAAACTCCACCATGCTTCAGCGAGAGGAAATGTGGAACAACTAGAAGAATAATGGATGCAAAGAATTCAAAAAAAACCCGACACAAATGAAGAAATTTTCAAGCCACCTTTGAAACTTCAAGGGAAAATCTTCTTGGGACTTTGTTCTCTCTCGACTTTGGAGAAGCCTGCAAAAGTGAAGATCGCAACTTGCTATCTTCAGTGAATACGTATACCGAGAACCGAATGGCGAGCGCTTCGTTTACTTGTGGGACAATCGCCACATTTCTTTACTCTTGTCAATGCGCCTTTATATGAAATTTCCGATTACCTAGAAAGCCATTAAAGTTGGCTACATAGAGTATAATTGAGAGCGTCCTAGAAATACCAGAACAGGACCAAGTTGCGTTCGAAGAACAGGAAGATCCAGAGTTTTTGAAATCGCACCCAACTGTGGTGCAGGACGATAAAAACATGCATAATCTGTACAGCAACTAAGGAGAATATAGAGGAGTTAGCTCCGAAAATAGGTGCCGGTTGGAAGAGATTAGGCAAGAAGCTCAGCTATTGATGGGCTGTTATATTTTGAAACAGAAAACCCAAGCTCCAATAAAGCTTCGAAAATTTGACGTACATCCTCGAAGGATACCTTGCGCCAGCTGTCAAAATCATAATAGAGCCGCAAAATAAAATGGAAGACATTTCTGATTAATTAGCTCTTCCTTCGGTCTCCTGGACTGCTACATCATATGTGGAAATAAGCCTCCGTGGTGTAAGTGTTATGCATGACTTTGGGTTGTGCAGACCAATAAGGGCTTTATTTTATTTTCTGTCTTTAATGAGATCTAGACACTTCGAGAAACTCAGAGAAATGGCATTTAGTTTGAACGGGTTTTAATTTTTCTTGTAAGGAGCAGCTCTATTTTGGATAAAAAAACACATAGGCCGATGTTGTGTGTCCGAGAGGAGATGAATCCTAAGGATGTTAATAAACTACACAGCTGTGTAGGATATATGCTTCTGATTAAATTGTTTCCATGAATTATTACCGCATGGCACAGCTTATTGCATCATTATGTACTCACTGTTAGGCATATTTCATAGAGCATTCGAGATTGTCTGTGGATGATTGGCCGACATATAGAGAATGACGCTCTGCACTGCCATGTGCGACGTCTCTGTCGTAGGTGAGTCACCTATCCGCAGCTGTTTCAGCGACGTGGAAGCTCTGGTGTTCTGTACAAGCTAAGGCAAGGACTCTCAAACACTCGAATCTTTTCCATTAAACTTGCTCTTACCTTTACACTGCTATAAAACAGTCTCTTTGTAGGGACAACAGCACTTTTTGCTCTGGCCAGGGCAACATGTATAATATGTTTGTTGAAATATAGATATTGATTCAGCCAGATTCCAAGGTACCTAACTACATTTCGACAAGCTAGTGGTTGCCCATGTTGTCCCACGATCGAAAAGATTGCCCAATTCTTTTCAGTATCCGTAGTGGTCCCAGACAAAGGCGTCCTAAAAAGAGTGGTTTTCGACCTCTGAAAGTTAATCATCAACTTCCAGTCATCGCAATATCGCTTAATCTTATCGAAGTCACGTTGCAAAAGCATATTGATGACCTCGATCTTTGGATCTGATCTGTACGCGACCATGTCATCTGCATTCGCTATGGCATGGTGAAGCGAGCACACAATATCGCTTGTGTAGATGTTGAATAGACTCGGCGAATTAACCGCACCTTGTTGCAGACCATTTTTAATATCAAATACTTCAGCAGAAGTCACATCGCCATTCTTCACGATGAACTGTCTACTGGTGAGCATATCAAAAAGAATGTGAAGTAGTAATTTACTTATGCCCAGCCTGTTCAACTTGAAGAATAGCCCCTCTAACCATACGGTACGAACGCCTTCTCCAAGCCAATCAGGCAGGCACTCGTGCATTGTTCCATATTTTTGTTCCACTGGTTATCGGATACGTTTAGACGCGGCCTGTCCCGCCTTAAAACCGAATTGATTACCCGGAGCTATATATTTGTGCTCGACGCACTTCGTCAGGACTCTATTGATCACCTTGCTGATATTGGGAAGGAATCTTATCGACGATAGATTCGTCTGATTGAATGTATCTTCAATCTGGATAATGGGCATTATTAAACGGGGTGGTGTACGAGAATACGTTATGTCTGCCGCTTCTATTCGGAGGTGTCGAAGCACAATGCTCGGAACTCCGTCGGTTCCAACTGATTTCTTACTTCTCAGTGATTCGAAGATTACATGGAGCTCCTCTCTCGAAATGAATGGGGATAGCTCCCTCGCGATTGCGATGACATTATTTCCCATATTTTCGTCACTGAACTCAGTGAACCCTGAATTCTCAAAGCGCCAATTCTCCATATCATTTCGAAGGTAGGAATTGTGCAATGGGACCTGATTTTGCGAGTCCTGGAAAAACGCTCCTATGGCCTCCAACTTCACCTGCGGATCTTCGACCGCAAAGAGATTGTCATCATCAACGACCTCATTTGGATCAATGCCTGCTGCTAAAAGTATGTGTTCGTTGTCCGTCGTTCGGGCGATCTTCAGACATCGTTTCGATCTTCCCTTCTAAATATTTTATATATTTGCGGGATCATACCATATTCAGGTTGCTGGTGTTTACAGCCCGAATTTTGTTGTTCCAATATAAACGCCCTGTAATTTTCTTTTATTAAGGTTTGGAGGTTTCTGATCGACGACTTCAATGTCCGGGTTATGTCTGTTATAAACTGTCTGTACAAGGTTTTTAGTCTCGACAGCAATCTACTCTTGTGTCGTTGCTTCAATGAGTCTTTGTTGTCAGTGTATCTGTACCGAGTTATTGTGCTGTTCATAGTTCGTTTGATGGTCTCGTCCATTTGTTTGAGGTGCCTGTCAATCCCTCCATTGGACAGATTCCTATTGGACGTGAGATTCTTCTGACGGTTGGTGGCGGATGCTACATAGGCTTTCAATGAATAGGAATTTTATTGGGCGGCCGTGCCATAATTGCTAGTACCTGGCGTTCAATCCCGACCGCGGGACCCGAAAGACAAACATTTTTGCAAGCAATTAAAATAGGCTGAAGTTTGTAGTTTTAGATTATGAAGTTCTCATATCTTTCTGAGAGTTAAGTTCTAAAAAAATAAGAAAATATTGGGTATATAACTTAATTCGTTATATAGCAAATTTTTCAAAATTTGAACGTTTATTTAAGAAAAACATGTACAATAGTATTATTCAAAGTATTGCCCATCTGAAGCTATGACTTTTTCCCATCTTTCTGGCAATTTGTGGATCCCATCCCAAAAGAACTGCGCCGGCTTGGCAGCCAAGAATGAATCAAGCCAATTTTTGATATTCTGCTCTGATGTGAACCGTATTTCAGTGAGGGCGTTCTGCATCGAACGGAACAAATGGTAGTCAGAAGGGGCAAGGTCTGGGCTATAAGGCGGGTGGGGTAAGACTTCCCATCCACTGTTTTCCAAATAGTTCTTAACCGGAATAGCAACGTGGGGCCGAGCGTTGTCATGATGGAAATTTATTGCCTCGTGTCTGGTTGCATATTCCGGGCGTTTTTCGGCCACTGCTCTCTTCAAACGGATTAATTGTGTTCGATAGTTTTAGTAGCTCATAATACAGCACACCCTTCTGATCCCACCAAATATACAGGGTGAGTTTTTTAACTTGAGACATCCAAATTACTCGAAAAATACGCGATATCGCGAAAAATGTTTCAGACAAAAGCCACAAGGTTCTGAAGGGGACATAAGATGGTGACCACGAGTTTGACCTTGTGACCCATTTTCAAGGTCAAACGAAGGTCACTTCTGATTTTTCAAATGATTATTCCTGTTTTCATTGCTCAGTCGTATTCCTCAATGGGGCACACGACTTTGTCTCAAAGGTTTTATTCATTCAGTACTAGATACCACTGCACTGGCACGCCTAAATCATTAATCGGTTTCCAACGTTGTTAGAGTGTTAGAAGGGAGAGATTTGTTTTCAGGAAGTCATTATTGCCTCGAGTGAAATTAAAACTCAAAGAAATTTCAGATCCTAAACTTATCTGAGAGTGTATGATGTGCACTCTGCCCTTTTTTTCTACTTGAACGGAACTGTACTTCATTTAGAAGTTCGATATTTGTTTTGAGGAACTGATTATTATTAGTAACGTTTTTCAGATTAATAATGCAGGCTATTTCAATTCAAGAGAAAATTGAAATAATATTGATTTATGGAGAAAGTGGAAGGAACATCGACGGTGCTGTTGCTCTTTACGCACAACGTTTCTTTTATCGGGTCATCCAACAATTGACTGGTGAAGGAAGTGTGCAACCAAAGAAAACGAATCGGTCAGATAGGGTGGCTGTTGAGGACAATGAAATAGCAGTGTTAGCTGCCGTTGCACACGATCCTCACATTAGCACTCGCCAGGAATTTCTCAAACGACTGTCTGTAAGATATTACATCGGCATAAATATCATCCTTATCATGTTTCAATGCATCAAGAACTTTCTAGTGAGGATTTTCGCAACCGGGTTTCGTTTTGTCAATGGGCACTTCAGCTAATTGAACGACACCCCCTTTTCTTCGCCAAGGTGTTATTCTCTGATGAGCCGACTTTCACCAACCACGGTACGGTCAATCGACATAATATGCATTACTGGGCTACCGAAAACCCTTTTTGGTTGCGACAAGTTGAACGCCAGCACCCTTGGAATGTTAATGTTTGGGCGGGAATTATTGGGGATAAATTAATAGGTCCATATTTTATTGAAGGCAACTTGAATGGCGAAAAGTATGCAAACTTCTTGCGTAACCATCTTCCAGTATTACTAGAAGAACTGCCATTAGAGTTGCGACAAACAATGTGGTTTCAACATGATGGTTTGTCCAGCCCATTATTCCCAAGTAGCCCGGGGCGTATTAAATAATGTTTACCATCAACGATGGATCGGACGAGGGGGTCCGAGGCAATGGCATGCTAGATCACCTGATCTTACGTCACTTGATTTCTTCTTGTGGGGCTACTTAAAAAGTGAGGTTTACAGGAAAAAGCCAACAACACGTGAGGTCATGAAATGCGAATAACTGAAGCTTGCCGGAAGATTACGTCAGAAATACTTCTCAGTTCTGTTGGTTCATTTAGAGCGCGGATAAACAAGTGTATTGAAGTGAATGGTCACATTTTCGAGCATTTGTTGAAATAGTCTAGGGAAATGAACGTCGAAATGGGAAGAATCATTGCAACAGTGGGAGGCAAGGGAACCCACTCTAATTAATCACCCCGAAGGAAACAAAATACTGCTACGTCCACGTCGTTGTTTCTGGGTTATGCTAAACGCAGTATATAAAAACAAATGACAAGCCTACGAGCAATACGACTGAGCAATGAAAATCAGGAACTATCATTTGAAAAATCAAAAGTGACCTTGATCGCGAAACATTTTTCGCGATATCGCGTATTTTTCGAGTGATTTGGATGTCTCAAGTTAAAAAACTCACCCTGTAGAGCATTACCTTCGCGCCATGGATATTCGCCGTTGATTTGGCTGGTTGGCCGGGTTTCACATATGATTTTTTGCACTTGGGGTTGTCGTAATGGATCCATTTTTCATCACCAGTAATAATCCGATGCAAAAATGACTTCCTTTTGTGGCGTTCCAGCAGCATTTCGGACATGCAAAACCGCCTTTCGACGTCTCTCGGCTTGAGTTCATGTGGAACCCAATTTTCTTGCTTTTGACTAGATCCAGCTGCTTTTAAACGTTTTGAAATGGCTGCTTGAGTGACACCCAAAGATTCTGCGAGCTCTTCTTGTGTTTGGCAACAATCTTCATAGAGTAATGCTTCCAGTTCTTCATCTTCAAAATTTTTTGGCTGCCCAGGATGTTCATCGTCTTCCAAGCCAAAATCACCACTGCGCTTGTTGACGGCCATGGCGAAGCAGTGTGCGACGGGGAATTGGGGTCGTTTGAAATGGAAACGAAGGTTAGAAGGAATCAGCAGAATTCGCTAGATGAAAACATCCTATCTGCGGCCACATCCGTTTAAGATTTTGACTTGCGGTCAAACAAACTTTTTTTTACATTTGCACATCGTTTGAGTAAACCTTGGTGTTCTAGACATAGCAAAAATTGCAAGGTATCGCTCGTGTTTATACGTTATCTCAAACGATTAACATTAGTAATTCTATTTTCCTTACAAAATCTAATTACAACCCAGCGAAGACCATTGAAACCGACGATAAACCAGGGAGCATTGAGAATAAGAACTTGTTTTGTTGTTTTTTTTTCGGAAAGTAATTTCGTTTTTTGAAAGACGAAATAAAGGTTTTACCTCCTAAAATTTTTTGTAGAGACCGGAACAAATAATATTCAGAAGGTGTCAGATCTAGAGAATAAGTATGGTGGGTGTGGCAATAAATCCCATCCAAGCTAAAAGCTTTTACCAAACTTGAATGAGGTCTCACATTATCTTGGTGGAACGCTACACCTTTTCTGTTGATCAACTCTGGCCTTTTCTGTTTAAGTGAATCATTCTATTTGGCTGATGGCAGCACACTTCAGAACTGATCGTTATGTTGTCTGGGAGAAGCTAAAACAAAACGATTCCATTGAAATCCCACCAGATAGATAGCATCACTTTTTTGTTTAATGAATATCGGCTTTCGAAGTGCTTTAAGCCAGTACATCTCTTTTACTCCATGATCTTTCGCCTTTAACTCGTTTCTCATATCCAGTGATGATGAGCTCCAAAAATTGATCATTTTCTTGATGTTTGGGCAGCAAATCACAGGCACAAATTTCTTTCCGTAAGAACATGCGGAACCCATATGTCCAGTTTTGAGATTAAACCTAAGCGTTTCAAATGATCATAAACGGTCTAATTCGACAAACTTAATCTCTCAGCGATCTCACGAGTTGTTATCCGTTGGTTTGGATCAATTCATGCTTTTATTTTGTCTTCATCAGCTTCAACTGGCCTTCAAGAACCTGGTGCATCTTCAACATCAAAATTGCCAGATCCAAATTTCGCAAACCAGTTTTAGCACTGACGTTCTGTCAATACATCTTCTCCATAAAGTTTTTCTTGCTTGAACAGCATTTTCACCTTATCGACAGTAAAAAAGTAAAATACCATATGCCGAAAATGCTGTTTTTCACTTTCCGTATTTGAAAGGTCACCAATCAAAAACTACTGCGTAGAATCAATCGAGCTTCTCCACAAGCAAGCCTTTCTGTATCAGCTGTCAAAATATATGATTATGCGGTTTAAGTGTGAAGTTGGCTGTGACAAAATAATTAAGTCCTCTGTTGGGAAAAAAATGAAATTACTTTCCTAACCAATATGTACGAGGGTTGTCTGAAAAGATTCCGACCGAACAATGATACAAGACATTTTTTCTCAAAATTTTTTTTTTATTTTTCTACATAGTCTCGTTGTAACTCTACACACTTCTCCCAGCGGTGCTTTCATCTCTCCAACCCGTCCAAATAGTACTTGGCGTTTTTCTCTGCAAAATGATTGTCCACGTAGGTGATTGCTTCCTCATTTGACGAAAATCTCTGTCGTCCGAGCGCAGTTTTTAGATGAGGCACCAAAAAGAAGTCGCTGGGGGTTAGATCTGGTGAATAAGGCGGATGGTCAAGCAGTTCAAACCATAATTCATGGATTTTCGCCATGGCAACCGCTGAGGTGTGAGACGGCGCGTTGTCTTGCTGAAACAGGATTTTCTTTTTCTGCAAATGTGGCCGTTTTTCTGCAATTTCTGCCTTCAGCTTGGCAAGTACTGATGCGTAGTATGCTACTGTAATGGTTTTTCCTTTTTGAAGATAATCGATTAAGATAACTCCTTTACTATCCCAAAAAACAGTCGCCATCACTTTCCCAGCCGAAAAAACAGTTTTTGTTTTTTTGGAGCCGGCTCGCCCTTTGCAGTCCACTGTTTTGACTGAATTTTTGTTTCGGGCGCATAATGGTGTATCCAAGTTTCATTCAGTAATTAATCGCCGAAACTCGGATTTATTGCGCCTAAACTGCGCCAACAGAGAGTTGGAAATGTTCATTCGAACACGTTTTTGGTCTAACGTAAGCAAACACGGCACCCAACGTGCGGACAGCTTTCTCATGCCTAAATCTTGATTTAATATGCAACAAACACGTTCTTTTGTGAACTTTAGCAATGTTATCGTCCGTGGTTGCAGTTTTTGGACGTCCCGAACGTTCATCATCTCCCAAGCTCTTACGGCCACGTTTAAATTCAGCTGCCCAAAATTTCACTGTGGTAAATGATGGTGCAGAGTCCCCATACACAGAGTCCAACTCATTTTTGATTTGCGTAGGCGTATTGCCTTTCAAAAACAAGAATTTAATAACAGCTCGATACTCAATTTTTTCCATCGACTCACTCAAACGACTGTCAACTAAAAACTGCGCGTCCAAAATGGCTGAAACTTCGGTAAGTAACTGTCGAAAGATGCACAACTAGCATTCACTAGCTTTTATTGACGAGTGCCGCTATCTTTACGTTGCGGAACGTTACCGAAACTTTTCAGACAACCCTCGTAAGCCTGCCTGAAAAGATATTTATATATATTTTCATCTAGAATACGCAAAAATTACCAAGATTATGGAGAGAGAAAGAAAGACTAAGACTAAACATGCCTGAGAAAATAGCTCCATCACGTCCTCTGTAGATCTTCTTCAAAAATTCATCTCTCCCAGAATGAGCCCTAGAACAAATGGTGACTTGGCAGTTTTTTTTTGGAAACTTCCTGTGGTGATGTCTAAGAATTCTGAAGTATTCAAGATATTTGTTTGCCCGGTTGCTTTACTTGCCTGTTATAAGGTTGTTATAAAGCAGCAGCTCCACTAGCATACATTTAAAAATAAATAAATTAATTAATGCTCCATCAAGACTCTCGTACTGTGTTGTTCGCCTTGTCATTTTGAACATAGCTTGAAGATATTTTGTCGACCACGAGCGACTGGATACTGAGGCACTTTTTCATAGGCAGCGAATTTTTGATTGTTTGAAATTGTTCACCGAAAGTGTGGTGACGTTAGAAAGTAGATTACTTTTGTTGCTTTTTGGCGTTCGCCGAAGGGAGTAAGCCGGGTAAACTGCGCCAACTATAGAGGCATAGATGTCCTCAACATCGCTTACGAGCTCTTATCTATCTGAACTGTACAAACCCACAATGTGAGAGCTGCAACTTCGGTGACTTCGGGGATTTCTCCCACTAGCTCTAAGGCTCCTAGTTTTGCGGAGGTGGCATCATCTGTGATGAAGCCCGCCGTTCCGTCGAAACCATCAAACCCCTCCCTGGTTAAACCAGCTAACGCTCCCTTGGTTAAGCCAGTTAAGCCTGTTGCTCCCACCTGGTCGGTGATTGTTAAGAGCAAAAAGACGGCCGTTTCCTCTGAGGATGTTGTAGCGAGGATAATGAAGGGGATTGCGCCAACTCTGGGAGTTAGGGTAAATGCGGTCAGACCGCTTAAAAATTTGGGCTTAGTAATACGCACTCCCTCGGCTGCCGAAATGGAGCAGATCGTAAGCAGCAGTAAATTCAAGGACATGGACCTTGACGTGGCAGTGCCCGAGAAACCGGGTAATAGGGTTGTTGTACATGGAGTACACACCTGCATATCCGTAGAAGAATTCATGACGGAACTACATCGTCTGAACTTCCCAGAGGCTGCCGAACAAAGTAGACTTCAGGTAATCTCCAAACCATGGAAGGTTGCTGAAGGGGCTACAACAAATGTAGTATTGGAAGGCCCAGCTGCGTACATAAACGCCTTACGTAGCACGGGCAGATGCTACATCAAGTGGTTTTCGTTCCCGGTAAGGGAATACAAAGTAAGAGTGGGATGCTTCTGCTGCTTTGCTCTGGGGCATGGAGTTGCTGACTGTCCTCTTAAGGAGCGCTTTTGGCAGGATTTTTCTTGCCAGCGTCTACTGCAAATACAGTGAGGCAATTGACCAATATATTGAGTAAATGGACGGTTTGTTTTCGCTTGCCGGCAGTGAACCCCTCATTATCGGTGTTGACGCCAATGCAACCTCCCCTCTTTGGTTCGGTAAGGACTCCGAACCCCTAACGGGTAACCGGAGCCAGAATCGGGGGAATGTTCTTGGTGAATGGGTCGTTGCGCGCAATGCCCATGTTATCAACGAGCCGAGTGAGGTGCATACCTTTGATGCGGTCAACGGTGGCAAGAGTGACATTGACGTTACTTTTGCCAGCGAGGCAGCTTTTAGAGCGTTTAGCTTTAGGTGGCGTGTTAGTGTAGGAGTGAGTGTTCGCAACTGGATTCAGTTTGAGATCGCTCACGCAACAGAAGAGAACGATACAGTTTCCGACAGGAGATGGTGCGTGCGAGGCGCTGATTGGAGTGTTTACGGTGCGCGTATACTTGCGGAGGTTTCCTCCTTGACACCGCAAGTGTACGGTAGCTTAAGCATTGACCTGCAAATCGAGTACATCAGTGAGCGCGTATGGCGGGTTAACGACGAACTCTTTGAGAAGAGCCATAGGGCGAATTAAAAAAGGGTAAGTTGTTGGAACCGCTGTCTGACAAAGAAGCGAAGGGTGGTCAGAAACCTAAGGAAGCGATTTCAAAGGGCTAGGGCGGCTAACGCTGAGAACCTGGCTCAGCTGGGCATTGCCTTTCGGCAAGGGCTCGCTGAGTACAAGCGTTTCATTGTCAGCACAAAGGAATCTCACTGGAGAAACTTTGCCTCTAACAATAGACATGATCACTGGGGCAAACTCTATAAGATTTACCGTAGTACTAAAAAGACTGCTATAATACGGTTTTATCCACATGGAAAGATTGCCTTACTGCATTACTTGGTCAGTTCTTCCCGAGAGAGAAGCGCTTAGAGGACTCTTCATATGAAGAGCCTCCGGTCCCTCCGGAGTTAAGGACTGAAGAAGTCGAGTATGGTGTTTCACTTCTTCTTCACGACCGGAGAGATTGTGAGAGCCATCTGGAAGGCCGTCCCAGAATACCTGCTTGGTTTTTATAGCAAATGTATTGCTTGCAGCTACTTCCCCAAGGGTAGGAAGGTGGCAAGGGTGGTTGTGCTCCTGAAGTCCACTGATAAGAATAGGTCTGACCCTAAATCTTATCGGGGCATCAGCCTGCTTCCGGTACTAGGAAAAGTACTGGAAAGGGTTATGGTGGAAAGGGTTTCGGAGAGCATGGCGGAACCAATGTCCCCCTTCCAATTCGGCTTTACAGGAGGCAAGTGTGTCGAGGATGGTTGGTCTTTCCTAAAAGAGTCCTCAGAAGCAGGGCCAGTGTGGTTATAGGCATCTTTATTGATTTTAAAGGTGCCTTTGATAACCTGAACTGGCAGAAAATAGTAACCAGGTTGCAGGAATTGGGCTGTCGGGAAATTGGGCTTTGGGGAAGCTACTTTTCCGACAGAAAAACGAGTGTAGTAAGTACGCACGACAGCGTCTCAATTAATGCCCCCAGGTCCATCTGTGGTCCTCTTACCACCTGCTCCTCATCCTCGAAGGCCAGTCTAGGGCCGAAATCGAGGTATTAGGGGAAAGAGCTCTAGCAGTAGTTGCTGAAGAAGCTCAGAACGGCGTTGGCATTAGATGTGTGACTTAGGTCTCGTATCTGGGCATAACGATGGGTGAGTGTATGAACTTCATGCCTCACCTGATTCGAACCAGACAACGCATGCTGAGTGCCGTAGGCCAGGTAAGGCGCATTTTGCAATCTGACTGGGGACTTAACAGGCGTTCTGTTCGTATCATATACGATGGCCTTTTTGTTGCCTGTGCAACATATGGAGCATCGGTATGGTACGACAGGGTTATGACTGTTGATGGTCGAAGGCGGATCTTGACTTGCCAAAGAGTCGCTTTGCTTGGATGTTTACCGGTTTGCCACACTGTCTCCACAGAGGCAATGCGGGTGTTGCTAGGAGTGCCACCTCTGGATCTGGAAGTGATACGTTGTGGTATTGCTTTCAAGATCAGAAAAGGTCTCCCTCTAAATGAGCGCGATTGGGTTTCCCCGGAAGAAGTGGATAGCCTATCCCTGAAGCAGCGTAAAACCTTGCTACACGCATGTGTTCTATCTAGATGGCTAGCGAAAATGGCAGGGTTACTTACGGCTTCCTAAGGGATGTGCTAATCATGAGAATTTTTCCTGAACGGAATTTTAACCTAAGCCTGGGCTTTTTGTTGACCGGGCATGGCTCTCTTAATGCATTCTTGCATAAGAGAAGGCTTAGCGGGGTTGCGAGCTGCTCATGTGGAGCCACTTATGAGGACTGGCTTCATCTCCTATGTGAGTGTCCCAATTACGCTGACATAACGAACTTGCAGGCTATGGGCATCACCTTTAATGGTGATACCTACGATGTCAGTGGAATTATCACTGATACCGTACGGTTCGAAAGAACCCGTAGTTTTGCAAAAGAGGTATTTTATAGAAGACGCAGTAGGCAGCTAGCGGGTAGATCATAAATTCATTTGTCCAAATTGTTGAAAGGCCGCCAGTCCTGGGCAGTGAGGTGCCCAACTGGAAGTAACCTCAAGGTTGCGAAGCTCGACTGGAAGCTATATTCTGGTACCACGGGAGGTCAGGAGCCCCCGGAACTATGGTTCCGGCCTGACCTAGGAGTTGGCCCCCTTGTGGGAGTATCGTGGTGGCTGTAGGTTTGTACCCAAAATCGCGGGGAGAATAGAACTAATGGTGCTTGGACATCTCATGGCTTAGCATATGTGTAGTGTACTACGACCTGTGCTAAACCATGGGATTGCTATGGAACCAATTGGTCTGCTCGATGTGGAGTTGCATTGCAACCGTGTGCCATGACCCACAGAATGGCGGAGGTATTAGATAGGCCTCGACCCTTCACCAAAGGGGAAGTTCGTGCCTTACACATGACTTCGAATCTGGCACTTGTGGTAGTACTTGTACTACCCAAAGGGCGCTTATCAACGCCTTGTTTTGATATCTTGTGCGAAGACGCACCGTAGGCTTAAGCCCTCACGGCAGGTACCTACGCAAAACACAAGAGACATCTGTGCAAACCCACATCAGTGTGCCTTTAGGTCACAAAAGCCCGCCACTGAAAAATATTTTCACACCGCGGTAGATCTTGGAAAATGACATCAGATCAATACACATCATCTTTTCATCGGTTTTAAGGCTGCAAATGAGAGCATTTATACAGACAAAGCAATGCCTTTCCTTCTAAGACCACCCAATTTTGCAGAATTTTGATATTAAAAAAGGACCTAGGCAAGGCGATATGCGATCGTCGTTTTTGAGAAGAGTTTTCATAAGTAATATGCTCTTTGGAAACGAGAACAAAACGACGCTTATTCTATCTTCAAAAAAGGATATTAAACCTGGGCCGAACCCTTCCTCAGACAGATATTATTTGAAGATAGTTAGAAGAAGGATAACTCTACCAATTACTGTGGCTTTTGACTCTTAACAAACATCGCAGTCTTGGTCCACCGATCAAAAACAAGGACTTTGGAAGGAATTGATAAATCCACCTTAGGATGTTCTGAGAGAAAAATTTTTCGATTTCGGTTGCATGTACCATGATTGGAGCAGAAGATACAAAGGAGAACTTTCTAAATACAAAAACTACGATGTCTGGAGCATGTACGAGTAGATGGGAATGAACAAAAGCAATCCGTGACTTAATTAGCACAGGCGGATGGAAGAAACCTCAATCAACTCGGCTGGATGGGCAGGTTTATTCTTGGTTGAATCCTTGGTCCATCCAGGATGCAGTCTCATCTAACATGATATTTAAGAAGTCGCAGCTTTTATGCCTAGAGAGGCTTTCTGTTCTACTTCTTATGTTGAACCGGATAGTATTGTAGATGCTGCGTATAAGTGCACGTGGAACCATTTAGAGTGATTTATGTTTGCAATTGTTATGTTGAGCCGCAGACAGAGGTTATGTATCCATGTTTGTGAATATGTGGATATCAATTAGTCGTTCTAGAGATTTTAGAAAGAGTGATGATGGCCTACTGAGTTTCAGATCTTTCGGATTTATATGAGAAAATTTGCGTATAAAGCTCTCCTTTGATCTTCCAACATAGATTAATGGGTGCCTAGTCTAGTGGATTGAGCAATTCTTACCTAAAAGCCGCCCTGGAGCCATCGGTTTTTTTTTTGTAACATGCTCGCATTAGTGGATTTGTTGGGTAGTTTTCTCTTAGCCAAGATGTTTCCTTTTTGCTGCGAAAAAGATTCTCGGATAATCGCTTGGCTTTTTGCAATCTCCATCGGGTTATTATCAGGTATTCTCTCACATCAATGAGATTCCTTCCGAAGGTTTAAGCAAATATCAAAATTGTTCGCCCGTCCAGCACTCTATGTGTACTGTTTAAGTTTTTTGCTTGAATGTATTTTAATAAAAAATCTGCAAGCCTAGACGGCTTTGTTTTTCCTGTCATATGAAAATTCGAAATTATACTCCCTCAGAAAGGAAGTAAGCATATACGCCGGAAATTACTATCAGCAAGTCTCTTAATTGACGGCTTATTGTCTGCAGAGTTGAATCTACAAATCCCAAAGAATTTCCGAATTGTGTTTTCGCAAACAAATCTCGAATGAGTCATACACTCTTCAAATAAAAACGGCAGAACGTCAAGTGAAATAAAAGAAAACAACAATTACTAATATCTGAATTGTATCTGCCACACTACTGGCTGCAAATTACGAGTACTCGTAATTTACCTGCAAAATCATAAATCCCAGTCCTTATCAGTTGCCCGATACGAGATAAAATTCTATTTGTGAAGATTGGATGCTCGAGCGACGATAAGAAGAATCTTCTCTTCGAATTTTGCATAAAAGCCCCGAAAGTATCTGCCATCGGAACAGTAACGAAACTTAACTTCGAAAACGATGGAAACGAATAAGATAGTCGGATTATTCCTTATACTTGTGGTAAATTGAAATTTGTTTTACTTTATCTAGATATCCTTGTATACTTACTGTGCAATTATTCGTATTTGTGAATCGTATTTATGAATCGTATATTGTGGCTGATTTTGTGGATACATACTCGTACATATATATGTGCATATACTTCGGCATTAACAAATGAAGATTTTGGGGCTCATAATGCTGTGGATTGGAGCAACAAATGCATTTGGGAAATACGTATTCCAAGCAAGTTTACTGCCCTCGCGGCGTAGATTAGACAGTGTGATAGTAAAGAGACAGTATTGTCCTAGTGAATAGTTGAAGACGTTGCCTAAACATCTGGGTAGAATCAATTCCATTCAATTGTATCTGGTGCGATTTCAGTGTGAACATTATACTGCCTCTAAGTCAAGGCTGAGTGCCACCGCAGTTACGAGTGTTAATTTTAAAAATTTATGAATATACCCCTAGTTGTCTGTGTGTGATGCAACTATTTAATTTTGGTTTTTCTTTTATAATTGCAGGCAGCCGGGCTGACAGAGGCACAGCCCGCCGGCGTAAATTGTAATGGAAAGAGTGCGGTCTGTGTAGGACCGCTCAGTTACAAATATTGCTCGGAAGATGCCAGTGGCAAATTTTTCGCAAATAACGAACCCTCGATTCAATGTCCGGATCAGAGCCGATGCGTGAATGATGGTACTGATATCTGTTCTCCCTTAAAAGCATCCACAGAGGGATCGGCAGTACCAGTTGAAAATATCACAGACGCTCCAGCAGTTGAATCAACGCCAGCGAATGCCAATGAGGCAACAAGCGCCCCAGTGGACTCCGCCGTAGCTACAGTTGATCCTCTTGCATCCTTGCAAGCTGAATCTACAGAAGCTCCAGTATCTCCAACAGAGCCCACTCCGGTTGAAGAAAGTACACTTCCAGCTGAAAGCAGTTCTCCTGCTGCTGAAACGGTATCAATACCAGCTGAATCAACAGTGGCACCTACAGAATCAACAGTTGTGCCAAGTGAACCAAGTGTAAATCCTGTTGAACCTGTGTCCGAATCCAGTCCAGTACCAGTAGCAGCATCTAGTCCAATTCCGGAAGAATCTAGTCTCGCTCCAGCAGAATCAACCCTTGCTCCTGAATTAGAAACGAGCGCAGCTCCTATCGAATCTAGTCCCGCACCAGCTGAATCAAGTCCAGCTCCTAGCGAAGCTAGCTCAACTCCAGCAGAATTAGCACCTGCTCCTGGACCAGAATCCAGTCAAGCACCAGCTGAGTCAAGTCCAGCTTCTGAAGGAACTAGCCCAGCACCAGTGGAATCAACTCCCGCACCCCAACCAGAATCGAGCCCAGCCCCTCTTCCAGAATCAAGCCAGGCTCCTGCTGAATCCAGTCCAGTGCCAGAAGAATCGACTCTCGCACCTCAACTAGAATCGAGCCCAGCCCCTCTCCCAGAATCAAGCCAGGCTCCTGCTCAATCAAGTGCAGTGCCAGAAGAATCAACTCTCGCACCTCAACCAGAATCGAGCCCAGCTCCTCTTCCAGAATCAAGCCAGGCTCCTGCTCAATCAAGTGCAGTGCCAGAAGAATCAACTCTTGCACCTGAACCTGAATCGAGTCCAGCTCCTCTCCCAGAATCAAGCCCGGCTCCTGCTGAATCCAGCCCAGTGCCAGAAGAATCAACTCTCGCACCTCAACCAGAATCGAGCCCAGCTCCTCTTCCAGAATCAAGCCAGGCTCCGGCCGAATCAAGTGCAGTGCCAGAAGAATCTACTCTTGCACCTCAACCAGAATCGAGCCCAGCTCCTCTTCCAGAATCAAGCCAGGCTCCTGCTGAATCCAGCCCAGTGCCAGAAGAATCAACACTCGCACCTCAACCAGAATCGAGCCCAGCTCCTCTCCCAGAATCAAGTCAGGGTCCTGTTGAATCCAGTCCAGTGCCAGAAGAATCAACTCTCGCACCTCAACCAGAATCGAGCCCAGCTCCTCTCCCAGAATCAAGCCAGGCTCCTGCTCAATCAAGTGCAGCACCAGAAGAATCAACCCTTGCACCTGAACCTGAATCGAGTCCAGCTCCTCTCCCAGAATCAAGCCAGGCTCCTGCTGAATCCAGCCCAGTGCCAGAAGAATCAACTCTCGCACCTCAACCAGAATCGAGCCCAGCCCCTGTTCCAGAATCAAGCCAGGCTCCGGCTCAATCAAGTGCAGCACCAGAAGAATCAAGCCAGGCTCCTGCTCAATCCAGTGTAGTGCCAGAAGAATCAACTCTCGCACCTCAACCAGAATCGAGCCCAGCCCCTCTTCCAGAATCAAGCCAGGCTCCGGCTCAATCAAGTGCAGCACCAGAAGAATCAAGCCAGGCTCCTGCTCAATCCAGTGTAGTGCCAGAAGAATCAACTCTCGCACCTCAACCAGAATCGAGCCCAGCTCCTCTTCCAGAATCAAGCCAGGCTCCTGCTGAATCCAGTCCGGTGCCAGAAGAATCAACTCTCGCACCTCAACCAGAATCGAGCCCAGCCCCTCTTCCAGAATCAAGCCAGGCTCCTGCTCAATCAAGTGCAGTGCCAGAAGAATCAACTCTTGCACCTGAACCTGAATCGAGTCCAGCTCCTCTCCCAGAATCAAGCCAGGCTCCTGCTCAATCCAGTGTAGTGCCAGAAGACTCAACTCTCGCACCTCAACCAGAATCGAGCCCAGCCCCTCTTCCAGAATCAAGCCAGGCTCCTGCTCAATCAAGTGCAGTGCCAGAAGAATCAACTCTTGCACCTGAACCTGAATCGAGTCCAGCTCCTCTCCCAGAATCAAGCCAGGCTCCTGCTCAATCCAGTGTAGTGCCAGAAGACTCAACTCTCGCTCCTCAACCAGAATCGAGCCCAGCTCCTCTTCCAGAATCAAGCCAGGCTCCTGCTCAATCAAGTGCAGTCCCAGCAGAATCAACACTTGTTCCTGAACCGGAATCAAGCCCAGCCCCTGTAGGATCAAGCGTAGCACCAGCATCAACTGCTGCTCCCGAGCTGGAAACAAGTGCAGCTTCCAGCGAACCTAGCTCAGCTCCAGCAGAATCAACCATTGCTCCTGAATTGGCATCCAGTCCAGCTCCTGAAGGGTCAACTATTGCTCCAGGCGCTCCAAGTGCTCCAGGATCAGAAGGTGCACAAGGTGCTCCAGGCTCAGCAGGCTCTTCAGGATCAGAAGGCGCACTAGGTGCTCCAGGCTCAGCAGGTTCTCCAGGATCAGAAGGTGCTCCAGGTGCTCCAGGCTCAGCAGGCTCTCCAGGATCTGAAGGCGCTCCAGGTGCTCCAGGCTCTGCAGGCTCAGCAGGCTCTCAAGGATTAGAGGGCGCTCCAGGTGCCCCAGGCTCAGCAGGCTCTCCAGGATCAGAAGGTGCTCCAGGTGCTCCAGGCTCAGAAGGCGCACCAGGTGCTCCAGGCTCAGCAGGCTCTCCAGGATCAGAAGGCGCTCCAGGTGCTCCAGGCTCAGCAGGCTCTCCAGGATCAGAAGGAGCACCAGGTGCTTCAGGCCCAGCAGGCTCTCCAGGATCTGAAGGCGCTCCAGGTGCTCCAGGCTCTGCAGGCTCTGCAGGCTCAGCAGGCTCTCCAGGATTAGAAGGCGCTCCAGGTGCCCCAGGCTCAGCAGGCTCTCCAGGATCAGAAGGTGCTCCAGGTGCTCCAGGCTCAGAAGCCGCACCAGGTGCTCCAGGGTCAGCAGGCTCTCCAGGATCAGAAGGCGCTGCAGGTGCTCCAGGCTCAGAAGGCGCACCAGGTGCTCCAGGTTCAGCAGGCTCTCCAGGCTCTCCAGGATCAGAAGGCGCTCCAGGTGCTCCAGGATCAGAAGGCGCACCAGGTGCTCCAGGCTCAGCAGGCTCTCCAGGCTCAGCAGGCTCTCCAGGATCTGAAGGCGCTCCAGGTGCTCCAGGTGCTCCAGGCTCAGCAGGCTCTCCAGGATCAGAAGGCGCACCAGGTGCTTCAGGCCCAGCAGGCTCTCCAGGATCTGAAGGCGCTCCAGGTGCTCCAGGCTCTGCAGGCTCAGCAGGCTCTCCAGGATTAGAAGGCGCTCCAGGTGCCCCAGGCTCAGCAGGCTCTCCAGGATCAGAAGGTGCTCCAGGTGCTCCAGGCTCAGAAGGCGCACCAGGTGCTCCAGGCTCAGCAGGCTCTCCAGGATCAGAAGGCGCTGCAGGTGCTCCAGGCTCAGAAGGCGCACCAGGTGCTCCAGGTTCAGCAGGCTCTCCAGGATCAGAAGGCGCTGCAGGTGCTCCAGGATCAGAAGGCGCACCAGGTGCTCCAGGCTCAGCAGGCTCTCCAGGATCTGAAGGCGCTCCAGGTGCTCCAGGTTCAGCAGGTTCTCCAGGATCAGAAGGTGCTCCAGGTGCTCCAGGTGCTCCAGGCTCAGAAGGCGCACCAGGTGCTCCAGGCTCAGAAGGCGCACCAGGTGCTCCAGGCTCAGCAGGCTCTCCAGGATCAGAAGGCGCTGCAGGTGCTCCAGGCTCAGAAGGCGCACCAGGTGCTCCAGGTTCAGCAGGCTCTCCAGGATCAGAAGGCGCTCCAGGTGCTCCAGGCTCAGAAGGCGCACCAGGTGCTCCAGGGTCAGCAGGCTCTCCAGGATCAGAAGGCGCTCCAGGTGCTCCAGGCTCAGAAGGCGCACCAGGTGCTCCAGGGTCAGCAGGCTCTCCAGGATCAGAAGGCGCTGCAGGTGCTCCAGGCTCAGAAGGCGCACCAGGTGCTCCAGGTTCAGCAGGCTCTCCAGGATCAGAAGGCGCTCCAGGTGCTCCAGGATCAGAAGGCGCACCAGGTGCTCCAGGCTCAGCAGGCTCTCCAGGCTCAGCAGGCTCTCCAGGCTCAGCAGGCTCTCCAGGATCTGAAGGCGCTCCAGGTGCTCCAGGTGCTCCAGGCTCAGCAGGCTCTCCAGGATCAGAAGGCGCACCAGGTGCTTCAGGCCCAGCAGGCTCTCCAGGATCTGAAGGCGCTCCAGGTGCTCCAGGCTCTGCAGGCTCAGCAGGCTCTCCAGGATTAGAAGGCGCTCCAGGTGCCCCAGGCTCAGCAGGCTCTCCAGGATCAGAAGGTGCTCCAGGTGCTCCAGGCTCAGAAGGCGCACCAGGTGCTCCAGGCTCAGCAGGCTCTCCAGGATCAGAAGGCGCTGCAGGTGCTCCAGGCTCAGAAGGCGCACCAGGTGCTCCAGGTTCAGCAGGCTCTCCAGGATCAGAAGGCGCTCCAGGTGCTCCAGGATCAGAAGGCGCACCAGGTGCTCCAGGCTCAGCAGGCTCTCCAGGATCTGAAGGCGCTCCAGGTGCTCCAGGTTCAGCAGGTTCTCCAGGATCAGAAGGTGCTCCAGGTGCTCCAGGTGCTCCAGGCTCAGAAGGCGCACCAGGTGCTCCAGGCTCAGCAGGCTCTCCAGGATCAGAAGGCGCTGCAGGTGCTCCAGGCTCAGAAGGCCTACCAGGTGCTCCAGGTTCAGCAGGCTCTCCAGGATCAGAAGGCGCTGCAGGTGCTCCAGGATCAGAAGGCGCACCAGGTGCTCCAGGCTCAGCAGGCTCTCCAGGATCTGAAGGCGCTCCAGGTGCTCCAGGTTCAGCAGGTTCTCCAGGATCAGAAGGTGCTCCAGGTGCTCCAGGTGCTCCAGGCTCAGAAGGCGCACCAGGTGCTCCAGGCTCAGCAGGCTCTCCAGGATCAGAAGGCGCTGCAGGTGCTCCAGGCTCAGAAGGCGCACCAGGTGCTCCAGGTTCAGCAGGCTCTCCAGGATCAGAAGGCGCTGCAGGTGCTCCAGGCTCAGAAGGCGCACCAGGTGCTCCTGGTTCAGCAGGTTCTCCAGGATCAGAAGGTGCTCCAGGTGCTCCAGGCTCAGAAGGCGCACCAGGTGCTCCAGGCTCTCCAGGATCAGAAGGCGCACCAGGTGCTCCAGGCTCAGCAGGCTCTCCAGGATCTGATGGCGCTCCAGGTGCTCCAGGCTCTGCAGGCTCAGCAGGCTCTCCAGGATCAGAAGGCGCACCAGGTGCTCCAGGCTCTCCAGGATCAGAAGGCGCTCCAGGTGCTCCAGGATCAGAAGGCGCACCAGGTGCTCCAGGCTCAGCAGGCTCTCCAGGATCAGAAGGCGCTGCAGGTGCTCCAGGCTCAGAAGGCGCACCAGGTGCTCCAGGTTCAGCAGGCTCTCCAGGATCAGAAGGCGCTGCAGGTGCTCCAGGCTCAGAAGGCGCACCAGGTGCTCCTGGTTCAGCAGGTTCTCCAGGATCAGAAGGTGCTCCAGGTGCTCCAGGCTCAGAAGGCGCACCAGGTGCTCCAGGCTCTCCAGGATCAGAAGGCGCACCAGGTGCTCCAGGCTCAGCAGGCTCTCCAGGATCTGATGGCGCTCCAGGTGCTCCAGGCTCTGCAGGCTCAGCAGGCTCAGCAGGCTCTCCAGGATCAGAAGGCGCACCAGGTGCTCCAGGCTCTCCAGGATCAGAAGGCGCTACAGGTGCTCCAGGCTCAGAAGGCGCACCAGGTGCTTCAGGCTCAGCAGGCTCTCCAGGATCAGAGGGCGCACCAGGTGCTCCAGGCTCAGCAGGCTCTCCAGGATCTGATGGCGCTCCAGGTGCTCCAGGCTCTGCAGGCTCAGCAGGCTCTCCAGGATCAGAAGGCGCACCAGGTGCTCCAGGCTCTCCAGGATCAGAAGGCGCTCCAGGTGCTCCAGGATCAGAAGGCGCACCAGGTGCTCCAGGCTCAGCAGGCTCTCCAGGATCTGAAGGCGCTCCAGGTGTTCCAGGCTCTGCAGGCTCAGCAGGCTCTCCAGGATTAGAAGGCGCTCCAGGTGCCCCAGGCTCAGCAGGCTCTCCAGGATCAGAAGGCGCACCAGGTGCTCCAGGCTCAGCAGGCTCTCCAGGATCAGAAGGCGCTGCAGGTGCTCCAGGCTCAGAAGGCGCACCAGGTGCTTCAGGCTCAGCAGGCTCTCCAGGATCAGAAGGCGCACCAGGTGCTCCAGGCTCTCCAGGATCAGAAGGCGCACCAGGTGCTCCAGGCTCAGAAGGCGCTCCAGGTGCTCCTGGTTCAGCAGGTTCTCCAGGATCAGAAGGTGCTCCAGGTGCTCCAGGCTCAGAAGGCGCACCAGGTGCTCCAGGCTCTGCAGGATCTCCAGGATCAGAAGGCGCTCCAGGTGCTCCAGGATCAGAAGGCGCACCAGGTGCTCCAGGCTCAGCAGGCTCTCCAGGATCTGAAGGCGGTCCAGGTGCTCCAGGCTCTGCAGGCTCTCCAGGATTAGAAGGCGCTCCAGGTGCCCCAGGCTCAGCAGGCTCTCCAGGATCAGAAGGCGCACCAGGTGCTCCAGGCTTACCAGGCTCTCCAGGCTCGGCAGGATCTCCAGGATCAGAAGGCGCTCCCGGTGCTCCAGGATCAGAAGGCGCACCAGGTGCTCCAGGCTCAGCAGGCGCACCAGGCGCTCCAGGCTCAGCAGGCTCTCCAGGATCTGAAGGCGCTCCAGGCTCTGCAGGCTCAGCAGGCTCTCCAGGATTAGAAGGCGCTCCAGGTGCCCCAGGCTCAGCAGGCTCTCCAGGATCAGAAGGCGCACCAGGTGCTCCAGGCTTACCAGGCTCTCCAGGCTCGGCAGGCTCTCCGGGATCAGAAGGTGCTTCAGGTGCTCCAGGCGCTCCAGGCTCAGCGGGCTCTCCAGGATCAGAAGGCGCACCAGGCGCACCAGGCTCAGCAGGTTCTCCAGGATCAGAAGGTGCTTCAGGTGCTCCAGGTGCTCCAGGCTCAGAAGTCGCACCAGGTGCTCCAGGCTTACCAGGGTTAGAAGGTGCTCCAGGTGCTCCAGGATCTCCAGGATCTGAAGGCGCTCCAGGTGCTCCAGGCTCAGAAGGCGCACCAGGCTCTCCAGGCTCGGCAGGCTCTCCAGGATCAGAAGGTGCTCCAGGTGCTCCAGGCTCAGAAGGCGCACCAGGTGCTCCAGGCTCAGCAGGTTCTCCAGGATCAGAAGGTGCTCAAGGTGCTCCAGGATCAGCAGGCTCTCCAGGCTCAGAAGGCGCACCAGGTGCTCCAGGCTCAGCAGGTTCTCCAGGATCAGAAGGTGCTCAAGGTGCCCCAGGATCAGCAGGCTCTCCAGGATCAGAAGGCGCACCAGGTGCTCCAGGCTCAGCAGGCTCAGAAGGTGCACCAGGTGCTCCAGGCTTACCAGGCTCTCCAGGTGCTGAAGGTGCTCCAGGCTCAGCAGGCTCTCCAGGATCAGAAGGCGCACCAGGCGCACCAGGTGCACCAGGTTCAGCAGGTTCTCCAGGATCAGAAGGTGCTTCAGGTGCTCCAGGCGCTCCTGGCTCAGCGGGCTCTCCAGGATCAGAAGGCGCACCAGGCGCACCAGGCTCAGCAGGTTCTCCAGGATCAGAAGGTGCTCAAGGTGCTCCAGGCTCAGCAGGCTCTCCAGGATCTGAAGGCGCACCAGGTGCTCCAGGCTCAGCAGGCTCTCCAGGATCAGAAGGCGCACCAGGTGCTCCAGGCTCAGCGGGCTCTCCAGGATCAGAAGGCGCACCAGGCGCACCAGGCGCACCAGGCTCAGCAGGTTCTCCAGGATCAGAAGGTGCTCCAGGTGGTCCAGGCTCTCCAGGATCAGAAGGCGCACCAGGTGCTTCAGGCTCAGCAGGCTCTCCAGGATCAGAAGGTGCTCCAGGTGCTTCAGGTGCTCCAGGTGCCCCAGGCTCACCAGGTGGACAAGGCGGACAAAGCGGAAGTGGGATTCCTTCGATTTCATGGCCTTGGTTCCCAATACCACTTCCATCACTACCAAGTCGACCAAATAAACCAAATTGGCCATTCCATCCATGGATCCCTCATCACGGACAAGGACAACGACCTGAAAATCTGCCATCCTTACCTAGCTGGCCACTTATACCACAACTTCCCAGTCGTCCAGGTCGTCCCAATATCCCAGGTCGTCCCAGTCTTCCTGGACTTCCAGTTTGGATTTTACAACATCAACCCAGTGCTGAATCACCAGAGTCAATTGATTCAGGAGCTGTTATTGCTCCACAACCAAATGCTCCAGTAGTTCCCGTTCCATTGCCTCTGCCCGAAAATCCTGATGTCATTGCACCGGTTGAACCAGCTCCCGGACCTGCTGTATCATTACCAAGTAACGAAGTCAGCGCTGAAACCGTCGAAGTAAATCCAGTTGAACCGGAATCTTTACCTAGTGTCGAATCTGTCGAGCCAGAATCACTTGAATCCAAGCCAGTATCAGTTGAGGATGTTTCTGCAGAATCCGCTGAAGTAGTTCCACCATCACCAGAACCAGAATCTCTACCTAGTGTCGAATCTGTCGAGCCAGAATCAGTTGAATCCAAGCCAGTATCAGTTGAGAATGCATCTGTAGAAAATAATTCAAACGAAAGCAAGAGAAAGGGAAAGAAGTCCAAGGAAAACAGTAAAAGCAAAGAGGAAGATGATGATGATGACGATGACGATGATGATGACGACGATGATAGCTCCTCATCAAAGAGACGCCTTCGAAGACACTATCGTCGGCACTAAGCTAATCGTCTCCGTAACTGTATAAATTATAAATTAACACCAAAATTACACGCATACTCACTAAAGTATTCGCCAAGTTTCACACCGAACAGACATTCAGCAACTATGCGTTAACTATTTTTAGATAGATACACCATAGAGATTCTACATAAGCCAACCTACTTAACCCATATTTATTGTATCATTGATGTTAGATACTTGTGTTAGAGATTTAGTGAGAAATAAAGCAATTCAGCAATTAAGCGACAGTCTTCAAATCTAGCTTTTCATTCCATTCCATTCATTGTTATTCACTTTTTGCATTAGTCATACTAGTATTTCCAGTACACGTCATGTTCAAAACAACATGGCAAATAGATCCGAAGCTGGAAGGTGCGGGACACTTTTCGTCGAGCTTAAGATATCGTCGTGTGGGGCTTCAAATTAATTTTTAACACGACATGACTACATTGTTTATAGGTCGAGTGAATAACAAGCCGACAGATAAAGGAACTTCAATTTCAGAAAATCACTTCAGTTGCTTCCATTCGACTTGGTAAAGGAGTCCTTCTTAGTTTTCACAATGTCCATTGGTAATATATTTCCTGATCAAAATTGAGGTACATACTCGTATATTCGACAAGACAAGCATAGGTCTTAGCTTTTTCGGTTCATTTATTGCCACATTTTCGACGAACTTATAGTAGTTCTAGGTCAAAGGATCGGCCATGGGAGCTAGCCAAACCCAAGAATGTTTGCATTTAGGCAGATGTCTGCGATATGGAAACGAGACTCCGATCAGAAGCTCTTGAATGGTTCATCGGGTCTGTGTGCCACTCGGAACTAAATGCGAAATCATCTTTTCCTGAACCATAATCCTTTGCTGTTTTGCTGCTTAGAGCCTACTTCCTTTTAAAGCCAGCTCTACCTTCTCGCTTTCCCAGCCAAACCGTAACCGCACGTCTTTGACCAAATCTTGTTTTGATAGAGTTTAAACTTGACCAAAGGCCTCAGAATTCATGGGAATCAAAAGATTTAGTGAGTCCTTAATCAGCGCTTACATCGACTGCGAGTGCTTGGAAGTATGCCTCCAGATTCCGCGCACCGACCGCAACTTAAAGACCGCGAGTGCCAATTAATGACAGCCAAGCTGCGGTCAAGAACCGTCGTTATTCTTCTAATTTCTGGCACAGTTCAGGAAAAAAATAAGTCGGATCGGTCAGTCAGTCTAACATCAATTTTGTTTAGTTTCCTGGATAGAGTATCGTAGCGGATATCAAATCCATCTGCTCTTATTAACACATCAAGGTGAAGACTAAACTCCTGCCATAGATATAATAGATGGGCAGGAGTATGTTAATTGTCCCACACCAAAAAGGCCCATATCCCCCTGAAGAGATGTTTAATGCCTCAGAAAAGGTGACAGAGGCGAAAAATGTTGCCTTCTACTTGTACAAAGGGGTTGTTTGGTTTCGAATCGGGATGAACAAATGGTTGTTAGAACAATTTCCACTTACATCCTTGTGGCCATCCAAACTCTGTTTCATTCGCTACTCATATACATTTTCGGCATTCAGGTGATCACTATTTCCGCTATCAGATTGGAAGACAATCTCCAATAGAAAGACAAAAACGTGGTGGTTAGCAGGTCTACTCACACTACAACCCGGTTGCTCCCAATCAACTGACCTTGAAGTCACTACAATTTGCTTCAGCATAGACTTCAATCGACTGATTCCAGATACTTACTTACATATAGAGCGAATATGTCCTAGCCACCTCTGGCGACTGATGCGACGCAAACTGGACCGAATATCTTACGAGGAAGTTTTCCCTCGAAATGACCGATTGAGTTCATGCTTCAGCACTATGTGCATTCAAAAAGGATGTCACACCTTCAACGGAGCAGAGCTGAGAACGACAAATTTTTTCGTCCCTAACGTGCTACCATTACCAGTGTTTCAACCATCCACTCCTACACCCTCTCAAAATAACAATAGTCCAACCTTCTACTATCAAAACGTAAAGGGATTACGATCTAAGACCCGAGTCGTCTTGCGCCAGTCTCACGCCCTCCCATTTGAGGTGTACGCTCCGACCGAAATTAATCTAATTCCCGATATAAAGAATCAGGAATTATTCCCCTACAGCTTCAATGTTTTTCGAGACGACGATCTTACCCGCCCAAATGATAATTCTCCTTGGCGAGGTGTCTTTTTGGCCGTCCACAATGACCTAAACTCTTTTCCAATCGCTGTTTCTACTTCTTCTAAGCTTGACTATGTTCCAATAAAGATAACACTCCCCTGCAGGTCCCTGCACGTTATGTGTTTTTACATCCTACCGGCACAACAAATCGAATGGTACCAACTCGCTATCGATGCAATTGATGAAATAATTAACTTATCTGATCCTCTCGATGATATCATCGTATTCGGCGATTTCAATCTACCTCAACTGCACTGGACTCAATCAGATGATGAATCTTTTTTTATCGCAAACCCCAACTAAAGTAAAGAATGTCTCTTCTTGGATGAGCTCACAGACTCTAGCTGACGCCAAGTTAGTGGGGTCTCCAACTATATGGGTAGGCAATTAGACCTCATTTTCACCACTCACCCTCCTCTGTCTCGCTCCACTTCTTCTTTCTTTTTTCCACCACTCCCCTATCCAATCCAACCCAACTGCAGCTGCCTCTTCTTACGACTTTCATAAAGCGAATTTCCGCAAAATTAACGCTTAACTTAGTAAGCGTTCTTTTGATTTCGCCAATATCTCCCTTAAAAGTGCTCTCTCTATTTTCTATAGAGAATTACTATTTTCAATTCTATGTCTCTCTATGTTCCCTTTTCGAAAATTAAGACGCTTTCTACGAGCCCCCCGTGGTACAATCGTAAACTTTGCTCTTTACGTAACAAGAGAAACAAATTATGGGCAGTTTTCCTCCGATCCAACTCTTTTGCTGACTATTCAAACTATCTCGGGTCATACCTTCAATTCGCCCAGCTTTTTTAAGGTTCTCTCTCTAATAGTGCGCAATCAAGACTTATAAACGATCTTAGGATCTTTCTACCAATTCATTAACTACAAGAGGTTTTCCTCCATCCCTCTCGTACGAAAACGTGTCTTCAACCGATCCGCATACTACACCCTGAATGACTCGAACTGCAACCAACTTCAGACTGCTACAATTTCCAAACCGTTCATGACAGTGAGCTCCAATTTTGACACATGACAGATAATTTTATTATTTACAAGCCTTTTAAACGATTTGCGTCTCAGTTGTGTTGAAAATTTTTTATCCGCGATGAAATTCAAACGTGATAGTGTGATTGCTTTATATTTGGCTGGAATACCACAAGTAGCTATCGTTAGAGCCCTCCAGCACCTCAACCTGAATAAATCAGTTGTGTCTCGACCCATAGCTCGTTCCCATGATACTGGCAGCGTTGAAAAACTCCATGGAGGTAGTCATAAAATAACAGCAACATCGGCAGAAATGGTTCGGAAAGTGAAGGCTCAAATTGAGCGAAATCCGCGTCGAAGTGGAAGAAAAATGGCTCGTGAGCTCAACATATCGTTGAAACGGATGCAACACATACCGAAAAATGAGCTTGGGCTCAAGCCATTGAAGTTCCAAAAAGCACACGATCTTACACCGCAACAGAAAAAAGTTAGAGTCGAAAGAGCGAAGGAGTTGCTACGCTTGCACGAAAGTGGTGAGTTGCTGAATTTGGTTTCCCCGATGAGTCGCCATTTGTTATCGAGCAATATGTCAACAAACAAAATGACCGAGTTTACTTGCCAGAGAGGTCCTTCGAAAATGCACACCTTCGGACGGCCACCAAAAAGCAGGCAGCACCGATGGTGATGGTTTGGGCCCCATAACCGGCGATGGTCACTCTCCGCTCGTATTTTTGGACCGTAGCGTCAAAATTAATGCGATCGTATACCGTGAAACTGTCTTAGAGGCAGTATTGAAGCCTTGGGCAAACAATCATTTCAGTCGGAGATCGTGGACATTTCAACAAGACTCGGCAGCGTCTCACAAAGCGCGCGTCAACCAAGATTGGTTAAAAAACAATGTTCCACACTTCGTTTCTTCGACACAATGGATTACAAATTCTCCGGATGCAAATCCGTTGGATTTCTCTGTCTGGGGTATATTGAAGGCGAATGTTGGCACTAAAAAATACCAAAGTTTGGACCACCTCAAACAAGCACTTCGCCGGGAATGGGCCAAAATACCGCAGAGCCACTTGCGTGCAGCGTGCGATGCTTTTTTCGGCCGTCTCAAGGCCATTATTCGCGCCAAAGGTGGACATGTTGAAAGCTACTCATATAATTTGAAAATTCATGTATTTTTCAACATTTTTTGCTTTGGCACAATAAAACTTATCAAAAAATAAAAAAATTATAGCATTTTAAAAAGTTGAAGTTCGAATAAGTCACCCTGTATAGCCAACTCTTTTGCTACATTCTTTAAGCAATCTTTTGCCGATAATTCCTTCGTACCGGATCCCTCTTATTTGAAATACCGACTTAACTTCCCGATTGGCCCCTCAAAGTTTTAACCGTACAGTAATAAAAAATAAATTACAACAACTTAATGATGAATACTTACCCGGCTCAGATGGTCTTCAAGGTGAATTTCCTCAGATATGGAAGTCTTCTTTCATAACACCGATACACAAAAACGAATTAAAGAGCGAAGCCACGCCCCATAGCTAAACTCTCACATATGTTATACTCCAACTCCTCGAAAGCTTCCAGTACAAATCTCTTATTTCCCCTAATCAACTCGGCTTTCTGAAAGGTAGATCAACTACCACTAACCTAGTCGAATTCGTGTCCACTGTTCTCTCAGCCTTAGAAAGTGGTAAAGAAGTTGACGTTTGACGTTTTGACAAGATATCTTATAAACTAATCCTGTTCAAATTGCCCGTCCTTGGCTTTGAACCCGTTTTGCTTAAATGGATATCTTCTTACCTGGACAATCGTTTTTATAGTGTTCGTTTCAGGTCTGTCCTATCGGCCCCTTTCTTGGCCACTTCAGGTGTTCCTCAAGGTAGTCACCTAGGTCCACTTCTCTTCATCCTAACCATTAACGATCTTGAAAGGGTCATTCACCACTCAGCACTGTCTCTCTATGTTGACGATACCAAATTTTTTAAATCCATTTCCGCACAACACCACTGGTGCCTGGTGCATTAAGAACTGCTTAAAACTCAATGCCATGAAATGTCAATCGATTACCTTTTCACGTAAGTGCAACAAGTCTACTCCGGGAACTTACGTTCTCCACGGCCAACCTATATCCCTTGTTCCGACTATCCGCGACCTTGGCATATTATGCAACAGGGAGCTTAATTTCCGCTCGCATATCGATGAGATAATTACTAAAGCTAACTCATCGCTTTCAACGAGTTCATGTAACCCGAATTGAGAGGATCCAGCGTCGTTTTCTTCGATTTGCTCTTCGAGGTCTACCTTGGAACGATCCTCTAATCTTACCTCCCTATCGAGACCGTCTCAAACTCATTAACCTAAATAGCCCTGAGGAACGAAGGGACGCAGCAGACATTCTTTTCATTTACTGACTCCTCTCACGATCCGTCCATTGCATGTCTCTGTACAACTCCATTTTCTTTAACACTAACCCTCGAAATCTACGTTGCCCCCGATTCTTTTATCTACCAAGCCACCGCACCACATATGGCTCTAACGAATTTATTCGGCTTAATACAAGCTATAACTTAAAATTAAACTTAAACTTAAATTTAAACTTAAACTTAAAACTAAGGTCGGTTGGAGTGGTGAAGGAGAACGGATTTGAGGCAGGGAACGGTGCGGTGGAAGCCAAAGACGGTAGGTTCGTTCCAGCCATAGGAGGTGTGGTGGTTTGTATTAAGATTTTGAGGGTTAGTGTTGAGGAAAGGGACGCGCATTCAACGTGGCCTAAAAGGAGTCGATGAATGAAGAGGAAGTCGGCGGTATCTCTGCGCTCTTAAAGGGTTTTTAAGTAAACAAGATTGAGACGGTTTTGATAGGGGAGCAAAATAAAAGGATCGCCCCAGAGCATACTTCGCTGGCGCTGGATGCTTTAGATTCTCAAGATATGAACACGATGATATGGGGACCACACTTGACTGGCGTACTGTAGGACGGGGCGAACAAAGGTAATATAGAGGGACCTGGTCACGCATGGGTTGGTGAATTCTTTGGACCACCGTTTTACAAAACCTAGTGTAGAGTTGGCTTTCAGGATTATCCCATCCAATTGTAAACGGAAGTTGAGCTCTCTATCACACAAAATGCCGAGGTCGCGAAGAGATTGACGGAGGAGATAGGTTGGTTGTGGAGAAGGTAGAGTCGGGGAGGAGATTAATAGAAAAAGAAGGGGGTCGAGATGGCTGCCTTGTGGAACTTCAGAAGTGCCCAAAAATGGAGCCGAGTGGGCTGATCTAAAACGAGCACTGTAAAAACGGTTTTCGAGGTAAGAGAATATCCATTTTAACGAGCCGAGGGCAGACAATTTGAAGAGGATTAATCGATGAGAGATTTTTTTTATCGAAGGCCTAGCTAAAATCAGTTGCAAATACATGGACTTCGTTACCATTCTCTAGGGCAGAGAGGGCAAAGGATACGAATTCAACGAGATTTGTGGTAGTTGACCTACCATTCAGGAAGCCATGTTATCTAGGGGAAATAAGTGATTTGCATTAGAAGCTTAGAGCTTCATAGAAAATACTTTCGAGGAGTATATGGGAGAGTTTGGGTATATGGGAGAGTTTAGCTATTGAGGGATAGTATATTATTTTGAAAGAGGTTTTCCAAGCCTGAGGAAATTCTCCTTGTGAAAGGGATAGACGAAAGAGATTAGAAAGGGCAAGGCAAAGAGAGGAAGAACATTTTTTAAGAAATATGGCATGTAGACGGGTGTGAATTCGCCATCAAGTTGGTGTAAATTTTATTCGATATAAGACGGGTCTAAGGTGCGAGAGAGCAGTGAGCCATTGAAGAATTTCAATAGGTAATTAAAATAGGATATATCTGATACAAAGGAGTCGTTGGAGAAGGATTGCTTGAAAAAGATGGCACGTAGGTGGGCAGTGGTAAGTGGATCGGTGGATCGGTGGATGACTTGTTGTTGAAAGAGAAGGAAGCAGGGTAGCCATCGGACTTTCTTTTGTAGTTAACAAATTGGAAGGTCGTTTATAAGGTAGACTTTGGCATTGTTAAGAGAGTGCTGGAAAAGGGAATCCTAAAGTTCGATGAAATGAAGACAAGTGCCAAGATACTCGTAGTTGAATCTGGTGCGAAGGAAAACAGCCCATAACTTGTTTCTCTTATTTCTCTTAGGAACGAAGCTTACGATTATACTAGGGAGGGCTAGAATATGATATTTTAGGGCGGGAAAACGAAACATAAGGGGAAAAAGAATTAAATATTTCCCTGTAAAGGGGGATCTGGTGAGATAGTCACTGATTTTGAGAAAGTTTGCTGTATGAAAGTATTAGGATGAGAGAGTTGTGGGGGTAGTGAACTGGACAAAAGAGTTAGGAAAAAACGAGAGAAGAAGGGGAGGGTTGTAGTTGGAAGAGAGAGGGGACAAAGAGAGACTAAGAAGTTGATTGAAAATAAGGTCTAATTGCCTGCCCATTGAGTTGGATATACCGCTGACTTGGCATAGACTTGAGTCTGTTAAGCGATCTAAGAACAGGCATTCCTTAGCTGAGTTGGCATTTGAAGCGATGAAAAACGATTGATCATCTGATGGAGTCCACTGTAGCTGAGGAAGATTAAAGTCGACGAATATAAGGATATCGTTAATAGAGTCAGACAGGTCAATTAACTGGTCGATCGCATTGATAGGAAGTTGGTAGGATTCAATAGGCTGAGCTGGTAGGATGTAACGATATATAACGTAAAGAGACTCGAAGGGGAGTGATATTTTTATTGCTATAAAGTCGACTTTAGAGGATGAAGAAATGGTAATTTGAGAAGAATTAAAGCTTTTGTGGATCGCCAGTAAGACGCCACGATAGGGGGAATCATCATTCGGGCGGGTAGGATGGTCGTCGCGAAAAACATTAAAAGTAGGGGGGAACAATTCCTGTTTCTTTATATCGGGAATCAGATTGGTTTCAGTCAAAATATCAAAGGGAAGAGAATGCGATTGACGTACGACAGCATTGGTTTTAGAGCGAAGACCTCTTACATTCTGGTAGTAGAATGTAAGGGTGGAGATGTAAGGCGGGATGGTTTAAGTGCTGACAAGGGAGGCATGTTATTGACGAAAAAATTTATCGTGGTCGGCTCGGCTTCGCTGTAGGTGTGAGACTCATTTAGAGTGAACGTAGTGGCCGAATGCAGCAAGATCGCCTGTCACTTTCTGAGGGGACATGCTAAAAATCTCGTTGTATCTGATATAATGGTTCCTGAGACTGTTAGGGTCGATAGGGAGGCCTTTCTACTGGATGGAAACCATGACGTTGGTTTTGGACTTCCCTTGTTTATGCTCTCCTCAAGATCAATCCAGCAGCTTTGAGTACATCGGCCGGTAAGTCATTAGATCCAACAGGATTGTTTGATTTAACATGAGGTATTGTCTTCCTCACTTTGTTTTGATCAGAAAGACGGAAGTTTTAGCTAACATCATCAAAGTTGACGGCGGGATTGTGTTCCTATTCGCCTTCATTACCAGTAAGCTCATTTCCATTTTATCAGACGAAGAGTTGGTTCAGGGATCTTCTACAAAGATCCCCACAATAACCAATTCATCTTCCAAGCAGAAGTCTTAGATATTCATCAGGATTCCTCTGCGGATAGGCTAAATCTAATATATTGTATGTATGCACATAGACTTCCAGGCAGGGATTAGTTTGCTATTTTTGAACCATAAAATCGGCATAAAAGCTGAAGCGTATCTCTTACAAAATAGACAAATAACACAAAATCACACAGAGATCATAGACTTTAAAAAGTTTGATAAGAAATTTCTATTGCGCCAGGAGTAGGTAGGACATTGATAGCCATCTGAGTAAAACCCAAGTGAGGAACCGTAGTAGAAAATCATGGTTAAGGTCAGGTAGAGGAAGTTAGGCTTTAATATTAGGAGTATGTATATGTCATCAAAACAACACAATCGACATAAGCTGAATAGTGAAGCAAGCCATCAATCAACCTACCTAAGCTCTTCAAGAGTTGAATTATCCAGACACTTGTAAGAATCTATAGTGGAACTTGAGTTGAAAAAGGAAATGGCTTGTTAATAGATTTGAAAGACAGATTTCCAAGAAACCCCTGAAGAAAGCAATTATTTCTTGCCTGTAATCTCAAGTACGGGTATTTGCGCAATCCTATCAAAATGTTCTTCCGCTTAGCACATAAATTAAACAAAATCACGCAATCAATGGCATCGACCTCAAGTTATGAGCATTTCCTGTCTTAAAAATCTGATTTCTACCTCCGATAAGCTCGTTTAGGAAATAAATCTTTTCCCACTTACACGATAGCTTCCTCTTTCCTAGAAATTTGATCAACAACTATTGCCAAAGATTATCTCTTCCAGATTTTTTATATTTTAGCTGACAATTCGTATTTAAATTAAAAAAAAAAAAAAAATCTAAACGTATCCGCAATGCCAATTAATGTTCATCGATCAGTACTGTTTGCGCGATTAGATTATAGGCCTTCCAACTCTCTAATCAAGGGCGCAACACAAAACGAGGCACGAGTATCTAGCTGCGTAACAAATCGAAATCGGTTAGCGATAAAAATAACTCAAGTTATCAGTTTGTCCACTTACTGAAAACAATTGCAGAACTTTGTCGCTCTAAAGAGCCCAGAAATTTGATTCTATAAAAGAATCGAGTCTGAATCAAATAGAATCAGTTGGAATATTGCATTGCCTATCGACGGAAGGCATAGTTACGACAAAACACTAAATTCCAAATCCGAACGAACGAAAAAGTGAAAAAGTGCGCCGAACTTTTTTTTCTTTAAATTAAACACAAATATACAAATTTTTAAAAACATCAAATTCAAAATGTTTCGCATGATTTTAATTGGCCTTTTGGCAATAAGTTTTGCCCGGGCACAATCCAATAACGCAGGACCTTGTGTCGCAGCTGGAAAATTTGCACTTTATCCAGGCTCGCCAGTGTTCTATCAGTGCCTGCCAAATTCATCTGGAGGACTGACAGTGTCATATTTTCAGTGCCCGAACGGACAAGGTTTCAATAGTGGAACACAAGCTTGTGTTGTAACCAAAAGTAATATAAATGATGAATCGCAAACTGTTAAAACAACAACACCCATCGTGGAGCAACCGACAATTCCCACAATAATACCACCACAAACAGAAGCTCCCACAGATCCAATAACAGATGCACCAGCTACTACAGTTACAACTCGGGATCCAGTCTCATCTACTGTAACAACTGAGGAGCCACTAATAACCACAGAAAGGCCAGTTTCTTCTACTGAAGATCCTACAACAACTGAGGAACCAGTTAAAACCACAAAAGGGCCAGTTTCTTCTACTGAAGATCCTACAACAACTGAGGAACCAGTTAAAACCACAAAAGGGCCAGTTTCTTCTACTGAAGATCCTACAACAACTGAGGAACCACTTATTACCACAGAAAGGCCAGTTTCTTCTACCGAAGCACCTGTAACAACTGAGGAACCACTTATTACCACAGAAAGGCCAGTTTCCTCTACCGAAGCACCTGTAACAACTGAGGAACCACTTATTACCACAGAAAGGCCAGTTTCTTCTACTGAAGCACCTGTGACAACTGAGGAACCACTTATTACCACAGAAAGGCCAGTTTCTTCTACTGAAGCACCCATTTCAACTGAAGAGCCCATCACATCTTCGGAATCTCCTGTAACAACTGAGGAACCACTCATAACCACAGAAAGGCCAGTTTCTTCTACCGAAGCACCTGTGACAACTGAGGAACCACTTATTACCACAGAAAGGCCAGTTTCTTCTACTGAAGCACCCATTTCAACTGAAGAGCCCATCACATCTTCGGAAGCTCCTGTAACAACTGAGGAACCACTCATAACCACAGAAAGGCCAGTTTCTTCTACCGAAGCACCTGTGACAACTGAGGAACCACTTATTACCACAGAAAGGCCAGTTTCTTCTACTGAAGCACCTGTGACAACTGAGGAACCACTTATTACCACAGAAAGGCCAGTTTCTTCTACTGAAGCACCCATTTCAACTGAAGAGCCCATCACTTCCTCGGAAGCTCCTATCACAACTGAAGAACCACTTATTACCACAGAAAGGCCAGTTTCTTCTACTGAAGCACCCATTTCAACTGAAGAGCCCATCACATCTTCGGAAGCTCCTGTAACAACTGAGGAACCACTTATAACCACAGAAGAGCCAGTTTCTACTACTGAAGAACCCATCACTTCCTCAGAAGCTCCTGTAACAACTGAGGAACCACTTATAACCACAGAAGAGCCAGTTTCTACAACTGACGCACCCATTTCAACTGAAGAACCCATCACTTCGTCGGAAGCTCCTGTAACAACTGAGGAACCGCTTATAACTACAGAACGGCCAGTTTCTACCACTGAGTCAACTACTGAAGAACTCTGTACTTCAACACCAACTCCCGTAATAACTGAAGATCCAGCCATAACCACAGAAGAGCCAGTTTCTACTACTGAAGAACCCATCACTTCATCAGAAGCTCCAGTGACAACTGAGGAACCACTTATAACCACAGAAGAGCCAGTTTCTACTACTGAAGCACCCATTTCAACCGAAGAGCCCATCACTTCCTCGGAAGCTCCTGTAACAACTGAGGATCCAGTTATAACTACAGAAGAGCCTGTACCGGAGCCTACTTCCACTAGTGATGTTCCCGTCACTACTGAGGAGCCACTTATAACCACAGAAGAGCCTGTACCGGAGCCTACTTCCACTAGTGATGCGCCCGTCACTACCGAGGTGCCTAGTTCTACCGAAAATCCAGATTCAATTAATACACCTGATCTATCATTCAAATGCCCCATGCAAGGATTCTTCCCGAAAGACAACAAATGCGACGAATTCCACATGTGCCTTTATGATGGCAATGGTGATCTACTCTCCTTCACAATGGCATGTCCCGCCGGCCAAAATTTCAATCCATTCACCCAATACTGTGTGGATGCGGACAGCTATTCCGATTGTAATGCCTTTACCGATTCGCACTTCTTCTGTAATCGAGAAGGACTCCATGCCCATCAAATGGACTGCTCCCTCTTTTACAATTGCTTATGGGATGTCGGCAATAAGCGCTACTTGGTATTCATCCAGCGTTGCCCTCTAGGACAGATCTTCAGTCTGACCAGCAACACTTGTGTGTTAGGAAACATGCTGTCATGCATTGGACGACCCTTCAATTACTTCACTCTCTTGCGTAAGGACTATTAAACACAATAGCCAAATAGTCTGTCTAATTACTCTTTAGGAAAATTATTGATATTTATAAAAAATGTGATCTGTGTGTTTGATTTGTTTAATTCCTCTACTCCCTGTCCCCCCCCCCCCCCGCCAAATTTTTTACATGAATATTCCAAATTGATAAATGTTTGTATGTATAATATATTTAAATTATAAAAATAACAGTTATTAAATAAAGTGATAAACGATAAAATAGAAACGAAACGAAAGAGTCCTTGCAAATGATTTTTGGTTGTTCTTTTTCACATTCATTTAGGCCGAGTACTCCCTGCAGTCGGCGACTTTTTCAGGTAGACACTCCATCGCCATGTCATCGAATTTGTAGAATTTCGGACATTTGATTTCGATGACGTTGTCCATGAAGCACAGGAAGTAGCTGCGACAGCTCGCCAGACTTCGAAAGCGCGTTGGTGACGTACAATTGATATTATTCGGAGACGGCAATTTGGTTTTAGATTTCTTAAAGGCAGCAGCTGTACATGATTGACGTAAGCTGTCATATGCTGTACCTTGATGACACATAAATGTCAACTGGATAGCAGGGGAAAATTTCTTTGACAGACACAAGTGATAAATTCGACAATTTGACTCATCGGGATACTTCCCTGGTTTCTTAGTCGAACAGTCCATGGAGCTAATGGTTCTGGTTGATGTTGTTCTTGTTTCGATATTTTTTTGTTCTTCATGAAACATGGTCTTAAGAAGGCAGTTCTTGTAGGTTTTGTCAAAGTAGCGTCCATGACCACACATCATGTGTCGAAGGAGATACCCGTGACCGTTTAGTGGGATATCGCAATACCAAAAGAGTGATGCATTGTTTGGATCTGGAAAAAAAAAAGAATTAACAGATGACATTTGACAGCTGACAGTTGTGGGTTTTATGTTAATTTTTTCTTGCTTCTGTGGATACTGTGTTCTTCGAAAAGACAGATAACAGAAAGATGTATTCAAATGATTTGGGTTAGAAGAAAGTAGCGACCTTGATAATTCAGTCATATCCGACAAGATTATCAATGGCCACAAGCTTAACTATTATTCGAATTGTTAGAGTATGACAGTTTGTTTACGAGTTCGCACACATTGGAGACGTATAGAAAAGATAGAAAATAAGTCAAGAGATCAGCAGTTTAATCAGCAGCAATTTTGTGATATCAAATCTATCGGACTTGGCTCCTTCAGCTCACCAACAACTTTTTAGCAGCAGCACAGATTTAAACACAGGATTAAATAATTGGACTGACGGCGCAGTAATGAAGGCGATATCGAATCGTCTATGCGTCATTTGTTGACGCAATATCAACTCCAAACAATCCTCATTGTGACATCACTGTGATAAGGTGAAAGAGAAATCTGCTGGTTACTACTGAAACTATCTACATTTCATGGCGGATCGATGAAGGTCGGTGGTTTTCATAGGGTAGACATTGCTTTGGTCTTGAATGTAGTAGCTGTCTAATGCATGCCAAAGTAGAACACTTGCAAAGAAGTGCGCAACCGTTTCCTCTTCACGTCCATTTCTGCAGCTACTGTATCATTATGAAGAATTCTCATTTGTTTCGCAAGTCTTCTAATAGCACAGTTGTCTGTGATTATATCTCTGAATATATGGTCGTCTACGAGTAGTTTAGATTTCTTAGTTGTCCCGATGGGATCTGCCCGGCGATTGATCGGGAAACTGTACAACTTGGATTGGGTCAGTAGCGCAACAATCAAGTTCATAGCACAATGCTTGTCCTATCTCCCACAGCATGAGTAATGCCCCGACAGAGGAGAAGGATGACCTTGCCAAGAATTTCTTCTACGAGCTCCTCGACAAAACCGACGACCAATGACCTAAATATAAAGAGAAAATCGTCGATTTTAATACCAAGCTAGGCTAGGGCGCTAAGACGGAAGGTACAGCCTCTTCGATATCCCCTCCAGAAATGGACACTGGCTTATTGCATTTGCGGTGGAACGCTATGTAACTATAGCCAGCTATCCAAATCTAGTCTATCTAGATTTTCATACAGAGACCTGGCTGACTCCTGATTAACTAACCACCGATCGACGCAACACACTCCTTGGATGCCCGAACGTCCCTAGCTGCTAGCATATAATCGGACCATTATGGATACTGATATCTTTTATAGCCTAAGACCATCGAACTACAATCGCAAGAGACCACGGCCTTTCCGATCGAGCTTCCCCTAACCTCTTGAGGAGTCCGATGCTGGCAGCATCGAATGTACAAGATCAGTGGCATGACTTCCAAACACCTATCAGAAAGGCCACCATTAATGTATTGAGTTTCATTCTCTCTCAACAAAGAAACCTCTTGTTCGATAAGGAATGCAGAGAGGCAAATCTAGAAAAAAAGCGGGCGTACAGAACGCGTCAGCAGAAAAGAACGAGAGGGGCTTAAGAGCTCACGAAACCAGATAGCAATGATAGTTTTACAATTGACACGCGTAAAAGGGATTTTATGTACCCTTAAGATGTTTGCACACAGCGTGGGCAAAAGGAAGTCAGGGAGGGACAAAAGAGATATACCGATGTGCGTTGGTTTTAAATGTTTGTAAGTTATAGTGACTAGGAACTAGGACTAGAGGCAGGGCATCCCATAAACGAGTTGTACGGCTAAAGAAAGATTCACGATATTTCAAAGTATGCCCGAAGGTGCTCATCATTCATTGCGAGACGGGTGTTACGGTTGAAGGTTTGAAGGCGCGGAATGCTACTGGCGGATTCAATGGAGCACTGGTGGCAGAAATAGCGAGACAGCAGACGTTACATCGGTGTTCGAAGTAGTCGAATGACTGTGTAATATTGACGTCGCCTATGAGTTTTATCGCAGGATTTTGGATCCTATCTAGCAAGCGCAAAGAGATTTTAGGGGCACTTGACCAGATGTGGGCATTGTAATCCAGTTTCGGACGGATAAACTTTGAGGAAACCTAGACATTTCGGTGCATTTTTGACGACATCAAATATATGGTCATTCCAATGTAAGCTGTCACTGACACTGGCATGTAAGTGCCATTCATGGATAATGGCTGAGTATATAAATTTCGCTTTAACGACAGCAGACATCACTCTGTTTTGGAAGCATTAAATTTCACTCTGTTGATGGTTCGCCAGTTAGTTATGCTGCTAATATCGGAATTGAATGTGCTTAACATACACCCTCGTTCCCTTTCTACAGCCGAAGAGCAGGGACGTGAGTCCGGGAACGAATATGAAAAGCAGAGAGTACTGTCGTCAGCAAAGGAATACATATAGTAGATTAGAAGTAGCAGACAAGAGATCGTTAATAAAAAGTAAAAAGAGTGTCGGAGATAGAATGGAGCCCTGGGGCACACCTGCATTTATTTTGTTAATTTCAGACTTGAAACCATCCAAGACAACTTGGATTGAACGTTTCGAAAGGTAATTTCTAATCCATTGAAGATGAGTGTCGTCGACTCCAAAAGAACGGATTTTCGACAAAAGATGCCACACTCTGTCAAATGCGTTAGAAATATGTAACGCAACTATCTTGCTTTCGCCAGATTGGTGTAAGCTTTGGTTCCACTTTTCGATGAGACATGCCGTCAGATCACCAATGGACCGTACTGCCGGTTATTAAGAAGTTTTCGTGTTTCGAGATATTTCATGAGCTGACGGTTTATCAGCGTTTCCATGATCTCCGAAAGAAGGGACGTAAGCGCAGACCCATTGCGCAGTGGAAGGAGAGAGAGGAAGATTCGCCTTTTTACGGACGGGATGTTTTCCATCTGCTCGGAAAGGGTCCTAAAGAGTAGGATTGATGAAAACGCTTACGCAGTGGTTTTGCCGGCGAGGAAGAACACCTCTTCAGAAGAAGGGGTTTATATATGTAGATCTTTGAGAACTCTTGCTACTACACGAGTGCGAAAGTAGATTCGTCCCATTGAAGATTTGAGCACTCAAGTGAAAGCGGAGACAAAGCACAATCTGGTAGCGCTGAGCTGGCCATAAAGTTTGCAGCAAGCAGATTAGCCTTGTCCAAGGAGCTGACAACTGGAATGTCATTATAAGTGAGCGTTGGGATGGAGGAACGACCAAAAATTGTTACTACTTTTGGGACATTGCAGTACTTTTTTAATCAGTTTTTGGTCGAATTGAAATTTCACATGCTTGTGAAAGACGTTGCAGACATCCCGGGCTCGTTTGAATTTTTTTCGGTTTTCCTCTGTTGGGTTGGTCTTGTGCAGGCAATTCGTCTCACTGTGGATCTTGAGCCATCAACTAGATAGAGATTGGTGCGAAATGAAGAAAGCATAGCCACCGGAGCGGCCAGTATCGAAAAAGACCCGGAAATGTCGATTCGGCACCGATCAGCTGAATTGGGCATCGCCAGAGAGTCAACCCGGCTTATTATGCAGTTGGACTTGGGTCTACATCCGTATAAGATTGTACTGACGCAACAATTGAAGCCGGGCGGCCATAGACAATGCCGTGAGTTCGTTAATTGGGCGCTGGAAATGTTGGCCGGAGATCAGGATTTTCGCAAAAAATCATCTTCTCGAACGAGGTCCATTTTTGGCTCAGCGGCTAGGTCAACAAGCAAAATTGCCGTTATTAAAGTGACTGTTGGTGGGGTTTATAGCATGGCGACATCATCGGACCATATTTCTTTCGAAATGAGGAAGGAGACACCGTTACCCTCAATGGTTTCAGATATAGGGCGATATTAACCGACTTTCAGAGCTTGACAACATCAATATATCCGAGCTGTGGTTCCAATAAGACGGGGCTACATACTGTACAAGCGACGCAACGCTCGAAGTTATGAAGGAGAGAATTGGCGACTGGGTTATCTCTCGGCGAGCGTTCATCAATTGGCCGCCGCGATCATGCGATTCGATACCACTCGATTATTTTCTCTGGGGCTACGTCAAGTCCTTAGTCTACGCTAATAAGCCAACTACTTTGGACAAGCTCGAGGCCAACATTCAACATGCTATTGCCGGAATAACGCCGTACGTATTGGCTCGAGTCGTCAAAAATTGGACCGACCGATTGAAGCACTGCCAGCGAAGCCAAGGCGGTAGTTTGAATGATGTGCTATTCCACATATAATGACATGAACGCAGCTTCAAATCACAATCAGTTTTATATCTCTCACCCTATATAAAGCCCGAAAAGAAATCCGCAAGAGTGAATAAGCAAACTATAGTGGAACCACAGTCGGTGCTAAACGATAGTGACGAACACCTCCGGACGAAGACAGATGGCATTCCTGTCTATCCGACCAAAATGAATTCGGGACAGCAATTTCCCATCGTTGACAGCAACATCTAATATCTAGTTCGACGGAAGAATGTCCGATAAATGGAACCTCAACATTGTTTGTATTATCCGAAAGAGGGGTGATCCCTTGAACTGTGCCAACTACAGGGGAATAAGTCCCCTGAGCATCCCATGTAAAATCCTGCCGTATTATGGTAATGCCTAAAACCCTTCTCAAACCATCTGACTAGCGCCCGCTTAGGTCAGGAAAGCCCATCATGGATACAATTTTCACATTACGGCAGATCTTGGAAAAAATCCAAGAGTATCAGATCATTACACACCACCTCGTCATCGATTGCAAAGACGCATATGAAAGCGCTAGAGAATGCACACTGCTCCCACAAGGTCGGTAACGACAAAAGCAGATAGACTTTCAATGTCAGAAAAGGAGTTACACAAGAGGATGTATTGTCATGTTAACATTGTAGTTAAAATAATTGTGCGAAGCTCGCAAGTCAACTGCAGAGTCAATTTAAAGATTGGTTTACCAGTCAATGAAGGAAAATCAAAGCGCATGCTGCCAACAAAGAACGACCCACAACATGGACCGCTAGGACAAAACGTCACGATAGGCAGCTACAGCTTTGAGGTTGTAAAAAATCTGCCTCGTCATAGCTATCAACTCCGACAATGGCGCGGAAATCCTGCGAAGGATCACTCTTGCTAATCGCTTCTTCTTTGGACTTGGAAGGCAATTGAGTATTAAAGCCCTCTCTCGAGCAATCAACTGTTCTAGCTGTTCATCCCAGTTCTACTTTGCACTTCAGAAGTTTGTAAACTGACGAAAGCGGATGAAAATGGTCTCGAGATCTTCAAGAGAAAAGTTCTTCGGGTTGTGTTCAAAAACAACAAAGGGACAACATAAAAGCGGATGACCTCACCATAGATGGCACGCACAATTGGAAGGGTATCTCAATGAAGTTCATGAAGGCCGCGGCAAAAGACCGCGTTAGCTGGAGAGGCATGTTAGTTAAGGCCTTGGTCCATCCCGGACTATAACGTAATATAAGTAGGTAAGTACGAGTAAATTGTTTCTAGTCATTGAACCAGTTGGGGCTGCGGATGAAGCAAGTGTGTGTTTATTTTAACTTTGAAAGCGTTTTGCTAGAAATGCTCCAATTAGGGTCTTTAGTTTTTCGGAGGGAGTAGAAAATGTACAGAATGGGTCCAGTTTGCCCAGTCATGACACATATTAGGCCATCGCTGATATCCCGATAAGAGCGTTTCAGGGCAAGTTTTGGTCAGACCTAGTTTGTCGTAAGACATGTTGGATTAGTTTCCACATTCGATGCTATCTAGCTTTGATGTGAGTTAGCATATAGTGGTCGGTACTCGTAAGTAGTTGAAGTTCTTGGCCACATCCCTTGGATAGGAACGGCAGTCTAGAATTACTTGAGTCTAGAATTACTTGAGAGTTTATAGAGACTGATCTTAGAATATGGCCGAGGCTCATAGGATATTGGTCCAATTTATTTCTTTACTTTCCGTAAAAGTGACTACAATATTTGGGGAAAAATCATATTCAAGCACTTCAAGACCTAAAATGAGCCTGAGACGTATTGGTATCTTATGAAACTATTCGAACTATGTATACGTGATCGAGTATTCACATCTATAGCAGCAAAAGAAGAACGTCTCTTATGTTTTATGTGGGCACCTGCCATGTAGGCCTTAACCCACGGATCACTTACGCTCACATCAGGATTAATACAATGCATCAATCGGATGGTATTAATACCACCGTTTACCACCTACTAGAAGTCCTGTATAAGGCACGATCTTCTCCCTTGGTAAAGGGTTGACGCCTATAAAAACTTCTGCCATTCTATCGGCCATGGCACCCGGTTGCAGTGCAAGTCCACATCAAGTGGAACGACTGATACTATTCGTCTCAAATTGTAATAAATTAGAATTTATAGTGACCATAAGATTCCAAGCTCAGTCGACCTGGCTTTCCTCGCGATTTAAGGTATACACCTACAGCCACCACGATATTTCCACAGGGGGCCAATTCCCATGTCAGCCTGGAATCGAAGTTTCAGGGGCTCCTGACTTCTCGTGGTAGGAGAAACTGGTCTTGCTATTTGCGCGTTGTCTATTAGAACGCCGCCAAAAAACAAAAACGTACGCTTCAAGATCTCTAACATAATTATACATAGGAAATCTTCAAAAGGATGGGACCATGCGCAGTAGGAAGGAAGCCTAAAATGAGATTAAAGCTCAGCTCAGGCCGCTTCTCCATGAACAACTCATCCTTCAGGAAATGTTAAGTAACTCTGCCATTACACTGTCGTCCCATCTTGATCCCCATCTAGATATGAAGCATTCGTCTAGCAGGGCCTTACGTTCCCATAAGGACGTCTGGCTGACTTCAATACCAGACATCTATTCACGAATTCTTAGCGACATACCCCTCTTTACCTTGAAAGCAATTAAACGTGGGGTCGCCTTCAATTCAAGAGAAAGTACTCCCAACAGCATCTGCAATGCCTCCTTAGAAACAGTCCGGCTAACAGACATACAACCTACCACAGAAGACGAGAGATAAACATACATGAGAAGCGTGCAGTCGAAGAAATTGAGACATACTACTCCAGGAATGAGATTCGGAAAACTTACTAAAAGATAAAAAAGCCATGCCACGGATACAAACCGCGAACCGAAAGCCAGTGGAGACGAGCAAGGGAACATAGTAGTAGAGTCGCAGTCGATTCTGAGGTTTTAGAAAGAGCATTTCTGTAGACTGTATAACGGCGATGACGAACCAAATCCTGCTGCCAGGCAGAATGAACCTGATGTAGACCAGCAATTCCATGCATCCACCCTGGACGAAGTGAGGAAAGCCATATCTAGGCTTAAGTAAAACAAAGCTGCTAGAGTGGGCGGCCTGACTGCCGAGCTCTTCAAAGCGACAGGCGATGACTTTGTATGGAGCATATATCAACTCATCTGTAAAATAGAGTCGGACGAAACTATGCTCGACGAATGGAACCTGAGAATGAGAGAGAAAAGAGACCCTCTGAATTGCGCCAAGTACAAGATCCAATCTGCCGTATTGTGTGAACGCCTGAAGCACTTCGTTAACAACTTGATTGGTGTGGCTTTAGGTTAGAAAAGTCCACATTAGCTATAAATTGATGTACACCACCTATTCATTGCGTATGACAGCATCTACAGAGACGATCTACCTATACACAGCATTGCCTAGTTTTGGCATCCCTGCCAAAGTCGTCAGAATCACGCTTGGCGCAAGTGAAATAATCTTTCAAAAGTGCTTTGTATTACTCGCTTTCGCTGATGATATTGACATAGGTAATCGGAAGAAAACGGCGTGTCGTGATATCAGCGGCGTTTTCGCAAGTATTGAGACGCAAGCTGGGCTTAACGTTCAACGGGGGTAAGACCAAGTATATGCTATCAACCAGAAAGAACACCCAACGTTACGACAGAAAACCATCCTCGACAGATCTAACTTTGAGGTAGGTAAGGACTTTGTCTACGTAGGCTCCCCTATCAATTCAAACGACGACATCAGCACTGAGATCAAACTTCTTTAGGCTAAGAAGGCAATTGTCGGACAAAGCCAACAACAAAAGTGACCCTATATGGACCTTAATGATCCTAGTCCTGCTCTATGGACATGCCTGCTGAGAGGCATGGACTTTATCAAAAACGGATGAAGGTGCTCATGTCTGATTTGAGAGGAAAATTCTTCCCGTGATATTTGGTCCCGTCTGCATGGAAGGTGAGTGGAGTAGGAGATACAGTGAAGGATTTTACGCGACATCGACTTAATCAGAAGAGTGAAGGTCTAACGATTGTGGTTACTGGGACATGTCGATCGGACGGACATTCGAAAAGTCTTTGAATCGGCCGCCGAAGGACACCACAGTAGAGGAAGACCGCGAGTCAAGTAGTACACGTAAGGCGAAGGTGACCTCAACCAAGTTAGCATGCGAAACTGGAGGCAGCGGGCTAAAGATCGAGCTGGGTGGGGATGCATGTTGGTTGAGGCCCCGGATTGTAGCGCCACCTTAAGTAAGAAATAGTCAAATGCTTTCTGAATTAGCCTAGATGCCGAGTTTCATTTCTCGAAACCGAGGCCAAGTAATGCCAGTTAATCAACAACTCATGCAAACTAATAGCTGAATTAACATCAAAACCTAGATAGATACTCGTACATATTCAATACTAAGCAAGCCTTCAAAGTCCAAAAGATATTGACATATGCATGTAACCCTTAAAATCCCACCTGGATTTGATATTTCGCTTGGATAGTAAACGTTCAGTTAACTGCAGCCGTTGTTCATTGATAAGCAAATAAGTCAGTTAAATACTCTGTCCAAAATGACTGTCAGCAGGTTATTACAGCTGACAACCGTTGGTGACAGTTGACTAGCACACTGTAGACCTACGATAAAGTGACTAAGAACTCTAAACAGAAAATCGAATTAAACAAAAGTGACATTTATGTACCTGCGAAGTATCCGTACGAGTCACAATCGAATGGCGGAGCTTCCGTGAATTCTATTGTGGCGAATGCATTTTCATCATCTTCATCCGATTCAGTCGTGGTCGATTCAGCCGGTACTTCTGTGGCCTTATAAACATAATCATCTCCAATACTTTCTCTGGCAACACGTACTTGTTTAGAGTATGACTCTTCATCAAAGTAAACGTCATCGAATGCATCTTCGTTGACAGATGAAGAATCACTCCTATGATCTCTCTTAGTTTTTTCTTGGACAATTTTACTCGGTGCTTCTTTTGGTGTACAATAAGCCGGATTATCCTCATCACAAAAGTACTCCTCTCCACATTCAAAAATCGTAGTCACATCAGTGATGTCAGCTACAGTTATTGGGCAAAATTTCAAAGACTTTTCGTCCAAGCATTCGAAGCCATATTGGCCGCAATTACTAATCTCGTTATCCTCGATGGTTTCTTGAGTCCTAGCCAAGCCTCTCAGAGTTGCCAACAACATCAAAATTACTTGAAATGATTTCATCTGTGGTACAGCTTATTTACGCGGTTATCGTTGGTCTCCAGTTATGTTTGCTTCATGCTTACCAACATTTACAATGAAAGACGGTTGTTTAATAGGTGCGGCTGAGTTAGGAATGGGAAAAAAATTTCGAAAAAAAATATTCAAACGTCAATTGATGAATAAGTGAAATAATTGTTTTTGACAGCTAAGTACAGGGTATGCGCGTGGCTGACCAAAAGAAGAATTCGTGAATCACAACGACTGATACCTCAATCAACATTATCTTGAACCGAACGAAGAAATTCAATTAAAAATAATCCGAAAGGTGATCTTGATTAGAGGTCTTAATACGTTCCTTTTTATACATAGTTTACCGTTTTTTTTTTTTAGAAAAAGAAAATAAAAGAGTGGTCCATATGATGAATCGGGGTATGGACTGATGTGACATAATTTCACTCCTGCGGTTGCCTGCTGCGATTAACTGAAAATTCCAGCTGAGACAATTTTATTTTCCAAAAGCGCAATACTCGTACCTTTATGATAGGGAAATTAATTTTATCTATTAACGAGATGAACCGGAGGAAATAGAAGCTATGCCAAAAGAAGGTAATGAAGGTACCGGCACTATCGGTGGCTGGTTGCATTAAGCACGTACTCTTGATAACGACGGTTTTCGGATTACATTCGAGTTTTGAACGCAATTGCTTCACAGAAGGGTTGGCCGATTTAATAAATCGCTAGAGGAATTATCGAAAGTAACGTATATCCCTAAAGATAATCTTTAGAGTGCTTTCGTAGTGCTCGTAACATGATTTCTAAGTGTTGCATAAAAGATTTCTACTACTATACTCGTCTATCTCTGTTTGAGGATATGGAACGGGGGCAAAATATGGATTTTGAGGTATGGAAATGTTGGATTCTTTGGTTATTCAACCTCTACCGCGAGCATCGATCCTTCCGAGTTGTAGAGGTTGCGTGGGTTCAATGAATTTTGAGAAATTTTCCAGACAAGTCTTGAAACCAAAGGATGCCCCCCCCCCCCTTCCCATCCAACCACTCCTTTTCCACTGGGCTGGATCAAGGTGTCATACGACCCGTAACGAAGATCAACCAGGCTGAGGGCCCAGCTTCTCCAAAAATAGCTCAGTTGCAAACGCAGTATCCGGATACCTGGCGACCTCCGGATTACCTAGCCTTATCTGTATATGGCTGATCTCTGTACAGATGGACCACCCTTTCTTTGCTACTCGTGGGACTACATCATAGAAAACCTAAGCAAAACAAGCAAAACAAAACCCGTGGCCGGTACTCCTTTAATACCGAGCGGTAGAACAGTGACTGCACCGACTACCGGCAAGGCTCCTGCATTGTCGAGAGGAGGTAAAACTGTGACAGACCATAGCGCACCATCATCTAAAGGCAAGCGCAACGAGCCGAAAAAGAAATCTTCAGGGAGTGGCAAGCCATGGTCCTATAACTTCCTCCACCCCTAGCAGCAGCAAATTTGTGGCAGGCCACGGACTTGTTGCTGCTCCCAAAGTTCTTTTCTCCCCAAGAAAGAATCTGAAGTTCAGCCGCGTCGGCAAGCTCCATCTAAGACGCTCTACGTAAGACGCCGAAATGCTTCACGCATCATCAGAACCTTTCCGATCCATTCCGGAGGTTGAGAGAAGTGCGGACATAAAGAGCAAGATTAAGCGGACTAACAACATTCTAAAAGACGGATTACCCACTGCTTCCACTGCTCCCAAAACACCTAAAAACTCCTCCAAGCGCCAGAAATCGTTGGAGGAAACCGTGTCGGTTTCCAAGAGGCACAAAACCCACAGCACCAAAAGCCTTGGGCCATCCAACAGCACATCTCTGAGGTCTTTCAGTAAAGGACGCAATAATAATCGCGGTAATCGATATAAACGATACCGACGGTTCTATAACACCTGAACGGTGGCAGCTGGCCAAGCAGAAGCTTTCGAGCAACTTCTTGGCCATCATGCGGGAAAACTCCGGACCACCTCCCATCACAAGAGAAGCTGGCTGGCACCAAGGCCACGTCTAGCGCATCGCAAGCGCCAATCAGAGATCTCTCGATCTCTTCATTAGGGCCATAGGTAGTTTAGGAGAGATTTGACCAGGTGCAAAACTGGAGGTCGAATCTAAGGAGGACATCCCTAGTAGACCTCGAACTCGTACCTGGATCCCAGCCGAACCCTCCTCCTCAGAAAGCGTTCTGGAGATCATCAGGCTCAGTAACCCGACCGTTCCGACTCATGACTGGAAAGTCGCAAAACTGGAGGAACTAAGGGGTTCTTACAGATGTGCGTTGATCGTGATCAATAATTTTAGTTTTTAATTTTGGTGGGGGCTGAGGCCCCCATTTATTGGCTTAATACAAGCTTAATCTAATTTAAAAACTAACAGAAAGACTTACGAGTAAGAGCTAGTGATCAAGGAAGTGATGGAGGAGATCTTGTTTGAGACGAGGAGTGCTCAGCTGGAAATGAAAAAGGGAGAGGTTTGAGTTGACCTTTCGGAGCATTCGGGAAATAGGTTCGTTGGAGCCATAAGAGGTGCGGTGTACCGGTAGATAGAAGAGACGAGGACAACGTAGATTGCGGGGGTTGGTATTGAAGGAAATGGAGTTCAAAATGGATGCACAGTCGATGGAACCTGAGAGAAGACGATGAATGAAAAGAACGTCAGCAATATTCTTACGTTCTTCTAACGAATTCATATTTAGAAGTTTGAGGCGGTCTTGATAGGGAGGTAAGATTAAAGGGTCGTTTCATGGCAGGCCACGGAGGGCAAATCGGAGGAATCGACGTTGAATACCCTCGATTCGTGAAACATGAACCCGGTGAAAGGGGGACCAAGCTTGACTGGCATACTCAAGCAGGGGGCGAACAAAGGAAATATAGAGAGATCTGGTTACATACGGGTTGGAAAACTCCTTGGACCATCGTTTAATAAAGCCAAGTGATGAGTTGGCTTTGAGGATCTTATCGATATGCGAACGGAAATTAAGCTCACAGTCGAATAATATGCCAAGGTCTTGAAAAGACTGAACCAGGGGAATTTTTTGACCATAGAGAAAATAAAGTCGGGGAGGAGACGGGTTGCATTTGCGTGAGAAGGTTATAGATTGATACTTGGCTATATTAAGTTCTAGGCAGTTTTTGAGGTACCAGATTGAAAACCGATCAAGGTCTTCTTGAAAAAGGGCAGAGTCATGGGGAGAGGAAATAGTTTTAACAAATTTTGTGTCGTCAGCGTAAAGGGAGAGGGAGGAGTGTTTAATGACTTTCTCAACATCGTTGCTAGTAAGAATGAAAAGAAGAGGGCCAATATGACTGCCTTGTGGAACCCCAGATGAGGCCAGGAATGGAACAGAAAGGGCTGATCTAAACCGAACACTATAATATCGGTTTACCAGGTAAGAAGAAATCCATTTTAATAAGAGAGGCTTAAAGCCGAGAGCAGACAATTTGAAAAGGATCAATTTATGAGATATCTTATCAAATGCTTTAGTGAAATCTGTTGCGATAACATCGATTTCTTTGCAATTTTCTAAGGCTGAGAGTGCAAAAGACACGAATTTAATTAGATTTGTGGTAGTTGATCTACCTTTTAGAAAACCATGTTGTCGGGGTGAAATAAAAGGCTTGCATTTGAAGCTTAAGGCTTCGTATAAAATGCTTTCAAAGAGTTTGGGTATGGGACGATAATTGGTAACCTCTTGCTTAGATTCCTTTTTGTGTATCGGGATTATAAAAGAGGTCTTCTAAATCTGGGGGAATTCTCCCTGTGTAAGGGATAGACGAAAAAGGTAGGAAAGGGGTAGAGACAGGTTGGAAGAGCATTTTTTAGGAAACACGGCGTGGAGTCCATCTGGGCTAGGTGCAAATTCATCTTTAAGATTTAGTAAATTTTCTTCAATAACTGCAGGATCGAAATTTGGAGTGAGAAAGGGACCAATGGAGAAATTTGGTAGATCTTTGAAGTAAGAAGGATCTGGTACGAAGGAGTTGTTGGCAAATGATTGTTTGAAAATTGTAGGAGGATCACTTGAAGATTTGGTTTCGAAAGCGAGGGAGGAAGAATAAAGGACTTGGGGTCATTTATGAGATTGGTTTGTGCACTATTCAGGTAGCGCTGATAGAGAGAGTTATAGAGTTCAATGAAATGAAGATATTCACCTAAATAATTTGAATAGTCGGAAGAAGAGTGTGTGCGAGGGAATACCGCCCATAACTTGTTTCTTTTGTTTCGTAGAGAGCGAAGTCTACGATTATATCAAGGAGAGGATGTAGAAGAAATTTTATGGCGGGAGTAAGGCACATAAAAGGAGATGGCTTTGAATATTTCACTGTAAAAAGTGGAGAGGGCATCAACCAGAGATAGATTGGTAAACTCGAAAGAAGCTCTGCTTAGATAGATATTGATTTTACGGAAATTAGCTTTCAGAAAATTGTAAGAAAATAGAACCGCGGGGGAAGGCGACTGGAGGGAGAGTTGTGGAAAAATGAGAGAAGAAGTGGAAGACGAAAGTTATCAATAGTTGAAAGAGATAGGGGACAACACGATACTGAGGAATTGATGGGATCAATTGTGAAGATAAGGTCTAATTGCCTTTCCATATAGTTGGAAATGCCACTGACTTGGCATAGACTAGAGTCGGTTAGCCGATCTAAGAAGAGGCATTCCTTAGTAGAAATGGGATTGGAAGCGATGAAAAAAGATAGGTCTTCAGATGGAGTCCACTACAGCTGAGGCAGATTAAAATCGCCGAAGATAATGATATCATCAAGCGAGTCTGATAAGTCGATCAAATTGTCAATTGCTGCAATAGCAAGTTGGTAGGATTCGATAGGTTGAGCCGGATGAATGTAACAACACATAACGTACAAGCATCTGTGAGTGAGGGTTATTTTAACCGACACAAAGTCGAGCTTAGGAGAGGATGAAGTTGCAACGAGAGAGGAGTCAAAGCTGTTGTGAATAGCCAGTAGGACACCTCGACAAGGGGATTCAATCAAGGGGGGTGTGCGATAATCATCCCGAAAAACATTAAAAGAAAGAGGGAATAACTCCTGGCTTTTTATATTGGGGATAAGATTAGTTTCGGTCAGAGCGTAGATATCAAATGGGAGAGTATGAGATTGGCGCAAAACGGAGTGGGTTTTAGAAAGCTGTCCTCTTACGTTCTGGTAATAGAAGTTGTGAGGGAGCTTTTGCATGAATTTTTAGGGTCGAAAAAATTTATCATGGTCAAGGCGACTGCGTTGGAGGTGTGAGACTCTTTTAGAGTGTACATAGTGGCGAAGAGCGGCAAGATCGTCTGCAACTTTTTGGGGGGGCGTATTGAAAATCTCGTGATACTTTATATAAAGTTTCCTGAGACTGGTAACGTCGGTAGGGAGGCCTTCCTGCTGGATAGAAACCATGACGCTTGTTTTCGTTTTACCCTCGTAGCACACCGAGTCGAATTTATCGTGCAGATAAGCGAGATATAGACGTATATTCTCAAATATCTTTTTATCTCTAAGCCTAGAGAGCGCATAGCGACATTCGGTGGTATCGCTAGTTTGCTGCGTTAATTTAATAGTAGGTGGTGATAGGGGGTCAATAGAAGAGGGAGTGGTTAATGAGTTTGGTGTCGCAACGGCTGGTTTTTCTGAAATATTGTTTAAAATGTGGGAACTGATGAAATTAGGATACTTACAGTTCTGAGATCGAAATTAGGAAAATCCGTGTGTGGTAGGGGTTGAGTGGTGGGAGTTTGAGCAGTAGGGGTTAAGTCGAAAGAGACACGTTGACGTAGGGGCTTGATTTGGGGTGGAATAATGGGAGCTGGAGTGTGGGAGGGAGGCTTAAAATTAGAAAAAAATTAGTTTTAAAACTCTAATTGGAGCTGGGTTTGTTGTGGGAAGAGAAGGTGCGTCTTGGCAAATTTGATTTACTTGCTAACTTATTTGTTGGTTTAGGTATGACGGACTGCTTGACTTTATCCTGCTTCTCGGTCGTATTTTCCAACCAATTGCAGACACCCATCTTTTCAAGATTGAAATTGTTGCTGGCAGGAATATGGAAAAACCATTCGTATTTGGCTGGAAGATTGAGCTTGAAGCTGCGCTTGCTTCTGTGGTGAGATGTTGAAGCAAATTGCAGTGGCGCTAATGGTAATGCCATATTTCTTTTCGAAGAAATTTGAGATTCAATCAACATCATCGAAGCAAGCTTATCAAGTCTACGTTGTCATTCGGAAGGTGTCAAAGTTGAATTGAAATGATTGATAAGCTTCCGTGGGGCAGCGATTGGAGGAGGAGTCCCTTAACCCTCTAGCGCTGACAAAAGGAATGATTCGATTCGGATTCGAGTCTATACACCTAAAGGTCTACAAAAAGGATGAGCTGGATGCTGATAACCAACCTCTTCCTCCTTTAACAGAGGCACCACTAATCACAACCTCAGACCCTGGAGCGTCGATATCCTGTCCAGAAATGGATAGCTATGACTCCAATCTATCCGAGGTGACAATTAAGCCGTCGGTCTTCTCTTCTGACATCCTGTCGGAAATGGAAACCGATGACGAAGCAAAAAGAGGTTCTACACGATCAGATGAAGAAGATTAGCTCTTGGGCACATCTTCAGAATCGGAGAACCTCAAGCGGTCAACAGTCGTTTCAAAAAAATGCAGAAGACATTATACTAATCCAGGAACCATGGATTGTAGAAGGCGTGGTTCGTGGACTTAGTACACCCGTATACGTTCCGCTCTATATAAGAGACAAAGGTAAGATCAGAACTTGTATATTAGTGAAACGTAGCTTTAATGCACTTCTACTTCCTGATCTCAGCGATTTCGACTTAACCGTTACCATACTAGAGACAGCCTACTGGCTGGGATCGACATACCTTGGCCACGCTCATGTGGGCCCTCTCCCTGGTGATAACCTAGAAAGGGTGGTACTGGAGGCTGGCCTCATCATCGGATGCGACGCTAACGCTCATTACACTGTATGGGGCAGTACCGACATCAACGATAGAGGTGAGTCACTTTTTGACTATATGTATTATGTGCCTGCACTTAACTTACAAAACCCATCCAGCACATCCAGCATACCCAGAGAATGCATCTTGTCATGAGAACTTGAAAACCAGTGCCTGATGCCCAATTTTTACCAAGTGAGCAGCAGTAGCTCTTCTAATTTCTGCGACTCTGTGAATAGAAATACCATTGCTGGGAAGGCAGTTTGGAGGACGAGCCTTACTTTCTTATGTCCTATTAAGGCTTAGACCATTTAACCTTCTCTCAGCTATCAAGGAAAGGGAGAATTGTACTACCAAAGATGACCATTTCGTGGTATGAACTGGTATAGCCTACTGACTTTCCTTGCTTGCTTTTGAAATAGGAACCAGTGAGTTGCCAAATTTAACATGGCAGCAACTCTGAACAATTTTTTCAACAGTGGATCACTGTTTCTTTCTTTGTTAATGAGACTTGAGACTCGTAAAGACCTCGTCTCCAATACAATCTACTCTTGTTAAAATCATAAGTGACATCAACTTTAGAAAACAATTTCGTGTTTTTTTTCCAATTCGTTTTTTTCCAATTTAACTTCCCGGTTTCACCACATTTTTGCATAATATTGCGGCCATTTGCTCCACATAACGAAGAAGAAGAAACATCTCATTTGTCTTTGGAGTCGTAATACCTGTCAACGGTATGCACCCATCATAGCGTCCGTGTACTCGTACAACACATCTTCTCATTGTCTATTCCGAAGTAAAACGTTTTCGCAACTCCTCCCGAATGGCATTTATACGCAGTCATAACAATTACACGCTGTAAAAACCGCGCTCACAATAAGACCATTTGCTGTCAGCAAGCAATTACTACATCTTTTGACGGAATCATAACTCGGGCATGAGTGTTCGTGGCGCGCCGCATTTCGGATTCTGTGTTGGGTTCCCATACTTGAGCGATGAAAATCACACAGTCACGACGGATCAATGAAAATCATTCGACCATTCGACCGCAGTCGACTTTAGCAAATCATGTTCACGTCAACGGATACAATCCTGTGATGGATGGTCTTGATGTCTGGAAGCACACTGTGAAGGAGAGATATTGCCTCTACTTGCGCTTTATAATCGCATGCAGTCCCTTGGTTTGAAACGAAAGTGACGCCGATTTGAATGTCAGAAATTTCCCAAATAAAAAAAAAAAAGATGTATTCGTACCCGTTAACTAGTAAAAGTGTTTTCACGCTGTAACATAAGTTAGGTAGGTGCTTTAGGTATTCTGGTCACACTTGCGGACCTGCATTACATAGAAAACCGCTGTTTCAAGGCATTTGTCGCGTCTTCGTCGTTGTCGGCGCATGAGTGAACGGTCGGTTGGCAGAGTGTCAAAATTTTGTTTGCCTTGGCATCGAGTACAAAAAATGTATCTGCTTATCATAGCGCAGGTTTGATTGTGGATTCGAACGATGAACTACTGACGGCTCAGGTTCGCTTGTTACGCGAAGCCAATTTTGACAGTTCAGCAACAAATAATTGGCAAATGGATGCGAATATTGTTGTGGGCATTTTCTGTCCAACATTATCTGGATAAATTGGCGACAATTTGCCAGTTGTAATGGCAGAGGAATTGTTGTTTGAAGGCAGGTTTAAGGCACGTAGCTCACATGATATGGAGATTAGATCGTCGCTATGTGTATGAGGTGAAAGTGATTTACCGATCATTACCAGTGCAGTGCAGCATGCGTTTGCATTTCAATTGAACAAAGTTTTGTAGTTTTCTAGGTGAAAACATTCAACCGATAGTTGGATAGTTGGCACGTTGTTGAGCAAGAATTTGTCTAGTGGTGCGGGGGAGGGAGACTTAAATTACAAGTGCACAACAGCGGCTAATTAGGCAATTGATGAGGGTCTATTTCGCTATAGTGGCGTGGATAAAATTTATTTAGACTGTTGTACAATTTTTAGAATGTATACTGTGACAATAAAGGTTTCGAAGCGGTTGTTGCATTTATGTAAGTCCAAGGTACCTCAGAGCCGGATTAAGGTTAAATCAGCTTTTTCCTTTGAACTCATCAGCATTAGCTTGACTTTAGAAAAAGGCTTGAGCAGTAGTACAACAGTAGATGTTCAATAGCTCTCTGAAAGGTCTATACAAAATGATCTTGCTTGTCATATTCTATAATACATTGCAGGCTGAGTCATTCTTCTCCAAGTTTCACACTCTAATTCAGAGAATACACATACGCCGCTGTTGGCAGATTGCCTTATAACCGATTCGAAATGCACTGCTGGTTTTGTGTGATTGATCCTCAACTTATGTTAGCAGGCTGCTTCTGGCCCTTTGTCTTCGTTCTGCAATAACATTCTCAAGTCATTCTGTAGATAATTTGGATGCTTGTTTCGCCTTTTCGGAGGGGGTTGGAGTATCTATCTATACCAATCTGAACTTTTTTTTTGTAATTTGCACGCGCTCCAAGGATTTAAGTGCTCTTAAAAAGCTTGCATACAGCGCGGGCGAAGAAAAATCCGGGAGGATGGAAAGAGAGGTGCCGATGAACGTTGGTTTTAAATGTTTGAAGGTTATAATGTCTAGGAAATAAAGAGCTAGGCAGGTCATTCCATAAGCGAGTTGTACGGCATTGGAATGAATCACGATATTTCAAAGTATGCCCGAAGGTGGGCTTGAGCATTTATAGCGAGACGGGCGAGAGGGTTAAAAGTTTGAAAGGCCGGAGTGCTACTGGCAATTTCTATGGAGTACTGTTGGTGGAAATAGCGATAAAACAGAGTGAGACACGAGACAGTACGTCGGTGTTCGAGTCGAATGACTGTGTAATATTGACGTCACCTATGAGTTTTATCGCACGATTTTGGATCCTATCTAGCAAAGTGCAAAGAGGTTTTAGGGGCACCTGACCAGATGTGGGCTTGTACTCCAGTTTTGAATGGATAAACATTTTATATATTGTGGCTTGATCAGATGGGATGAAGTGTTTCATACATCGCTTGAGGATACCTAGACATTTCGCACCATTTTTGATCGAATATGTGGTCACTTCCACATAAGTTGTCATTGACACACATACCGAGAATGGAAAGTTTATCGGCTTCGACGATGCGAGTTCCATTCATGGATGAGGGCTGAGTATTTAAATGTCGTTTTAACGACAGCAAACAGCATTGTGTTTTGGAAGCATTAAATTCTACTCTGTTGATGGTTCCCCAATTCTGATGTTAATACCAGAATTTAATGAGTTTAACATACGGTGGCGTTCCCGTTCTACAGCCGAGGAGCACGTCCCTGAGTTCGGGAACGAAGATGAAAAGCAGAGAGTACTATCGTCAGCAAAGCAATATATTGGATTAGAAGTAGCAGACAAGAGATCAATAATGAAAATTAAAAAGAGTGTCGGAGACAGAACGGAGCCCTGGGGCACATCAGCGTCTTGAAACCATTCAAGACAACTTGAATTGAACGTTCCGAAAAGTAATTTCTAATCCACTGAAGAAGAGAGTCGTCGATCCCAAAAGCACGCATTTTCGACAGAAGAGCCTGATGTCAAACTCTGTCAACTGACTTAGCAATATCAAGTGCAACTATCGTCAGATTAATGTACGCTTTGGTTCCACTTTTCGGTGAGACATGCCTTCAGATCACCAGTGGACCGGTTGCTACGAAAACCATATTGCCGGTCATTAAGAAGTTTTCGCGTTTCGAGAGTTTATCAGCGTTTCTATGGCCTTGAGAAGAAGGGGTGTAAATGCAATGTGTTTATATGAGGAGGGAGAGGAAGGTTCCCCTTTTTTAGGGACGGGCTGGGCAAATGCTCTTTTCCATCTGTTCGGAATCTGGACCAGCGGGTACGTGAATGTTAAGATCTTTAAAACCTTTGCTACTACAGGAGTGTGAAAGTGGATTTGTTCCATTGAAGATTCGACGAACTCAAGTGTAGGCGGAGACAAAGTATTGTACAATCCGCGAGTGTTGAGCTGGTCGCAAAGTGTGCAGCAAGCAGATTGACCTTGTCCAAAAAGCTGACAGCTGAAATGCTCTTTGTTCTTTTGCAATATTGGAATTCGAGGTTTTTTTGTATTGCGAAATTTCATCTGAAGGTCATGTGGTGTATCCTTTTTGACTCTTATCAATGTAAATATATGATTGCTCTACAGAAGCAGTATTCAAATATTTTAGTTTCGACGCTGAGGTGGTTCTGCTTGGTTTGTTCACTCGAGAATCCTGAAATCTATCAGAGGCAAGTTTGCGTGATTCCTATGATGAGAGCAGTACTGATATACATAGCAACTTTAATATCAATGTCGCGATTGTTCTACACGTGTAGAATACAGCTTGTATATCGTCGGCTCACCTAAACATAGTCTGGGGGCATGTTGCCTCTCAAATGATACACATCTAACATTGACGTGGGCCATGTACCAAACTACATTGCTCACAAAGCATTTACAATAAACATATCAAATTGCAGGGCCCTTTAGCTGCAGTAGATATCTACCATCGTTTTGTAATCAGCAGATCTATCTGTTTTCTGTCGTTACTGCCTTGCTTAGATGAGTTAATTCTAGCATCTGCGAGTACTAATGGGTCTAATTAGTTTATGAGGACCTCTGCTTAGTCTACGTTGGGTTCTACTCAGTCAATGTGAGTCTCTACTCGGATGGCTATAGCAGCTCTTCTTCTCAAGTTGCGGGAATTCTTTGTCCACTAGTCTGCATAATGATTTTCTTGGTCAGACGTCTATTCTGCCATTTAGCCTTAACCGATTCCATTGCATAGGATCGTTGGCTATGAAACTATCACGTTTTTAGAAAATGTGTTCAGCCCTCTTCCTTCGGTGGATTGTTGTACTTATTGGTTTCCGTTCTCTGATGAAATCTTTTATTAGTGACATAGTTGGACTAGGAGATATGTAGGATGTCGCTTATGCGCTTGGGAATAAATGATCGTGGTGCTGACTCTCCAAGTGATTCGAAATATATCATACTGAACCCAACATTGGAGCGCAATAGCTCCAATATGACGCGCAATAGCTCCAATATGACGCGCAATAGCTCCAATATGACGCGCAATAGCTCCAATATGACGCGCAATAGCTCCAATATGACGCGCAATAGCTCCAATATGACGCGCAATAGCTCAGAGGATTTGCACAGACCACGAGCGAATTAAATCTAGAGAGAAATGAAAGAGGGACACTGATATACTTTGGTTTTGAATGTTTGCAGGTTACGATAACTATATATAGCAGGTTGTATCACTTAAAGGTTAGGTTAGGTTGCAGGGATGACACCTCCTCATATTTTGCTACCTTACGCCTAGCGTTACGTAGCAAAACACTTGCCCTTTTTTGTGTGTTCTTCGCATTTTTAGCAGCGGTGATGGAGATGGCAGGCACAGCGGTTGAGCCACTTTTTCACCACTGCAGCCTTGCCCTTATTTCTTTGCGTCTTGGAGGTAGCTTCGGCTGCGGATGTTCCAGCTGCATTGGCTACCCCTTCAACCGAGGTTCTGCTCTGTGCTGTGTTATTACCAGCCTGCTCACCGTTGACATTGCTTTCCTTAATGAATATTTTTTCAAACACCGCGCTGTCGTTACCCATAAGCTCCGCTTCACTTCCATTGCCCATACAAAGAGAGAGATGGATGAAGTCCGCCTTCACTCACCTCTAACTCTTCCTGGACACGAATTGTCTGTATTGTGTTTTGTATTTTGTTTGATTTTTGTTCTTTCATTAAAAATTAAATCTGGTTCCCACGAGTAGGGCCGGAAATAAAAGGTCAGCCCTGGCAGAACCTACCTGCGGAAGGCTAAGTAAAGGGTCTTTCATTTAGCGCTTCCTATGTTTAAATTTAAATAAAACAAGTGTTTGTGAGATATCATCGAATTTTTTTATTCGTTTGAAAGGCCTATCGATGCCATTATGTACGGAATACGAGTATAACATCGTTCAAAAGTCCGCCGCGGCTTCTTTGGGTGGCGCGCATCCGAAATGTCCAATTTTCCATGATTCTGGCGCATAAATCAGGCTGAATTTGACCGATGGCATAGGTTATGTTGGCTTTGAAGGCCACTGTGGTTTGTGGCTTATTCGCATAGACCTGTGACTTCAGAAAACCCCGCAAGAAAAAGTCTAACGGGGTCAAATCGCACGATTTCGGTGGCCAGTTCACATCACACGAATCGCTGGTGCAGAATTTCTAATGTGGCATGAGCTGTTTGACACCTAGCGCCGTCCTGTAGAAACTATATGTCGTTGGTGTCCATATCATCCTATTCAGACCAAAAGAAGTTGGTAATCATCGACCTATGGCGCTCGCAGTTGACGGTGATGGCCTGGCCAACGTCGTTCGCAAAGAAATATGGACCGAAGACGCCGCCAGCTCAAAATCCACACCAGACAGTGACTTTTTCGGGATGCGTTGGACGCCCTTGGATCTCATGTGGATTGGTATCGTCCCAAATCCGACAATTTTGTTTGTTGATGTACCCATTCATCCAGAAATGGGTCTCATCGCTGAAGTCGCCAAGCTGTGGTGTGCAAAACGCCGAGTTCTTGTGAGCGACGCGAGATCGACTGCCTCGGATTCTCGTGCACACTCTCACGGATAGCGGCGTTTGCTAACCCAGTGGACTCAAATTTATCCACTACACTGCGAATAGTCCTCTCGGTAGGACGATATGGCGCCCGTAAAGTAGGCGAAGCGTGCGGAACGTTGCCCGAACAGAACACCCATTTTGATAAAATATTATCATTTGCACGTTTTGTTGAACTCTATGTCCGTCCAAAGTGATTTGGCAAAACAGACAGCCAATTTGACAGGTGTAGCATCAACAATATAGCCGTGAACAAGTGTTAAAGTTCGGAAGTCTCTATTGGAAGACCGTGTATAACATTCTTCGGCACGGTTTGCTATATGTTCACACCACCACTGAAATCAGTTTTGGCAGTTCTTAGTTCGCCATTCCCCAGCCGACCGTAGACTTTGCGATTTAAGCCTCTGCGCCGGCGTCATTGAAGATGACGCTCGCGTCAAAGTGTCTGCCGCGGGGAGGTTCAGTGCATGAAAGTAGCTTTAATTTTTTTTTCAATTTCAATTTATTTGATTACTAAAAAGTGGGGCATAAGTAATGTTATAAAGTAAATTCGCTGCCATTTTATTATAAATGAAAGAAATTGGCTTGTGTTTTCACGAAAAGTTTACTTGAAGGCGTAAAATTGATAACATTAAGTTGGAGGCATGATATCGCTGAAATGACCACCTCCTGAGTTGATGCATATTTGTGCTCGTTTTACGGCTACACATTGATGATTTCTTCTTCAATGTTAGCTTTCAAGACTTGCTGGGTTTGTGATTTGATGTGGTAAATATGAAATTTAAAAAATTGTATAAGGAAAAAGTCTGACGTCATCAGATCTGGAAATCGGGAGATCATACGCACTGAAAATTAGTGATTCAAAATCTCCATCGTTGCCCTACCTGTGTCAGTGGTTGCTCTGTCCTGTTGGAACCAACAATTCTCGAGACCCAATTCAGCACCTTGCGGCACAAAAAAAACTATTTTAATACATCTGTATGGAGCACTCACCAGTTACGGATGAGATGGTGCCGTCGTGGTTACTGCAAATGGCGAACCAAACACTCACTCTCCGTACTGCAGAAACGCAAATTTTGTTTATTCACATAACCGCTTATGTGGAAATGGGGTTCGTCGGCCATTATGATTTTGGATACGAAATCATTCTCTTTTTGGACCAGGTTTAATAGAGCATGGGAGTAAGTTAACCTCACTTGACCGCCAGCAGGCAGAAATTGGTGAATGGTTTGCACTTTATAATTTAACATCTTCATGTCTTTCTGCAAATCTCGACGCAACAAACGTCTGCTGATGCCAAATTGTGTGCATCGCTATCTCGTCGAAGTTTGTGGACCCTCTCGGACGTCCTCGGTCACAGCAGTGATATTCTTGGTCGAACGAGTAATACGGGGTCGGCCACTTCTTGTTGCATTTCCAGTGGACGCAGTTTGCACGAGATGCTCAGCCAAATCTTTAATTCCAAATACTTTGAAGGAGCTCATATAGGAAATTTGGCGTGCTGTACGCCCTTCTTCTGACGTTCAATTATTTCCAATAGGATATTATAGTGTTGCCATTTTCTCCTCCCGCGCTTGTAAGTTATCTGTGGCTAACACGGCGTGGTAAAATAAGCGCAATTGATGTGTTGTAATAGCTATAGTACTGAAAATTTATTATTTAGTGCAAAACTATAGCAGAATTCGTTACCTAAACTAAAGTAATCCATTGATATAGCCCCAGGATTCCAATTCAATGGCCGGTTTCTGGGTTTGACTTCATTTCGCAATATTACATGATTTTGTTTTCTAAGGTCAACAGAGTTATTTAAGTGTATATCATGGCACACAAGTTAGGCAAACCCCTGCATAGGCTATGGCAAACCAGCCATCTGTATCTTTTATTCCAATTTCATTTTCCCTAGACAAATAGAAGACAAATCTCTTCAGTATAATTGAAGCATTTCCCACCGTCACCGGACCTGCTTCCGCCCTTTTAAAAGGTTAACCACACAACGCATATATTTGCTCACAGTTTCCGCCCACCATTCTCGGATTTAATTTTCCTTTCGCGAATTTTCTCACACTTTTTTAAAAATGGAAATTTTTCAAATTACCAAAAAAACAAAAAAAAAAAAAAACAAACAAAACAAAAGAGATACCACAAACCAAGATCCACCACAACAATTGAGTGTAAGAATAAATTAAATTATGTCACACTACGGGCACTTTTAATAGAGACAGTTTGGAGGGGCGGCTGACCAGGGAACCAACCGACCCATCAACCGACCCCGCCCTCATCATTGTATCACATTCAACAAAAAAAAAAAAAAAAGTGAAATTTGTTTAGTTGGTGGGTGATTGCTTTCGCTTTTAGCGTACTCGTTGCTCATGCATGGGGCGGAAATGAGAGGAGAATTGTGTAAAATTGACAAATGATTGTATTTATTAATTTTTTTTTTGTTGATGGAGACGACCACATTGCAGACATCGTCACCAAATTCTTCATTTGTCATTGTCTTATGACTAAAGGGAAGTATCTTTAAACTTTTAATTCCCGCGATCAGTCAACTTGGCATTAATATTCACCACATGTGAATTTAACGTCTTAAGCCATTGTACGTGGAACAGATACTTACGTACTTGCCAATTACTGACACAAATGAATCCCCTAGGCAACAGCTGATAATAAATTGAGCGAACTTGGTGGTCACACCTTATTTCTCAAAAGACCCAAAATTACAAATTCAAACATTCGATTATAAATCTAAGCCTCAGGTAAATAAAAATGTGATACAATGTGACAAACAACTAGGCCATTGTTCTCCTTGTATGTTTCTTTGACTTACATTTCTGAGACTTTCGTGGAGAGATGAGTAAGTGCTACACCACCCACAATTCAGAGCCGAGCCTCAAACAAGGCTCATTGAATTCACCCTACCCTACAAGCCTTACCTCCTCGAAAAAATCTTGGAAGTAAGGGGGCTCAACTAAACCTTGCAGCTTGGCTGTCGCTACAGATACAGACACTTTTCGATTTTCACCGATACTTCACAATATACGAGTATGCATGAAAGACAAATGCAAGTTTTTCTAATGAGAAAGTCAAGACACCAGAACCGCCGCGTCTTAGATCGATTTGGGACCAAGGAAGACTCGAAAGCAGTGCCCCGCACACTATGGCCATGCAGGAGTTAAAGAGTAGTTAGATCCCGTCGAAGATATGGCGGGACGGACCCACCCTGCGGCATCTAACGTCTCGGGACCTATCTAAGGATCTTACAGGGTGCGGTAGAACCAATTGAGCAGTTTGGAGGGGCAGGTGTTCGGGCGGTGGTGGGGGTAGGCAGCTGCACTAGATCTCCTTTTGTTCTGTCGGCATCCCCATTTAGTAGCAAATATGGTTTGGACCGGAGTACATCGTGGCTTTGCCGTGCGTGAGTTTTATGAAAACAACCGATCTGTGATTGCGACGCAAACAGCTTTTCGGCAACGCTTTAACATTCCGCTCTATGCTGTTTCTACTCCTACACAATTCAGTCCTGGATTCGGTAGTTGGAGGAAACTGGTATCACACTAAGAATAGATAGAAGATCCACCAGAAACACCAGAAAGCTAGTGGAGCTAGTGAGAGCTGCACTCGACCAATCGCCAAAACGTTCTGCTCGAACGCACGCTATTGCATTGGGGGTTTCAGAACGCAGTTTGAGGGGGATTCTGCATTTAGATTTGAATTTCTATCCCTTCTAAATAATGGTGGTTCAAGAATTGAACCTAGTAGACTACGCCAACCGCCAAATAGGGGTGAGGAAATGCTTGCAGCGATCTTCAGCAGCGACGAGGCACATTTTCACGTAAGCGGGACTGTGAATAAACAAAATTTTCGCTACTAGGCTGAAAATAACCCCCGAATTGTTCACGAAAGACCGCTACATTCTCCTAAACTAACGGTGTAGTGTGCCGTACCACAATTTGGTGTTATTGACCCGTATTTCTTTGAAGAGGGAGGCGTGACCATGACCGTGAATTCCGGGCGTTATGTTTCAATGTTACAACATTTTCTGCAGCCCCGACTGGAAGAGGGATTAAGGGATGTTTGATTCCAACAGAGTGGGGCTACAGCCCACACAACCCGAAATTCTCAAAATGCTTTAAGAAACATATTTCCCGGACGTCTAGCGTCTTTGAAAGGTGACGTGGGGTGGCCTACGCGGTCGCCGGATTTAAGCATATGAGACTTCTTTCTTTAGAGATATCTTAAGGAAAAAATGTTTAAACGTCGCCTCCAAAACCTTCTAGAGCTAAGGGAGCGAATTTTTGAAGAAGTGAGCGCAATACCCCTCGAAATGTGTCAACGGGCTGTTCAAAACTTTAGAAATCGGCTCCAGCCGATTGAAATTAATATTTGTATTTTTTTTTTTTTAAATTTATAACAAATTTTAATTTCCTTTCCCTTGGGTAGCATCTTGAAAATCACTGGCTTTAGATGAAATCCCCTGTCTTTTTTTTTTGTTTGTAAATCCAAGTGTCGTATGACTTGGATTTGGCCAGAAGCACAAGAATGATGTTCCACAGGAACTTCATGAGTAGACCCTTACTCATGCAGACTAAAATGTCAAGTCCAACACAGGGCTCACAACCCTATTCGGAAAAGATTAAAAAGATGTAACGAACCAACAAATGGCTTCGAATAAAAATGGATGCAACTCTGGCAAACGTTTAAAGGACAACGACCTTCGGATCAGCACACGGAAAGTTCGAATCCATAACAGGCCACATTCAGCTGAACTATTAGCAGAGGCGCATTACTGCCATCCATGAAGTGCGATGCGGATTTGCCATATGCGGCGGACTTTGGCAAGAAATCTTGAGCTTTCGACAAGTGAGCGAGCGTTTTATTACAATCCGCATGAAAGCTAAATTTTCTAACATAAGTCTAATATGCGCCCATGCCCTTATTGAAGACAAGAAAGTTTCTACAAGTTCTTAAGTAAGACATATGACTAATGCTAGAACGATTAGTACGATTTTCACGCCAAGAAAAGAAGGGAGGGCATCTTTGGTAGGACAGCTAATAAGCACGACATGACACCAGGTGTGGCAACGAGCTTAGGATTATAGAATTGGCGGCGTGAGGAAATATCACTATAGTAAGCAAACGGTTTCCTCATCTCAACATAAACAACGGGACATGATGGTCATAGGATCATGAAACGCTAAATAAAATTGATCACATTGCGATCGACGTAAGGCGTGCCTCCAGTAGTTTGAACGTTCGAACCTTCCGGACAGCCAACATTGACTCGACCCAGCACCTTTGTTCAGGCAAGGTGCGAATGTGGATTTCCCAAGCACCACAACAAAGAAAAACTACTGCGAAAAGATAAAATGTAAAAAAGCTGCAATCGCAACAATCCGCCAGAATCTTCGCCGAACTGGTATCCCGAAATCTCTCAACAAGTCCTATGCCGCCAACATAAAATACCAAAGATCAGTCTGTGGCAACTCTTCCAAGAGAGACGCCGCAACTGATGAGCTGAGTTTCACCTAAGCACCACCAAGAAATCCCTGGTTTGATGAAGAAGAGACGGGATAAACATCGGCTTCTCCATAATAGTTAAAACGAATGTATCAAGGTAGGAAGACTCTTACAGAAACCTGTAGAGTTGAAGAAGGAAGCCTTGTGGTTTCTGCGGTCAGCACTACGGCGGAGAATCAAAACATGCCGCAGTCATGTAGAATAGGGTATTCAACTTAGACGAAGATAGCCAAAACGACGGTCCACCCGACCAGAACGAAGTACGGATAACAATATCTAAGCAAAGTTCCAACAAATCAGTTGGATCCGACGACTTACAGGCCGAGGTATTCAAATCTGCTGGAAATGACTTGGTGTAGAGCATGCACCAGCTAATTTCTGAGATCTTGTCAAAAGAGTGTATGCCTGATAAATGGAATCTCCCCACCGTATGCCCGATCCACAAAATAGAAGACTCCCTGAACTCTGCGCCAATTATAGAGGTGTACGTTGGATCAGATACAAGATCTGATCTCACAGCTACAGCGAAGCCGAGCCATAGGTTGCCTCCCTTGCCAACATTTAAACCATCCCGCCTCACACCTCCATCCCACAACATCAGTCTTATTTTTTACTATCAGAATGTAAGAGGTCTTCGCTCTAAAACCAATGCTGTTGTACCCAATTCACATGACCTTCCCTTTGATATTTACGCCCTGACTGAAACCAATCTGATTCCCGACATAAAGAATCAGATCTCGTGATGACGATCCTATCCGCCCAAATGATGATTTCCCTTCTCGGGGCGTCCACAACATCCTTAACCTCTAAAGTCGACTTTGTAGCAATAAAAATATTGCTCCCCTTCAAGTCCCTTTACATTGCTACATCCTACCAGCTCCACCTATTGAATCCTACCAACTTGCGATCGACCAGTTAATTAACCTGTCTGACTCTATTGACGATATCCTTATTTCCGGCAACTTTAATCTTCCTCAGCTACAGTGGACTCCATCAGATGATCAATCGTTTTTCATCGCTTTAAATGCCAACTCAGCTAAGGAATGCCTCTTCTTAGATCGCTTAACAGACTTAAGTCTATGCCAAGTCAGCGGTATATCCAACTCAGTGGGCAGCAATTAGACCTTAGACAACAGATTCAATTAACTCCTCAGTCCTCTATCTCATCCAAACAATTGACAACTACCACCCTCTCCTTCTTCTTTGGTTTTTTCATAACTCTTCCCCCACAACTCTCTCTTCCTACTATTTTCAAACAGCAAACTTTCACAAAATCGGTTACTATATCACCAGATCCCACTTTATAGAGAAATGTTTAATTCTTTTGCCCTTTATGTTCCGTTTTCCCGCCCTAAAACATCATATACTAGCCCTCCCTAGTATAATCGCAAGATTCGTTCCTTACGAAATAAGAGAAACAAGCTAAGGGCTGTTTTCCTTCGCACCAGATTCAACTCTCTTGGCACTTATCTTCATTTCATCGAACTTTAGGATTCCCTTTTCCAGCGCTACTTTAACAATGCCAAAGTCTACCTTATAAACGACCTTCCCATTTGTTAACTACAAAAGAAAGTCCGATGGTTACCCTCCTTCCCTCTCTTTACACAACAAGTCATCCACCGATCCACTTACCACTGCCCACCTACGTGCCATCTTTTTCAAGCAATCCTTCTCCAACGACTCCTTTGTATCAGATCCATCCCATTTTAATTACCTATTGAAATTCTCCAATGGCCCACTGCTCCCTCGCACCTTAGACCCGTCTTATATCGAATAAAATTTACACCAACTTGATGGCGAATTCACACCCGTCTCCGTGCCATATTTCTTAAAAAATGTTCTTCCTCTCTTTGCCTTGCCTTTTCTAATCTCTTTCGTCTATCCCTTTCACAAGGAGAATTTCCTCAGACTTGGTAAACCTCTTTCAAAATAATATACTATCGCTCAATCGCTAAACTCTCCCATATACCCAAACTCTCCCATATACTCCTCGAAAGTATTTTCTATGAAGCTCTAAGCTTCTAATGCAAATCACTTATTTCCCCTAGACAACATGGCTTCCTGAACGGTAGGTCAACTACCACAAATCTCGTTGAATTCGTATCCTTTGCCCTCTCTGCCCTAGAGAATGGTAACGAAGTCCATGTATTTGCAACTGATTTTAGCTAGGCCTTCGATAAAAAAAATCTCTCATCGATTAATACTCTTCAAATTGTCTGCCCTCGGCTCGTTAAAATGGATATCCTCTTACGTCGAAAACCGTTTTTAGAGTGCTCGTTTTAGATCAGCCCACTCGGCTCCATTTTTGGGCACCTCTGGAGTTCCATAAGGCAGCCATCTCGACCCCCTTCTTTTTCTATTAACCATAAATGATCTTGATAGGATCATCAAATACTCGTCTGTCTGCCTTTATTCCGACGATACCAAATTTTTCAAAACCATTTCCTCTCCCCATGGTTCCTTCCTCCTTCAACAAGACCTTGATACTTTTTCGATCTGGTGCCTCAAAAATTGTTTGGAACTTAATACTCGTATACCCAAATGCCAATCAATGACCTTTTCACATAAGCGGCACCAACCTCGTCCCCGATTCTACCTTCTCCACAACCAACCTATCTCCTCCATTCAATCACTTCGCAACCTCGGCATTTTGTGTGATAGAGAGCTCAACTTCCGTTTACAAATGCAAAGCCAACTCTGCACTAGGTTTTGTAAAACGTGGTCCAAAGAATTCACCAACCCATACGTGACCAGGTCCCTCTTATAACTTTTGTTCGCCCCGTCTGCCAGTCAAGTGTTCTTATCTCGAGAATCGAAAGCATCCAGCGCCTGCCAAGTATGTCCTGGAACGATCCTTTTTTTCTGCCCCGCTATCAAAACCGTCTCAACCTTTCTAACTTAAACACCCTTGAGGAACTTCTCTTCACCACTCCAACCAACCTTAGTTTTAAGTTTAAGTTTAAGTTTAATTTTAAGTTATGGAATAACTGGGCGCCTTCGCCCCTACAAAAATTAAATTAAAGCTAACTTAATTTAAAAAGTAAATTTTATGCAATTTAATTCCTCATGGAATTAAATTCATCCCTGGTGTCAGTTTAAAATGCAACAGAAACTTTAATTGATTGTAAAAAAATAGAAAACCATTTTACTCATCTATTTACGAGTATGTGGGTCGAAATCCGCGGTATTAAAATTTTATTCCACAAAATCCGCTATTCCATTCGTAGGCTTTCCTGTTACGAAATCAATTAAAAATCTGTTACTCATTAATAATTGACATCTTAACCCTTTTTACTATGATAGTTTTTTTTTTAACCTCCACATCGATGACAAATTATCGTTTACATTTAATTTCTACGTCATTGCATGCTTAAAATGTTAAAAAATTGGCATATTCCACAATACGCCAAAGTCCTGCCGCTGCGGTAACCAACTCATTCTGTCAACACGCCTCTCCGCTTGAATCGAACACCATAAAAGATTGCTTGTCAGTACTCTCCCTAAGCCTTTCATTAAAATCGCCCCCTGAATCACTTCCACCTGGGCATAAATAATCACCTAATGTCCCACCAACGAAGTGTGACTAATTAAGATATCGAAGCCTAAATCGATAAACGATAAATTACAAATCACATATGGCGGCTGACCCAACCGAACCACACCAATTGGCTTGTTCTTTAGACTCTGCCTACATTGTGGGATTTTCGTTTGTGCGCTATGTTTTCTGAGTGTCAACGTTATTTCTCACTCATACACAAGCCTAGCTAACGTTTACGATATCAAAGTATCGAAGTAATTAATCGATTTCTTGGAAAATGCAAAACATGTGTCGTCGGACTATTACGAAATGTTCAGCGACAACTCGTCGATGATTGAAGGATAATGTCGTACTCGGCACGAATTGGTGGCAAGAAACTTGATTCGTCGACTTCCGTGACCCGCTTAACTCACCATGTAATCGACGCGCGATATCGATTACTCAACATGTTTACTGTAGCAATGCAGGTGCCTTTTAACTGATCAAACACGAACGACTTCGAGTTATCGTTCCCTTTCGATGGCCTTTTTTGGCAGGTACTCGTATCTTCGAATCGAAGTGTCAACTGAACTGTGACAGTTTAGTTCGTATTTTCGAAAACTAAGCACGTTTCGCAAATAACAGTAAAGAAGAAGACCAACAAGTAAAAAGAACGGGAAAATTCAAATCAGCATGCGGTAACAATGGGCTTTTCTCTGCATTTGCTTGAAACAATTTTTTTTTTGGTTTTTTTTTGACATTTACCAGACAAATGATGGGTTGGACAGTGTTTCGTCTTGACACTTGGGGGAATTACTCGTTGGGTATGTGTGCTTGGCCAGTTGTCAGTGGAACTCATTCAGGGTACTAAACAGCGGTTTAGTGCGTTCGCTTTCACTGATCGGTGCCGCTGCCGCTGTCGCTGTTGACTTTGGTGTTGAGACATTTAAGCTAATTTGTATGAGAAATTCCTTGACATATCGCGCGTCCCATTGATTGCATGTTCGGAACGGATATGCTAATGTCAAAAATACGTTCTGCAAACAGTTGGGGTTATTGTTGCCAAAACAGTGGTCTGCCTTCTTTTTTATGGCATTTTCGCCAATGTTTTCACTTTCGTTTGGGAGGAGAATCAGATTGAGACGTTATATGTGCACCGACTGTGGGAACGATGACTGGGCGGGAAAGAATTGCTGAAAAATGTCCATTAGAGGGTGTTAAGAGAGCAGTGTGCTAGGTTGATTTATTGAAGTGTGAACGGCGGTTTATTCGGTTATTTGTTTTAATCCAGACAAAGAGCCGACGAAATATGAATTAGAAGACGTTTAGCATATTTGACTCTTTTGAGTAGCATTCTCGATAAGGGAAATAGTTTCGAAATTCCTTCAACAATAGGCGTATGATGAATCTCACTTCATTCGATCATAGTTTCTCAGAGGTGGCTATATATTTTTGCGAAAAAAGTGCTTTCGACACTACATAACAGAAAATGCGCTGCAAGAGAAAAGGCAATTGACTTCGACGAAACACTCACGCTTTATGGTCAGAAGGATTGGTTTGCAGTAGTTAATGGTACGATCTAAATTAGATACACGAAAGGCAACTAATCAAGAACGTGCAACTAAATTCGTCACGTTATGATAAGCAATCAGAAATCGTAAGTACGAACCGTTGCCACAATATCGTCGCAGGCCACTATTTTGTTGCAGCCGAGCTAAGCTTTTAATGGGAATGGAGAAACCACTGATATGACTGCAAACAAAGTCAGTTTTATAAAAAGACATGATAGTTAGATAGAGTGATAGTTCAACAATCAACTTGTCTTGAGAGCAACCGGCCGGTAAAATAAAAAATACAAATGCGGGTGTAGATAGCCGGTTGGCAGAGTCGTTCCGGGCATTGAAGACAAAGTGCTTTAGACCTTATATGGTCCGGTGAACTGAATAGATCTACCCAATCCACAATAAAGACTGAGAAAAGAAAGATTCCGTAATCTTTACAAACTTACTAACGTACTAACTTGGGTGGCGCTCGAATACAGGCATAACCTGGACCTCAATGTATGTACAAGCCTCTCCAGCTGGCACAAGCCGCCTCCACTGCCGCACATCAAGTTGGCTGAAGTCGCCTTCCACTTGTGGGCGCCACTTTAGATGGGGTGATCTACTACTGCGTTGTCCCTTAGGATTAGAACCGAATAGTTTTTAGGTCGGAGCTGTGAAATTCATTCGCTTTACATGGCCCAAGCATCTCAGACGTTGGATCTGTAGACCGATATCGGTGTGCAACCCATACAGTTCGTGGTTGGATCTGCTCCTTCATTCCCCGGAATCGACAACCACACGCAACATGTTTCCCTCGAAACGGCCAAGTGCTTCTTCATCCGATTTCGACAAGGACCAAGCTCCTGCGTCTTAGAGCAAGACCGAGATTATAAGGGTCTTGTATAAATCCAGTTTGGTCTAACACGAGAGGACTCTGGTAAGAGCAATTCTGCGTCTGATTTCCCCACTGATGTCATTGTTACTTGTAGAGCCAAAGTAGATGAAGTCCTTAACTACCTCGAAGTTATAGTTGCCAATGGTGGCGTACTGACCATGCCATTGAAAATATACGAGTACATCCTTTTCTGATGACAGTATGTAATTTGTTTTGGTCTCGTATACGGTCAGAGCCATTTTAGCCGCTTCCCCCTCAGTATTCACGAAAGCTTCTTTGACGACTCGCCGCTGTGTTTGTCCAATCATGTCAAGTCATCCGCGTACCCAAGTAATTGTGTGGACTCATATTCGTAGGAGATCGTGCCTCTTTGTTGACCAGTGAGTTTTGTACGATTCTTTCTCTAGGTTGATTTTAAAAAAGGAGCACGTCGCCTTATCGGAAGTCGTTCTTGACATTGCAGGTCTCTGTTTATTCAATAATACAAATAAATTTGTCCAGGATTTTACGCTGGGGTACTATGTCCATGCGGAGTTTTTTGTCAACAGAACGCGGTGTACCGAGTTCCCATGCGGGTACTTACCATCTTGGTACTTACCGCGTCCAACACTACATGATTTTGGTGATCTAGTGGGAACCGATGCTTTCAGTGTGGCGAGGCCGTTGACTCTGTTAATTCTTTACCGACCTTGATGGAACGGCGAGAACTCTCTGTAGTCATCCAGATGCACGGTGTCTTATGCGGCTTTGAAGTCGACAGATGGTAAGTGTCGATGTGAAATTCCTGGGTCTTTTCCAAGAACTGCAGTAGTGTGAATATTTGAGCGAATGGCGGACTTTTTGGCCCGAATCTCATTGCTTGGACCAACCTCATGTATTTAGCAGACTCATCCCTCTATAGATCCAGTTGAAAGGATCTCCTTTCTTATGGGTCAAACAAATGATGCTGAGATTCTATGCTTCGAGCATAATTTCCTCTGACCAAACCTCTAGGTCTTCTATAGATATTTCCAGTACCTCAGCAGGCTTAAGCTTCAATATAGGTACCTTGGCTTCATCTAGGTCAGCGGAACGGATTTCTCTATTGTCTTCATCCAGGTTGAATGGTTCATTTTGCCTTACGACAGTCGGGAACAGTGGGCTCACGTCTAATTACACAGGCTACCCCTTTTCAGTGACAGAGCCCCTCGAACTTCGGTTACACCCTAACTTGTAGAGCTCCCTTGTGGGAGCATCATGGTAGTTGTAGTTTAAAACTAAAGTCGCAGGGAAAGTTTTTCGACTGTGTTGAATAAACCAAAAATGTAGGAAGTACTATAGGATGCTGTGACCTTAAAACTGGCGGAGGTTTTGGGTAGGCCTAATCCTTGACAAAAACGGAAGTTTAACCGACACGATGACTTCGAAATAGTACTGGTCTGAATGGGGTTTCCCCAGAATGATAAAAATATCGAGAATTGGGATTATTCGCCATTGAAGATCAGGGCGGTGATTGACGCACTTTAATCCCGAGTGTAATGGAATACCGTGGGTTTAAGCCAATAATGGCAGGTTCCCAAGTTTGCAGAAGTAGTCCTTCCATGTTCTCACACGATGGCGACTCTACTGTTGGTTGTATTCGTACATGTTCATCTTTGCCGGCTTCAATCCTGGTTTTATAGCCCGTGCATTCTCATTTTATTCACTGATAAAAGTATCGAACATTATTTCTGTAGAAATATCTGTCCTCTATGCCCTTTCCTGATTTTCGTAGAGCTCACGAGTAGTTCTGGCCCTACAATGCAGTGCAGCCTTATTTGCTTCCAGTTTCGCTATATGTTCCATTGTCTACATTCATCGTCAAACCGGAGGTGTTTTTGTGATGGCGTTTTGAAACCAATCACATTAGAAGCAGCTTCTCTGATAGAATGTTGACAGCATCCGCATTGGGGTTCTATGGTTTGTATTAATTTTTGAAAGTCTAAGCGGAAGGTTTACGTGGCGAGAGCTTAAAAATGTTTGCCTACTTCTGCCCCGAATAACAAATTCTTATCCACATAATCGTTGCCTTTCTTCTTTGTAGCAGTTGCCATAGTAGATGTCGTGGTATTTTCATCCGCTTTTGCCGGCCTTTCCCATTACATTTTATAGTAGTCTAGGACTCCGCGAGTTATTCCGCGGCAAGCGGTTTGTTAAGGAGGATCGTAAACAGTATATCCATCTATATTCAAGGCTGTTGGTTGTCTCGGAACTGTGCGAAAATTACCCCACCCGCAACCTTCGACAATGCCTTTAATAAAACGCCTGGACGAGAGGCCCGGTTAAACACTCAGATGCCAGTAGCCTGATTGAGATGATGGGAGCTGCCGTTGGTCTATTCAGAGTTCTTACTTCGCCATCTTTACTGGGTCCCGGCAAAACCATGGACGTATACGTCTAACTAACACTGAAGGGGGAGTGCCCTAAGTTGCTTAAACTGACTTGAGCCGTGGATGTCGCCGTTGACCTAAATAGGAGACTCTTCCCCCTTCCGATGAAGCAAAAGTGGTCTAGTAAGAAAACTCCCTCCCTCCCCTCATCAGCAGTCGCCAGGGGTAGGCTCCCAGGGTTCACCAAGTGGAGGAGAGAGAATGACATAATGGGCAGAGGCTTAAGGGTCGAAGTGTCAATTTGGCGATGCCCAGTGTTGTAACTATATCTATACATCAACTGTGCTTATTTTACCTCCAAGTGGTAACCATTGGGTACTAGACGATGTCCATCCTTACTCGACTTGCCAAACTTATAAGCGCGAGTGCTGACCAGTAAACAAAAATAGCAACACTGTAAACGAGACAGGGGATGAATTCCCCAGATGGAATCAAGGCTGAAGAAAAATCCCGAAACAAAGCAAATAAGACCTTATCTGCGCTACTCCGAAATATTTTGAGTTCAGGCCGGTAAAATTTTGAGTCTAAGTCAGGGTCTTGGAAAAGAGATGGTGGCGGATGAGCCTGTAATGGACCATTGGCAGCGCTCACATCCCCAAATAGATTACTGGCTTCGGTCTAACCGACCCCTCATCCTACGGGTATCTATAATGCAACTGGTCCTCCAGGTTGGGACTTATGCCATACGAGTAACTGCTCGCCATTGAAAAAATAAATTGAGTTACAGAGCAACAAGGAGCCTCGGATATGGGCGGATCTGCTTTTGACAACTACAGCAGACGGAATAAGGACAACGAACTTCGGATCTGTGCGTGGAATGTTAGGCCCCTTAATAGGTCACATGCAGTCGAACAATTAGCGAAGGCCTTGAGCTGCTGCAAAGCGGATGCTACCGCCATCCAAGAAATGCAATGGGTTGGGCCGGGCAAAAAGAGGATGAAAAACTGCGACATCTATTGTTAAATGCAACCTTAGACAAGAAGTCTTGATTTTCCGGCATGTGAACGAGTGCTTTGCAACAACCCGTATTAAGGCTAAATTTGGCAATATTAGCCTTATATGCGCGCACGCCCCACAGAGGAGAAATATGACGACACCAAGGATAGCTTCTACAAGCTCTGGAACAAGACCTACGAATAGTGCCCTACCTATGGCATTAAAATTGTCCTCTGCGATTTTAATGCAAAGCCAGGAAGAGCGGTAGTACTGTATTTGGTAGCACTGTCGAAAGATATAGCCTCCGATAACAGATGCAGTCTAACGTCGTAACTAGAACATGGTTATCGCATCTCGATATCCGTAATGGGACTTGGTGATCTCCTGATCAATCAACCGTCAAACGATCGACGCAAAGCACTGATACAGTATTATGAACATTCCAAGGGACCAAAATCGACTCGGGCCATTACCTTGTTGTAGCCAAAGTACGGATGCGTATATCCCGAATATCGTAATAGGAAGCTTGATACCCTTGATATGATACCTTTTTACTGTTGCCTGGGCGCGGGCGGAAAGATAGAAGGAGGAGAAAGGAAAGCATTGTTTGTGATGTAGTGGTTTGAAACTCAGGTGTGTTTGGTTTCGATATTGACTCTCCAGGGGTCGGAGTCCAAATAGGACGGAGAGATTTTCTTCACTCGGAGTGATTCAGGTTGTGAATTTTAATGGTTGTTTTGTGCTTGAAAGCCCTACAACATCCAAATCTACATGTCAGTGTTATGCCTTCACACGCAGATTTTTCTGACTGAGTTCCAATTACACAAATGAAAACTTTGTCGTGGCTAGGATTCGAACCTTGACCCTCCACGGCCACCCCCAAGCTAATACTGTGGGGAAGTTCGACGTCAAACGGCTACAGTCGCAAGAGATCGCCAAGTTCTTTTCCGATCGAGTCTCCCTTAACCTCTTAAGAGGTCCTATGCCACCAGCATCAACTTTTGAAGACCAGTGGAAAAATGCCAAAATAACCATCAGTGATGCCGCCTCAGATGTGCTGGTTTTCACTTTGCCACTACAACGAAACCCCTGGGTTGATTACGAGTGCCAGTAACCACATGAAGCTATGCCAGATGCACACAAAGCGGTGCTGCATAGAAGGACTAGAGCTGCTCACGAACTCTACAAGCAGAAGAAGAGAGATGTACACCGGCTTCTCAGGAGGAACAAGAAGGAGCATGAGCAGCACGCAGTCGAGGAAAATGGGAGATGCTACTCCAAGAATGAGATTCGGAAGTGCTACCTAAAGGTAAAACAAACATGCCATGGACACAAACACCGAACCGAAGACTGCAGACACGAACAAGGGAACATAGTAGTAGAGCCGCAGTTGATGCTGAGGATTTGGAAGGAGCATTTCTGTAGACAGTATAACGGCTGGAGCAGACGACCTGACTGCCGAGCTATTCAAAGCGGGAGGAGATGACTTGGTTAGAAGCATACACCACCTCATCTGTAAAATATGGTCCAAAGTATGTCACATAAAAGGAACCTCAACGATATTCGCTCAGTCCTCAAGAAAGGAGACCATCTGAACTGCGCCAACTACAGAGTCATCAGTCTACTTAACATCGCCTACAAGACTCTCTCTGCCAAATTGAGTGATCACCTGAAGCCATTCGTTAATAACCTGACTGGTCCATATCAGTGTGGCTTTAGGCTAAGAAAGTCTATAGCCGAACAAATATTCCCACTACGGAAAATCTGGGAAAAAGCCTATTAGCTCCCGCCCTCCAGGCGTATGACAACATTTATAGAGACGAGATATACAGAGCAATGTCTCGCTTTGGGATCCTTGCCAAAGTCGTGCGTTTGTATAGGATGAATATGAAGAAAGCACGCTATTCCATCGATGTAGGTAAGGAACTCACCGAGACGTTTGATGTCAAAAAACGATTTAGACAAGGCGGTGTGCTGTCATGCAATTTCTTTAACATCATTCTTGAGAGAGATTTCTTTAAAATTATAGAGCAAAACTCACTCGCCAATACAAGACGCACAATCTTTCCAAAGTCTGTCCAATAATTCGCATACACCGATGATATTGCCTTAATCGGAAGAAAGCAGCGTGATGTCAATGGCGCTTTCGCGAAGATGAGTTTAAAAGGCAATGAGGGCAAGTCCAAGTATATGCTGTCAACTAGAAAAGACACCCCATACCAACGTCTCGGATAGAACGTCACCATCGACAGATATAACTTTGCGGGAGTAAAGTACTTTGTCTACCTAGGATCCGCTATCAATACAGACTGCTGCTTCTTTGGGCTAAGAAGGCGTTTGCCCAGCAAATCGCTCTCTCGAATAACAAAAGTGACCCTATACAAGACCTTAATAGTGCTGCTCTATGGGGCAGAGGGATGGACCTTATCAAAAATAGATAAGTGTACTCTTTGCTGCTTTGAGAAGAAAGTTCTGAACGATTTGTGGTCCCGTCTGCATAGACGGTAAGTGGAGGAGGATATAAAATGACGAATTGCACAGCGATATCGATTTGGTCTGAAGAGAGAAGGTCCAACGACTGAGGTAGCTGGATCTTGTAAAAAGAGACACCAAAAATCGCCTCTCGAGGGATATCGCAGTAGAGGAAAACCTCGACTCAGGTGGCCCACGCAAGTGGAAGGGGACCTCAACAAAACTAGCGTATGAAACTGGCGTTAGCCAACAAAAAATCGAGCTCCCTGAAGGCGCTTATTGGTTGAGGCCCAGGTCCACCCTGCACTGTAGCGCTGTCTGAAGTAAGTAAGTAGTTGATCTTGATGCCCTTGGCATGGCTCCTTTAGCGGTTGTTAAAACATTCTAACACCATTCCGGCAGTAGCAGCTCTATTACCGCTTCCCAAGCATTTTTTTTTATTTTCGAAATATCGTTCTTTCCGTTCATTAATTTCTAACAAGCGGCTCTTGCCGCTCTATTAACGTCCTGTCTACCTGTATACAATATATGCCGGCTTACATTTACCATTCAACAAAGGTATTCTTCGTCGAGATCGTAGGAAATCTAGGACATCACGGGCTGCTTTACCTTGTGGGCTTTGCTGCCTCTGACACTAGCAGCAAATTTCTAATGAACTTGAAGAAAACTCTATTGGCGTAGGCTCCGGCAATCCCCTGTGGTTGTAGGTTTTCGTTTGGCTTGTCGATTAATATGATAACCTCATCCGTAGTTTCCCTACAATAAGGTAGTAGGCCCGATAAATATTGGGCCTTCTGGAAGTTCCACAATGTTAAATGAGGGCTTTGAGATCGATTGCAATGTGCTCAGTCTGCTGGCAATTTTCGTAGTTCAGATTTCGAAACTGTGTGCTGGTCAAGGTCGATTATCCGGATTCATGATTGGAGCTGTTGTAGGGCAGGTTATATCTACTGATAGAGCCTTCAGAGATGTCCTCCGTTTCTAGCTGTACGGAGGGACATGTTACATCTAGGACGTTGTTAGTATGTCTTTTCTCTGAACTCGTGAGCAATTGGATGCATACCAGGCTAATTTTTTTTGTCCTTTGTTTCTATACCAGTCACCGTAGTTTATTTCCCAGTTTTTTTTGTATTGTATTTTGGATGGTGGTAATATCTATGACCTACACAATTGATCCTGCACGTTGTTCGTTAATAAAACTAACCTTCCGCACGCAGAAACGAAGGACGTTGTCTGTTTGTGTTTGACTGCTTTGATAGCCAACAGTGGATGCCTCCTCATTTGAAGCTTTTGGGTGCCTCAGAACAGTAGGGTTTTCATTCGGCGGATAGTAAACCCCACATACAACTGGAGGATCAGGCCCTTATTGAGACTCCTGGGCGGAACGAATCGGATATCCCGATGTCTCAGTAATCTACTACGCGGGATGTGACAACTAACATTTCTATTTCAACATCCTGACTAGAACTGAGAATCCGTATTGACCTCAGCTTCAAATACGTTTGAGTACTCTTTACATAAGGTATCTGCCATGCAATCATTGATTATGCCACGTGAATTCATTTGCCAATCCTTCGGTGGTTAGGTATTTCCAGCAAAACATTTAAGGTTGCTATTTTCTACCTGCTCAATGATCGATGTTTTAAATTTGGCACGTCAAGACCAGTTGGGTGAGAACAGTACTCGGTGGCTACCACGATGAGGTAAAATAACCACAACGAAGTCATAGTGCCGTTCCGTGGCTACCCTAATCATACAACATAAAGCCAACATAGTTCTAGCCAACATCCACTAGAAGCTCTAGTGTGTCCTCTGCTCATTTTTGATGGCGACTAAACTAGGAGCTAGAACACATGTTCTGACTCAATCTCCTTTTCCCCGTAGAGCTAAATTTTGTAACAGAACGGATCAGGATACTACATATTCGAGTACGATTAAATGGTGGCACGCACTTCAAATTGATAATATTTTTCATTAACTTGGTACATTTCCGTTCGGTTACGAATACATGTTGATACCGGTATCTGTAAATCCTATCTCGACAGTTCGCACTTCACCTCACCGAACGTTTAAAACATCGTTGCTAAGTTGTTGAAAAAGTCATTCTAACGATGACTAACGACATCATAATCAGTTACTAGCGCTCACTAAAAGAATTATTTTCACAAATTTTTGATAACTCTTTTATGGCAGTCATAATCGCTTTAAGTGGCTATAGCTGGCAGATATGAATATCTGTTGGACTTGACGCGTGGTAATGGTTTTCCATTTCACAAACACAATCTTTATCATCGACTGCGAATCCGTTTGGTTACTCGAGTTGTCAGTCTTGTATCTGACTTCTGGAACTTTTGAAATAATGACGGGGTGACATTTCAGGTGTTATAAATTTTATTGAACACTCAAAGTGGTGACAGGAAGAGAAATTTTCCATTTCTTGAAAGGAGTGATTAATTTGTTGCCTCTCTCATAAGAGATTTGTTAGTTTGACTTTTGGCAGTTTGAAAACGCACTGGTGGTTGCTAGATAACCACTGAAATTTGGTAGAGATACAAGTAACTGCGCCGGGTAAAGGTTAACGCTTTTATGCATCGTTGGAGAAGATTTGTTCATTTGGAAAGGCAAGTTAGTGCAGGCAAAGTTGATTGTCTTCACCTTACTGGCAAGGTAAAGCTGGTTATCATTGGAGTTCATCATCAAGAGTAATCACGTTGTAGAGTGAGCAGGGTTATGTGGAATTTTCGGTGACAAAGTCTTGGTTGAATGTGAAGGTTTGAACTTTGGCTGTGGCTTTGCATTTGGAGATGGAGTTGGTATGAGTATTTAAATGGTTTAATGTGAGATGACACTTACATTGAACTTAAGTGAATGAATTATCGAGAGAGGTTTTCTTGCGTAATAATTGGTTCGATTAGGTGACGTACTTCTAAAAGAGTCTAATGCGGCATGAGTAGGTATACTCTAGACCGCATCAACTATTTGCGAGATTATGAATAAACGACTTTGACAAAGCTTATGTCGAATTTCTATATACGTGTTTAGACAATTTAACGAACGATCAATGTTGGGCAAAGAACCCCGGTTCTTTTAAGGGATCTTCTCGACAATGTCCATTCATTCTAGATTTAGGTAATTCGATGATGCGTGTGGCATATATTTTGGGCGACAACAACACTCGTGGGCTAATATGATCGGAGTTTTGAAACGGTTCTTCTCCATATTTGTCTAGAGCGCCTCACCTATCTAGCAGAATGGGTAGAGGATTCCATTGTATGGCGTGGTTTCGTGCCGTAAAGTCTGACTGCAACTTTTTCCTTCGTATTTTGACGACTATTGTTAACTTGGTCCATGATCACGTGTAGTTTGCCGTTTGATAGATAAATGTTCGGAAGTCGTGTATTAATGAACGTTTTCAGCTTGGTTATGATGGTCTTGGTCATTTTCCAGGTACTAGCACTTGGTTTTTGTGATGAAAACATTGTTTGTCCAGATTTTAGGAAGCATGCCAAAGGCAGATTTTGGTTTACCATTTTTTGAGACCATGTTTTCTAGATATAGAAACCGGCTTACTTCCTCGACTTGCTGTCCGACAAAGTTGAGATGAGCGGCGCCGATGTTATGCCGAGAGCCGGGTTTTATTTTAACTGCATTTATTTTGATCTCTTCTTTGCTCGTCTTTGACCTCAAGCTGTGGGTCATCTGGTGCAGGACCAATATACAGTGTGAGATCTGATAAACGTCATCAAAGTAGCCAAAATGGTTGGGTCCATCTTTCTTTTAAACCGATTTACCTGAATCATATCATTGCAGCCTCAATATCCATATATAACCCTACTAGCAACGACTAGTTTTTCTGGTGTATCTCTCCGGCACAAGGTTCGCCATATAGTATCTCGATTCAAGCTGTCGATGGCTATCTCAAATTCGATGAATAACAAATCTAGCAGAGATCTATATTCGACGCATTGTTCAACGCTGATTTGTTCGACTGCTGAAATAGAAGAAGTCACTTCGAAGACTTGTTTATTCAATAAAGAGCGTTGAATCAAGATGTTCATTCACTTGACCCTTTTCGCCGACGTTATTTTAGGGTTACTGGTGTAGGTGCAAATACGACTTATCTGGACTTGGGTCAAAATCGCTGGTTCAGCGGTTAAGCACTGCTGCAATACGTTCCCGCCATCTGGGAAGCTAATTTTCATCCGGATTAAACAGATTTCCATTTTGTTCTTCTTTTCTCCTCATGCCTCCTTGAACTTACGGCTCGGGAGGCCCTACTGCTGAGGCCGCTGCAGCCAATATTTTGGATATTTGCTATCAGCCATACATTTTGTCTTTTCGGCTTGTTCAGGCAGTGGTGTTGTGTAGGGGTATCTCCCTTAACACTTGGGGATACTGGAACCTATTGGTATTATACCTGGATATCCTAAGCAAGCTACATGCAGAAACAATAGGAAGATGTATAGTGTCTATCATTACAGATGGTCGTCCTTTATTCTGATGTCACCTCCATGTTTGGTATGGACGTCTTATATGCGTCAGCCAAAGGTAAGGTGATCGATCTGGTTCGATGAGCGTTGTCGATCTGCCGAAACTCAGTTGATCTTATGGTCAAATAGTGTCCCGCGAATGACTAAACAATTGATTTTGCAAAAGTTAACAAATCTTGTCAATTTTTGTAATCCTAAGGCCATGTGGGCTCGTCATATGTTTAAACCTGTGTATCTTTCCTTTTTTTTAATCTCCCATCAAGACGACGACACCTCCATTAGGCGTTTAGTTGGTGGCTGAGCTCAGTATGTTATAGAAATTGTCCTTATCATCCTTGTTTGCGTATTGTGGCGGAACATAGTGTTGGACATGTTCCTGACCTTACCCCTTAACCTCGTCTTCAATATCTTGTCACCATAAGGTCAATAGGTCATAAGGCTGTCTCTAGCTTCAGAAGTAAGTACGATTAAGAAGATGTGGCGAACCAACTAATGGCCTCGGATAAAAATGGATTCACTGTTTACGACCGTTGCTAACGTTTAAAGGACAAATACCTTCGGATCTGCATGTGGAAAGTTTGAACACTTAACAGGCCACGCGCAGCCGAACAATTAGCAGAGGTCCTTGACTGCTATCATGAAGATATCACCGTCATCCAGGAAGTACAATGGGATAGGCAATAAGGAGGATAAAAAACTGTTAGGTTTATTCGGTTGCGGAATTGCCATAGGCGGCAGACTTAGGCAAGAAGTCGTCATCGATACATTGGCGAGCGTTCTATGACAATCTGCATCAATGCTAAATTTGCTAACATAATCCTAATATGAGCCCATGTCCTAACGGAAGACAAGAACGACGCCACAAACGAGTGTTTCTACGATCTCCTCGGCAAGGCATATGAACAATGCCCAAAATATGACGTTAAAGTCGTACTAGGCGATAGGAAAGCAGGTTACCTTTGGTAGGACAGTTGGTAGATACCCTACACGACACCACGTCTGGCAACGAACTTATGATTATTGACTTTGCATCGGAAAGGAATATTACTATGGAAAACACACGGTTTCCTCGTCTCAATATATACAAGGGGACATGGTAGTCTCCGAAGGCAACATTGACGCTACGAATGCGGACTTCCTAAGCGTCACAAAAAGAACTACTGATAGAAGATATAACGAAGAAATCCAGCAATCGAAAGAAATAGCCAAAATCTTAGCCAAACTCCTTACCCGAAATGTCTGAACTGAGCTGAACTACCATGCCGCCAGCATCTAGTATAGAAGACCAGTGGCAACGCTACCAACATGCTATTAGAGATACCGCAATTGATGTGCTGAGTTTCATTCAAACACCACCAAGAAATCCAGGGTTTGATGAGTAATGGCGGTAAGCATAAGCAGGTAAAGAAGAAGCCTGCAACGAAGGACGAGAGCTGCTCATTTATGAGCAGGAGAGACGGCAAGAACATCAGCTTCTCCAGAAGAAGAAAAAAGAGGAAGAGAAGCTCGCGATCGTAGATATTGAGAGCTTGTACCACAGGAATAACGTACGGAAGTTTTACCAATAAATAAAAAGAACGTATCAAGCTAGGAGACTCTTACAGAAACCTGTAGAAATGAAGAAGGAAACCTTGTGGTAGAGTTACAGTCGGTGCAGAGAACATAGAAAAACTTTTTCTGCGGCTTGCATAACGGCGAAGAATACAGAATAGACCATCCAACTTAGACGATGATAGCCAAAAATTCTGTCCATCTGACCAGGACGAAGTAAGGATAGTAATATCTAAACTAAAATTCAACAAATCAGTTGGACCTGCCGACTTACCGGCCGAGGTATTCAAGGCTGCTGGTAATGACTTTATGGAGAGGATGCATCAACTCATTTCTCAGATCTGGTCAGAAGAGTGTACTATATGCCTGGTGACTGAAATCTCAACACCAGCACCAAAAAGGAGACCCCCTCAACTGCGCCAATTATAGAGGTATAAGTCTCCTCAAAATCGGATACGAGAACTTATCTTAATGGCTAAAACCTTTCATAAGCAAGCTGATTGGCCCCTATGTGTGTGGTTTCAGACCAGGAAAGTCGACAATCGGCCAAATTTTTGCACTCCGGTAGAGCCTGGAAAAAAACTCAACCAAATCGATACCCACTATCTTTGTATCGATTTTAAGGCCGCATCACTTACAGAGGCGAGGTATATAAATGGCTCTATATACAATTGACTAGTTTTGCCATCCCTGTCAAGCTCGTCCGTCTGTGCAGAATGACGATGGAGAACGCTTGCTGCTCTATCAAAGTCGGTAACGACCTAACCGAGCCCTTTGATGTTAAAAAAGGTTTAAGACAAGGTGCTTGATGCCACGTGACTTCTTTAACATCGCAGTTGAAAAAATTGTGCCGAACTCACAAGTGAATACTGGAGGCACAATGTTAGAAAATTTTGTACAACTCCTAGCTTACGCCGATGATATCAACACAATTTAGAAAACAGGTGCGTTCACTAGTATTGAAACGGAAGCTGCCAAAATGGGCTTAGCGGGAAATAAGGTCACAATTAAGTATATGCTGGCAATAAGAAAAAAAAACACAGCATGGACAAATTGGATGGAACTCACTGTCGACAGCTATAATTTCGAGGTGGTAACGGACTTTGTCTACTTTGGATGTGCTATGAGTTCTGACAACAACATCTCAGCAGGAATAAAACGAAGAATCAGTCTTGCCAATCGCCGTTTCTTTGGGCTAGGAAGCCAATTGAGTAGTAAGTCCCTATCCCGAAGGAGAGCCGAAAGGGGATGAAGATATCCTCAGTCGTTTAGAAAGCAAAATTCTTCTAAAAATATTCAGTCTCATTTCCATGACGGGCTTTGGAAGGGAAGATTCAACGACGAACTATGTGAGCTGTACAGCGACATCGAACTAGCCAGAAAACTGCGCATCAGTCGCCTGAGACGGCTAGGACATATAAAGCGAATGGATACCAATGCTCCGGCCCGCGAATCTTTAAATCTAACCGAGAGTGACAGCGCATTAGAGAAAGACTTCATCTTAAGTGGCGGGCTCATGTAGAAAGGGACCTCAACAGGTTTGCAGTGCGTAACTGAAGGCAGTTAGTTAAAGATCGGGCCAACTGGAGAGGAACTGTACCGCCACCTAATTACGCAAGTAAATGATTTTAGGTGCGCCCTATAAGCCTAATCTTTACTGAATTTTGCAATATAGGCTACTCCCAATGTTCGGTACGGGTTCGGCCAAGATTGCTAATGCCGGGATTATGCTGATGTTTCTCTTCATAATTGGCTTCAGATTGCCTACAGGTGACTTTCTGAAGCAAAGCTTCATATATTCCATTGGAACTATGTAGGCGATTTGCGCAGCTATCAAAAAACGCAATTGCGTACGCCCTTAACCGGAACTAAAGCCAATGACAGATACCAAGTACTGCATTACTTAGCTCACTGGGTGGATGGCCGTGGCTCAAGTAGTAGTATATTGGCTTCCAAATCGGGCGGTTCGGGGTTCAATACCAGTCGCCGGAAAGATATTCTTTTTTTCAGACAACTAAAATCAGGTAACAGTAGTGGTTGCCTAGAATAAGTTCAATTACACTAATAATTTAGTCTCCCCACTAAATATAGGATGCCATACATTGAGCGAAATAACCACTGAGCCCAAAAATATTTTGTTTTCCTTCCGTCGAAGCAGAGTGCTCTGCTCCGTTGTAATCCTTGTGTGTTCATTTTATTTGAATTTATCAGTCTTTCGTAGAAAGATAAATAAGCGCTTCAGGGATGAAGTGCCTACAGTACCAGCACTCGCCATATCAGCGCCAAAAATCTGATGCAAACGTAGGTCAGAAATTTAAAGAGGTGGTGTTGTCATAACTCTCACAGCAAGCTTCGCAAGATGTTATGGCAGACAGTCTAAATGCAGGTACGGGTCTTGAATAGCTCTCCTCTGAACCTTACTTATCAAGTTCATCTTATCCCATTTCCTTTGATCATATTGTGATTTGGGAGCCCAATATGAATCAGCGAAATCAACTTTCCTACTACATTTGGAGAAATCTTGCATTTTCGAATTAGTTTGGAAGTCTTAGGAGGATGCAACAAGGTTTTAAGTGCAGCTTGGCTTTCACTACAAATGCAGATGCTTCACCGCTCTAAATAATACAAATCGTCGTCATCAGGATTGCATAAATCTTTGCTTGGAAGACAGATGCAAGTTTTCCCAACGAGGACTGAATTCGAGCATTATCATCGTCCAGAAAGGCACCAGTGTCGCATCCTAAATCGCCTTTGGAGCCATGCGTGGAGACTCTACTAGATTCCTGCCCTAGATTTTGGCCAAACCCATTCCTGCGAAAAGGAAAAGTCGATTCTATTTTGCATGTTCATAAGATCAGAGTCAAAAGAGAGTCGGTGAACAGGGCCATCAAAACTCTATTTCGTGCTGTGCCAAAGAACACACGGAGAATTTCGGACATGACGATGAGACCCTCTACTGTTGATGTTTGTGTCGTAATTTCCTCCAGTCCTCCTCTTCCTACCAGGCTCTTTCTATCCTATAGGAAAGGAGACCACTCATATTTTTTTTGCTTTGATCTGTAAAAGATTTCCTCGAGCCGCAGGAGGAAAAGTAGGCTGATGCAACAACGAACTTATAGTATCTTCCGTTTGCTAAACAAATTTTCACTACAACAATTCAATCTTGGTTGCAAGTTAGGCTACCTAGAGGGTATTCGGCATGAGACGTGGCATGGCATTTTGGAGAAGAATGTGACATGTAGACATATGGTCAATATGGAGTTCATCTGCTAGCATCCATTCGTGGTTGATGACATAGAAGCTCTTCTACGAATTTCAACAATTTTGCATTTTATCAGATTCAGCTAATAGTATGTTTGTTAACAGCAGCAGATGTATCCTGGGTGTTAGTGACATTTGCCTTGCATTCACCTTAGTAAAACATGAAATTAAATTTTTATTTCTCAACAGGATATGAATACTCTTAAAACTATTGTAAAACTAAACACCTCACGCGATTTTAATGTGGTTGCCTTCAAAAATGTTTTTCTTTCGGGACCTGGTCGGTATTGAATGCCGGACCGTCCGATTGAGAAGCTATAGAATTGTTTTACGCATAAACAACGTTGGGAAATTATTTCAAAAGTGAAACAATTTACGCAGCTTGTAAATAAGCCCACTCGAATACCAGACGTTGATGGTCATACCGCCAACACCCTGGACTTGTTTTTAACTTCTCACCCTGATAAGTACTATATTGATGTGCTCTCCCCTCTAAGCTCGTCGGACCATTGTGTCATACGAACTAATTTCTCGTACACCGGTCACACAATTAGAGAAAACGAGAAAGCAAACTGGAGTGGTCTTAACAGCTTTTTTAGGAATTTTAACTGGTCATTATATGGGCACCCGCCCAATTATCAAGGCTTCGCCCATCAATGACGTTGTCTAAAAGCGGGGGCAGAGCATATTACTGGTCTTGTCGTAAACAGCTTCAGATGACACCACCGAAGGTTGCTACGACTTGATCAGTTACAAGTTGCCTCGTTGGCGGCAGGACCACCGGTAGTCCCTACCAAGACCTAAATCACAGTGCCATGGGAGTCAGGAGCCCCTCGGATTTCGGTCCGGGCCTGACTTGTTGAGGTATTCCCCCTTGTGGGATCGTCACGGCTGTGGTTTAAACCCGAAGTCGCGGGAAGGGTGTTGCTGTTGGTTTGACGCCTCGACACATACCAAGGGTGGAACTTGTGCCTCCAACACAAGTTCTGCTTTGGTATTATACTATTACGTAGGTAAGCGATGGCAAGGCGTATCCCTACTCCCATGGATGTATGGGCATCCTGTAAACTTAAGTCTACACGACAGGTGTTTACGCTAAAAACCTAGAGACTATGGCCGTTATTTTTCCTCGATAACGACGTGGATGCCGCTGATATGATCATAGACACTATTCTCATTGGAATGAGAACCTTATTCCACATCGGATGAAGAGTATCAAACCAAAAGAAAAGGCATGGCACGACTCGAGGCTGTAAAGAGGCTGTCAGGTTAGAGAAGACCAACCCAACAGACGAAACCCGAAAAAAGTTTAAACGAGCCAGGAATGACTGCAACGTCTTTCTTAAACGTGTAAAATTCCAATACGACCAAAAACTGAACCAATAAATACTACAAGGTCTCAAAGGTAGTAACAATTTTTGGTCGTTCGTCAAAAATATTAGAAATTGTGCCTCGTCCTCCATCCCAACGCTCATTTATAAACATATCCCAGCTGTCAGTTCTTTGGACAAAGCCAATCTGCTTACTGCACACGTTGCGGCCATCTAAACTTTTGTGCTTTGTCTCCGCCTACACTTGGGAGCGTCGAATGTTAAATGGAACAAATCCACTTTCGCACTTGTATCGTAGCAAAAGATCTTAAAGATCTTAACATCCACAAATCCGCTGGTCTAGATGATATATCTCCTCTTCTTCTGAAGTGGGGTTCTTACACGTTCACAAAACCACTGCCTAAGCTTTCTCATCAATCCTACTTTTCAGAACTCTTTCCGAGAAGATGGAAAACAACATTTGTCTAGCCCGTGCAGACTCGAAAGAAAAGAAAACTTCTCAATCACCGCCAGTACGGTTTTCGTAGCAACAGGTCCACAGGTGATCTGATGGCATGTCTCACCGAAAAGTGGAATCAAAGCATACATCAATCTGGTGAAAACAAGATAGTTGCACTTGATATTTCCAAGACATTTGACAGAGTTTGGCAACAGACTCTTTTGTCGAAAATACGTGCATTTGGAATGGACGAATCTCTTCTTCAATGGGTTAGAAACTACCTTGCGGAAAGTTCAATTCAAGTTGTCTTGGATGGTTTCAAGTCTAATATTCACACAATAAATGCTGGCGGGCTCCAGGGCTCCGCTCTGTCTCCGACGTTCTATTTAATTGTCATCAATGATCTCTTGACTGCTATTTTTAATCCAATATATTCCTTTGCACTCTATTCTATTCATATTCGTTCCTGGGCTCACGCCCCTGCTCTTCGGCATTGGAACAAGAACGCCAGAGTATGCCAAGCTCATTAAATTCTGATATTAACAGCATAACTAATTGGAGAACCACTAATAGAGTCGAATTTAATGCTTCCAAAACAAAGTGCTGTCTGCTGTCCTTAAAGCGAAATTTAAACACCCAGCCATTACCCATGGTTGGCACCTGTATCGCCGAAACCGATAAACTTTCCATTCTCGTTATTACAACTTACGTTGGAATGACCACATATTCGGTGTCGTCAAAAACGCTACGAAATGTCTGGGTTTCTTCAAGCGATGTAAGAAATACTTCACCTCCTCTGATCGCGCCTCAATATAGAAGACATCCATCCGCCCGAAATTGGGGTACACCTCACATCTAGTCGGGGTGCGCCCAAAATACCTCTGCACCTGCTAGATAGGATCCAAAACCGCGCGATAAAACTCATAGGCTATACTGATATCACTCATACAATGGACACCCTCGAACACCGACGAAATGTCTCCTATCTCACCTTGTTCTGTCGCTATTGCCACCACCAGTGCTATATAGAAATCGCCAGCACCTTCAAACTTTTAACCGTAACAGCCGCCTCGCTATGAATGCTCATCAGTATTCCCTCAAGCCCACTTTCGGAACTCTAAAATATCGTGATTCGTTCCTAAGCAGGAATACCCTGCCTAGCTCTTTATTTCCTAGTCATTATAACCTTCAAACATTTAAAACCAACGTTCCCGGTACCGCTCTTTCTATCCTCCCAGATATTCCTTCGGCCGCGCTGTGCGCAAGCATTTTACGGGTACTTAAATCCCTTGAGCGAGCGCAAATTTTGGCAGAAATGAAACACCCACCGCGCCTGCTGTAGACAAGTTTGTGCAAAAAAAAGTTCGTGAGACTGGCTCTCTTGATGGCTGGTGTGGCCGAGAATGTTTGACTCAATCCAGGAACATCGACTCATCATCGATCTTAAGAAGAAAATCATCACCAGGCTGATGAGAATTTTGCTCAAAAACTCGGATTATTCCCTAACAAAGTCCAACTGAGTCAGCAATTAAATGCAAACGGCCACCCACTTCGTTATCGCTTCTCAGTTTGGGACATCGAATTTGGCCGAAAAAAAATCATCTTTTCTGACAATGCGCATTTTCATCTCAGCGGCTATGTCAATCAACAAAATTGCTGCATCTGGCGATCGGCAAACCCGCACGTGATTGTCGAGAATCCAATGCAGCCACAGAGAGTGATAGTTTGGTGCGGATCTTGGAGTTGCGGCATCATTGTCCGATTTTATTTTGAAAATGCTACTGGATACGCCATTTCTGTCAATGGCGATCGCTACAGAACCATGATTACCGAATTTTGTGGACTGAAATTGAAGACATGGACTTAGACGACCTTTAGTTTTAGCACCAAGGCGCGCTAAGTTCTGTGTATTCCATTCGCGAGTTGTACGTCTTAGGAAATAATCAAAGTGTATATATTCAGAGTACGCGCAAAAGTGGACTTGAGAGTAATAAGCATCCATAGTGAGACAGGTATAGCGGTTGAAGGTTTAAAGTGTCAAAATGCTGAAGGAAACTCTGGTGGCGAAAATTGCGATAGAACAAGGTAAGACAGTAAAAAAATGTGTCGGTGTTCGACTGTGCAGTATTGGCATTACCTATGAGTTTTATCGCACGGTTTTGAATCCTAGATCTAAAGTCCATTCAAATTGACCGTATTCTAGTTAGTTAATAGATTTATCTATTAATAAAAATACAAATACTTATTGAGCAATATACGAAGTGTTCTACTCATCCCCAACGAAAGTCCGTGCGGTCCAATGCCAAATTTCAACTGTTTATGGTATCCCGTAGAAGAATATTGATAACCTCGATTTTAAAAGTTGTGTGGTATATTACTCTTGTAAATCTTGAGCCATTTCGGAGAAATCGTCACACCTTGTTGTAAGTCAAAGAGTTTGCGGGAAATAACTGTCTCATAACCATGTGCCATATATGTACAAAATGTGTAACGCGGGTTACCGTATTTCCATCCTAATCAACTTATGTAAACGTTCCTCTAAACATACTTACAGTGTCGGCCTTGTCTTTGTTCAAAATAGCGCCCTTCCGATTCAATACAGCGATTTGCACGGTCTAAAAGCATGTCAAATGAGTGTTTTAGATCGTGGGCAGGATGTCGGTACAAGCATTTTGAATGGTTTCTTCGCACACAAAACGCTTTCCTTTCATTGGCAAATGCAAGGAAAGGTAAAACTCGCACGGGATACCGGGAGTGGTTGACAGTTAAAAAGCGATTTTTAGCTAAAAAATCGGTCGCAAGCTTCGATCGATGAGATGGTGCATTATCGTGCAGCAAACGCCAACTTACTTCTGCGCGATGAACACGGTGCAACAAACGCTTCAAAGTACCAAGAGAGAATTGTGTATTAACTGTTTGGCCCGTTGTGGAGCGAAATCCTTGTGGACAATGCCCTTGGAGTCGTAAAAGAAAACCTACATTGTCTTCACTTTTGACATTTCCAAATGAGATTGTTTGAGTTTTGGCTCATCTGGGGCCTTCCACTCGGCACTTTTTCATCACCAGTCACAATGTTGTAAATAACATTGTTGTTCTTTTTAGCCTCTTTGATGATGTCCTTCGAATGTTTAATTCTGAGCAATTTTTGGTCGATGCTCATTTTTGTACCGATGGCACAAACTACCGTCACTTCAGACGCAATAACTCTTCTTCTATTCATCCAAATGTCATGAAATGTCATGTTGACAGTACGAGTATATTTCGACGCATGTTATTACCAATAGATGGCCCCACTAGAAATACCTATTTGGCCTTGCCACACTGAAAGCATCGGTTTCCACTAGATCACCGAAATCAAGCAGTGTTGGGCGCGGTAAGTACGTAGATGGCTGACCACATGGGAACTCGGTACTCCGCGTGCTGTTGACAAAACGCTACATGGGCATAGTACCTAAATATGCCTTATTTAGCGCCACCGAGTATTACGAGTACTCCCTACGACCTTTTGTTTTTCAGAGACTCAGTGAGATGCTGTGACGTTTGCCACTTTTTTTCATTGAATACCATTTGCTGCACAAATAGCAGGGATTTCCATAAGCTTTGTCATCAGTGTCGAGCTTACGTTGAACTAGATTGTTCGCCTTGAAAATCCAATTCCTCCTTTGCGTCTTTGACAATAAAAAGGGCATCAGCTGAAAGGGATTTAATGGATTTATGCCAACAATCTGTAGTCTTTGTCTGTTTGCGTCGTCTGTGGAATTCGGACACATTGAGTGTCATTGTGATGTTTCCGCCTCCAGCTGCGAGTCCTTAGTGATCAATATCATACTTGAATACTGACAAATAGTTTCGCGTTCATCAGTTCTACCTTACCCTCTATTACAGTCAAATGCAGAAAGGAACCAGTAGATATGAACCATGGGGTTTGGGTTATTGGGTTGTTCAAAAGGTCATTCCGTTTTTTGCATTTTCATCTCTCCTTTAACGTCATACGCCTTGAATAAGTCGATTTTAATCTCTTAATGGATACTCCGGATAGTGCCCGGATCAACGATCAACTTTCGAATGAAGAACCAACCAGTTCCAACTTTGAACGAGTAAAGGGAAAAGACAGCTACTCGTATAAAGCTAATATCACCGCCATCCGGAATTGCTCTTCAAAGGGCGAATGAAGTACTTATACAGACAAAAGGTGCAGCTTCTATTTAGTTACGGTTTTATTGTACGAGGCAACAATCCGCAACAAAGGTAAGTTGACCAACTTAAGCCTGATGTACGGTCACACACCTAAATTGAAGATGAAGGCATCTTTGGTAGTACACCCGGAAAGCATAGCCTACGTCTAGAGACGGACTAAGGCTAATTTATCTTCTGCATTCATAACATTATTATAGCTGAAATTCAACAACCAGTGAGTACAGTACTTATATAAACTGAGAAGGTGTAACCAATAAGATACCTGAAATCGCAACAAACTGCTATAATCTTGACAAGTCCACGCATCCTCCATCTACCATACATAGTGCTGAAGATCAGTGGATGGCAGACAACTTTCAGAAAATGTCACCGCATAAAAGGATGGATACGGCTCTTGTCCTCTATAAACAGAGGGGGAAAAGAAAAATACCGATTTCAGGAATCGAAGATTTATTGCTTCAGTAACAGTGTTCTGAGATTTATCAAAAAACGAGAAATCTATCGGAGACTTGTATAAAAGATGAAATATTTAGAATCAGAGATGCAGTCGGTGCTGATGATATGGTTATAACTAATTTTGCATACTGTAAGACAGCGAGGATGAGCCAAATTCAGCTGTCAGGTAAAATGAACCATCTTCCGTCCGGATGGACTTCCATAATTTTCGTAGCGTCCCAATCAAATTGAAGTAAAGATAGGAATTTCTGAACTTAGGTATAACAAGGCTGACGGAGCAGATGGCCTATCTGCCAAGCTATTTCTGGCAACAAACGACCACACAGGAACTCATTTCTAAGATTTAGGCGCAGGAACATATGACTGCTGAAATGCAGCCACATTAATGTATGTCTGATCCACAAAACTAAACCGGGCGGCCTATAAATGCATCAATTTCCTTTACATCGAATACAAGATCTTGACTTGAGCACTGAAACTTTATCTTTTATCAAGTCCCTGTTAGTACGAACTTAGGTCGGATATGACCAAAACTAACAGAGTATTCATACTACGGCAGATCTAAAAAAAAAAAACTCAACAAACCCAGCTCGATGTACGAGTACATTGATTTCAGGGCCGTATATGCCAGCATCTGTAGAGATGAGATGCCAAGCTCGTGAGATTGTGCATGATGATAAAGAAGGCTTGTTGCTCCATAAAAGTCGAAAGGAATTACACCGAGACCTTTCATGTCTAAAACAGGCCAAAGCGATATTTTCAACATCATATTGAGCGAATTGAGCAAAACGTGCAAGCTAGCACCAAACCCACAATTTCGGAAAAAAATCTGCAAATACTTGCATATGCTGATCATACTAACATCGCGGCAAAAATGAGTTCAGCTGCAAATGCAAGCATTGTACCTTCTTTCAACAAGAAGGGACACAAGACATCAACGAATCCGACAGAATACCACAATAGGTAGCTAGGAATTCTATCTACTCGTACTTCGGCTCTACTATTAACTTTGACAATGAAACCTTATTGAGAAAGAAAGCCTAGTCGAGAAACACTAGGGAGATTTTCTACCAGATGATTTTCTAATCATCCTAGTCCTGCTTAGAAGCATGGATCTTAGAAAGTGGAAAAAGATATTCTTGCACGCTCCAAACTCAAGATATGTTGTTGGAGGAAAAGATATAATTACGGACTAGGCACTGGCATCAACCAGGTCATAAAAGTGGCAATGAATAGCACGAGATGACCAGGACATGTAGAGCCCATGAATATCAACGCCTCCAAAAGTTTAACGACTGATTAACGACCGGAAAGATCATAAGCGAGGAAGACTTCGCCTTCGGTGCCGTGCATAATTGAATGTAGATCCCAATAATCTAGTAACCCGCAACTGGAGACGGTTGGCCAAAGATGATAAGAACTGGAGAAATTTATTTGTGTATCCCAGAACCCTCACCATCTGGTAATCCGATACCGGAGTGTACAATATAAACTGCTAAGCTTTTGATTTAAACCACTCTATGCTTACTCAATATGAGAGATTGTCTTCGCAATTCTCTTAATGGTTAACGACAGAGCCTAACTTTTTAAAATGTTCGCAATCCGCTACGATGAATCCTTCTAAATAGATATCTGAAGTTGGACTTGCGGGTTCGGTGGAACTACAATGCATATATTCTGTCTCTATACGACTGATTGGAAAACCATTATTTTCTAGCGTCCTTATCCAATTATTAAGAGTTGCCTGAAAGTTGTTTGGGACTTATTAATGTGCTGCTTCAACAGAGAACCTAGCACCGCATTAAAGAGCGACGGACTTTGCAAACTGCTATGATGTACTCCGACTTATAGTTGGACCTCTAACATATATCTGGAGCACTCTTTGAGACGCTCTATTTCACGATATTTATCTACGAGGAGAAGGAAAACTTTCGCCCTTATTCGCCATCTACATAATTTAGTTCTTTATGTACAAAGGCACATTGACTGCCTTGGAGCTTAATAATATTGCTTTGTCGACTGTTTTATTTTTAGAGAATGAGACATACTCGTAAGTGTGGCTGACCGATGGTTGTTGTAATTTCTCGTATCGCCTTTGCCTTTATACAGTGGAACAAGAAAACTCTTCTTCCACTGGGTAGATATCCGGTCGTATCTCATCATCTTCTCGACTATTATAAAACTGTAATAAAGTGGAAAATATTTTTCGCGCACTTCAGCCATTTTACGGTCGTCATAATCGACCTACTGAGCAAGCAATCCAAGCCATAGTGGCCAAAGTTCGCACCAATTTCACGCTATTGGACATCAAGCCATCTACCCGCATGCGTAGAGTGCGTACAGAGGACAATATTGCTGCTGTATGAAGACCGTGATTTGTTCATTCGTCACCGTTCGTCGATCTTGCTCTAAAATACAGCTCGTGCAAGAACTGAAGTCGAACGACCTGCACACCGCGTTGAATTTTCGGTGAGTGTGCCTTAGAAAAGCTGGAGGAAAATCCGCTTTTTTATCGAAAAATTATCTTCAGCGATGAAGCTCATTTCTGGTTGAATGGGTATGTTTATAAACCAATCTGCCGTATTCAGTTCGATGAGCAACATCAGGCAACACAAGAGCTGCCAACTCATCCGGAAAAATGAACTGTTTGGCACGGTTTATGGACGGCGGCGCCTGCTATCGATCAATGATTTCGAACTTTTTTTTGCGGTGGTGGACAAGTTGTTTCAGCAAGAAACAATTAAGAAATAAGTTCGGTGAGCAATTTATCTCTCGTTATGGACCGGTGAATTGGCCGGCTAGATCCTGCGCCTTGAAAGACGTGTTATTAACGAGATACCAGCCAATATGCTCGAAAATGTGCTTCAAAATTGGACTCTCCGTATGGGCCACTTAAAACATAGTCATGGTCAACATTTACGAGAAATAATCTTTAAGAAGTAAATGGCAAGCATTGGTTTATCAACTCAAATAAAAATTTAATACGCTTTTGTAATTCTCTTGTGTTCATTTTTGACAATTAAAAACCAAAGCTTATTATTTTCAAAAACATACTTGAGTTCTGTCGCCTGTAACTAAATCAATTGTTTTTAGAATTTCTTTCCGGTTGTCTGTTTGTCCGAGCATCAGGATAAAACTTTTGAACGGATTCTAATCGGGTTTCCACTATTCGATAGCCCATTTCTCAACTAAAAAACTGCGATGTGTTTCATTTCCATCGGTGAAATAGAGCCAGAGTTACAAATTAAAAAAAAAAACATTTTAAAATAAGAATATTTTAAAATTTTTGACGACTACTACATCTGGTGCACACATATGTAGAGTAGGACCAGAACAAAACAAGTTATTGTTTTCAATGCTCACTGGTGTGATATCGGTTGCAATAATCTGCGCTGGATTGTAATTAGATTGTGTAAGGTAAATAAATCTACTAATTGGGGTAACACGTATAGGAATGCGTGATACCTTAACTTTACAAAGAATTAAAATTTAATCAAACTGTTTGTTGTTGTTGTTTTGTTTTCGGCGAGATCAGGTGAGAATCTTCGTTCATATTTCGCTTTTGAACGCGGTTTCCTTTTATCACGCTAGGTCCAAAAGTTTGGTCCTTTGGAGACGCTCCCGAGAATCAAACAAGTACTCGTAATAAGTGACTTACCTTATTTTGCGTATCCAAAAGTGTTTGCACGTCAATTATCATCACATACTCGTACCAGATGCATGAATATCTTTCTTCCAAATCTCTCATAAGCCCCACAAACTTAATTCACAAACATCGTCACAGTGCTAATTAGCTCCGGGGAACTTTCAATGATAATAGATACACATTTCAATTTGCCGCCTTTCTAGCCACAAAGACTCACATTAAAGATTCTCTCAAATAAATCTCATTGCGATCGTTTTCGTTTCACCCAAAACTAAACCCTAACCGTAATTTTTATTCTTGTAAACATCCAATGGTTCTTCTTCCCATAATGGCCAATGGCAACTTCAAATAAAAGAAAAAATTATTTGACTTTCATGAAGAGCTTCGTTGTCATCTTCAAGTCTCCATTATCAAAGGCTAAATGCATATTCATGCGGATAAACCAAAGAAAAATTAAAAAAAAAAAAGAATTATTGCTTCGTATCTATGTTTGTATCTTTGCGAAAATTTGAAAGCCACAAATCACCTGTTTCGAAGAAGAACTCAAAATAATTCATATTTACTTTCACCTTTTATTCAGATACAGAGAAGTATCTGTCTCTCGATCTGACTCAGAGTTCAACTTGGACCGTGCCTCTGAGTTTGATTAAGCCAAGAATTTTATGCAATCGATAACTGACCTAAGATTTAGAATAACTCTTTAAGGTATTCGTATCTCTACACACATAAAATCTTAAACTTAACAGTGACTTAACATTAGATACATATTTGACTCTCTTTAATGTTACGAGTACCATCTAATAGACAACTAATTTGTTCTCTTTTACGTGAGTTTTGGTATCAACTCTTTCGTTTACACACCTGAAAACATGAATAACAGCGTAAAAGATACCAGGTTAGTGATAAATGGTAAAATGAAGAACCAAAACCACCTTGAGAGTAGAAAAGATACAAATACAAACATTTCCCCGCCAGATTGAGACAATTTCTCTTCTTTTCCTTGGCTGATCGTCTCTGAATATTTTTTGTTATATCAGTATGTTGGTCACACTTTGTCGTCTTGTGGTGTTTTGTTACGTTCTTCAGTTTTTATTCCGTTTTGGTGGTGTACGGTCCGACATTCATGGTTTTTACCTGCATCGCACCAGACGTTTGTCGGTTCGCTGAAGATCGTTTCACGCATTTCGTCGTTTGTCGTCGTATGTCGCCTGTTTTACCGGAGTGAGATACTTTAAGTGATCCTCGTTACTTTTATCGATCATTGATATAGTTTGTGGTTCCCCATATTTACTGTGTTTATATTTAAGAAAGTGCATAAAACTGTGTTGAAAAAAAGTGTTCAGAAATCCAAGGATATCTGGAAAATACTCACTGATCGTGTTTCGACGATCGTCGATCGCTAGTTGTTTAAATTGCAAGAACCATGCCATTCAGTGATCATTTCACACCCTGAATTCGGATAATTTCATTGTTGGTTCACCTTGAGGATAACGAAATAATATTCTCTTGGGTTTTCCTGGAAAAAAAAAAAAAAAACTCTTAAAATTTGTTCACGCCTACACGAATACCTGTTTGAGGATACTTAAAGGATACCGCCGACCTTTCTTCTTTGTGGATTTTCTCTTGACTTTACCATGGTAAGTTGAAGAATTATTTTCTCACATTTTTCATAGAATCCGAGATGGGTTCTTCGATAGGTGTACCCTTGAGTTATTTTTGACTCTATGGTCAAGTGGTTATTTTACGATCAATTAGGCACGATGTGGATGGTCCGTCGTCCTATTGTCCAATTATAGAGAATATTTCATCCAAAAACGGCAGATAAGAAATTCATTTAATGTGGTATCCCTGGTGTGGGACTCAATTATTGTCGTTGACAGAGAAAGTACATTCTCGTATCTGCCATGTGGGGACCAAGATAATGATGATGATGATGATGATGAGGGGCGTTTTATGGTGAAAAGAGTTATTTTCTAGATACAAGTACGACCATGTGTATGAATTTGAGTGCGAATATGACTGTGAATACTTGTACCAGTATCTATGCGATTTCCATTTCTACGATTGAATCATTGTTATTATTTTGTTTTTGTAATTTTTTTTCTATTTTTATTGCGGTTAAAGTGGTTTCCTAGGTTAAACTCAATGAGAATTTAATTATTTACAGCGAGAGTAAAGCATGTGTGCGCATAAACCAGATGACGATGCTACTCTGGATGCAGTTGCATTGCTCCACAGATTTGCAATTTTTTATTTGAACTCGGTATGCGGTGAAAGAGCAGTGTGAATATGAAACAAAATTAACGCAGAGTTTTTCCTTCTTTGATTAAAAAATTATAGCATTGAATAAAATTATTATAGCGACCTACATTTTTTTTTCAAAAGGAACCAAAAGCATAAGTAGGTCCCTGCCTTATTAGTTTAGCAATAGATGGAGAAGTGTTCTCTAATTTAAGGATTTAAAGTAATTATTTGAAATATTTCTTGTCCCGTATCTCCTTTGAGGCTGATATACCATATGTATCTACAGATTGTGTTCAACATCTTTACAAGAAAAGAGGCCGAACAATGCGCTTGGTTGCATGAGAGGGTGAATCTTGTTAAAATAATAAGATACACATACATAGACTACATATGGATATCGTTTGGGGTACTACCTATATGCGAGATTTGAGATATGTAAAACAAATTTCGTGGTACAGACGAATGTGACTGCGGCGGTTCTTTTTGTCTTATTAAACTTTTGACAATATCTAATGCTATTTATTTTTCCCACGTATCTGTATTGCTGCTCTGATGCTATTGGAGTTTGCTAAATTTGCGGACTTTAGAATTATTTTAACGGCTACTCTATTGTGATGACCGATGTCTTCGTTAAACATGGCAAAACCGGCTGATTTGCTTAGCCTGAAATTTGTCTACTATCAGCTGCTTAATATGCGAACTTCTTTTATTTTACAATGCCTACTTTAAACTTTTGTTCATTGTTTACTAAAATGTAACCGACATTTTTCTGTCACAAAGTGCTGCAGAGTCTCGGCGTCATTTAAGCCCATCAACACTAGCACCATGTTCGACATTGTCATTGCTGTTCATTTGGTGATCATTCCCTCTAAATGGATGTCAGGAGTTGGGTTTGGAGGCTTGGAAAAACGACAATGCAAATATTCGGTCTTAGTGCGACTGTAACCCATTTTCTTCTAGCGCCTTTATCCAACTCTAGACAGTTACCTGAAGAGCTTTTAGGTCGATGCTTATAAAAATATTAAGTGAAAAGAAGAGAAGTCGTTCCGGGATCCTTAATGTGGTGCTTCAATAGAAAATCTGGCACACCAATAAAAGGACTTTGTTCACTATCTTGGTGTACTTCAATTTGATCTTTGAATTCGTCGGTTATTTCCTCTATGCATTTGGCTTTCGTTTTTATATCACCATGCATGCTCATATACATCTCGGGTACCTACATTTTGAGATATTATCGTCATTCATAAAATATCTCTGGGAACTTCATCGAACGCTTTTTCCACATCAATTTAAAAATGTTGCTTTGTTGATTGTCTAGAGCATTCTTGCACGTTCTCATAGAATGCGATATTAGTTTCATCGATCTGTACTTGTGAAATATCCTGGACGTCACCTAACCGCAAGCCATTTGAACCCAAGATTCCGATTGTCGGCCACACTTCCGAGGGTGGCAATTGGCAAGACTGCATGGCCTCGGTTTATCATTTTTACGCGTTCTGAAATTTGAGTGTCCCTTTTTGTCTTTTTCTATTACTTGTCGCTCGCTTATAGGCAATGTGGATGGCAATTCTTATTACTTATACAATGCCCCTTATGATATCACACCTGCTAAAGCTACTACTCGTTTCGAATCTTTTGTGCAATATTCGTAGTCTAACTCAACTCTACTGGTTTAGCTATATTCGCTGTGCTTAGCTCATGCTTCAAGGTCTTGCCTTACCGCCTTTTTTCTGAAAGTTACACGACCACGTTTCTTTATTTATGTGGAGCAGGCTTTTCGAAACACCGAGTAGAGATTTTGCACTTACTTAGGTGGCGCTACGGTTCGGGGTGAACCTGGGTCTCAACTAACAAGCCTCTCCACTTAGTCCGCTCTTTAGCTAAATGCCTCCAGTTGCCCACAGTCGCTTTCTACTTTTGCGTGCCACCTAAGGTAAGGTTTTCCTCTAATCTGATATCTCTCCGGGTTGGATTCAAAGACCCTGCGGGCCGGAGCATTGGTGTCCATTCGCTCTACTTGCTCTAGCCATCTCAAGTGATTGATGTGCAGTTTTCTGACTAAGTCGATGTCGCTGTACAGACCGTATAGTTCGTCGTGGAATCTTCACCTCCATAGCCCGTCAACGCACATGGGACCGAATATTTTTAACAAGATTTATCTCTCGAAACGACTGAGGATATCTTTATCCCTTTTCGATAGAGTTCATACTTTAGTGCCATAAAGTAGGACAGGGATGACTACGGTCTTATGTATATAGAGTCTCCCTAGTTGCTTTCTTAGCCCAAAGAAACAGCGATTGGCAAGAGTGATTTTTCGTTTGTAGAAGAGCCAAGGTAGACAAAGTCCTTTGACGTTCTATCCAATCGTCGAAGTTTTGTGTCTTTTCATGTCGACAGTATGTACTTGGTTTTACGGTAAAGCCATTTTGACAGCTTCCGTTACAGAGCTAGCGAACGCAGCGGCGATAGCCCGCCGATATCTCTAAAATATGTCGATGTCATTGGCTTACGCTAGTAGTTGCAAACACTTTTGAAAGATCGCTTTTGAGTTACGCAAAATTCTTTTAAGTATGATGTCACCTTGTCTTAAACCTTTTTTGACATCAAAGGACTCGGTTAAGTAGTATCTAAGTTCTCAATCGCGGACGGACAAGACATGGCTCTATATAGCTCGTCTCAATAAATACTGCCGTATTGAGTTTTTTACAGAATCTGCCGGAGAATCTGAAGATTTGGTCGATTGTGGACTTTCCTTGTCTGAAACCTGAGAGGGACCAATCAGTTTGTTGATAAAGGGCTTCAGCCGTTTAGATAATAAGATAAGATCTTGTATCCGATCTTGAGGTGACTTACTCGTATACCTCTATAATTGGAGCAGTTTCCGGAATCTCCTTTTTTGTGGAGATTGTGTATAAATCAGATTCAGCTACTTTGTTGGATTTCAGCTTCGGTATTGATATCATTATTTTGTGTTGGTCATGTGGACGGAAGTTTTGGCTATCATCGTCTAAGTTGAATGGTCTGACGGCGGAATGTTGGTCTTCTTCGCCGAAAAAGTTTTCCCATATTTTCAGCACCGACTGTGACTCTATTACCAGACTTCTACATATTTGGTTTGTCACACGTTTTAATCTCTTCCGTATAGGATTGTGATCTCTATTACGACGTAGGAAAATGTAATGTTACTGGACGGGCTTACTATTGCCAAGGTACCCCAAGGTGTACCGACTTGGGGGTTTAAGACTTTTTGTTTTTTAATATTTTGAGGTCATTTCCTATTTTAGCTGTGCCATTATATTTTCTCGACTTATGCCGTTTTCTGGCATTTTTTTAGTTTTATCACGAAAATGCTGTCAGCAAAAGCCAATGCTTGTTTTGTATAAGATCACTTTAGAATCTTGCTCCAATATTAGTGATAGTGTCCACGGGTTCAGAATATGTATATTCAGGTGCCGCTCTTACTTAAAAAATAAAATATTTAGTATAATTAGATGGTGAGATTTACATGAGTTTAGTACTTGGTCTATCACCGAGTCTGCGTTCCAAGACCGTTTACTCTGTGGCAGTCGATTCCTCGACGTGTTCGCTAAAATCTACATGGATGGATGATTTCTGGTTAGACATTCCATTTAAAATCCTGAAATTTCTGAGATATTTCTACAGTTCCTTGCGCATCGGTGAGCAGGTTTTCTTCACTGTTTCGAAGAACTACGAGTATATGACAGTCAGACGTTTTACCGGTTTTGCTTGAGCCGGAAAACTGCGTCCGTTTTTTTTCTTCCTACGTAGAATTGTTTTCTCCAACTGCGTCCGTTTTTGTCTTCCACTACAGCGTCCTAGGCTGTAGTCCTATCTTCCCGGTGTTTAGAAATATCATCATACAATGCGCATCATTTCGTGGGTGGCTTATACTCTACTAAAGATTCATCTGCCTTTTTGATGGCTTGCGACACTGAATATCGGGTGAGCATTACTTTCAACGAAGGGTGAATACAGCCAAGGGTCTTTCACTCAGCTGCTGTTTGTAGTCTAGGCGCCCAATGTGAAGGTAAAAGTCACCTCTAAATTTTGCTCTGACAAAAAAATGATCACAGTTGACGTTTGCGGCTCTGAAAGTATGCACATTCGTCTATTAAAATGTGATCGATTTTATTGATAGTTCGTACATCTACATGATTCCATAGTCTCAGGGACCTAGTGCTACTTATCTATATATTTCTTGCTGCTGCAAAGTTGAAAGCCGTTGTCAGTAGGCATTTCGTGGAGACTATATTTTCCAAACAATCTGCTGAAGATGCTTTCCTTTCCGTCTCTGACGTTAAAGTCTCTGAGTATGATTTTGGCACCATAGTCAGGACAGATTCCGTAGGTTTTCTCAAGGACTTCAGTTTTATCCTGGTATACTCCAGTCTCGTGGTTTACATTGTACCGGGGGTGTGTGCATATAGACATATTAGACTCATGTTTTAGAATCAAGCTGTGCGGGCTACAGCCAGGCGACCGCATATGGTCTTAAAGTCAATGACCGAAAGTGTTCACTTTAGTTGATTTCCCAAGGCGAGTTCCCACTCTATTCTGACATGCGCAGCTATTTGTGTCAGATGTTATAATGTTGCGGTCTTAATTTTCTCTATAGCTAGTCCTATCTATTGGATCGCAGTAGAATCTGCTTTACGCAGCCTAGTATATAATGTAATATGGATATGTTCCAAGTTCATAGTCTAACTTCGTGGAAGTTCCTGGTCATGATCCTAAAAGGTAGGTCCGATATGTATCCGAGGCTGGTGTGTCTCCCAAACCTTGCCTTTTTTTTGACTGACAAAGACGTTACACTGACAACACAACGCCCAACCCGGAGGACCAGTTCTCTTATAATAAACTACTAGATCAGGACGAGTTTATTGACCGATGTTAGTATCCCACTTTGACGATGTAAGCGCTGTTGTTGGCCCAATTAACGTTCATCCACTACAATCTTTTTTTTGGGGTCCTGTGTGAATCTTGGAGGTCCCAGTATGTCAAAGAAGCGCTGCGAAATTAATTATCCTCATCGTTGACTTCATCTCATTTGTTCTACCACTGAAGTGTTTACATTCCAGCTGTTTGCTTTCGTCCCTTGGTCAGCAGTAGCGCTTATTACAAGCCGAATACGGTCTAACAGCATGCAGTCTTTACCTATACCTATTGGATACCTGTTCAATTTAAAACACTGAGGATCGGCAGGTTGATGGCAACCACTAGCCAGCCATTTTACAGAAGAGGTCATACCTTCATAATTTGTTTGAATAATTTGGTCTAAATATAACTATCCCTTTGTAACATGGCCATCGAAGGTTCGATAAATCATTAGATAAAGGGCGCCAGATTTCTTTATTACATTTCGTATGATTGATTACCTTTAAAGGTATCACAAAACCGACAAATCAGTATTTTCGAAAAAAAGGTTTTCAACTAGTATTACGTCTGTTGTAGGGCAAGATCTGTTTACTTTGAATTCTGTTACGCTGATTTATAAATCTTAAGGCAATATCACTTTAATGAGCTTCATTGATTTTACCAAAGTCTAGCTTGCCAGAGTCATTAGCGTTTCATCGACTATGAAATATTACATTAAATGTAATAAATATTATTGTAGTTTTAGTTGGCATTTTTTGGACTTCTAATGCTTGTTTCATTTTCAAATACATTTTCGAAGGTCAAAGTGACTTTTGTATATCCGGTTTTCTTCTCTGTCGAACTATCAGAAATGGCACGAATCTGTGCCTATTTCTGGGAAGACTCAGACATTAAGACATGATCAATCTGTTTGACGATTTATTGATTTGAAGACAAGCCCATAGTCCAATGCTGGGTAAACATCAACGGCTTCCTTCTTTTTTTTTATTTTTTTTTCTTCACAGCAGTACAGCCATATTTTAATACATCTTGTAAAAATTGTAATAAAATCGTCTCATCTTGTTCCAATGAATTGTTTGCTTCAAACATAAAGTAGATCCTCCAGTACTCGGCGCTGTACATCATAACTAGCATGATCAACGTTTTTTAAACATGCTTTTTATTTTTCTGAATTAGGGGTTTAAAAAAAATTGTTTTTAAACCGAAGCAGTAGCAGTTTTTAGGGTTATAATTCGTAGGATCTCCACTCTTCCGTGGAGTTATGTAATTTTCACTTCAGAATGAGCAAGCTTCTTTTCTTTCGTGAATTTGCCAAATGTTGTCTCTAGTTTGGAAAACTAGACATGTACGTATAAAAGCTCCTCTAAAACACTCACTATTTGATTTTCTTCACCACTTTTTACGAAGTTCGTGGTGAGTTTGTACACTTCTTTTTGTGGCACATCCTGATATTGTCCTTGAATTGAGCAACACGGGATCGTCTTCATTATTATCATTCATCATTATGTCTGATGATGCTGAGAAGTTCAGCTCCGTATACTTATATTCGATGTTTTTGGATCCAGGACTATGTCTTCGTAGGCTTTCCAGAAAGATGTATCTATGTGCATTGGGATCTCAACAGCATAGTCTGATTCATTGGTATTTTTCCCATCCTACTATGAGTGAGCCCATGTTTATACTTTGAATCTGTTCTATAACATTAAATCGAAGCAAACATTCGGTTCTATGATGAACTCTGTGTGACAACTATCAACAGAAACCAGCTTTACATGAGCCTCCACAAGGTTCACGATGACGGCCGGTACTTTTTTCCCTTTTTTGAGATTTATAGTAATTTGCACGACATTAAAATAACGATTAAGGATTCCCCTAATTTAGTTAACACGTTCTTCTTGTTTTCAAGAGAGTTATGTGAGTACTTTGTCAAATCTGATGTAATCTTACACTTACTTAGTTGTTACTTTAAATGGCGCTGTCGTCCATACTGGATCTGGGGTTCAATCAACAAACTTTTCGATTTGGCTCAATTGTATCTGGTGACAGCTATTGAGGTTCATCTCCACTTGTGCTCGCCATCTGGGTAGCAGTGTTGCTCTATTACTCCGTCCGTCTGAATTGGATTTGAAGAATCTCCGAGCTGAAGGGTTGGAGTTTACCTTATCTACATGTCATGACATTCGTAGTCAATATATTCGGTCTCTTTTGATACGAGTAACAGGTGGATGTACATTACCGGCCATATATGTGCATATATTGCAGAAGGGACCAAAAACTACTTAACAGTCTAATGCTCATTCATTTCTGGCGAAGTTCATGCTTTGAAGAGCACGCCTTAGAAAAGACCAATGAAGTCGCTCTCTAAAGAGCTTCAGAGAGCACTGTTCTCATCACCTGTCAAGGCGTCAGCTTTAATAGCAAAGCCTGTCACGCTATCTAACGTCCCTAACTGTGTCTGCATCATCTAAAGTGGCGTTCAGGGTATGTAATGACTGTTTTTTTTTTTAAATGTTAAATCAGCTAAGCTTCATTTATTTTCAGCACAGTTTGCCATTTGTGAAGCTTATAGAGCACTTCGTAAAATTTATAGTAGACATTGTCGGCCAAATTTCGCCATTGGATACGCACGATTCATTGTCCTTTTTCCATTCACTATCTGAAAAGTTGTGCGTAAAGGTCTTTGTCTCAAGGCTATAAGATCCAATTGGTGGAATAGCTAAAGCCGCATGACCATTTATTGTGTCGGGTATTCAGTGATTGGCTCTTAAATCAATTGGATGCTGACTAAGTTTTTTACCGTAAAACTTTGTTCAGGGATGAGGGTCATTTCTGGTTAAATGGCTACGTAAACGAGTAGAATTGCAATATTTGCAGCAAGGACAATACTCAAGAAGTTCACCTGACGCTATTGCATCCATCCATGTACCGTTTAGTGCAGATTGTACGTTACGGTCCCTATTTCTTCAAAAATGAGGCCGGAGCACGAGTTACTGTCAATAGACACAGGTACAGAACCTCACTTGTATTTTATGAGCACCTGTCGTAAGGCACGATTTAGAAGCCCGACCACGGCTTACGTGGTTCAGTGATGCCAAGTCGGAATCTGTGTTGTGGGCGAAGGTTTCGCTCTTGGTTTGAGTCGAGGCCGACTTAAAGCCTCTTGCCGATCTTAGGGTCACAGCACCCAGTACTTACTGCAACTCCATATCTGGTCAACTAACACCTACCTGAGACAACAGCTATCATGACGCTCCCACTAGGGGGCCTACCCCTTTCCAGTCAGTCTGGGAGGCCCTCACTCCCAAGGTTCCAAGTTTAAAGTCCTGGTACGGACGGCAGCTTGTAATTGGTCAAACCGTAGTAATTTTCGCTGGCGTCTGCCAGAAAGCTTTTGCGATAAGACCAGTATTACTCTAACCCAGCTTATTAATTGATTACGCCATTGATACGGGTATCGTTGGTACCCGTAATTGGGCGGGGACCCAAATAGCACCACAATAGGAAGATCAACAACTATTTGTTTCCAAAATTGTGTGACATCAATGTGGAAGAACTGTGGATCCAGCAGGATGGTGCTTCAACCCATATTACCATTAAAAACATCGCTTTATTGAAAATACGATTTGGCAACAGAGTCATTTCAAGAGGGCTACATTTTTCAGCAGTATGACGACAGATGCCGATAGATGCCGAAAGATGCCGATAGATGCCGATAGATGCCAACAGATGCCGACAGATGCCAGGACAATGTTAACGTCCTACGTTTAATTGGGCACCTCGTTGAAGCTGATTTTGGTGTTATTGTCTTTGCTCTCTGTAGGTGCTTGTGCAAATATTGGGCAGATCTTTGAAAATGTTGTTTTATTGCAAATTGTTATGTGGTGCTTATTCAGATGCACAAAACTCAAAGCTTCGTCAGGCCCCAAAACAATTCCTTATCTGATTCAGCTTTCGGTAGTAATAGTCGTAGTATATGTCAGAGTGCTTCGACCTCTTTTTATCTTGGCCATCCCATCACTCTTCTTGGATGGTAATTATGTCTGCTTTGCATCAGTCAATGGTCTCCACTAATTGTTTGGCTGGATAAAGTCTGTTAAGAGACTTAAAATTCAACGAACAGATCTAAAGATCGTTGAGGTTATTTAATTCTTCAGCATACTGAGTAGTCTGCTGAATATAGCTCAAGTATCTTATACTTGTATCTCATATGCATGTTGAATGACGTGTGTAGATTAATTCATGGCACGTGGTTCTTTGAAGGCCAGTTATTTCCGAGACTGGTGTTTATAAATTTAGCAAGTCAAGTGTGATAGGACGAGACCAGTATTCGATAGCTACTATGTTGGGGTCAAATGGAATCAATTTATCTCGAGATTGACTCCAATACCACCCTTACACTGAAGAACCATATAAAGCAAATTTCCGTGTGAAGGTAGTGCTTAGAAAAAAAACATCAAATCCCATAAAGACCCGCTTAAAATCCGCCGCCCATTTCTCATCAGAATCACAGATGATTCGATGAAATGAAACCAGAAAATGAAAAGATCGCGTGGAAAACCGCACCACTTCGCATCGCATTCATTTTGCAACTTTTCCAAAATTTGGACTTTCATTCTCACTCTCATCTGCACGAGTATCGCTGCAACTCTGACTAACCTTTGCCTTGGTGTGAGTAATAATCGTTACACAGATACATTTCCTCTTCAAGAACAATGAGGAAATTTCCGATTAACTTGCTACTGGTGTGTGAAAAGCGCATAATTTCAAGGTAGTCGCTGAATTTTCACTTTTTTCCTCTTCTACGTCGTCTACGAGTATAACTACTTTTCTACCGTTGTAGAACCAAAGGTCTCCCGCAAAAACAGCGAAAAAATAAAAATAATAAACCGACAACAAGTGAAGTCGCAGAAGAATGGTTGATTAGTGTGTGGGAAGAATGTCAGGTGAGAGATCCCAGTTTTGCTTCCACTTTTTACTTTTTCATCTGAATTCTCTTGAGGCAATAATAAAGATCTTCGTCTTCATCTTCGTCGTCATTGAATTTTGAGTGTTAAGATACACTGGCAGCTAATCTTTGAAAGCACGTGAGATGACGATTTCTTTGAAATTGTTTTTTTTTTTGCTGTCTCTCCATCTGTTTTTCTCCAACGTCGCACATCGTGACTTGATTGAATTTTGCGCTCAAGACCTAGATTCTTCAAGTTTTTGCATTAATTGATGAGAGAGATACAGATCTATTGATTTGCTTTTGTTGTTGGTGGTACTGATCTGTTGGAGGTAGGAAAGTATGTCCTCAAAATTGTTTGCCATGAGAAGATATGTATCATCAAAATGAACAATATCTCCTCATGTCATGATATGAAAGTGAAGAAGTGAAATAGACGGACAGCCTAATTCTGGAAATAAGTTATTCGATGACACCTCGCTAAAGTATCTTTAAGTCAAACTACTTTTCGTAATTAAGGAATGCCACCATGCTGTTGTAGGTTATACCATAACTGACTAGGAGTTACATATGAATGTGATTTGAAAATACGATACCACGAGAGCGAAGTATCTACACGGAAGACTCAAAATTATAAGCTTGAGGTGTTTTCATTTCAAAAATATTTATGTTGGGTGCAAATTGGTATACGAAAACAATTAGCAAATATATGTGTAGTTAATTACAGATGTACGGATACGGATTGTATGGAATATTTCATAAATGAAGTGAAAACAAGCTAATCGGTCCAATGGATAATCAAAGCCTTCATTATGCAAGATCAATTTAACTTGATGGGAAAGTTGATGGATTCACTACTCTTTGATAGCAAATTCATCCATAAGATAGTAGAGCAGAGGAAACTCTAAAATGCGATTTTTTTCCAGCCCGACCTGGTACTCTAGAGCGGGTTATCTGAATAAGTTTGTGATTCTTTTAACTTGGTCAAGTGTTCTTAACCGATTTCATGCTGATTGAATTGGCATTTTTGGGTTGAAGATGAAATTGTTCTGAGAACGGAGTGATGCTTCTAATTGAGGGCTTGTGCTATTTTTGCAAGATGATGATCATGTTGATGATATCTGTGTCAAACTAACGAAGCAGCTTTGGTGACAGGAGGCGAACAGTATCTTCAGCTTCTGAGGCAGATTTCGACTCATTTTATAGTCAATTCAATTGGCGTTAATGGAAAGGGTTTTCAAAAGGCAGGCTCTTCGCTCCCAGAACTCATGCATTTCCTATAAAAATTTTCTAATTTTAGATTGTTTGGATCATGGGAAAGAAAGTAGACTTTCTCATATTAACTAGTGTAAAACATGTGCATAGAAAATGTAAGATTATTTCTGCCACACCTCTGTGATCTTTTGGATATTTATTGGTCCAGGTGTGGCAGCATAAGATTTGAAGACCGAGCCGCACAGGTCCAAACTAAGGCCTTCGTTCTTCAGCGTATCATCGTGGATAAGTTACTTAGCAACTAAGTACAGCAGATGTTACTTTCACCCTGAAAATGCCTTAAATTTACGAGCGCTAAACCAACGGGTCCCTTTAGGCATTTTGCAATGTCTGTCTTTAAGAGATACGCCGCAGTCTTTAGTTTTTGCTTACCTAACTGCGCCGGATATCAGTGTTGGGACTTTTTAAATGGCTGACTGTCCAAGTATACCATATTGAAGTACAACATTTACCGATAATCAATGGATTGCCAAATAGCGTTGGGTTTGGCTTAAAGGACCCTAGTGCATGGTGATTATCTCGACCCTTGAGGAGGACAACATCGTTAACTCCTTTCAAGTTTAAGTTAAGTCTGTAGGTCTTGACAGAGTTCGTTATCTCTATATATGATGTTCTCTAATATTGACTTGACCCTATCTGTCTGTAAATTTTCTATCTTGAGTATACCGCCATCACCAATGATTTTCTCTCTGAATAAAATTAATTAACTATTCCGCTAAGTTCTAGTTCCAGTATCGTATTCGCATAAGCAACCAATTATTTCCAAGAGAGTTTGTTAAGAACAAGATCCTGGAGTATTCATAGAAAGATGTCGGTGACGACTTAACTGAGATTTTTGATGTCAAAAAAGCTTCGAGACAAAATGACGCGTTGTCCTGTAACTTCTTTAACATCATACCTGGAAGAATTGTGCGGAACTCACAGAGCAAACAGGAGGCATTATCTTTTTAAGGTCTGTAACTACTGGTGTAAGCCAATATTGACATAATTAACAGAACTTAGCCGGCTGTAATCGGCGCATGACGTAGTATTGATACGGAAGATGCCAAAATGATCATAAGGACAAAATCAACTATAGGCTGTCAACAAAAAACAACATACAGCGTCCACCAATTGGATAGAACGTCACAGTCGACAGCTACAATATATACTATTTCGAGATAGTAAGTCTAGTCTAGTCTACCTTGGCTCATCGCATTCCTGCCAATCGCTGTTTCTTTGAGTTTAGCAGGCAATTGTGTAGTGAGGCTCTATCTCAAGGGAGACCCTATACAAGACCTTGATCATCCCAGTTCTACTTTATTGCACTGACGCATGGAAACTATCAAAAGCAGATGAAGTCGTTTCTTAAGAAAATTCCTTCGAAAAATATTTGCTCCATTCTGCGTTGACAGGCTTTGGAGGAGTAGATTCAACGACGAGCTGTACGGGGAAATTGAATAGACAACAATGGTCAATGTCGCAGAGCCTTCGAATTTAACACCGAGGGATAATGCAGCAGAGGGAGACCTTGCCTTACGTGGTGCGCGCTGGTACAAGGGACCTCTTCGGATAAAAACGATAGGAAAAAAAATTAAATAAAACAACAAGAAGCTACGTTCATGCCATTCAAATGGCCGCCTCGGCTTCGTTGACACTGTTTCAAGCGGTAGGTTTAATTTTTTATGACTCGGTCCAACAATCTGGACTTGTTTTTAATATCTCGCAACTCGAAAACATCTCAATAATCGGGAGTACGGTTTTCATAGCAACAGATCCACTAGCGATCTGATGGCATGTCTCACCGAAAAGTGGAATCAAAGAGTACATCAATCTGGCGAAAGCAAGATAGTTGCACTTGATATTTCTAAGACATTTGACAGAGTTTGGCAACAGACTCTTTTGTCGAAAATACGTGCATTTGGAATGGACGAATCTCTTCTTCAATGGATTAGAAATTAGCTTTCGGAACGTTCGATTTAAGTTGTCTTGGATGGTTTCAAGTCTGATATTCACAAAATAAATGCTGGTGTGCCCCAGGGCTCCGTTCTGTCTCCGGCACTCTTTTTAATTTTCATTAACGATCTCTTGTCTGCTACTTCTACTCCAATATATTCCTTTGCTGATGACAGTACTCTGCTTCTCATATTCGTTCTCGGACTCACGTCCCTGTTCTTCGGCTGTAGAACGGGAAAGACAGCGTATGATAACATTAAATTCCAATATTAGCAGCATAACTAATTGGGGAACCACTAATAGAGTGGAATTTAATGCTTCCAAAACACAATGCTGTCTGCTGTCGTTAAAGCGAAATTTAAACACCCAGACGTTATCCATGAATGGCACTTGCATCGTCGAAATCGATAATCTTTCCATTCTCGGTATATGTGTCAATGAAAACTTACGTTGGAATGACCACATATTCGGTGTCGTCAAAAACGCTGCGAAATGTCTAGGTTTCCTCAAGCGATATAAGAAATATTCCACCCCCTCTGATCAGGTCTCAATATATGTATAAGGCGTTTATCCGCCCGAAATTGGAGTACAATTCCCACATCTGGTTGGAACAGTGCTCCATAGAAATCGCCAGTAGCATTCCGCCCATTCAAACTTTTAACCGTAACACCCGCCTCGCTATGAATGCTCATCAGTATACCCTCAAGCTCACTTTCGGACGTACTCTGAAATATCGTGATTCGTTCCTGAGCCGTACAACTCGCTTATGGAATGCCCTGGCTAGCTCTTTATTTCCTAGTCATTATAACCTTCAAACATTTAAAACCAACGTTCGCTGGCACCTCTCTTTCTATTCTCTCTGATTTTACTTCGCCAGCGCTGTGTGCAAGCATTGTAGGGGTACTTAAATCCCTTGAGCGCACGCAATTTTTTTTTTTTTTAAAAAAAAAAAAGATCTGAGAATTGTATCGATTCGTATGAGTATATTAGCGGCAAGACCATTAAATTGTTTGCAAGAAATAATCGAATACAAGTTTCTGAAATTGGAGTTTGTGAAGTAGATGGAGTACAGACGAATGTCCCTGTGTTGCTTCGTAGGTTATAGGAGTCAGAGTTAAGGCTATACAAGTAGCCACCTTTTATGAAAAAAATTGTAAAGAGTTTAGAGTAGGAATAATGCCTTATACGCAGAATATTGATTTTTCTAAATAGCTCAGTGGAGTGGGCTAACCGAGCCGATTTACATAGCACTTTTTTGTAGAACAATTCGCTGTAGGAGTTTATTATGGCAAGCAGCTCCGGACTGTAATCTTGAGTGGAAAATCCCAAAGTAGATGGTTTTTAGAATTGTATTTCCCAAGATGGTAGAGACTACGTAGGGACGCAAGCAGATATTGCTTCAAAATTCAAAAGTGTTCGTGTCAACTCAAGATATTAGCAATAATGACACCAAAGTATTGTGCTCAATACTAGCGTCATATACTCAAATCATTGGTGCCCTGTTTAGTTTAGTAAGCTTTGTCTACAACAACTAGATGCATGGAATGCAATGTCAGTCTCCGGGGATTCTTGCACGGTTAGACTGAAATATATAAGCTTAGTCTTATTGCTTACTACTCACTTGTGTTCGGCGAAATGGACATCGAATCAATGTCAGGAATTAAATTTAGGGGGCTAGTTAAGTCATAAGCAAAAGCTAAATGGTCGGAAAAGGCCTTAACTTCGCCAGCAAAATGGTAGTGCGTGCAAGTAATGAGTTGACATAAATCAGGAACAAAATGTATAGATCCTTGGGGAACACCTAGATAGATTTCCTTGGAACTACTTAGGCTATACCTAATTTTGGCTTTTTGTGATCTATTCTTAATATAATAACCAAACTAATCTAATATAAGTTCATGAAATCCTGCACTATACAATTTCTTCAAGAGAATGCTATAGTAAACCATGTCTAAATGTCTACCAATAACCCAGCACCGCATTTATTAACATCAAGTCACTTGTAGATAAATGTACAAAAATCTAAGAGCGCATTTTCCGTAGAATGGCTTTCCCTGAACCCAAACTGCTTTTCACTGAACATTTTAATTTTGGTAACTTATTTCAGAACTCTGCTGATGATTGCCTTCTCAGTTCAAACAGTTCAAACAGTTTCTCAAACCAGTTAGACGTGTTTTTCTTGTTCTCCCTATTCACCTGTTTAATTTTCAGTTCTAAATTTCGTCAAATTGCATTTTCCGGTTAATAACCCCCAGTGCTCCAATTCATTAATTTTACCATAAAAAAGAAAAAAAAAAAATAACTCGACCTATATTTATACCCTCATTGACCTACACAACCAATTTAAACGTGTCTTGCGGAATTGCCAATTGAGTAATCGATGACAGATGACAACAATGCTGACTGGGTAGCTTGCAAGGGCATCTGTGGGAAAGCCTTTCATGCCGTTTGTGTTGGATTAAACAAAAGACATACGGTGTTTATCAAAGAATTCTAAGATAACCTCCTTTTCTTCTGTGATGAATGCAAGAGTATTTTAATTTCGCATGTGCTTTTGGCAATAAAATGGCTAAGCGATTCAACTGACTCCTACCAAGCCACACTCGCCAAAAAGATTACGGATAAAATTTCGGTCATTGAAAGCAGGTTAAAAGTGTTGAAGAGTTACGTATACAGATAAACAAATTGCTGATCTAATCGAGTTAGGCTTCGGTAGATGCAGGAATGAAGAAACTCCATTACGTCAGTGACATTAAAGCTATGTGTTCTGCGCAGGTTTTCTCCAACCAAAACACCTGCGAGTTGATAGACTACCTGCGTGACGACATAGACATTCAATTTCAGTCCTCGCCACACAAACAACTCTCTTCTAAACAATGTGATCCCATGCTCGAAGTTATCATCGATAAAGTGAACGATATCGGTGACGAACTTACTGCGATATTGAACATCACATCGCAACAATAAACTGCAAAATCGTTGATACACCAAATTTCCCGCAGCCTTACCAGAATGTTCAATATAATACATCGCTCATGGCTGAATTAATGGAACCTGGAGTGGATTCACGCTCATCCCCACATATAAGTCATCTGCGGATAGTTCAACCCACTGATTCCTGCGAAGTTTCTTCCAACTTTACAACAGAAAACACTTCTATGTCAGCTAGTCCAATCGCTGCCCCACGGAAGCTTATCAATCATTTCAATTCAACTTTGACACCTTCCGAATGACAACGTAGACTTGATAAGCTTGCTTCGATGATGTTGATTGAATCTCAAATTTCTTCGAAAAGAAATATGGCATTACCATTAGCGCCACTGCAATTTGCTTCAACATCTCACCACAGAAGCAAGCGCAGCTTCAAGCTCAATCTTCCAGCCAAATACGAATGGTTTTTCCATATTCCTGCCAGCAACAATTTCAATCTTGAAAAGATGGGTGTCTGCAATTGGTTGGAAAATACGACCGAGAAGCAGGATAAAGTCAAGCAGTCCGTCATACCTAAACCAACAAATAAGTTAGCAAGTAAATCAAATTTGCCAAGACGCACCTCCTCTTCCCACAACAAAACCAGCTCCAATTAGAGTTTTAAAACTAAATTTGTTCCTAATTTTAAGCCTCCCACCCATACTCCAGCTCCCCCTATTCCACCCCAAATCAAGCCCCAACGTGTCTCTTTCGACTTAACCCCTACAACTCAAACTTCGACCACTCAAACTCCAACCACTCAACTCCTAATACATACGCCTTTCCCTAATTTCGACCTCAGAACTGGAGCTAAGTATCCTAATTTCATCAGCTCCCACATTTTAAACCATACTTCCGAAACCCCATCCGTTGCGACACCAAGCTCATTAACCACTCCCTCTTCTATTGACCCCCTATCACCACCTACTATTAAATTAACGCAGCAAACTAGCGATACCACCGAATGTCGCTATGCGCTCTCTAGGCTTAGAGATAAAAAGATATTTGAGAATATACGTCTATATCTCGCCTATTTGCACTATAAACCCGACTCGATGTGCTACGAGAGTAAAACAAAAACAAGCGTCATGGTTTCTATCCAGCAGGAAGTCCTCCCTACCGACGTTACCAGTCTCAGGAAACTTTATATAAAGTATCACGAGATTTTCAATACGCCCCCCCAAAAAGTTGCAGACGATCTTGCCGCTCTTCGCCACTATGTACACTCTAAAAGAGTCTCACACCTCCAACGCAGTCGCCTTGACCATGATAAATTTTTTCGACCCTAAAAAGTCATGCAAAAACCTCCCTCTCACCTTCTATTACCAGAACGTAAGAGGACTACTTTCTAAAACCCACGCCGTTTTGCGCCAATTTCATGCTCTCCCATTTGATATCTACGCTCTGACCGAAACTAATCTTATCTTATCCCCAATATAAAAAACCAGGAGTTATTCCCTCTTTCTTTTAATGTTTTCCGGGATGATGATCGCACACCCCCCTTTATTCAGTCCCAAGCTCGACTTTGTGTCAGTTAAAATAACACTTACTCGTAGATGCTTGTATGTTATGTGTTGTTACATTCTTCCGGCGCAACCTATCGAATCCTACCAACTTGCTATTGCAGCAATTGACGATTTGATCGACTTATCAGAATCGCTTGATGATATCATTATGTTCGGCGATTTTAATCTGCCTCAGCTGAAGTGGACTCCATCTGAAGACCTATCGCCTCCAATCCCATTTCTACTAAGGAATGCCTCTTCTTAGATCGGTTAACAGACTTTAGTCTATGCCAAGTCAGTGACGTTTCCAACTATATGGAAAAGCAATTAGACCTTATCTTCACAATTGATCCCATCAACTCCTCAGTATCGTGTTGTCCCCTATCTCTTTCAACTATTGATAACTTTCGTCTTCCACTTCTTCTCTCATTTTTCCACAACTCTCCCTCCAGTCGCCTTCCCCCGCGGTTCTATTTTCTTACAATTTTCTGAAAGCTAATTTCCGTAAAATCAATATCTATCTAAGCAGCGCTTCTTTCGAGTTTACCAATCTATCTCTGGTTGATGCCCTCTCCAGTTTTTACAGTGAAATATTCAAATCCATCTCCCTTTATGTGCCTTACTCCCGCCATAAAATTTCTTCTACATCCCTTCCTTGGTATAATCGTAGACTTCGCTCTCTACGATACAAAAGAAACAAGTTATGAGCGGCATTATTTCCCACCCACTCTTCTTCCGACTATTCAAATTATCTAGGTGCATATCTTCATTTCATTGAACTCTATAGCTCTCTCTATCAGCGCAACCTGAATAGTGCGCAAACCAATCTCATAAATGGCCACAAGTCCTTTTTTCAATTTGTCAATTGCAAAAGTAAGACTGATGGTTATCGTTTCTCCCTCGCTTTCGAAACCAAATCTTCAAGTGATCCTCCTACAATTTTCAAACAATCATTTGCCAACAACTCCTTCGTACCAGATCCCTCTTACTTCAATGATCTACCAAATTTCTCCATTGGTCCCTTTCTCACTCGGTCCTGCAGTTATTGAAGAAAAGTTACTAAATCTTAAAGATGAATTTGGCCCTAGCCCAGTTGGACTCCGCGCCGTATTTCTTAAAAAATGCTCTTCCAACCCGTCACTACCCCTTTCCTACCTTTTCCGTCTATCCCTTACACAGGGAGAATTTCGACCCATTTGGGAGACCTCTTTTATAATCCCGATACACAAAAAGGGATCTAAGCAAGAAGTTACCAATTATCGTCCCATTGCTAAACTCTCTCCTCTACCCAAACTCTTTGAAAGCATTTTATACGAAGCCTTAAGCTTCAAATGCAAGCCTTTTATTTCGCCCCGACAACATGGCTTTCGAAAAGGTAGATCAACTACCACAAACCTAGTTAAATTCGTGTCTTTTGCCCTCTCAGCCTTAGAAAATGGCAAAGAAATCGATGTTATCGCAACTGATTTCCCTAAAGCGTTTGATAAGATATCTCATCAATTGATCCTCTTCAAATTGTCTGCTCTCGGCTTTGAGCCTCTCTTATTAAAATGGATTTCTTCTTACCTGGCAAGAAGTGTTCGGTTTAGATCCGCCCCTTCTGTTCCATTCCTGGCCTCATCTGGAGTTCCACAAGGCAGTCATCTTGGCCCTCTTCCCTTCATTCTTACTACGAGTATCAATGTTGAGAGGTTCATTAAATGCTCCTCCCTCTCCCTTTACGCTGACGACACAAAATTTTTTAAAACTATTTCCTCTCCCCACGACTCTTCCCTTCTTCAAGAAGACCTTGATCGGTTTTCAATCTGGTGCCTCAAAAACTGTCTAGAACTTAATATGAGTATAGCCAAATGTCAATCTATAACATTCTCACGTAAATGCAACCCGTCTCCTTCCCGACTTTATTTTCTCTATGGTCAACCAATTCCCCTGGTTCAGTCTCTTCAAGACCTTGGCATATTATTCGACTGTGAGCTTTATTTCCGTTCGCATATCGATAAGATGATCCTCAAAGCCAGCTCATCACTTGGCTTTATTAAACAATGGTCCAAGGAATTTTCCAACCCGTATGTAACCAGATCTCTCTATGCCAGTCAAGCTTGGTCTCCCTTTCATCGGGTTCATGTTTCCCGAATCGAGGGTATTCAACGTCGATTCCTCCGATTTGCTTTCCGTGGTCTGCCGTGGAACGACCCTTTAATCTTACCTCCCTATCAAGACCGCCTCAAACTTCTAAATATGAATTCGTTAGAAGAACGTAGGAATACTGCTGACATTCTTTTCATTCATCGACTTCTCTCAGGTTCCATCGACTGTGCATCCATTTTGAACTCCATTTCCTTCAATATCAACCCCCGCGATCTACGTTGTCCTCGTCTCTTCTATCTACCGGTCCACCGCACCTCTTATGGCTCCAACGAACCAATCTCCCGAATGCTCCGAAAGGTTAACTCAAACCTCTCCCTTTTTGATTTCCACCTCTGCACTCCTCGTCACAAACAAGATCTTCTCCTTCGCTTCCTGGGTCCCTAGCTCTTAAGTCTTTCTGTTAATTTTTAAGTTAGATTAAGCTTGTACTAAGCCAATAAATGAGGGCCTCAGCCCTACCTAAATTAAATTAAATTAAAATTAAATCAAACAATTTCGATATTATGGAAAGTAAGGAAACCGGTCTGTAAAAACTCTTTTCGTTTCTGTAACCATTTTTAAAAATTGCTATTACAATAGCGAAAAAATATTCAAATTTAAAATATCAATGTGTCAATATATCAACGATATTAAGGGGTAATTTTTGAAGACGATGTTAGAAATACCATCGTTGGCAGAAGAATTCGAGTTGTTGAACAATTTTGTTATTTTGAATATTTCAAACCCTGTAATGGGTTCAAAAAGAAGCTGTACATACATCAAGACCAGTTATGCAAGGCCTTATTGAATCATTAGAAAAAGACATTTGACCCACTGGAGGGAAAATATTCAGTGAACTCGTTAGCTACTTCCGCAGGGCCTATGACAGTAATCTTTCCACTTTTAAGTACAAAAGATGAGCTACGATTTCTTAAGTCACGAATAATAATACTACTCGTATTTAAAATTTCCCACACTTTTTTAAGATTCCCCCGTGCATTGGGTACTCTGCTTTGAAAGTAACTATCACGACAGATTGTGTTGTGATTTTCTTATTAATTATTTGACACAGGTGGTTGGAACGGGTTTTCAAAGCAGAATTAAGCTGATGCTTGAAGCACTTGATACGCAACATATGCTTGAGTTTAGTTTTTCCGAGAAGAAAATTGTTCATCCATGGTTTAAGTCTAATCACTCTACGCAGAAGTTAGATTTGCCACTGTGATATGTTAATTTTTATAGATATTTCGAACGCCTGAAAGGCGTTATTTGAGGTTTAAATTTCTTTCCAGCTTTCGTGCAGGAATTTATCACTTGAGACACTCAAGTTAATGTTTTTTTTACTTTCTGACTCGCTAATTGCAAAGTAAAGCACTTTGACCTAAAAGATCTTTTATAGCATTTAGTCAGAACTGTAGTTAGGCCAGTAGGTTTTCTACCTTCTGAATGAAGTTGACAACACTACTAGCAGAGGAATTCATTAGTTCATTGGAGCCGTCTAATTCCGTGATGGGCTGGGCATCCATACAAAATGTGTTCAACTGTTTCGTCTTCTTCAAGGCAAAGTCGACACTCGAGAGAGTCGACTAGATCACTTTGTTGAGGTGATACGAGTGTCTTAAACCGCGATGTCCTGTGAGGTAACCTACTAAGTTTTTGATATAGTGCCTACTTAGATTTAAAATCTATTGGCATTTTTGTTGAAGAGCCGGATGGCTCATTTGGCCTGTCTTAGACTTGAGCTATTCTCTCAATATGAGATGCATCTCGAATACTCCCAGCTATTAATAGCTAAAGTGACTGCTAATTTAGGAGTGCAGAAGAAGGGTTCAGTTCCATTGGAGGGATTTACTGAGCGCTTTCTGGCCGGTTCGTCGGCTTTTTCATTTCCACCAATGCCATCATGATCAGGAACCCACCACCGATTGGTTTTGTTCCTAGAGCTTAGTTTTTGGAGGGTTTTGAAGCAGTACATGCTAAGGGCATTTATAGCTGCTTGACTGTCCGTGAATATACCATATGGATGTTTGCGCCTTCGATACCAGAGTTGTAAATATGGTTGGCTTGGCACATACTTGAATGGCGTGGAATTCTGCCTGAAATACACTGGGACTTTTGCCCATAGCTATGGTTATATTTAAGTTAGGTCCATGTTATCCAGCTCCCATTCCCGATTCCATTTTAGAACCATTCGTTTATCTCCGTGGAGAAGCCTTTATTGAAGCATAATGCTTTCTGAAAGCGGTCTGTTACCGCGCAGATCATATCAAGTTCCGGTATTTCGGAAAGCAGGCCCTTAGGTTCGGGTATTCGCTAAAACTTAGCTCTTCAATTTGTACCAGACTTGCTATGATGCGTAATGCCACTTTGTTTGTATACAAGTGTAGGGGCGTTAGTCCTATTATTACTTTTATCGCAACTGTGAGGCAGGTCCGCTGCACTCTATCAAGCTTAAAAATAGCGGTCTTTTGCATCTCCCTGCGGGCAGCCCCTTACAGTTGATATTAATACTGGCTTTCAGACATCGCTTTGACCAGTTGATGGTAGGTTGATCGAGGTTTCTATGGAGCAAAGCTTTTGATATGGAGTCATATCCAGTATTGTCGAAAGTAAATTGCGCAAAGTGCAATTTCTTTACAGCGAAAGAAACGTTTGATTTCAACTGTCAGCTACATCAGAGCACCATTCGTCGGTTTGTCTTTCTAATAGGCGTACTGACATGGGTGCGGAGGCAAGCTATTTTCTAAGCTTTCTCTGATATGGATGTCAATAAGCCTTTTCAATGTTTTCAGATAAAACGATGTCAGGCTTATAGGACGGTATGATTTAGGTAGTTTCCAAGGCTTGTTGCCTGGTTTAGGGATAAACACCACGTTGACCTCCCTCCAAGTACGTGGTATGTAGCCCAAGTTGAAGCTTAAGCCAAATAAGGCTATCAGGGTAGGTACAAGGAAGTTCAGCCCTTTTTGCAGCAGAGCTGGAAAAATTCCGTCTATGCCTGGTGCCCTGTATGGTGTAAATAAATTGATAGCCCACTTAACATTATCCAGACTGAACAGTTTTCCGGATAAACTATTGATTCTGCTGAGGTTTCTTGAAACTGAATCCTCCGTAAGACATGTCAATATTAGAAGGCCCTGGAAAGGTATTCAGGGTTTCTTCACGGTCGCGTGCTATTGTGCCATCTGGTTTGATCAACAATTTCTTGCAATTAGAATGATCTTAGGAGAGGGCTTTATGGAGTCGTGTTGTCGCAAGAAGTGCTTCGACTTATATATTATTGAAATTCGAAAAGTGACTTACTCTTTTGTTTGTATCACGGCTGCCCCAAAGCGTATTGTGTGCGTTGGCGTCGCAACCGATGATAATGTGTACTTGCTTGTCTTCACAGTACCGGACAAGTTCCTGTACTGGTGTCGGAGTCATTTCCTCAGTGTCTCTAGCAAAGTACGCCGATGTGCATATGAACCCGGCCGTTGTGGCGTTCAATTTGTACTGCCACCAGGTCGCTAGTTATGAAACCTAGAATGAGAGAGAATTTAATATCTTTCGCAATAAAAAGGGCTGCCCGCGGCTAAAACTATCTCTCTGGTTTTGCTTTTTAAACCAAAACTGCCATGATCTGCCCATGGCCCTTGGATAAGTCCAATAGCGATGTTCTCTTCAGCACATTGTTTGGTTGCTTTAGGAAAAGTGGCGACTACATTCTTTTTGTTGTTTAAGGTACTAGACAGTGACCAGTAATTTGTAGATCCAAGTTAACGCCAGAACACAGATTAGATGTTAAATTTTTAAAGCAACCAAATACATGGTCTAGGCAAGTGCTAGAAACTGGGCTAGTAGATTCATTGATAAATGATGTTAACGCATGCTCAGCCATTATAGTCCGCAAGTGTCTACTCCAGGGTTAGATTTTATGATATCCACGTTCAAATCACCAAAAATAATGAGATTATCCACTTTTTCCTTATTCAGAAAAGCTGAGAACTCAACCAGGAACAATGAAAGGGTCATATGCTGGACTCTGTATACACAAAGACTATTAAAAATTTCACTACAATTGGCCAATTGCCGAATATCATATTCTCTAATGAAAAACGGAAAGGTCATACAAAATTTGGATTTGTTTGGGTTGACCGTGGCGTCAAGATGAAACAGTTTTGGAAGGTGCTCTGAAGCCTTTGGCAACCAAACGTTCCGGTGAGAGAGAATAGGAAGTTCTAACAAGACTCTGCATTAGCATACAAAGCTCGCGTCAGCAAACATTGGTTAAAAAACACAGTCACCAGATGTAACTTCACTTTCCCAGGGTCATTTTAACGGCCATATCAAAAAATATCAAAGTGTGGATGAGCTCAAACAAGCCCTTCCTCGAGAATGGAAGAAGATTGCGTAGACTCACATTCGTGCAGCATGCAACTCGTTTGTCGACCGACTCAAGGCCATAGTTCGCGCTAAAGGCGGCTATATCGAAAATTTAAAATAAATTCTAAAATTTTTTTTCTTCTACAGCGTTTTGTAAAGGTCAATTAGGCCATCCTGTAGATCAAACAAGGACTTTTGTGACTACAGGGGCGCGGCGGCGTCTCAATAATGGTTTGTGAATTTTTTCCCCACAAATGCTGCAACTTAGCTTTTTGACTAAGCCATGCAGCCATGTCTGGCAAAATTTTATGATGAAAAAGAAGATCAAGAGGAATCTTGTTTTCGGCCAATTCACCGACCGTATGAGGGACGCGATGGTCAAGCGGTTTCACGTATTGCATGAGCTAGATCTTGTAAGCTCTTGAACGAAGATCGTTAGTCAAAATCTTCCATAAACTGGATGGCCACAGTTCCAATTGCTACGCATCGTGTCGAATCGACTCATACTAGTCCACCTCAGTACTACAGTCCTCAGCAGCAATAGCTTCTTTTATCAAATTGGCTATCGCTGGAGAAAGGTGTTTAAAAAAACAACACGATATTGGGCCTTTATCCAAGGGTTATTTGAAGGGCTGACAACAACGTTGCTTATGATAGTTACAAAATATCATCGAAAAGAAGAGGAGTCGTTCCAGGACCAAAATAACTTTGTAGCCTGCCTTAGTGTATACTTATTCAATCTTCGAACTGTCCGCTAGAAAATTTGAGAATTCTACTGATTATACAAATAAATACGAACAACTATCTTTTAGTCTTGCATTCTAGAAATGTTGATTGACTTTTAACATGAGGGTGTAGACGACATAAGGATACCTAAAATATTCTTGACGACATTATTCTAATGACCTTGCGTTCTATTCTGTGACACCTGTAGAAGCCTTAATCTGCTTAAACCTAACCCTGGCAGTAGAATAGATTCGATTAGATTGTTGTGGGAGGTGGTGTAAAGAATCCCAGATCACTCCGGCCACAAATGGACCTATTGTGATATCCTGCATTTAGAGCTCATCTATGATGCCGCAATTTGTGAGGAAGGCGACTACGTCTTCGCCAGCTGCGTCCGCTGCTTTAAGGTAGAATTTACCTACGTTAACGTGTTTTGGTTAAACCATTGCAGTCACATACAATAGTATGTGTTCTGCTGTTTCCACATCCTAGTTGCACAATCTGCATATATTGTCTTGTGCTACGCCCATAATCATGGATCTTTTCCTGGCTAGTTCGTCTGCTTTTTCATTGCGTTAATGCCCGCTGTGTCCTGACAATCAAATCAGATGAACTATATTTGTGGTGGCCAGTAGGAGTTGACGGCAATCCCAGACCAGTTTTGAATTTATTTCAAAGGCGTTAATTGCAAGTAGGAGAGAATGTAAATGTTTTTTGTTTGTTATATGTCTGTTTAGATTCCCTCGAATGCAAAGCTCTATTGCATGGATTTCAGTCTGAAATACGGAGCTGCTTGTATCCATACTGGAATATATGGATGTCTCAGTGTGAGGAACGAATGCTCCGGCTCCAGTGTCATTTTGGCATAAAGTCCCCAATTTTTCCAGCTAGACTTTTGCTGGTCCATAGTGAGTTCCTGGCCTTGTCAATAGTCTTAGAAAGATGGGTGTTCCACGTAAGTTTTTCATCCAGTGTGATTCTTAGATATTTGACTTCCGTTGAGAACTCTATTCTTCCCCCGAAGAGAGTGGCATTTCTGAGTCTTTCTCGCCTTCTTCTCTTAGTGAATCTAACAATGGTGCTTTTCTTGGGATTGGCTTTGAGCCAACTTTGGTGCGCCATTCAGTAACTAGGTTCTCAGCCCTCTGGAAGTGATCCGAGATCGTGTCCTCGAATTTACCTCTTATTAGGATAGCAATGGCGTCTGCATATCCTTAGACATAGAAGCCATTGTTGCTGAGTATAATCAGTAGTTCGTTAACTGCGATGGACCACAGTAGGGATGATAATACTCCTCCCTGAGGGCATCATTTCGTAGCTATCACACTGAGTTTATTGCTGCCTAATGAGATTTTATTGTGTTATCCTCTACCATACATTTTATCTATTTACATATGGTGTCGTCAACTACCATGTTTTGATTGCTTCTATATATCTGGGAGAATTCTCTGTTGCCAAATGCTCCTTCTAAAGGGTCTTTCATTAAGCGCTTCCTATCTTTAAATTTTAATAAAACAAAGGCCGATGTATGGAAATGTCCAATTTTCCATGACTCTGGCGCATAAATCAGGCTTAATTTGACCGATGGCATGGGTTATGTTGGCTTTGAAGGCCGCTGTGGTTTGTGGCTTATTCATATAGACCTGTGACTTCAGAAAATCTCACAAGAAAAAGTCTAACGGGGTGAAATCGCACAATCTCGGTGGCCAGTTCACATCAACTCCGCGTGATGAATCTCCAATGTGGCGTGAGCTATGTGGCACGCAGCGCCGTCCTGTTGAAACCACATGTCGTTGGTGTCCATATCATCCTATTTAGACCAAAATAAGTTGGTAATCATCGACCTATGGCGCTCGCAGTTGACGGTGATGGCCTGACCAACGTCGTTCTCAAAGAAACGTGTACCGATGACGATGCTTCCCCAGCCCAAAATCCACACCAGACAGTGACTTTTTCGGGATGCATTGGACGCTCTCGGATCTAATGTGGATTGGTATCGTCCCAAATCCGATAATTTTGTTTGTTGACGTACCCATTCATCCAGAAATGGGCCTCATCGCTGAAGATGATTTTTCGATGAGAATTAGGGTCAGTTTCCAACTGCTCCAGAGCCCATTCAGCGAACACACGTCGTTCTCTGTGGTCGTTTACCTTCAGTTGAATTTTGTACGGTTGCAGGTCCAAGTCACGATGCAAAATTCGCCAATTTATGGTCTGCGAAAGGCCGAGTTCTTGTGAGCGACGCGAAATTGACTGCTTCGGATTCTTCTGCACAGTCTCACGGACAGCGGCGATGTTTTTGGCAGATCTTGCGTTTCGTCGACGTACGGGTGTTGGTTTATCGTTTACTGAACCAGTGGACTCAAATTTATCCACCACACTCCGAATCGACCTCTCGGTAGGACGATTATGGCGACCGTAAAATGGGCGAAGCGCGCGGAACGTTACCCGAACACAACACCCAATTTGATAAAACAATTTTATTATTTGCACGTGTTGTTGAACACTATGTCCGTCCACAGTGATTTGGCAAAACAGACTGAATAAATGACAGCAAATTTGACAGATGTAACTTCAATAATATGGCCGCTATCAACTGTCAAAGTTGGGAAGTCCCTATTGGAAGACCTTTTTTTTCAATCCTTGTGGTAAGATTTTGTATGCCGCAAGTAGTTGATTTTCCAGGTTGACAGGCATATTGATATTTGTGAAGGGGGCTCATTTAAAGTGCTCCGTCTCTGATATGTCTGCTGTCGAGGATTTTTTCAATAGTTTTGAGGAAAAAGGTTGATTGGTCTACTTGACTTTGGTAGCAAGGCAGCTACCTCGCTCAATCTTTTTGGTAAGCATCCCTACGCGTAGCTACGAGGGGCGTTCAATATATTCTCGGTATCGATATGAAGGAAAATGCGAATTCAATTTAAATTTTTATTTTTCAATATAATCTCCCCTAACATCAATGCATTTGTAACATCTTGAGATAAGCTTTTTTAAACCCTCAAAAAAATAAATTTCCTCCTCCTCCATTTATTGCCGACTTGAGTTCTTCATCATCCGAAAATCTTTTTCCACGAAGACATTTTTTCAAATCCGGAAACAGGAAATAATCACTAGGGGCAAGGTCTGGACTATAGGGTGGGTGTTGGATTTCTTCGAAACCACAATCTCGCGCAGCAGCCTTGGAAGCTCGCGCCGTGTGAACAGGAGCGTTGTCATGAAGAAGCAACACACCCGCTGCGAGTTTACCCCGTCTTTTCTTTTTAATTTCCTCCCGCAAATTATGCAAAGTGGAAGCGTAGGATGTGGCGTTGATGGTTTCACCTTTTTTTTTTGTACTCAATGAGCAAGATTCCCTTTGAGTCCCAAAAAACTGTGGCCATGAGCTTTCGGGCAGACGGAGTGACTTTGAACTTCTTCGGGGGGTCTGTTCCTTTTTTATGCCACTGCATGGACTCTTGTTTGCTTTCAGGGTCATAGTGGTGGACCCATGTTTCGTCCCCAGTAACAATTCGATCCATAACACCGTCCGCGTTCTCACTACACATCTCCAAAAGCTCTCTACAACATGCGATTCTCACTTTTTTCTGAGGCGCTGTGAGCATTCGTGGCACCCACCTTGCACTGACCTTTGAAAGGTTAAGATGGTCATGAAGAATGGTGTGAATGGTACCAATTGAAAGCTTGGTGATCTCTGCCATCATTTTCACCTTTATTCGGGCATCCTTAAGAACAAGTTTTTCGACTTCTTTGATGTTTTCTCCCGTACAAGCAGTAGCCGGGCGCCGGAGCGGTGGTCGTCTTCAATGCTCTCTCTGCCTCTCTTGAACTCACTTGACCACTTTTGCACAGTTGATAATGAAGGTGCGGAACCCTGGTAAACAGCCACCATCTCTTCATGAATAGTTTTTTGACTTTTTCCTTGCTTAATGAGAAATTTAATTACAGCGCGATGCTCAATTTTCACCATCATCGTCTCAGTTGCCATTATGATTCTGTTTAACTAGAGATAAAACGCGAATTAATAATCACATTTATATGAAATTTCACATGAATGCACTAAAATAATAGTATTACTTGTTAAATAATTTTTTCAATTTATATATACAACCACAGCTTCACCCCGATATCGAGAATATGTTGAACGCCCCTCGAAGCTATAAGTTAATTAGAACAGATAGCAGTTGGGGGATGCCCTTTTGTAGTAAAGCTGGAAATATTCCAGCCTAACCAAGGGTTTTGAAGGGTTGAAAAGAGTTGATTGCCGAAATTATTTTGCCTTCGTGAAAAATTTCCTTTGCTCTGTTCCAGTTCTCTCTGAGCGGTCTATTTATCCTTCTCTGGGGAGGGTTTTCTTGGGCTTTTTCTTGGAAAGAGTGTTTCGGCTAAGATCTATTGGTCGTTTTCAGCGTATGTGCCATCAGGTTTTTTCATTGAATCGATCGGATTAGTGTGCCGGTATTTTACGAATTCTCTCTTTGCCCTTCTAGTTTCTTGGTTGTACATCGTGAGTCGTTTTCTGTATATTTCCCATTCACCATTACGATTAGCCTGGTTGAAGAGCTTTCTCGGCTCTGTTCTGAGTTTGGCTAGTTTTTCGATTTCCTGTTTTTTTCTTTTCCTGGGCAAGCATGATGAAAGGCAGTAGTGATTGCCATATTGAGATTGCCACAATTTAGCTCAATATTTACCCTGACCCTGGTAGTATAGCATAAGACATTTACAGGCCTATCTGATGATAACCATCTCATCGAACTCAATTGGGTCATTATAACTAAGTGGAACCAATTAATCCAACGACAGCTCAGAGTATCCACTAATTGACCGTGCGAACGCAGAGTGCTCCGTATATACTCGTATAAGATTTCTTCCATAACAAATATCATATAATCCACTTAATTAAAATTGATCTATGCTCGTACACAAATTCTATAAAGTTTTTTTTGGAAATAACCAGATGGGCAACTTTCGCTGTCGCAATCAGCATGTAGTCCACCAGTTCCAGAGACAATAGTCGTGGCTTTATTTACTATTCTACTATCATAGTTGCTTTTGTTTATAAACAACAAAATACCTGAAACTACTAATCAAGATCGTAACCTACGTCAATCGTTTTATTTTAGGCTGATATGAGTAAAATTTGTCACGACGCGTCGGTCGGAATCTGGGGTTCCTATGAATACACTTTAAAATAAAAATTCCAAAGCATATCTATCGTTTTAGGATCTCAACACATATGAAACGAGCCCATATCTCGGGAAATCCGATTTAAATGTTGTCTCTACGCGTTACCATTCGTATCGTATCTGAATAATTTCACGGCTACATCATAACAACACGTGTCGCAGGGCCAAGATAAAAGTCGACCTCACAAAATCTCCAACTATGATATGTCTCATTGAAAACTTAAATAAAAGCTACGACGAAGTATATCACTTGTGTTCATTGAGCAGAACACTTAAGGTAAGCAATGTTTATCTAATGTGACACCTCATCGTTAAAAGATTGCAACATCTTTTTCGTTACTTAATTATTTTTACTTTATCTTTTAATTTGTGTATTTTATAACCACGAGCATGGCTGAGAACTTTGATCTCAATGGAAGTACGAGCACATAAACTAAACTTAACTTGAAGGTTGAGCGACGCACGAGTTACTTTTGATAGCTGACAAGTACCAGACGACAATGTACGAGTATCTTTTGTGCTAAACTCCATAACGATCTTCCGAGGAGTACTTAGATAATCATTTATAAACTTTTTTCTAGCTAATTTCGTTCAATTTTACAACATTTCTGACCTAAATTAGAAGTTCATTGACAGATTTTTAATGTGGAAAAATGACAGAACAAACGTCATTGAGAGCCACTGAAAAGCATACAAATTGAAGACCAATTCACAGATAAACTGCTGAAGAGGGCAGCATTGTCGTCCAGTCCATTGAAGCTTATAAAGTATAAATAAGGCTTCCTGTCAAAATTGACAATAGGCAAAGAAAGCGATTGTTTCTTTCTCCAGTGTTCATAAATACATCTTAAAGTCTTTAAAAAAGATTAAGCTGTCTTCTCGGTTCGCTGTGATGGTCAGTGTTGACAATTAGTTTTACTTTAAGAGTTTTTTTTTTGTATAATTCAAAGATGAGTGCGTTAATTATGTATACAATGACTGGAAGTAATCGAGCATTAGTGAGTCATTGCCGTCTTTCATCTGTCGCATGCAGAAAGTGGCAACTGCCGTCAGTAATTATGTATGTACGAGTACATACTCGTACATATGATCATGTATGAGGCCATATTGTTGACTCTACACCAAGAGATGATATTTCCATTACTAAATGCTAAGCTTATGATGTAGATACTTTGGCTTAAGGGGACGGTTTTGAGATTTCTTGGTTATAGACACGATAATTTAAAGAGTTGATAATTAGTCGTCAATGAAGATAACTCTATAAGCAGCAAATAGAGCAGATGGCAGTTTAAACGCTAAATGAAATAAAATTGTTGTACGAGTAGTTTGTGTATTTGAAAGTTAGATACGCAATTAAATGAGCCACACTTGGTTAGCTTAGACTGAATACACTATACCAATTGCGATACAACTTAAAGATCGCGGAACGGTGGTGCCCTGTCTATTTCTGGGACCAAAAAGCGATTTACTCAAAAATCTGTCAGAGTTGGTGATCTCTAAGGTACTGTTGCTGATATCCCGAACATCGCAAAGGCAAGCTGAGACTGTGAGGAAGTTCTACGTTGGACGGCTACAATTGCAAGAGATTGCAAAATCCTTTTCCGATCGTGTCTACTTTAATTTCTTAAGGGGCTATGCCGCCAGCACCTCGTATCGAAGACCAGTGATAGAATTGGCGAAAAGCCGTCAGAGATGCCGCTTCTGATGTGCTGGGCTTCACTCGGTCACCACAACGAAACTCTTGGTTTGACGACGAGTGCCGTCAAGCATATGCAGCTGAGCAAGAGCCATACAAAACGACGACGCAGCATACAAGGACTAGAGCTGCTCACGAGCTCTATGAGCAGAAGAGGAGAGACGAACACTGGCTTCTCAGAAGAAAAAAGAAGGGACATGAGAAGTACTCGGTCGAAGAGATTGAAAGATGCTACTCAAAGGTACAAACAAAATGCCACGAATACAAAGCTCGAACCGAAATCTGTAGAGACGAACAAGGAAACATCACCATAAAGTCGCAGTTGATACTGAGGATTTATTAAGAGCATTTCTGTAGACTGTATAACGGCGATGACAAATATCACTGTTATCCAGAATGAACCTTGCAACCTGGACGATATAGAACAAAAATTTCGGCCACCACGCCTGAATGAAATGAAGATAGCCATATCTAAGCTTAAATCTAACAAATTTGCTGCAGCGGTGGGCCTAACTGCCGAGCTCTTCAAAACGGCTGGCGATGAACTGGTAAGGCGCATATACCAACTCATGTGTAAAACATGGTCGGGCGAAATTATGCCCGATTAATGGAATCGCAGCATTGTTTGTCTTGTCCGATCTACTCGAAAGGAGGCCCTCTGAACTACGCCAACTGCAGAGGTATCTGCCTACAAGATCCTATGTACCATATCATGTGAACGTCTAAAGCCGTTCCTCAGCAACCTGATTGGTCGATATCAGTGTCGCCTTAGGGCCAGGAGAGTCCACATTTGACCAAATATTCACACTACGACAGATCTTCGAAAATCCCATGAGCTCACACCACCTATTCATCGATTTTAAGGCCGCGTACGACATTATTTATATGGAGAGACGAGCTATACAGAGCAATGTCTAGTTTTGGCATCCCTGTCAAGCTCATCCGTTTGTGTTGGATGAACATCACCGAGACCGTTGATGCCAAAAAAAGATTTAGACAAGACGATGCGCTGTTATGGATTTCTTTAACATCATTCTTGAAAAAATACTGAAAAACTCAAGCGCCAACACAAGAGGCACAATCTTTTCAAAGTCAGTCCATTTACACGCATACGCCGATGATATTGACATAACTGGAAGAAAGCAGCTGGATGTCAGTGACGCTTTCGCGAGTATTGAGATAGGTTGAACGGTCAATGAGGGGAAGACCAAGTATATGCTGTCAACAAGGAAGGACACCCAACACCAACGTCTGGAACACATCAGCGCCATTGACTGATACAAGTTTGAGATAGTTAAGGATTTTGTCTACCTAAGCTCCGCAATCAATTCAAACAACGACGCCAGCGCTGAAATCAAACGAAGAATAACTCTTTGGGATTAGAAGGCAATTGACCTGCAAAGCCCATTCTCGAACAGCAAAAGTGACTCTATAGAAGACCTTGATAATCCCAGTCTTGTTGTATGGTACAGAGGCATGGACTTTATCAAAAATGGATGAGGGTGCTGTTGGTTATTTGGAGGAGAAAATTCTTCAGTGAGTAGAGGAGGGCGGTGTAGCAAAATCGACTAAGCCAGAAAAGAGAAGGTCAAACGATTGAGGTAACTGGGTCATGCAGAACGGATGGACACCAATGTTCCGGTCCGTAAAATCTTCGAGTCCGCGCCCGAGGGATAGCGTAGTAGAGGAAGACCGTGACTCAGGTGGAAGGGAACCTCAACCAACTTAGGGTGCGAAACTGAGGCAGCTGGCGAAAAATCGAGCTGCCTGGAGGCGCTTGTTGGTTGGTTGTAGGTACTATAGAGCCATCTTAAGTAAGGTAACTGCCCATGGATTGCAGTCTTATAAAGCTTGGCAGTTGCAAGAAAAGTGCACAATAGGCTTTTTTTCATATTCGTCTTGGTGACTTTCAAGGGCACAGTAACTTGTGAGGAAGAGTCCTATGGTAAACCCATTTATATCCTATGCGTGGGCTGTCTTATGGAACAAACTCTCATGGAAATACGTCATCCCTGCTTTTAGCAGACTCTAAAGAACGGTTTGTCTTGACTGCGTGATTCCTTTGCCTTTACGCGCGGTTACGCTCTAGATGCACTAATGAATCTAGCTCCCCTTGATATTCATATCATAGGCTGCGTTCCCAAAGCCATCTTTCATTTAAAAAGAAATTGTCTACGGTAAAACACGCACTAGAATTTTGATGACCTTGCGCGCTGACTATCTTTTGACTTTGGTCTGGCTTCGGCTAGAATGCAACCCAGAAAGGGAGTGTAGTGGGGTCTTCATAGATGGCTCCAAAACTAATTTAGGATTACGGTGCTGGTGTCATTCTGGGGGACGATAATCTTACATTTCACTTCTCGTTAGGAAAACCTGCGTCGGTCTTCTGATGGCAACGAGAGATATTGGGATGAATAAGTGGTGGTGCAGGCGAAGGATTTTCATCTGTAACGACAGCCAACTTGCTCTTAGAGCTGTGCTGAACCATCTTACGACTTCCTCAAGTTCACTAAATCTGCTCTGGGTCCAATGGGATCACCGGAAATGAAATCGCCGATAAGCTTGATAGGCAGGGCTCAAAGGATGGTTTCTTAGGACGCTAATCTATATTACGTCTGCCTGCGTCCTCGGTTAGGGCTTCCATTGACAGTTCGGTTTTACATGAGCATAACTACAGATAGCTGACCCTTCATGCTTTGGATGATTCTAAGAACTCAGTGGCTTTCCTGCTGTGGGAAAACTGCAGGCTGCTTACTGGCGTCATTTTGTTTATTATTTTTATTATAAGGGCTATTAGTACCCTTAAAATATTTGCACACAACGCGGGCACGTCGCACTTAAGCACTTAAATATGCTGGGCATAAGTGATACAACATCCAGCGACGCTTGCTGTGAAAGTGATGGTGAAACCGACTGCCTCTTATGCTCTCATCAGGCTGCAGATACTTGTCGTTGACGTGGTTGGTTCTGGCACTGAAGCGCTTACTCATCTTTCTTCGAAGATTGAGAATTCAATAAAAAGGAACTTACAAGGGGTCCGATGGGCTAGTTCTTTGTCTGAGTGCTCTGTTCCGATCGAGAAAGAAAGAAAAAAAATTCTGCTCATGTTTGTGAGTTTGGAGATATCAGCTATCTTGTTCGTTTGGAATCAAATGTGGGCCATATTCGTTTAGATGTCTCATATGTGACATCAGATTTCATTTAGAGAGCGCTTCTGAATATTCCACACATTTGGCGTAGGACGTTGATGGTTTGACACTGACCATCGCTTAATATTCGATCTTAATATTTCAGCAAAGCCCAGTTGATTCATCAGTGGCAGAGTTCCCTAGGACATCCGAGTATGCCCCAAATCACTAGACTGTGTAATTTTGTTCTGTTGGGTTACCTCTTTGAGAAATGAGTGGCAGTCTTACTGCCATCGAATGTCTAGAATGAAGAATCTGATCGCTGCTTTGATACCTATGAGGGTATAAATATACAGGTATACCTGTAACTTTGGCTTAGTAGAGGCTACATTGTGAAGCTGGACTGTAGAAAGGGTCACCTATGTTAAAGCTTAAGTTGAAGGTTGGTTCATTGCGATAGGCTGAGATTTATCGTGAGTAGCAAACTCCATCGTGGCGAATTCGATGCTAAAATAAATTTTGTCAGAAAATTAAGCAACATTTGGAGGGTTGGACTCTAACCGCGCTCATGGTGCTTATGCAGGTAGCCTGTGCATTTTTTCACTGCTGGTTACCAGATAGCTATGCCATAAGTGATAATTTGTTTAATGGTCATAGTGGAAGCCTATATTTAATTGTGGACGCAATTTGAATCAAAAGACGTTTTCCAAGAGTAGACGGCAATAAGAAGTTTTTTGTTTCGTCCCGGAACATTTTCTTTCGGACTCAGTTGGACGTCTAGAATGAGAGATGCCATTTAGCTTCTGTGGTATTATGCATGAACTTTTAATTCTTTTTTAAAAAAAAACACACATTGACACTAAGGCTACAGCTGCGTGTGCAAGAAGAAATCATATCTGAAACATGTTGGAGAATATTAGAGAGTGTCTAAGAGAATCTCCAGCCGCATTGTTTGAACGCCAGAAACTATTAGCAAACCATCTAATTGGCCTGGTTTCAGTGTGGTTTTAGGCAGGCAGTTCATACGATACTTACAGCTTTACTATCGATTTCAAGGCTGTTTGCGACGGCGTTGATATAAACTACAATAGCTATACAGAACCGTGTCTAGTTTTGGTATCCCTGTGATACTGCTCCGTAAAAATCGAAGACAATCCAACCGAAACCTTTCAGAAGTTTAAGTAAAAGTTGACAGAACTCAGAGAGTTAACACAAAGACAAGCGGTAGCACCAGTGAATGACGGGTACAAAGTAAAGGGTGTTACTTTCTTACCGATAGATCTTCCAATAGGAATGACTTTCAAAGCGTGTATTCTCTACAGCTTATTATTATTTATGTTCAGTTTTGTTTAACAAACCATGAAACCGGTCTTCAATTCATGAAACGTGTAGAAAATTATGTGAACTAAGAATAGAGCTTGCTATTCGTCGTATTCTCTACATGACGCAAAGCCGACAATAGGTCAATGTTATTTGCGTACAGAAGAAATTAAAGCCGGTGTGAGTGAAAGTGATGAAGAAGATCCGAAATTGATAACCGACGTCATTCGCAACAGTTTGGCCTTTGTCCATCCATCATATATAAAATTTTGCGGAAAAATCTGGGCGCACATCCGTAGCTGGTGCAGAAACTATGATCATGGCTTTCAACTGGAGTTCACGGTTGAGCTCTTAAGCAGCTTAAAGTCAAACTTTATGTTCATCGAAAAATCGTGTTTAGTGACGAGACTCACTTGGAATTGGCGGAAGCAACTCAAAGGGCTCAATTATACCTACAACAGTGCGCTGTTTGGTGTAGCCTTCGCGCCTGTGGTATCATTGGTCCTAATTATTTTTAAATCACGCCGCAGTGCATTCCTCTGTGAGTGTTTGCCCTAGGCTTGCAGCAGTAAATTGCACACAGTAAATAAACTTCCCATCTCCAACAAGTTAAGAGCATAATTTTCATTGTAAGTGAGCACTGCGATGTAGAATCAGGCAGGATTCCTTCTGTTTTTTGGAACATTGCAGTATTTCATGCCCTAATCTGTTGGTCGTATTGAAAAAGGTAACTACGAGCATCCTGTAACACGTCGTTGGGAAGTCGGATACTTCAACACCAACCAGTAGATCAGAAGATACTTTTCCTACCTAAATCGGTTGGAGTTTCCAACTACACCAAAAACCAGTCACTTATGCTGGTGTTCAAGGAAATCTATTGAATATGCTCAGGTGCTCCAATTTGACCTGATTTCTGCATTTCAAATCCTCCTACGTGACATAGGTTGAAGTGCTTGAAAAGGTGCAGTTTTGTTATTATTCATACTCGACTACTTCTGAGTGCATTTCTCATGTTATTCTTTCATATGCTGATAGTATTTGTGGGTGTAGATACACATGGCTTGAAGAGAAAAGTGTTGCATAAAATGCCCAATAGATCTCTAACTTAAACAAAATTTAAGGTCAGGAACAAAGCGCACAAGAGCCATTCACATTCATAGAGAAGGCCCTAAGAAAATAGAGAAATCATATAAACAGGGGAAATACAAACATCACTTTGGGATCCATATGCCATAAATGAAGATACATTAATTCTACTTCAAAATTAAATTCCATTCCCTGACAAGTAGTCGGATATTTGAAAAGGGTGTGACATTTAGATGTCTGCAGCACCTGCTACTCCTTGATATCTAAAGATCCCCAGAATTCCGATACATTTCTCATTCTCAAGATTTTATTATCATGCCTATACATTGTGTCATCCCTTTTACGAATAATTAACAAAGTTGGGCAAACATAAGTTCTAGGAACAACTTTTCAGTCATTGGAACCCTCATTAAATCTCTGGCGTTCACCTTGGCATTAGAATACCTTCGAGAAACTGAACAATGTAATCCCGAAGGTGCAGGAAGCATCTGCACAATGCACAAGGTTACCGATTTTACAATGCAATTTACAATAATTGTAAACGTAAATAAGGGTTGCTGCACCGTCCGTACACATAACTACGAGTAGAAACGAAGTCATAAAACTCAACACCATCCATGGAAAATTATTCAGGTGTAGGTGCCTTTCAAGTGCCTTTTGAGTCTGTCTGTCTGACTGACTGACTGTTGGTTTGCCTTTCTGTAAGCACTTTGATGTTACACCGAGAAGCGGCGAACTACCCAGTTAAAGGAAATTTTATTTACGTAATGGAATTGAGTGAGGTAGTATTTTTTCAAATTTAATGAGAGTGCTTATGGTAAATTGAATTCCCTTCAAGGTTGATGGGTTTCAAGAGTGTGCACTAGTGGGCATTTTATAACTTGAAATCCATTGGAAAACTTGAAATTTGTAGCGTAACATTTAGATTGAATATCGGGTCATATTCAAGAATGAAAACACAAGATTGTTTATACAACTTCTTATATGTGCCCAGAGAACTAAAGCGGAAGTTCGGCGCTTCAATTCATGAAGATGTGCCATTGGCATAAGAGTTCATCAAATAACGTTATTGGCTTAGTTATGCCAAAGGTTTTTAAAAGTGCTCAATATTTAGTAAGAGCAAGATAAGGCACTGTGTTGGAAAAGTTCTTGAAACACTGTTGAAGAATCATTCTTGTACGAGTGGTTTAGATGAAGCGGATAGTTCTGAAGATCCAAAGTTAACAACGAGTTATATTTGGTGTGGAACTTGACGAATTCGTGTTCCTTTTTTATACCTTTTGCGAGACAAGGAATATGACTCCATCTGCAACAACAAGATTATGTTGTAAGATTTCTTGCTTCTGTCAGTGCGAAAAAAAACCTCGAGTGGAACCCTTCGACATTTGTTGGCTATATTAGTTCGTCAGTAATGTTCCACTCTTTTGGTCTGAAGAATTATTATTTTTATTTCTCACTCAAATTGATGAACAATTCTAGACCGTTCATGTCCGTTCATTGTCGCTTCACTAGCTTGGAGTAAGTAGGCAGGTAAGAGTCGCTGTTGGAAACACCAACCCACTTAAGCGTATTGGCCCATTATGATGCCACCTGGATCTGTGATCCTCTTACTAATGGGACCAGTTTGAGCTTACGATGAAGCCTCCTACGCTATATGTTTACGTCTATAATCTTTAAATGATTTAGTTCTGGGAGAGAGCTGGACATGTACAGAGTAGCTGCTCTTCCACGCAGCTTCTACAAAAATCGCTTGTAAAAACGCCAAGTCTGCTTGCATGCTTGCCTATCAGGCAGTGTCCAGTGACGACACCTATAATGGGGCTGAGATGTTTCCTGTTTAGAAGGATCAGACTCTTAGAGCGATTCAGATCTAACTTTGGCCAGATCTGTTTGGTCGCTGAACATGTTGGTCCAACAGTTCATCTTTTATTAGCATCCAGCCTTAATATGAATTTGCACGTAGCGGTGGCTATATTTATGCTACCCTTTTCCGATAGAATAGGTAGAGTTGTTCCAATTTTGGCGAGTTTATCGGCCCTATAATTCCCTGGAATGTCCCTGTGGCACGGCACCGAACAAAGGTGAAGATTGAACTGCTCTGCCATCTCCATAAGAGATGATCGGCAGTCAAGGGCGGTTTTAGAATTTAATGAGGCTTAGTTCAGGGACTGGATAGCGGCCCGATTATTCTAAAAGATGCGGATATCCTTTTCAGATATCAGGCTTTTCTTCAGCCCGGACAGAACTTTTTTAACCGCCCCAAATTCTCGCCTGGAACACGCTACAGTGATTTGGAAGACGGAAGGAGAGGCTCAGATTTAGCTTATCTGAGAATACACCGCCAGAAGCCCGCTATCGATTTTAGATCCATCTGTGTAGAAGTGGATTGACTTGTCCTCCATGAAAGCATCTTCCTTTCTGAAGGATCTAGAGGGGAAGCTTACCTGGAAGTCTTTGTCAGACCAAAGTTCAGGTATGGTGCAATCGATGTTCTCTGTGAGGATTCCTAATGTATTAAGAATATTAGCGTGGCCAACAAAATTATTTGTCCACTGTGTAGTCGCTATAAGCCGAATAACTGCGGTGGGAGCAACTTGCCAGTTGAAAATATCGACGGGTGTCAAATGAAACAGAGTATCTAATGCCGCAGAGGGAGTAGACCGTAAGGTTCCGCTTATGCGTAGACATGCTGTTCTTTGAACTCTGGTGAGTTTACTGCAGTTGACTGCATTGTCTAAGGCCGTCCACCAGACAACCGACCGGTAGGTGAGCATCGGTCTTATGGCCGAGATGCATAGCCTTAGTTCGTATGTGGATATCAATAAGTCGTTCTAGAGTCTTCAGAAGGAAAGATGATAGACTTATAGACCTGAGGTCCCTTGGGAATATTTTCCAGCTTTGGGACTTCTCTCCATGACAATGGAATGTGGATCAGATCTACACAGCTCTTCATGATATTCTCTAGCATAGGCAGGATAATATCTGAGGACCTTTGTAGGTCGGCAGGTATTATACCATCCGAACCAGCAGACTTGTATGATTTGAAGCTATTCAGCGTCCAGAGCAGTTTGTTTCTTATAATCAGACCATGATTTTTGGTCCCGGTTGCAGTAGGCCTGCTTGGGTTGCTACTGGCCGCGAATTGGGTGCTATCTGGACAGTGGGTGTCTAGTAGCAGGTTGAGTGGTTCATCACTAGAAATTGTCCAGGACCCATCGGTTTTTTTCAAACAGCTAGGCATCATAGAATTTGTAGAGAGAGTTTTTCTTAGCTGCGATGCTTCATGTTAATTTGGCACAGAATTATCTCAAGGGTTGTCGCTTTGTCTTCCTCAGTTTTTTTTTTTTGTATATTTTTGAGGATTCTTTGTACGAGTCCAAGTCAGTCACTTTTCTTGTGCTTTTTGCTAGGTTGAAAAGTTTTAAGTGTTTCTAAGCAGTCCCAGTACGGCTTTTCCTTGCCTCTAGGTTGAATAAGAGGGCATTGAGCGGCCATAACCTGATTGAGACCCAGGGTGAATTCCTTGACTTCCATGTCGAGCTCGTTGATGTCACGCGAGATACTTGAGAATTCAGAGGATAGTGTTTCTGACAGTAATCCTCCGGAGTAAAGTGACCACATTATGAGTTACTCACTCATTCACATTTAGTTCATATTTGTCACTTTGAATACTTTCGACACTTTTCTGTACGCGCGTCGTAATGTGTTAATCCCTACACTTATCCTTACAAGGTAAGCAAACTCGTAACAGACAAAACAATGTAAAGGAGTAGTGATCGATGGCCAAAGCACTGCTCATGCAGTTTCCCAGAAATACACTGCTTCGCAATGGTTTAACTACACCTTTTGTTGAAACTGAAAGTTGTACTTCCTTCCTAACGAAGCTTCATGATTACTCATATTTTACACACGAAAAAGTGCTGAGATCCCTTATCCCTTCTCTACCTGTAGGTTTTGGTGGGCTGTTTTTCATAGCTCCACCGGAGTGCGGTAAACTTTTGAGTCTCAGAAGAAATCAACAATCATCATCGATGGCGTGAATAGGTATAATAGCAGATACCCGTTATGTGCGTCGTGATTCCGGCAATAATGTGTCGAATGCTGGCCTCGAGCACGTCCAAAGTAGTTGGCCTGTTAGCGTAGACTAAGAATTTGACGTAGGCCCAGACAAAATAATCGAGTGGTATCAAATAGCATGATAATGGCGGTCAATTGATGAACGCTCGCTGTGAGATGACTCAGTCGCCAAATTTCTTTTTCACAGCCTCAAGCATTGCGTTGTTTGTATGGCATGTAGCGCCGTCTTGTTGGAACCACAGCTCGGATATATCGATGTTGTCGAGCTCTGATCACAGAAAGTCGGTTAACATCATTCTATACCTACGACCATTGGCAGTATCTCCTTCCTAATTTGGAAAGAAATAAGGTTCGATAATACCGCCATGCCATAAACCGCACCAAACAGTAAATCTTTGTGGATTGATGCTTGGACGAACACTTATGGATTGTTTTCGCTCCAATAATGGCAATTTTGCTTGTTGACATAGTCGCTGAGTCAAAAGTGGACCTAGTCCGAGAAGATGATTTCTTGGCCAAAATTCGGATCTTCGGCCAACATTTCCAGCGGAGAACTCACAGCTTTATCTATGGTCATCCGGTTTCAATTATCGCATCAGTACAATCTTATACGGTTGTAGGTTAAAATCCAACCGCAAAATAAGCCGGCTTGACCCCCTGGCGATGCCCAATTCAACTGATCGGCGTCGAATCGACGTTTCTGCATCTTCTTCGATACTGGCCGCTACGGCGGCTATGTTTTATTCTGGTTGGTTGCTTAACATCCAAAAGAGTGCACCTCGACCTCGTTGCATATTTACAACTGAGCAGGAATTTCGATAATTTTTTTAATAATTTCCGCACGTTCGGCAAGCGTAAAACGATGCAAGGTGAAATGGCAAACCTTACTGAATATTTTGACAGCTGGATGTCATTGGTAACTTTGGCAGCTGCTAGAACATTAAAAATTGGAAAAACAGTCATTGATATCTGGTCACCCTATAGAAGAATAACTAGGTTTCTTGAGATGAGAATTGAGATGAGATCACTCGTCTGTCTATCCCATTGAATGTCTGAATCGATGTTAGTCTTAAGGTCGTATTGCATTATTCCCTCCTATTTTCTTTCCATATGACCGGTTGAAAACCGTCTGGTTGCCTTCTGATATAGTGGCTGCCTGCATACCCGCATTCTGCTCATGGTTTATTGCCGTTTGCAGTTGTGGGAAAGTTGGTTGTTTACGGCTGTTGATAATAAATGCAATCTAATTTCAGTGTCATCATCAGCACTATGATTCGCTGAAAACTCCTGATATCTTCCTCGGAACAGATTTTGGTATAGTTCCATTGTTCTGTTAAATGTTTGCAAATTGTAAGTAATAGCCAAAATTGCCTTGGTAATACTTCCAGAAATCCAACGATTTTTTTCTATTGTAGCAAGGAGTGTAGACTTTTTGGCCAACTTCAGACTTTCGAGGGTTCAAATGGACCTGTTTCGCTTTCGGAAAGAGGCCTGCGGGTAACTTCATAGACTCCTTTCTTACATTTTGTGACACGGCTTCTATTTCTTTGTCATTGACTTCTACTGCTACATCAATTTTGTTTACTTCTAATGCAACGAAACCAATTTCTTCTGAGCTACATTCTGGTTTTGAACTAACTATCTGCGCATCATTTGACTTATCTCTCACTCTGTTTGACACAACGCGACAATCCTGTTTTTTATGGCCTTTTAGACCACATTGGTGGTAATTAAATTGATTGCGGGACATACCTGTTTGTCTTTTGTTTCTAAACTTCTTTGCGTGGGAATTTGAGTGGAATGTTACTTTGAATTCTTCGTCTCCAACCTCACCGCTGTACCTCTTCTAGTCACTTGTTTCCAATAAACGGGCTTGCGAAACATCCATTGTCGGAGTTTTGTTTGATGCGTCAAATACAGGTTGCAGATATTTAAAAGACTGGGGCAGACTATCCAACAATAATACAGTATAACGAGTAAGTCGTCATCCAGTTTGTCGTGCATCTCATGTAATCAAATTAAAATTAATTATGTAGATGGTCTACAAAAATTCTTCCAATTGAGTTCGGGTTCCTTTGATAACCGCTTTTGTGTTTTTTCTACAAAATCCCACACTCGTTTCGATGATGATATTCAATGAAGTATAGTAGTGATACCGGTTCTGGTTCCATGGAGATCCTTGTTACTCCATTCTTCCCGGATACCCACTTCTTCTGCCTCTACCTTTACGTACTTCAAAATTTGATTTTTGGGTAGAATTGCCTCCATCTGATGTTTTTAAGTAAAAGACTCGTCTCCATTAAATAATTTAATACGAGTAGAACAGAGAAATTCTTAGACTTAACATTAATAAAATAAAATATTGGGATTTACAAATTTACACATAGATGTCGTTTTAATATAGTTCTTTCGACAGATACTTATTTATTTAGAAGACGGTTAAAAATATTGGCAATGAGTCAACAGCAGCTCTCATAACTCCAAAAGGATCTGATCCTCCAGGGTGGGGGTGACCTCTTAATCACATTGAAACCCTGCCATTGCAAAATACTCGGTCGGTTCGGATAAGAACCGGTTTTGACGACTCTGAAGAACAAAAGTAGAATAACGACATTCAAAACTGCACATGGAATGTTCGAATTTTGCCCTAGTGAAGGGGCCCTAGGGCATTATTATGCATATCGTATACGAGTATCACCACCATTTAGGAAGTGCAGTCCGATCGACGAACAAAAGTATGATAAAAGAATTGTGACATGGTGGCTACCACAGGAAACAGAAGCAGCGTCTGTTTGGGTATGGATTTATTGTATTTAGCAATGTACACAACTGATATGCACATATTACTGGGGGAATGGTTCTACAAGCTCCTCGAAAGACCCAGGAGCACTGGTTTTAGTATGCATTCGAATCGTTATTGGGTGATCTTTACTCCAAAATAGTAAAAGGAAGCCTTTGGTAGTACAACCGAAAAGCAAAGCCTACACGACACAACGTCTGGAAGCGGTCTTAAGCTAATTGAGTTTAATGCTGGTCGAAATATCATTAAAGATAGCAAGCAGTTTCATTACCTCATTACTCACAAAGGAAGATGACAATCAATCTGATCATAAAACTATTAACCTCAATCTATGCAAGACACTCCTCCAGTGTTAGAGATGTCTGATCATTGCAGGTAGCTATGTAGCTTGAACGTTTATTTAAGAAAAACATGTACAATAGTATTATTCAAAGTATTGCCCATCTGGAGCTATGACTTTTTCCCATCTTTCTGGCAATTTGTGGATCCCATCCCAAAAGAACTACGCCGGCTTGGCAGCCAAGAATGAATCAAGCCAATTTTTGATATTCAGCTCTGATGTGAACCGTATTTCAGTGAGGGCGTTCTGCATCGACCGGAACAAATGGTAGTCAGAAGGGTCAATGTCTCTGCTATAAGGCGGGTGGGGTAAGACTTCCCATCCACTGTTTTCCAAATAGTTCTTAACCGGAATAGCAAGGTGGGGCCGAGCATTGTCATAATGGAAAATTATTGCCTCTTGTCTCGTCGCATATTCCGGGCGTTTTTCGGCCACTGCTCTGTTCAAACGGGTTAATTGTGTTCGGTAGCGTTGTCCATTGATGGTTTCACCCGGTTTTAGCAGCTCATAATACAGCACACCCATCTGATCCCACCAAATACAGAGCATTACCTTCGCGCCATGGATATTCTGCTTTGCCGTTGATTTGGCTGGTTGGCCGGGTTTCAAATATGCTTGGGGTTATCGTAATGGATCCATTTTTCATCACCAGTAACAATCCGATGCAAAAATGACTTCCTTTTGTGGCGTTCCAGCAGCATTTCGGACATGCAAAACCGCCTTTCGACGTCTCTCGGCTTGAGTTCTTGTGGAACCCAATTTCCTTGTTTTTGAATATATCCAGCTGCTTTTAAACGTTTTGAAATGGCTGTTTGAGTGACAACCAAAGATTCTGCGAGCTCTTCTTGTCTTTGGCAACAATCTTCATAGAGTAATGCTTCCAGTTCTTCATCTTCAAACTTTTTTGGCTGCCCAGGATGTTCATCGTCTTCCAAGCCAAAATCACCATTTTTAAATCGTGCGTTCACCAAAAACGATGACTTTCGGCAGCAGTTTTCTTCATATTTAAGTACTCGTAATGAAGAAGAACTCCCCGCAAAAACACTTTTTTCAGGCACAAAGTTCGACATATTTGAGTGAAAAAAAATTATGTTGTATACGCTTCAAATGAATGACATATACTGAAATGACATACAATGACAGTAGCTTTCCAATGCATGTTCCAATGGAATAATAACAATGGAATAATACAAGTTACGCCATCTCTTAGCAAACCGCTCGAAGTTATGGACCCAATATGTAATTTTTTTTACTATTAGTATTATTATAAATCTTTATTTTAATAAAAACTTAAAGCTAAGTATACAAATTTCGTAGTACAGATTTTAAGAATTTAATTGAAATAGTTGAGTACATTCTGTTGCAGTGTCAAGTTAAGCACATTTCGTAGTTAACAAAAAAAAAAAATAAAAAAACATTTTATAAATTTATCGATGGGGATGCGATAAAATAAGAAATAAAATGAAAAGAAAATAAAATTCTATAAAAGTTCAGTTACAAATTATTAGAAAACGAAATTTTGGAAAAAACAACAGACAACAAAAAAAAAGGAATCAAACCAGATGATTTAATAAGTCACCAATTACGGCGGTGCTTAACGAAAAGAGCCAACTTTTTTAAGAAAAACGGATTTAACTCGCTCACATCTTAGACTTGCAGGTAATTTGCTAAATAAACGCGGTGCAGTAACCAAAAAAAAAAAACAAGAAAAATGTGATTTATTGATTGACGGTACATGGAAGAGATTTCTAGAGTTGACACGTAGATTGCGGCTTTCATAAACTTTTGAAGAGTCATATCCAGATCTTTGAAAGGCTACTTTTAAAATCTTAAAAAAGTACAAATGCCTTAATGGTAAAAATCAAAGACTTCTGAACAATTCAAAACTGGGAATTTGGCGGTTAACCATGCATATGATGCGTACAGCATGTTGGTTTCGCAACGGGAATGGTAATCAAAAGTGGGTATGCCAAGTTCGTGTGAATAACTACTCCTATTGATCAAAGGGAATCTATTGCAATTGGATGAATGGTATTGTAGAGGCCTGTCATCACAAATTTTACCCAAAATGTTAAAAATCACGGACATTGTTTTGTTACTTATGATCAATTTGTGAAGTTTGAACCATCTTCGCATTATTTCTAGATCAAAGTTTACATCCAAAAAGATGTTGAAGTAACTCTTACCATAACACGACAAAGCAGTGTCATCGACAAAAGCTGTGATTTTACCCATGAAAGATTGACTGAGAAGAGAATATACAAAAATCAAAAAGAGAATAGGACCCGAAACAGAACCTTGTGGAACTTCAGTGCTAGTGAGAATCTTTGAACTCAAACAATTTCGAATCCTTACTCTCTGACTCCGATTAGTTAAATAAGAAGTAAACCAGTCATGGATAAAGCCTCTAAAAACTGTCGTTATAAAGTTTTCGAAGCAATATATTATGATCCACCATATTAAAGGCTTTAGTGATGTTAATAAATAGAGTAGCAGGGATATGAGAAATATTTAGACTGGTATATATTTATACAGGGTGAATGACTCGAACTCCAACTTTTTAAAATGCTATAATTTTTTTATTTTTTGATAAATTTTATTGTGCCAAAGCAAAAAATGTTCGAAAATACATCAATTTTCAAATTGTATCAGTAGTTTTCAATATTTCCACCTTCGGCGCGAATAATGGCCTTGAGACGGCCGAGGGAAGCATCGCAAGCTGCATGAAAGTGGCTCTGCGGTATTTTGGCCCATTGCTGGCGAAGTGCTTGTTTGAGGTAGTCCAAACTTTGGTATTTTTTAGTGCCAGCCTTCGCCTTCAAAATACCCGAGACAGAGAAATCCAACGGATTTGCATCCGGAGAATTTGCAATCCATTGTGTCGAAGAAATGAAGTGTGGAACATTTTTTTGAAACAATCTTGGTTGACGCGCGCTTTGTGAGACGGTGCCGAGTCTTGTTGAAATGTCCACGGTCTCCGACCGAAATGATTGTTTGCCCAAGGCTTCAATACTGCCTCTAAGACAGTTTCACGGTATACGATCGCATTAATTTGACGCCACGGTCCAAAAATACGAGCGGAGATCGGCGGTTATGGCAGTCCAAACCATTCTAAGGACCTCTCTGGCAAGTAAACTCTGTCGGTTTGTTTGTTGACATATTGCTCAATAACAAATGGCGACTCATCGGGAAAAACCAAATTCGGCAACTCACCACTTTCGTGCAAGCGTAGCAACTCCTTCGCTCTTTCGACTCTAACTTTTTTCTGTTGAGGTGTAAGATCGTGTAATTTTTGGAACTTCAATGGCTTAAGCCCAAGCTCATTTTTCAGTATGTGTTGCATCCGTTCCAATGATATGTTGAGCTCACGAGACTTTTTTCTTCCACTTCGACGAGGATTTCGCTCAATTCGAGCCTTCACTTTCCGAACCATTTCTGCCGATATTGCTATTTTTTTTATGACCACCTCCAAGGCGCTTTGCAATGCTGCCAGTATCACTTTAACGAGCTATGGTTCGAGACACAAATGATTTATTCACGTTGAGTTGCTGGAGGGCTCTAACGATAGCTACTTGTGGTTTTCCAGCCAAATATAAAGCAATCACACTATTACGTTTGAATTCCATCGCGGATAAAATTTTTTTAACACAACTGAGACGAAAATCGTTTAAAAGGCTTGCAAATAATAAAATTATCTGTCATGTGTCAAAATCATGTGTCACTATCATGAACGGTTTGGAAATTATAGCAGTCTGAAGTCGGTTGCAATTCGAGTCATTCAGGGTGTATATCTCTCCGCACAGCTTTAACAATGCATCTTCGAAAGCCAAACTGCGATTCACTGAAGAACTTCGTTTTATCTAAAAAAGACAGCATTCTTGATTTGACTTCCTTCTTGAAAACTTTTGAAAAGACTGAGAAAAGAGGTATTGGGCGGTAATTATTTAAAGACATAGTATCACCTTTTTTATGCAACATCAGCCGTTTTTAGTGATTCAGGAAAAACACCCTTTTGTGAATACTTAAGTTGAAAATATGATATAAGACATCAGAAACAAAAAAAGATATTCTTTTCAGAATACTACTTGAAATTTGAACACAAGAAATTGAATTCGATGACTTAAGCGATTGAATGTAAGAATGTACTTCATTTCGTGAAAATAAATCGAAGAAAAAACTTTGTCTTTGTGATTAGTGCTGCTATCACAATGACAATTAGCACTATTACTTATTTCCTAATCTCGAATAGTACTTGTTATATTAGAAAAATATTCATTAAAACCTGTGGCGACTTCTGTAGGATCAGATATTGTTACATAACTTGAAGTGACTACGAAATTCTCCTTAGATTTATCTTTGCTGAAAATTTCATTGACAACTTGCCATTCTTATTTGGAATTACCAGTATTGCGAGCTAGCTTGTTTCTATGAAAAGTATCTCTTTGCAGACCTTATCATAATATCTCCGTAGCCTAGAGTTGTAAGGAAGTTTTTTTCTGTCTGATTTTGTTTACCAAAGAACTAGTCATTCACTGCTTTTATTAATTTTTAAACTTGCGCGAAACAAGTGCAATTGTAATTTATTCAGAAACAAATCAAAAGCAGTAGGTGGATCCAATTCTCTGTAAACTTCATCCCAAACCTCAAAAGTTAAAACTGACTTTAAAGCTGTAAAATTTATTTTTGCAAGTGTGTGATTTTCAAACCGTTTAGATCTAGAAATCCTTAGATCAAGTTGAATAGTGGTTAGGCTATGATCACTTATTTTAAGGTCAAAAGACGCCGTCTTAAAACTAGAATAATTGTTTCTATGCAACCTAATAGTTATGTGGTCTAAATATGAGCCTGCAACTACACGGGTAGGATGGGACAGCAAACTGTCGAGACCAAATGAGGACATAACCGATAAAAAGTTGTCAACTTCAGTTGAGCTAGACAGAAGATCGATGTTAAAATCACCCCACCAATATTATTAGATTTTTACACATAATCCTGTCAAGAAAGCCTGAAAATTCATCCAAAAAGGCATTTACTGGACAATAATCAAATCGATAAACACCGACAAAGCAGTATCAAGCACCAGAAATCTCATATTTTAAAGAAATCAGATCAGCACTATTTAAATTAAAACGCTCAATAACAGCGTTAGACGATAAATCACTTCTTTAGAATAAGAGTTATTACATGCTGCTTTAAATGCATAAGTAGGTATATGGTAGAATAATTTGCAACTTCTTCATCAGGGATCCATACTTCAAAAAGAAAGATGAAATCCGGTAAGTGATCTAAGGAAGCAAGGCGTATCAACGTTTTTTCTGAGGCTGCGGATGTTTTGGTGAATTACCCAAAGACCAGAATAAGATATTTTGTTTGTATGATCAAAGGAAACACAATTAAAACTATCAGAACTTGAAGTGGAAAATTATTAGGACTATTTGACGTATTATTTAAATTATATAAGCCATTAAATTACCAAAAATATAAAATTAATTTTCAAGTTGATTAAACTCCTCAAAACCTATAACTTTAATCACCTTATCCCCTTCTTTTTTTCCTGATGAGCATGAATGAATTCCTTATCCAAACATATTGGCCTTTTTTTGTCTTGTTTCAACTGCTTCGCCTTTTCAAGAAGAGATTTTGTGTGCATAGTGAGACAGTCATTGATGAAACTCTTGCCACCACTGCCAACGCAGCTACCACTACCGCTGCTCTCATTGCTAAAGATACTCGCCGAAAGCTAAATTTTTCTCGCACGCATCTTTTTCATAACCTTCCTCTTCGAATTAAAAGATGAGAAGCGTATTCACACTACATATATTCCACGTTGAGTGTTTTTTTTAATCGATTTCTCTGCATGCTTAACGTAGACAGAGTCAATCTCCTCCGGCGCGATCTGCACACCAACACCATCAGCCAAGAGCTTCATCACCTTGCAACATAATTACATCCACAAAAACGAAGAAATACAATTTCCTAGGAGCTTTGACGACCGCGTATTCCCCAACTTTTCTTTACAACCTGCATCAAGTACTAAGAATAGGTTATGAAGAATAAAAAAATAACTCGCCTTTAAAGGGCAGCAGAATAGAACGACCAAGCGTATGAAATTCCAATACCACCAAAAACTGCGGCAAAAAATACTGCATTGTCCCAAAGGCAGTAAACGTTCATCAAAAGCATTAAAAATTGTGCCTCATCCTCCATCCTAACGCTTATTTACATTGCAGCTGTCAGTCCTCTGCACAAGGCCAATATGCTTGCTACGTACTTTGCGGCCAGCTCAACATTCCCAAATTGTGCTTTGTCTCCGCCTACACTTGAGTGCATCGAATCTTCAATGCGGCGAATCCACCAGATGGTATATCTCCCCGTCTTTTGAAGAGGTGTTCTACCACGCTGGCAAAACCATTGCGTAAGCTTATCCTATTCCGTAGGATAATGGACGAGTGTCCATCCTTTCCAAGGTCATGGAAACGCTGATAAACCCTTAGCTCAGTCATGAAATATCCCGAAACACGAATACTTCTTAATGACCGGCAGTACAGTTTTCGTAGCAACAGGTCCCCTGATGATTTGATGGCATGTCTTACCGAAAAGTAGAACCAAAGCACACATTAATCTGGCGAAAGCAAGATAGTTGCACTTGATATTGCTAAGGCAGTTGACAGAGGTTGGCATCAGACTCTTTTGTCGAGAATGTGTGCTTTTGGGATCGACAACTCTCTTCTTCAGTGGATTAGAAAGTACTTTTCGGAACGTTCAATTCAAGTTGTCTTGGATGGTTTTAAGTCAGATATTCACAAAATAAATGTTGGTGTGCCCCAGGGCTTCGTTCCGTCTCCCACACTCTTTTTAATTTTCATCAACGAGCTCTTGTCTGCCACTTCTAATCCTATACATTCCTTTGCTGGTGACAGTACTCTCTGCTTCTCATGTTTGTTCCCGGACTCATGTCCCCGTTCTTCGGCTGGAGAACGGGAACGACAACGTATGTTAGGGACATTCAATTCCGATATTAGCAGAATAACTAATTCAGGACCCATCAACAGAGTAAAATTTAATGCTTCCAAAATACAATGCTGTCTGCTGTCGTTAAAGCGAAATTTAAATACCCAGGCTGTATCCATGAATGGCACTTGCATCGTCGAAACCGATAAACTTTCCATTCTCGGTATGTGTGTCAATGACAATCTACGTTGGAATGACCACATATTCGGTGTCGTCAAAAATGCTAGGAAATGCCTAGGTTTCCTCAAGCGATGTAAGAAATATTTCACCCCATCTGATCTGGCCTCAATATACACGTATAAGCCCGAAATTGGAGTACAATGTCCACATCTGGTCAGGTGCCCCTAAGACCCCCTTACAGGATCCAAAATCGTACGGTAAACCTCATAGGTGATGTCAATATTACACAGTCATTCAATACCCTCGAACACCGACGTAACGTCTCCTGTCTCGCCCTGATGTATCGCTATTTTCACCACCTTTTTGCCACCAGAATTGCCAGTAGCATTCCGTCCCTACAAACTTTTAACCATAACACCCGTCTCGCTACGAATGCTCATCATACACCCTCAAGCCCATCTTCGGACATATGTACTTTGAAATATTGTTATTCTTTCCTAAGCCGTACAACACGCTTATGGAATGCCATGTCGAGCTCTTTATTTCCTAGTCAATATAACCTGCACACATTTAAAACCAACGCACATCGGAATCTCTCTTCTTTCCCTCCTTTACTTCCTTCCGCCAGCGCAATGTACAAACATCTTAAGGGCACATAAAATCCCAATTGTAAAAAAAAGGGGTGCTCCGACAAAAAAGAAATATCCTCAAATACCAAAACGGCGGATGGGATAAACGATGTTGCATTAGGTGCTGAAGATAAGGGAGAGCGAGTTTTGTAGACTGTTGAAAGCCTGTGAGAATTGACGGCATGAGGATGGCTTTTTAGATTGTATACACTAACTCAGATACTCCAGATTTTGTCAAGGAGAATATGCCCAACTGAAGATATCTAAGCACCGTTTGTCTTCTTATCTGTGAGTTTTAGGCCCCGACGGGTTTTTGACAGGTGAAATTTATGCAAATTTACCGCGTAAAAGGTTTTTGCCATCAGCTGTTTGCAATCATGGAATGGAGCTCGATCGAAAATTGTGTTGTCGTAATTGGCCTTAAAAAATTCGGCTACAAAAAAGGCGAGTTCTTTCGGGTGTAGCGGCCATTGAAATCATCACATGAAACTTTGGTGGAGTAATCGGCCGTACAAAATCCAGCCGCCTGCGTACTATGCAAATGCCATAAGTCATCAAAGCCCAATTCGTCAAAATTCGCTGCGGAAGCAGAAAATCATGTCACGGGAGATGGATATCAGCGAGGACAGCATGACTCGGATCTTAAGGCGTGATTTAAGATCCACCGCATACAAGATATTTTACATTCACTCCACCTACTCACAGAAGCATCGAAACGGAAACGTAAGTCAAAATCGAAAGTCTTTCTTCGCTAGTACGCAAAGAACGGTCACAAACGAATTTTTTTTACTGATACGAGAAAATTGTCACCGTTGAAGAAACGATCAACAAAAGAATGAAAGAGTGTATGGTCTGTCATCACGACAAGCGTCTGAAATCGTTTCGAGAGTTCAACATGGCCACCACTCAGCTTCTGTGATGGTTTGGTAGTAAGTCACCTACGATGGCGAAAGTGTATCATACGGACATTTTAGAGAACGTTGTGGAGCCCCTCAACAAAGAACTATTCGCAAATAAACCGTGAATCTTTCAACAAGAGTCCGCTGCAGCTCATTAGGCAAAAACTACACAAATATTTCTCAGAAATTGTGTTCCAAACTGGATTTCCACGGATGACTGGCCAACTGGCAGCCCAGACCTTAAATCATTAAACTACAAACTATGGCCCGTTCTGGAGACTATGTCTTGACATCTAAGTATTGAGTCTTTGAAGCGCCCCCCGGTCCGAGCAGTGGAAAATTTTCCATTGCATGATGAGTTACCAGACCGACTTCTACCAATGGAGGCCATTTCGAATAAGTTTTTTCACAATTTTGAGTGACCCAATTAACAGAAAAAAAGGTTTTGACAAATATTAATTCGTTTTAATTTTCATATTTCATCATTTCCTAGTGCTAGGTGTTTGGTGCATACTACCCTTCGAAAGTGCTTCAACGTATTCGGAGCCTAGGTCCAAAGGGACCTCTATGGTTGTGTTCACACCCTGGAAAAACATAAAAGCGAAAGAGGAGCGGCGGCTCTCATTAATTGAGCGAAGTTACTACTACCGGACTGTTAGCCGGACCTTCTGCCCAGGGGTCTTATTAAGGACTTGGTTTTCGTGGTTGGAGGAGGCGCGCGCAGATAACTTCCTCATCGTACACAAAAACAGAATATTTCTGAGACAACCAACAGCCTCGAATTCGGACGAATATTATGTTGATAATCGAGCAATCGTTCTAAGGACTTCAAAGTGCAAATTTCGGCTTCGCACATGGAGTGTTAGAATTCTTAACAGGCCACGTGCTGCCAAACAACTCGCTGAAGCCTGAGGTTGCTATAATAGAAAGCAGATATCCCAATCAAAGAAGAGCATGGGATGGGTCTGGCAAAAAGCAGAAATGAAATTTGGATAATTTTTTCTGCCGTGTTATGTGAGCGTCTGAAACAATTCGTGAACAACCTGGTTAATCTATGGTCCATAGCGGCTTCAGACCGGGAAAGCTTACCATTGATCAAATATTCGCTCTATGGCAGATCAGGCAAAAGTCTCGGGAATTTCGGATCAACACTCACCACCAATTTGGCGACTTCAAACCAGTAAGTGACAACTTGATAGAGATGAGTTAGATAACGTAATTTCTGGTCTTGACATCCCTGCCAAATTCGTCAGGTTGTACAGCGTGACTATGGAGAATTCTCGATCTGAAAAGATTTTAGACAAAGGCTCACGCTACCATGTGACTTTTTAGACATTGTCTTAGAAAGAATCGTGCAAAAATCACGGCCAAGAAAAGAGGCGCATTGACGTGCTTGGACGAATAAAGAGCTGTAGTCTGAGCGTAAACGAGGGCAAGACAAAGTACCAGAACTGCTGGACTTTGTCTGCCTCGGCTCTGAGGTCAACTCCTATAATGACACTGCGGCGTAAATCAAGCAAAGAGTTCCAATCGCTATCTCTATACCCTGAAGGCAATTAAGTTATAATGCCATGTCAAAAAATATTGGAAGACTGTATTTAAAACCCTTATCGTCCCCGTCCTGCTGACTACTGTAGAAGCATGGTTGATTAGCGAAGGTGGGTGACGATAATCGTTTTGGATGGAAGATTTTCCGAGTGGTTTTTGTCCTGTTCAAGGAGAAATAACAGCAAAGTCTAGGAACAACATCGACAAGAAAAGTTCAGAAAAAGCGAAGAGATGGTTAGGATATGTTACGAATGCTTTAGAATGCCTTGACCCGAAGAGTTTTCGATTCCTATCTAGGAGACAACACAGTAGAATAACGCGACCTCACCTTGGGTGGCGCTCATCAGTAGAAGGAATCTCACTCATCTTGGATCGTTTAAATGTTTACCCAAAGTCCGCGGTAATTAGAGATGTTGAATTCATTCACAAGTCCACCCAGGACTATAGTGCAATGTACGAGTAAGTAAGAAGATAAGTCTTGTTACTGACAAGGTATTAGCGAATAAGCAGATGCGACGCGAAGAATCCTTACCTTTGACTTTTGTTGCATATGAATGGATGAAGAGCAATTCAGTATTTCATTAAGCAGCTACAAACTATCAATATATCGTCAGGTCTACGAAAATGTCCTTACGGGTAATGAGAAAAGGTCGTCTCATGAACTAGCGACTTCTTTTGAATACAGTGGGTAGATTGCTGCCCTTATCAGTTGTACCCCTGATACGCTTTTTACAAGTTTTTCCAAAGATCCTGGTGGTTTTGGTTTTGATGACCGCTAACATAGAGAAAGAATCGGGAAAATATGGACGACCCTTCTCTTGTTTGTGGCCTTAGATAAAGATGATTCACGACCCTGTCTACACTTTGGAAGGGTTAAATTCCACTTTGTTTCCAAATGAGTGCTGATAAGAAACGACCACCCCAGTGCTCATCTATTTTGTGTACTCAGATCATTCTATCTCCGCTACTGCATCCCTATGTAGGAGGCTTTCCATGCTGAATACAAGACGTAAAATAATGTCCACACAGGAACCATGGGTGTAGCATAAACGCATCTGTGGTTTCGGATGTTTAGAGGGTTTCACATTACTATATGACGAGCGATTGGAAAGACTTGTTTTTATGTGCCGAACTCAATCACACCATCTAAACTTGGGCAACTTCGCAACCAAAATTTCGTTGCCGCAGATATAAGCTACGAAACGAACGAAGAATGGCACAAGATCGTCGTTGCGTCTGCTTATTGATTCGTTATTACCTTACTACCACCGAAGGCGGTAGCTGAACTCATAAAATACTGTCATTCCAGGAAAATGGGACTTATCATATGCTGTGATGCTAATGCTCAGAATACTTTTTGGAGGAGTAGCAAATGCAACGTGTGAGGTAATCATCTCCAGGAGTTCATCTGACCTCAGCCAACTTTTGTTACGAGAGTAAGACAGCAAGTAATCGACTTAACTTTATCCAACAAATATGCTAAGGAGATTACAGGCTGAAAAGTACTATCGGAGATTTAAATGTCAGAGCATAGACACATCGAATTCAGAATCGGATGCGAGTTCTCCACCTTGTTAAAGATGATCAGAATCTTCACTGCTAGCCTGGCACTGGCATACATACCGAATCCCTGGAGAACAGTGAGAGTGGCCTTTATACCGAAAATCGGAAAAGAGGACTACATGCTCGTCGAGAGCCTCAGACCAATAAGTCTGATTTCCTTCATGTTGAGGAGCATGTAGAGAATGGTCGAGATCCATGTCCACAAAACTGCCTTGCGAATGCATATTCTGTCTGAGATGCAACATGCTGACTAACGCGGAAGGTCTTGCGAGAGTGCGCTTCAAAATCTGAAAGTGCACTCGATTAGAAGGAATCCACCTTGGGCATTTCATCGACGCGACGTTGAGGGGTTTTTTGATGAATAGGACACTGATTGCGGATGCTGACTGTGACCAATATCTATTGCGAACAGGGTTTGCCGGCAAGGCGGTGTTCGTCTCCACTGCTCATGCTGGTCGACTCACTTCTCAAAGTTCTGACGTTTATGCATAAGCACATGTGGTCAATGTAGCTATACTGTCTGTTCTATGGTGTCTAGCGACTGTCGGCTCTAAAGTGCATGTAGTCCTATACGTGATCGACGATTGGTGCACTAAAATTGCGCTTTCAGTCAATACTCTCAAAACTGAGGTTGTTCTCTGTCTAGTCTGACTCAGCTAGTGCTTGTAAGGCATCACCATCCACTTCTTGAAAGAAGCTAAGTATTTGGGTGTCATCCTCGATTACAATTTTCTATAGACTAAACACGTTACGTCTAAAGCCTCTAAGGCACTGTTGGCTTTCTGCCACCAAGAGGGTTTCTATAAATCTACACGGCTATTGTAAGGCCAATTATATCCTATGCGTCGGTTGTCTGCTGGAATAAACTTTCACGAAAATTCGTCGTTTCAGCTTTTACGAGGCTCCAAAGAACTTTCCGTCTCGGCTCAATGGGGGCACGTCTGGTTCCGCTCTAGAAGCATTGACGAATCTCTCTCCCCTTGATATTCATATCATGGGTTGCATTCTCAAGCTTTCTTCCATTTAAAAAGAAGTAGTCTTTCGTACAATACGCTCTGGAACTTTGATGACTTTGCACGCCGGCTGTGCAATGCAATGAACTGGAACTCTGCTGCGGAAAAAATACGAAATCGACTTTCCCTGTGCATAATACTGGCTTTGGCCACAATCTGAGCCAGGAAAGCGAGGAAACCCCTTGTTACGAGAATTTGCGTCTCTCTTCCAAGCAAAGATACACGTATTCCTGATGCCAGCGAATTATATTGTGAAGAATCGGTGAAGGAGGCGAAGCATATGCATCTGTAGCGACTATCAAACTGGGCTTAGAGCCCTTCTGAACCCAATTACGACTTCCAATATAGTTCGAGAGTGCAAGACATCACTGAACGCATTCAGAAAGCCGAATTCACTGAGTCTTGTCTGGGTCGCAGGTCACAATGGGATCACGAGAAATGAAATCACCGATAAACATGCCAGTCAAGGCTCAGAGGAGAGTTTTTCAGGACCCGAAATGAGTATAATAGTGCAGATGACACGACTCCTCAGTTTGCAGGCAAACCAAACGAATGCTTCCCATCTCTAAGCAGTCAGCGGCCTTCCTACTGTCCCTCAGAAGGGAAGACTGGGCGTTATTCGTGACGGAGCACTACACTTTTGCTACTCACTTAAGTGTGCTGGGCATAATTGATACAATATCCTGCGACGCTTGCTGTGACGCGGAGCACTAGCTCTGCGAATGTCCGTCTTAGGTTCGCATCGGGCTCGGGAGTTGGCGCTTTATCACTGAAGCGCTTACTTACCTTTCTTCGAAAGACTGAAAGATTCCATTAAAAAGAAATCTAAAAGGAGTACGTTGGACTAGTTATTTGTCTGAGTTTTCTATTCCGACAGTTACATACTTTCAACATTGAACATGAATTATCCGAATGTGTCCCATATCTGCAACAATTTGGTGCCAGCTGCATAGAATCCAGAATTCTAAAGTTATTTACTTTAGAACCTATTAACTTTAATGTTGTGCATGCCAATGATGAAGACTTCTTCAAAATGTGCTCAGCGGCGAAAGTCCGCCAACCTGTCGTCTGAACCAGCACCGCATATTTCACCCAGAAAAACAACTCTCTACCATCCTCCCACGCTTCGGATGAATATGATTAATACGAAATCAAAGCTTGAACACGCCGAGGAATGGTTAAGCATCAATACTTCAAAATTGACAGATCACTCTGACATTGCCCTGGGAATGCCATCACAAATAAAGTGTGTGCTTTTGAGCTCGTCATCATTCAATTACTGGTTACCATGTAGCTGCTATCTATCTGTCCATCTGACAAGCTCACTTTGTTTCAAATTATCAAACGATCAGACGATTCGCGTGCCTTTTTCAATTTTGCTTTCTTCAAAATGCTCAACGATCAGCCAGACACCATCTGACGTAATTTGAATTAATTTTCAACGAACGTTTGTATCTGTTGGTGTTCGTTCAAAGTTGCGTGGTTAAAAGAACTTTCCTCGCGATTACCTGAACAGATCATTACGGCTATACATTCTCTCGCTTGAGATTTAGCAACAAAAAAAACTTTCATGGGACCGAATCAAAAGTCACCGACATATGGTATTATCTTCCGTTTTTCTGACCTTTTTTTTCTCCCCCTGTGCCTATCTTTTGGATTGCTCCATCTCCGGTAGTTAATGGCTTTTCCTTTCGTTGGAATGTTAAATTTTTTTTTTTTTGGTTTTTACATTTGTATTCGTATCTGCCACTGCAAATTACAATTGTCACTCACACCCAACAGAGCTGTGCGAATGCCAGCAACAAAAACAAAACAAAAAAATGAATCCATGAAATGTGTTTCGCGGTTTTTGTATATTAATGGAGCAATTACATTACAGTCATGTATCTAAGGTATAAACACTGCACTTATGTAGAATAGTTAGGCTATGATACTCGTACACTAACGGATACCCGCTACCAACAAGATATACAGTCATTAAACTGAAACTGCAACCCGCAATGGTATACGAGTATCTACGACTTGTAGATGCAGAAAACCTTTACTGACGCGCAAGGTGATAGCCGTGTGCCCATGTGAAGTTGTTCGCATTAAGGAAGTCTCTGCTCGATGAGGTTTCGTGGCTTCAAAGTTGCACTACCAGACTCTAAAATGGTTGCAATTAATTTAATTGGCTTTGACTGGATTTTTTTTTTTTTGGAAATGAATGTGTGATAGATAGTTTTGACAGGAAATCAAGTTCAACACTGTATCTTTTGTTGTTATAACAATCATTTCAATCAAAATTCGTCGTTGGATTCATTGTTGACAGGAGTTTAACTGATGTAAGGAAAACCTTGTCCAAATGGGTCACCTTCCAGTGTCAAAATTTTATTCTCCACAATTTCATATGCAGATCTACAATAATAACCGTTTTGCGATTCTGCTGTCACTTATTATGCCAAGTTCATTTTGCAGTTTCACATTTCCATGTCAAACCTTGACTTTAACTTACTTTGACAGCAATGATGACAGATTGATGTAAGGAAAATCTAGAACATCTTGATCGCAGATTGTTCTTTGGTTCAGGCACTCAGGATACCATGACTGTTCTCAGGTGTTAGTCTTCGAATCAATTATTCTGTTTTAGACTGCATGTTGTACTGTTGTGTTTGATTCAATTTTGGTATTTGTTCAGGGGATACAATAGAAGTGTGATGCATTCGGATTGCACTCGAATACCCAGTCAAGTCATAAATACTGGTATACAACTGAACTCACTCATTACGAATGCAACACTGGGCGCATCCATTTCGTATTGATTGCGATTTGACAGTTGATATTTATGCTTCATTGTGACGTAAAAAGTTTTTGACATTAATTGCTCACAATCATGGAATGGGGCGACATCGAAAATCGTATTGTTGTAGTTGGCCTACTTAAATGCAACATGGAAGCGGCGTTGCGACCGCTTGGAATCACTCGCAATTTTGTGTATCATGCTGTGAAGTTGTTTGTGGATACTGGTGGAGTACGAGACTGTCAAAGATCCGGCCGTCCGCGCACTGTGAGAACTCCAAAAGCGATCAAATTCGTGAAGAACCGAATCGACCGAAAACCGCTGCGAAAACAGAAAATCTTGTCGCGGGAAATGCAAATTTCGCAAAAATCCATGTCTGGCATTATCAAAAAAGATTTTGGACTCAGCGCGTACAAGCGACACACTGGACACCTTCTCATGGCCGCATTGAAGAAAAAACGCAAGCGAAGATCTAAAGCGTTACTCAGCCGGTACGCGAAGAACGCTCACAGACAAATTCTGTTTACTGTCGAGAAAATCTTCACCGTAGAAGAATCGTTCGATAAACAGAACGACCGTGTGTATGCTCGGTCATCCAGAGAAGCATCCCAACTCATCCCGAGGGTTTAAAGAGGCCACCATCCCGCGTCTGTAATGGTATGGTGGGGAGTGTGCTACGATGGCGTTACCAAGCTCCATTTTTGCGAGAAAGGCGTGAAAACATCGGCCAAAGTATATCAATCGACCGTCTTGGAAGCCATTGTGAAGTCTCTCAACCAATCAATATTCAACGAAAAGCCATGGACTTTCCAGCAAGACTCTGCTCCACATTATAAAGCAAAAACGACTCAACTGTGGCTCAAAAACAACGTTCGGGACTTCATATAAACGGATGATTGGCCAGCTGGTAGTCCAGACCTCAACCCGTTGGATTACAAGTTTTGGTCCGTATTAGAGGGCATGACTTGCTCTACTCGACACTCAAATGTTGAGTCGTTGAAGCGAGCCCTTGTCCGTGCAGTGGACAATTTCCCCATGCATGAAGTGCGTCTCGCAATCGATGAGTGGCCACATCGTCTTAAGTCGTGCTGGAAGGCAAATGGAAGTCATTTCGAATAAGTTGTTCTAAGATTTGTTGCCATTGAATAACCCAATAAAAACAAAAAACAAATTGTTTAAATATGAATTCGTTTTCATTTGGCGCTAATATTTCTGTGTAACAGTATTTATGTCCCTACTCGGTATATTCGAATCTATACAAGCACTCCATGGAAACGTGGTATGCTGAGCGCATTTTCCAGTGTCTGACTTCTTGTCAAACTTGCTGTCATTGTACGAGTACCTGTAATTGTCAACAATATCATTCTTAGCACAAAAAACTTACTTTCCATTTCAAGACTCTGCAACACAGTAAGGCAAAAACAAAGAAAGAAAACGAAAAAAAGCAGATCATAACCTCTTACGCGTCTAATAACCTCTCATTATCCGCACCCAAGTCATCGTCATGTTGTCATCGTCTTTACTCTCGCTGTACTGTGGTTTTAGTTTTCATTCCACATTATGACAGCTTACCAAGGATTTCGATTGCCATGACTTTCCCAGTTTCCACTGCATACGAATACAAGACAACCCTGGTGCTCGTAGACGACACAAAATTTACGATGTCATTTTTCTGCAACTCAGTTTTCTTCTTCTTCACTATGTAAATGTCCGCCTTGACATTCTCTTCGTATCTTGTTTTTCTACCGCTATATGTGTGTATCTATGCAGTCGTAACTGTCCAGAGTCAAAGTGTTTATTGCAATTGATGACGACGATTATGACAGTAATCATCATGGCTATCATTAATAACCGCTTTGCATGGATCATTTGAGATGAGAGCAACAGCAACAGCAGCAGCAGCAGCAGCAGCAGCAAGAGGTGCCACTAACAGTAGGGGCCTTCGGCGCAAAGTTTAATGACATTATAGTGACGATACTGCGATTTGTATACGAAGCGAGAGTACTTATTTTTTTGTTTTTGTATTCAAATAAAGTGCGTTCAGTGAGGTAATTATGGACAAAGAAAATGAGCTTGCCATTTTGTTTCTTAAGAATGAAGAAAGTGTCAAGCAGTTGACGTAACTTCTTACAGATACAATGTTAGATAATTTCGACTAATTGACTTTTATCTAACAAGTGTCATTTCCTTGAGATACATTGATAAGAAACTAAGTCTTTGAACCTGTAACAGTTATTCTTAAAGTGTCAACTCGTTAACTTATTAAATAACTAGCAAATAATAATGTCAAGTTGAATGCAGCGAAGCCTCAAGTGTCATTAGGTTTTGCCTATTCTTCGACGATAGAGAAGTCGATTTTGACAGGTAATTATGTGAAATCGATATCTCATGGTTTCGGCATTTGACAGGAGTGAATTCAGTGACGGTTTTGGGTCAATCTTTGGAGTACATTTTCGTTGAATTAATGACAAATCTGGCGTGTAGTGATCTAGTTCCTTCATATTATGATAGTTTTCGCAATTGTAATGTTTCAGCAGCTGTCAAAGTTACCAATGACATCCAGCTGGCAAAATATTCAGTAAGGTTTGCCATTGCAGAGATTATTAAAAAAATATTTTGAAAATTCCTGCTCAGTTGTAAATATGCAACATGAATCGGCCGTCATCATGGCTTCAGAGTGCAGTCTATCCGCCGTGGAAAAGTTTGAGCGTGAGTACACTCTTCTGGATCTTAAGTCACCAACCAAACAGAGATTGGTGCGAAATGAAGAAACCATAGCCACCGTGGCGGCCAGTATCGAAGAAGACCCAGAAGTGCCGATTCGGCGCCAATAAACTGAATTGGGCATCGGCAGATAGTCAATAGATTGTGCTGACGCAAAAATTGAAGCCCGGTGACCATAGACAACGCCGTGAGTTCGCTAATTCGACGCTGGAAATGTTGGCCAGATATCCGAATTGTGGCCAAAAAATCATCTTCTTGGACGAGGCCCGTTTTTGGTCAACAAGCCAAATTTCTATTATTGGAGCGAACACAATACACAAGTGTTCGGCAAAGCATCAATCAGTGGTTTACGGCATGGTGATATCATAGGACCTTAATTCTTTCAAATGAGGAAGGAGACACCGTTACCGTAAATGGTCTCAGATATAGAGCGATGTATCCGAGCTGTGGTTTCAACAAGACGGTGCTACAAGTCATAAAAGCGACGCAACGCTCGAAGTTGTGAAGGAGAAATTTTGCGACTAGGTCATCTCAAGGCGAGCGTTCATGAATTGGCAGCCACGATCATGCGATTTGACACCACTCGAATAACGCCGCACATATGACCGAGTCATCAAAAATTTAACCGACTGCTTGAAGTACTGGCAGCAAAGCCAAGGCGGCCATTTGAATGATGTGCTATTTCACACATAATGACATAAACGTAGCTTCAATATAAAGCCAGAATTAATTTTATATCTCACACCGTTGTTGTTTTATTTAAATTTTTTCCCCTATTGCTCTTATCTGGTCACCCTATATATACCCCATAGTTGTCCCTTGAGATACATACTGCAGGGTCTTTCAATAGGAGCTTTCGAACTTTGACAGTTGATAGCGGTCATAGCTAAATCTGTCAAATTGGCTCGGCCTTTCGCTGACCACATCTTGGCGAATTTTGCATCGTGAGTTGGGCCTGCATCCGTACAAAATTCAACTGACCCAGGAGCTGAAGGTAAACGACCATAGACAACGACGTCTGTTGGAAACTGAGCCTAATTTGCATCGAAAAATCAACTTCAGCAATGAGGCTCATTTCTGGATGAATGGGTACGTCAAATTTGGGATGATATCAATCCATATGAGATCCCGAAAAATCCACTGTTTGGTGTGTGTGGTCATCGGTCCATATTTCTTTGAGAACGGCTTTGGTCAGGCCATCACCTTCAACGGCGACCACTATACGTCGATGATTACCAACTTATTTTGGCCTGCATTTGATGATCTGGACACCAACGACATTTGGTTTCAACAGGACGGCGCTACGTGCCACACAGCTGACGCCACATTAGAAATTCTGCACGAGCGATTCGAGGGCATGGTCATCTCACGTGGAGGTGACGTGAACTGGTCACCGAGAACGTGCGATAGTCGCAGGTCTATGCCAATAAGTCACAAACCACACAGCTGCCCTCAAAGCCAACATAACCCATGCCATTGGTCAAATTCAGCCTGATTTATGCACCAGAGCCATGGAAAATTGAACATTTCGGATGCGCGCCACCCATAGAAGCCGCGGCGGACATTTGAACGATGTTATACTCGTATTCCGTACATAATGGCATCGATAGGCCTTTCAAACGAATAAAAAATGTCGACGATATCTCACATACACTTTGTTTTATTTAAATTTAAAAGTAGGAAGCGCTGAATGGAAGACCCTTTATAAGTTAAGAATATTACATAGATACAAGAGCTAATTTGGCTTGCTCCTATAGTTCGATATGACATTTATAATACATAGATCCTTCTTACTTTGATTAAACCAACAAATGTGGTCGAAATTCGTAGAGCAATAGTGACAGACATTCTACACATTCTTCACATTGCAGATCGCTGATCTCATTAGCTGTTCTTGGTGACACCAAAGACAGATTATGCCATCTTGGAATGAAATGAATGATTTAAGAAGACTGATTGGTGACAGACAGCAGACCTAGAATTTAGCAACTTAAAATTGACGCAAGACAAGATTTGAAACTCGACCAGGCCCTTGATCGTGAGTTATCCCGAGAAGCCACTTATTAACGGCGATGCTAACTTTAATGGAAGAAGTTCCTTATCGAATACTTTAACTCTTTAAGCACCTTAGCTTAAAATAAAAAAAAATATTAGCGTCTTAAAATCCATCTATTCCATTCTTCTATTTTGTCAGCGTTTGATACAGTTTGCTACAATACACAATCGTGTAGAACCGGGCTGTTTAAATGGCGAGTCCCGTCTTAAGTTTTCAGAGTTTCAACAAATAATCTTCATATTACCAGGGACATACTTTATCCAGGACATTGCCATTCGGTTCTTCTCTTCTCGCAAAGATGTTAGTAAAAAATAGCTCATTTCAACTAAGTCCTTTTATATTATTCCTTATATATATAGCACAACTGAACAGAGCGCCTTGTTGGTTTAAGCATTCTTAACTTCTCATTCAACATGATCTATCTACGGCGTACAGCTTATACGTACAATTCGTTGTTTCACGCAGATTGGGCAGTAGATCCTGCGAAGAATTTTGCCCTCAAATCCACTCAAAATTGTTTGCCATCGAAGTCAGCTCCAATGCAATGGGACAAAATGGTCGAATGGTTTAATTAGTATTATTTAGTACTTCTCCTTACCCTCGCTCACAGTTAGGTGCGTATCTTTCTGGAAAACAACTTTAGGAAGTTACTTCTTCAGCGACCTCTCAGAGCTATCTGCTGCTCCAGTTACATCTCTTTTCAGATTCGCAGCTGTAATAAAATGTTTTAGACACGCTCAAGGACCAACCGACAACCAACGCGAAACGGAAAGCGGAAACCAAATCGATTGCAGGAACCGCAGTAAAATTCTCTTTAAATTGATCCCATTGCTATAGACGTATGGTATGCGTCATCATTGACTCGGATCACCATCTTGTTGCAATCAAACTGCAAATGCAGATTTCCCAGCGCCATAATAAAGAAGAACTACTGTGAGAAGATACTCGTATAATGTAGACAAGCAATCGTAAAAGACTGCCAGAACTCCTGTCCCGCAATCCCTCTACAACTCCTATACCTGTACCAGTATCAAGTAGCGGAGACTGCTAACATGTCATCAGAGATGCCGAAACTGATGTGCTAGGTTTCACCCAACCACCATCAAGAAGAAAACCCTGGTTTAATGAAGAATGCCGGCAAGCATATGTAGCTAAACAAGAAGCCTGCAAATCGGCGGTACAGCGAAGGACGAGAGCTACTCGTGAGCTCGGGGAGAACATCCGCTCCGCCAGAATAAGAGAGAAGACCACGAGAAGCATGCTATCCAAGATATTGAGAGGTTGTACCCCAGGAATAACGTACGGAAGTTTTACCAACAGTTAAAAAGAGCGTATCAAAGCAAGAAGACCCGTAGAGAAAGCCTGTAGAGGTGAAAAAGGAAACCTTGTAGTAGAGTCACAGACGGTACTAAGAATATGGAAAAACTTTTTCTACAGACTGTATAACGGCGAACAAGTCCAACATCCCGCCGTCAGACAAAATAGAACAGTCAACTTACGCGATGATAGCTAAAACTTGGTTCCATCTGACCAGAACAAAGTAAGAACAGCACTAGCTAAGCTAAAATCCAACAAATCAGCCGGACCTGATAGCTTACCGATCGTGGTACTCAAAGTTACTGAAATTTACTTTCTGGAGAGTATGCACCAACTCAATTCTCAGATCAGATCAGAAGAGTGTATTTCTGATGAATAGAATTTCAGCACCTTAACCCCGATCCACAAAACAGGAGACCTGTCAACTGCGCCAGCTATTGACAATCGCATACAGTACTTTATCTGCCATAATGTTGGAACGCCTAAAACCCTTCGTCAGTAACCTGATTAGCCTTCCGAAGTGCGGGTTTCGACCAGGAAAGTCCACAATTGACCAAATCTTACCATTCCGGCAGATCCTGGAGAAAACTTAAGAAGTCCTAATCGATAGCCACCATCTTTTCGTCTTTTCATCGATTTTAGAGACGCATATGACAGCAATTATAGAGCAATGTTTTGTTTTGGTATCCCTGCCAAGGTTGTCGATCTATGCAGAATGACTGTTGAGAACGCTCGCTGCCCCGTCAAGGTCGGCAACGGCTCAACCGAGACCTTTGATGTCAAAAATGGTGTAAGGCAGGGTGATGCGAGGTCCTGTGACTTCTTTAACATCATACGTAAAAGAATTGTGCGGAACTCACAAACGAACACTGGAGGCATAATGTTACAAAAGTCTCTACCACTCCTAGCGTATGCCGATGCTGTTGACATTGACATAATTGGCAGAACGTAGAGGGCGGTCACCGGTACTTGGTCTAGCATTGAAAGGGAAGCTGCCAATATGGGTCTAGCGGTAAATGAGGACAAAACCAAGTATATTCTGTCAACAAGAAAGGACACACAACATCGACAAATTGGGCAGAACGTCACAGTCGACAGCTATAATTTCGAGGTAGTAAAGGACTTTGTCAACCTCGACTCTGCTATAGATATTGCCAAAAACACCTCAGCAGATATAAAATCAAGAATCAAGAATCTTGCCAATCGCAGTTCCTTTGGACTAAGAAGGCAAATGAATAGTAATGCTCTCACACTGCATGGTGTGCTATTTGAGCTAGAGGCGTCAGTGGGACTTACTCGTATTTCTTAGAAAACGCCGCGTATTAAACGACTACTGTGGAATGCGAGCGCTATATAGTAGAGCCATGCTCAACGATTATCTCCTTACTCAATTGGATGAATTGGGACTACAGAACATGTGGTTCCAACAGGATGGAGCAATGGCGCATGCTCCAAAAACCACATCCGAAATTCTAAGGGCTGCATTTCCAGGTCGCCTAATCCCTCGTTTTGGCGATTTTTACTGGCCGGCAAGATGACCTAATTTAACCATTCCAGACTTCTTTGTGTGGGGTTTTTTTCAAATCACGAGTCTATGTTAACAACCCTCAGACCCTTGAAGTTCTCAAAGAGAGTATCCGTCAAGAATTCGAGGACTTATCGTCGGAAGCTCTAGCAAAAGTGATGGAAAATATCACAGAAGTGCTGTCTTTCTTACCAGCTAAAATCGAATGCCGTGTATATTGACAACTTTTCCAAGTATACATAGAATGGGACTCTAAGCCTTTAAGTTTCCGTCGATTTATGCATGGTGGTTTAGATTATCAATCCAGGGAAGTTTCCGTAAGATGAATGTGGAAAATCTACGCTGCACAGCTTCTACATATCCGCTGTATGTTGGAGGAGTAATAAGTTGAACATACTTGCCTAGAATATTAAAGAAGAAGAAGCCGACCACAAATTATAAAAAAATGATTTATTGGCATAATAGTTGAATAATTCCTAAGAAGAGTGATTGCCAAAACCATGAGCGGAGTTGGCTGCTTTTTTGTGATATTATCAATACGGAACTGAAAATTGAGTTCTCTATCAAAGAAAAAGCCGTCAAGCCTTCATGAATAATCATGAAAAAAAGTTAAAATGAATGTTATTACATGCATCTTAGATACATAACATAGAAGGAAAGTCAAGAAAATAGTTTTGCCATCAAACAGAACATCTACCAGAATCCTCCAGCATGTCATTTCTATGACAATTCCGTAATTAGAAGTTAGTAGAACCGCGAGGAGATTCGGCAGTAGTTGTGGACTTTCTGAACGAGATTAAGCTGCTGGCGACATTGCAAGAAACTATTTTCGTGGTCTCCTTGTACGAATACAAGCTGTCGGCAGAGAACGCAAAGTTAGGCATCATAATAGAGAAGGATCAGTCTGATTTGCATATGATCTTACAGCAATCCCAAACTGCTGAGATCCTTATGATCCATGGCAGGCTGAAACTAATTGATTTCGGTAGAGCAAGGAATATAGCGCCTTATTCGCCACTGTTATGAAATTCTCACAATCCTGAGAACTTCAGTTACATGAGAGCTGATCAACACATCAAGTCTAAATAGACTGAAGGGAAAGAATCTGCCCAAAATTAAAATGTTAAGAACATTCGACGTTTCTTCATTGGGTTCCATTTCGTATTTATGCTTGTATGATCAAGGAAATGCCATTTCTAACCCATAGACAGAGAACCAATATAAAAACATTCCGTCCTTCTACTCTTCTGTGTTGGCGCATTGTCCTCAACATAATCCCAGCCAAATGCCGTCATTTGCTAACTTGCTGCGATAACCATTCAAAACGATCTAAAGGATTCATTTGTTTGCACCACCAACTTACTTGCTTAGGTGGCGTTACAGTTCGGGGTGAACCTGGGTCTCAACTAACGAGTCTCTTCAGTTAGCCAGGTCAAGTCAAGTCCCCTTCTAATTGTGCGTGCCGCCCAATGTGAGCTCTCCCTCTACTGCGTTGTCCCTCCAGGTTAGATTCGAAGACTCTGTGGGCCGGAGCATTGGTGTCCACTTGCTCTACATGTCCTAGCGACTGATGCGGTCGATGTCGCTGTACAACTTGTGTACTTCGATTTTGAATCTTTTCCCTCAAATGCAAACGGTACCGCATATTTTTTGAAAGATTTTTCTTTAGAAACGACTGAGAAGCGGGATTATCAAGGTCTCCACAGAGATGGAAATGGTCGAGATTCAGGATGGCTAGAGCGTAGGCTAAATGCGCTTGGCGGTCAATTGCTAATATTGGATTGTAGCACATGAAATGTCCGATTTTCGCTCAGTCGGAAATTAGAAGTTCTCGAGTGAACATCTGTGCCAGGACGTTAAATTTTCTTTTTTTTATAGAATAACGTGGTACGTGTGCTTATCGTGTGACAATTTTAGGGTTCGTTACAAGTACCGTTAGGTTTTTCTAGTAATTATTTACCATGCTGTCGGTAGTTCAAATGCGAACCTTATTCCTTTACGAATTTAAAATAGGACATATTGCGTCATTGGCAATGAAAAACATTAATGACGAATGCACTATACGACGTTGGTTTGGAAAGTTCCGTTCGGGAGATTTCCGCTTCGAAAGTAAACCACGTGGGAAGCCGGAAACGTTAGTTGACGACGATGTTTTAAGAGCAACTGAGGATGCGGACCCAACGAAATCGGTGCGGGAGATTGCAAAAAGCGGGGGGATATCCCCCATGACAATAAGTCGACATCTTTCTCTCATAGGAAATGTAAAGAAACTCGATAAGTGGGTACCACATGAACCGAAGGAATCCCAAAAATGTTGGCGCCTCAAAATCTGCGCATCGTTTACATTAAGAAACCAAACTGAATCGTTTTTGCACCGGATAGTCACCTGTGATGAAAAGTGGATACTGTATGATAATAAAAGATCTGGGCAGTGGTTGGATGCAGATGAAAAACCAAAACACACCCCCAAGCCCGATCAAAGGTTATGGTGACAATTTGGTGGACATCGAAAGGACCAATCAACTGTTCATTTCTTCAACCAGGAGAAATAATAAACTCTATCAAATATTGTGAGCAAATCGACATATTGCATGCCAAATTGGCTGAAAAGCACCCTGCGTTGGTCAATAGGCACTGTCCGATCCTTTTGCATGACAATGCTATTGTGGACCCCATACCTCACACGTAATGGTGCAAAAACTGTTGCAGTTGGAATTTGAAATTCTTCCGCATCCACCGTACTCTCCTGATATTTCCGCAACGGAAATTTTGCCGGCAGAAGATCTCCTGGAACCGAGCAGAGGTCATAAAAGCCTTTGAAGATTTCATAGCCTCAAAAAGTCAGCACTTCTACGAAAAAGGAATATTTGGCCTTGTATCACGTTGGAAGTATGTCATAGATCCTGTTTTGATTGAATAAAAATTTACGGAAAAATAATATTGGCCTTTAAATTTTTACTATAAAATCGAACATTTCATATAATACAACTCAATAGCTGTTGCACTGTCTGTACTTTGTATGGGAAGATCTTTATTATTAGCTCGGGCCTACTCCGAACAACTTTATTAAGCTTATTAACAAGCAAAAACTTAAAGCTAGACTTAAAACTAACAAAGATATTCTTAACCTAATGGGGCGAGGAGAAATGGTGGACGAGGGAGATGTTAAGGGAGAGCAGTGCTTTTTTCATTTCGTGTTTGCTGCTATTTAGGTCAAAGACTTCGGCGTAGTTTTTCGTTATACGCAACATTCTAGGGTTCAAAGTGACCGTAGTTGGTGCGGTGAGTTCGGATCAGGAAGAGTGGGACAGATCTTAGATTACGGGGATTGGAAGTGAATGCAATATTTTGCGTTATTCTCGAGCGCTCGATGTTTCCAGTCAGTAACTGATGGATAAAAAGTATGTTACACCACCGACTTCACGACGTTTTTTTAGGGTATGCATGCTTATTAGTTTTAGCCTATTTTCATAGGGTGGTAATCCATAAGGGTCGGCCCAGGGTAGACCACGAAGTGCGAAACGGATAAGCCAGCTTCTATTCTTTGAATGTGGATTAGTTTAAAGGGTGACCAAACTTGGCTGCAATATTCGAGAAGAGGCCTTACAAAAGTAATGTACAGGGACTTTGTAACGTAAGGGTTGGAAAATTCTTTTGACCAGCGTTTGATAAAACCAAGTGCTTTATTTATAATGCTGTCAATATGTGAGTCGAAATTCAATTCTCTGTCACAAATTATTCCTAGATCCCGTACTTGGATAGCGGAAGGAATAGGCTCATCGCAGATGAAGTGGTTTCCCGTTTGCGGGAATAGGTTATCGCTTGGCATTTGCTGACATTAAGCTCCAAAAAATTTTGCTTGCACCATACCGAAAACTTATTTAAGTCATCTTGCAGGCAATGGGAGTCAGAAGGCAATGAAATGACTTTGGAAATTCTCATGTCATCAGCGAAAATAGAAAGATTACAATTCGTTAAAATGAGATTTATGTCGTTAATCGTTATGATAAAGATGATTGGCCCAAGGTGACTACCCTGAGGGACACCAGATGTTGCTTTAATTGGGTCGGATATTGAAGATCTGAAGATGACCCTGTATTCTCGATCTTCTAAATAGGATTTGGTCCATGCCACAAAATGAGGGGAAAAGCCAAGTTTTTTTAGTTTAAAAATGATAAGTTGGTGAGAATTTTATCGAATGCCTTGCTGAAATCAGTGGAAATTGAATCGATTTCATCACCGTCTTCTAAAGCATGAAGCGTCCTAGAGACGAACTCTGTTAGGTTAGTGGTCGTTGATTTACCTTTCATGAAACTGTGCTGATTTGTACAGATAGTTGGCCTACAGTACGGAAGCAGTTGTTGATAGACTATCTTACAAAAAGTTTGGGTATGCAAGAGAGTTTTGCTGTGGGCCTATAATTATCGACTTCGGCCTTACTTCCTTTTTTAAGAATAGAGATGATGTAAGATTCCTTCCATAGGAAAGGGAAAGTACCTGTTGAGACAGACAAGTTAAATAGGGCAGCAAGGGGAGGACCGAGATGGTTAATACACTCTTTTATTACAGAACGTACCTGGATTTTTAACGTAAACCACCTGTCATAAGACCTTATGTTTACGAGGTGCCCATCGCTAATAAACTCGCTTTATATTTATTAATACTTCGCTTATATATTATACCAAAGCAGAACTTGTGTTGGAGGCACAAGTTCCACCCTTGGTATGAGTCGAGGCCGACCTAAAACCTCTTGCTGTTCTTAGGGTCACAGCACCCAGTAATTTATTTGCAACTCTACAATGGGCTAAACCAAAAAGGAAACCCGTACCCGCGATTTGGGTTTAAACCACAGCCACCATGACGCTCCCACAAGGGGGCCTACCTCTAACAAGTCAGGCCCGGACCGAGATCCGGGGGGCTCCTGACTCCCATGGAAACCGTGATTTAAGTCCTGGTATGGACTACCGGTGGTCAAGCCGCCAACAAGACCTATGACCGGCAACTTGTAACTGGTCAAATCGTAGCAACCATTCAGAGGCTGTAATCTGAAGATGTTTACGATAAGACCAGTATAGAATAATCTGCCCCCGCTTTTTATTAGACAACGTCATTAATGGGCGAAGCCTTGATAATTGGGCGGGGGCCCACTCTTTTATTACAATAACCGGAAGGCCATCAGGGCCGGACGAAAAATCATCTTTAAGTTTGGCAACAGCCTTTCACCAAAATTCTCTGTAACGACCGCCGAGTGATGCCAAATTGCGTGGCAGGTCGTGTGGTCGTCTGGTCGATACTCCGGGGTCCTCTGCGACATCCTCAACCACAGGTGCGATATTCTCAGGAGAACGGCTGCGACGGAGCTGGCCAGGTCTGGCAGCATCTCGTGTTGTCCCGTTCTCTTCTAAGCGAGCGGCTAAATGTCGTAGTGTTTGTCCAGTTGGTGTCGGACGACCGGGAAATCTGTCTTGAAATTTACGCTGCGTCAACACCACCGACGAATTACTCTGCAAAAAAATCGTAATAATTATTCCGCGCTCTTTAGGAGTATAGCGATTCATGTCTTGATGACGTATATTTTCTATCTGTTTACGAGGGCGGGTCAATAAGTCAGTGACTTTTGGATTAAAACACAGATTTTTTGATAAAAAAATAATTTTATTTTTCAACGTAGTCTCCCTTGAGCTCTATACACTTTGTCCAACGCTTCTCCAATTTTTTTATCCCTTCCAAAAAAAAATGATTTGTCGAGGTCCTCAAAATAGGCCTTTGTTTGCGAGATGACTTCATCATTGGAGTCAAATCTTTTTCCACCAAGCCATTTCTTCAGGTTTGGGAACAAGAAGTAGTCGCTCGGAGCCAAATCTGGAGAATAGGGTGGATGAGGGAGCAATTCATAGCCCAATTCATGGATTTTTGCCATGGCAACTGCACATGTGTGCACCCTTGCATTGTCTTGGTGGAAAAGAACTTTTTTCTTGGCCAAATGAGGTCGTTTTTTTTTCAAATCGTCATAGAATCGGTCCAATAAGTTGGCATAATATTCCCCATTGATTGTTCTTCCCTTTTGAAGGTAGTCAATGTGGATTATCCCGCGTGCATCCCAAAAAACAGTCGCCATAACTTTATTGGCTGACAAACCCACCTTGGCCTTCTTTGGCGCCGATTCACCCTTAGAAACCCACTGTTTTGACTGTTGTTTGTTCTCTGGTGTGTTGTGATGGATCCATGTTTCGTCCACGGTTACAAAACGGCGCAAAAACTCCTCCATATTGCGATTAAACAACGCCAAACCTTCCTGTGATGTTGTTACACGATTGCGTTTGTGGTCGACTGTGAGCAAACGCGGCACCCATCTTGCGGAAAGCTTTCTCATGCCCAAGTGATCATTCAAAATTGAAACCACTGAGCCATCTCTCGCACTTTCAATCTTCGGTCGGCCAACACCATATCGTGAATTTTTTCGATTGTTTCGGGTGTAGAGACCTCAACTGGGCGTCCAGGACGTTCGGCATCTTCAGTGCTTGTACGGCCACAACGAAATTCAGTAAACCACTTTTTTACCATTGAAATCGATGGTGCAGAGTCCCCATAGTATTTATCAAGCTTAGCCTTGGTCTCGGTAATGGTTTTTTTTCGCAAGAAATAATGCTTAATAAGCACACGAAATTCACTTTTTTCCATTTTCTCCTCAAATTAGTGAGTAGTCTGATAAAAATAGCTGTCAAACACAAACTAACTGACGCAGCAAGTTTAAATTTTGACAGGAGTCAACTGACAGATGCCTGTTGACAGGAGCAGTGTTGCTGTTTCAGTAAAGAGGTCAGAAATTCAAAAAGTCAGGGACTTATTGATCCGCCCTCGTAGAATTGACATTTGCCGTCGTTTGCGGCATCTTTTTCGCCGCCTAGTACTCGTATATGGGTACCAGCATAGAGTATAAAACGGATAGCATAGTAGTGAACAGAAATTCGCATATTCTTCAAATTATTTATTTCTGCTGAGCTGTCAAATATTGGCTTCAATAAATTAATTAATGTATCTGAAGTATAAGACTTTTCTCTCTCTTTTATACTAATTTACGTCAATTTTAAATTAAGGGAATTTATAAGGTTTAAATAAATATACAATTAAATAAAATCCGAAATTCTTATTATCCACCTGATAGTCGCCATACAAATAATAAAGCTAGAGCTTAAGTATAAAAAATAACAAAATACAAAATACACGCTAGAAATTGTGTAGGATGAATTAAATAAAGTGAAATATTTTTTAAAACTAATTTAGCGCCATTCTGTTAAAACTGATTTTTTTTTAGTTAGAAAAAAACTTTTTTAAGGTTAAAGGAAGCAATTTAGAATTTTAATAAATGACACGGAATAATTTAAAATAACAAAAATATTTAACACTGTTGCAAACCTTTGATAGAAATTAATTTACCCTATAAAATAAGGTAGCTATAATCAATCCAATATATTACTACAGACGCAATAAAAATATATATAATCCCAGTCTTGATGGATTAGATTGGTTTCTTCCTCGTATCGGAAAAATGCAAACGGCGACACAATATCGGGTAATTACGGTAATCGAATTTTAAGTCTAAGCATTTTTTTAAAGGCGTTAAAATACTAAAATCTGTTGATTTCGATTTAGTCATAGCATTATTTGTAGATCGAGTAAATTGATTTTACAATGATTCATATAATTGAAATTCAGATCAGAAATAAGTTGCCCTCGTGCTGTAGTATTCGAATTCAGAATCTTTCTCTGCTTTTTGAAAACAATTATTTTTGCTCTATAAAAATTGTATAGCGTGTCGTGATTTAGAAGTATTTGCAAGTTTAATTCAATGACAATAGCCTACGAAGAAAGTCTGTGATTTTTTCCCCAAGAGCCTTAAATTTAATATAAAATTTTGTAGATAATAATCGTACAAATTTATCGGTGTTTAACTATGATACTCGTATGACTACATTTTCCAACTGCTTGGCACCCATGCTATTCATAGAACGAAAGCTGAAGATTTTTGTATTTAAAAATTTGACTTTTGGACATTTTATATGCTAGGGACCAGAGATAAGATTTTGATTATTATTTGCTGTAAAATTTGAGACGGTTATTCGATCAGGCGCAAGTCTATAGCTCTGATAAAAGTTCGACAAATGTTTGGTAGGCAACGGACCTTCGTATTACTAAATGGATATACCAATACTCATTCGAAATGACTTCAAATCGCTTGGTGATTTCATTTTCATTTCACAACGTGATTTCCAAACGTAGATAGATAACCATTCATGCATTTCTGTCTAGCAATTGCTTCGGGCAAATGAGGTAACATTTTTAAGATTACGCCACAACGAAGACCCAATCGCCGTAATATATTAAAGATGAGCTGGAATACTTGCAAACGTGGAGTGTTTTTTGAGATTTACAATAGATGGAAAGAGTACTTTAACGCGTTACTGTTCCCTGTATGGAGAGAACTCGGATACACCTGAGATAAAAGATCAGCCGCCGTTGACAATAACCGGATTGCCAGCCCCATTCTCGAAGAAGAACGGTCCAGTCACTCCGCCAGCCTAAAAAGCGCACCAAATAGTGGCCCGTGGTGGATGCGTGAAGTGTTGTTGGATCACTCTTGGATTCTCAGCTCCCCAAATGCGACAATTATATTTGTTGACATAGCCATCAAGTTCGAAATGCGGCAACATCATCATTCACTTCTTGTTACTGTAACATCCATTCTACGAACTTTCGGTTACTGGCTTCCAATGTTGTGTCAACTGAATCTTGTAAGAATGTAAATTCAAATTCGCTGTAAACTGCTTCGTGATAGTCTCAATTGCTGACAACGATGGCGATTCAAGGTGGAAGGATTTTGGTCAACACATTCACTAGCTTCTACAATATTTTCATTAGATCGAGCTGTACGAATACGGGCCGGTCTCTTCTGAGTTCAAACTGAGCCAATCGCCTGAAATATATATGACGAGAAGGTGAATTATGGTAACCGAAAAATCTACAACGCTTTTGAATCGTCTCCGTGAAAATCTCTCCATTTCGGTAGCAGATTTTCACAATTTCTAGGCATTGTGCGTCCGTTCACACATGACAGCTGACAAACAAAAATGCTGTACGACCAAGACAAAAAAATGGGGCAGGATTCAAAATAGCCGGTCTTAATGGGACATCCTTTAGTATACTAGGCACAATGATGTATATTATTCGACGCATTGGAAAATTGCCGTAATGCACCCTATCCAAACAGGGGATAAATAATGGACTAACTCAGCTAATCTTCGGCCAAAAGGGGTATTTAAAAAGGTAGTCAATACAGCTCTTTTGAAATCGGTTGAGGATAACAAAATCATTTTGGACAATCTGTTTCGCTTTAGAGCGAAGCATGTCACTATCCATGCTGCGCCGAAACTGTTTCCGACATATAATGGAATAAAAGCAGGAAATAATGTACAGGTGCCTGCCTGGTTTGACTTTGAGAAAGCCTTTTTCACGGTATGATTAGAAGGACTTATCTTAAAGCTGACCAGTTTAGGTATACGGAAACCCTTGCTATATATGATTGATGCATGTTTATGGAAAAGAAGTTCTTTGTCAAATGAGGCAACGCGGTTTTGAGTAAACTGCTTACAACAAGGAGCGGTTTAACGATTACACGAGTTATCTAGTGATCAGGTCCAAAAATTGAGGATATCAACAGACTTTTGCAGTGTAAACTCGATCACATTAAGGGATATTGCGACGATTGGAAATTAGAAATCAATTTTCAAAACGATATTATTAAAAACTCCATTGCGATGGGCTTCTAGGATTATCTGGATTTCAACTGGCGAAATTTGGCCATCATTGGTAAGCGTGGACAGGCATTGGCGTAAGAAGCTTAGTTAGGTATCTAGGTATCGGGCTTGATAAGTATTTATATTTTGGCAAACATATGCATAGATGTTTGTCCTGTCGGGGCGAAGAAGGCCTTATCCCGAAAAGAAGATTGTTTCGCAGCAGTTACTCCAGGTTAAAAGTCATATGCTACGTGGCTCTAATAAGACCAATTATCAGTTACGGCTGTGCCGTGTGATTTAATACAGCGTTTTACTACATGGAGACGGTTATTCGAGAACACTCGAATCAGAGTATAACCAATATTATCTCAGCAAGGCTTTTGCAATGGGCTCGTCTGAGCAGAATTGACAATTTCCGGATTACTATAAACTGACTCGAAGGCACGTTACAAAGACGATGACCATCAGTAACAGTAATCTGATCTAAGGGGCTTATTAGCCCAATGAAAGGCACCACTAGAGTATGCTCCGATCATGCTTTATTCCGCCGGAGGCATATAGGATCAATATGGAGAAACGCCTCCGCGATTAGTGCAGAGTAGGAATGGTATCCAGGCAATACTCGTATACCACTATTTCCGAGCTGTGAGAAACAGGGGACTCAACTACGACGGTGCATCGTTAATATTCTAGAGGAGACCCGTTTTAAACCCGCGATCGGATCGGATCGATGTCGAAAAGCGGCTCTCCGACTATTGGTGGCTAAGAGAGGCGAAGTACGTTCTCCTAGGTCGGTGCATTACTTAGGTAATATAATCCTCCTAGTTATAACTTAGGTTTAGGTTAGCTAGGGGATTCTCGCGGAGAGGCCGGGCTCGTCAACATAAAGCGGTGCTTTCGAGAGGTAACAGCTGCTTTCTCAAAAAAAACTAAAAGAAAAACAAAGGAACAAAGCTTGCGTTATAGCTTAGTAAAATCTGTGATTCTTCGAGTACCGCAGGTATCCAAACTAGGTCCACTATTCATCATTTATATGAATAAAATGTTGCTAGCTCTCTACGCAGATGATATTGTCGCCAATCGATGAAAGTCCTGAAAATTCTTTAGGAAACGAGTTCAACTCAGTCAGATCATGGTGCTATGACAATGGCGGGGCTATAATTAACGGCAGAAAAATACCAAAACTAAAGTCGTTGCAAAATACAGAATACAAACGAAAATTCACAATTCGGAGCGCCTGCACTAGGATCAAGTTCATGTGTTACATCAAAACAATGACCACTGCTTAGCTATACTCGAGAACGTATCAGCTTATAAATACTTAGGGGTTATAGTCGACTTATAATGAAAATTCCTTACAGATGTTCAGCAGAAGTTCATGGTGGGATCTAACCTGAGGACCGGCATGATGATGAGGTTAAAAGCAACACGCTGCATGGCAGAGTTCAAGAATTGATGAAAAGATCATAACGACAACATGGTGTTGACATGAAAATAACTTTCTTTGAACCAGTTTTGTACATTGGAGATTTTCTTAACATTCAGCTATGACAACAGAGAGTCTCAAGTTACGGGAGCGAATAGGGTCGTAGATGACATACCGCATCGATCTATGAAAATCGTATGGCCTTTGAAATAACTCCCGCGATGATCCTCCGATTATGATTAAAAATTCCCACAGCGCACTTCCTAAGTTTGCTTTGTTTACGCGTACTTCTGCTTTGCCTAGTCCACTCGGCAAAAAAAATGGAAGTTCCGATTTTTGAAGTGCATAGCAATTTTATGGGTAAGCCGATGACTTGGTTTTGATAGAATTTTCAAGACATGTAAGAAGTATAGTCTAAGCGTAAACACTATATAGCTAGAGCGGTGGCAACCCAGTTTCTAGGTGCAATATGTAGTTTGGCGTATTTTCTGGCAGTTGGAACGTTTTCTTTAGGATGTATCTTAAGAGTTTTTCAACCTCCTCAAACTGCCAGATCCCCCATACTTGTCCAGCATAGCACATGATTGATCTTATGACTGCTTCAAATACTTTTATACTATACACTAGGCGCGATTTGTTTTTTTTTTTTCAGTATCAAATTGATTGCCCTTTTTGATTCTTTTAACTTGTCTTGAAGGTGATTTCTAAAAAATAACTATGGGATGGTCAGTACTCCGAGATATTGTACATCTTGACTTTTTCCAGTTCTTTACTTTACCAGGTTCATTTCTCACCCATCTATTCCACAAAATTATAACTTTTGATTTGTTGGTGTTAAGATTCAAGTTCCATATTTGGCAGTATAGAGTATGCAGTATAGTGTTTCCGCGAGTATTACGATATCGTCATTGTAGAGCAAGAGATTTATACGTAATCCATCGAGAAATATTGCCCTTGGGAGATGTGCAATGAGGTCATCCAGGAAGATTGAGAACAGACTAAGTCTCAGCAGGCATCCTTGCTTCACTTCAGATTTAGACTGAAACTAGTTAGACAAAATATTTCCATCCCAGACCGTTGTGGTACTTTTGTCAAAACTACCAGGTTCTTCGCTTTTTGCTCTTCTTTCGGTTCAGTCAAAACCCGCCTTAAAATCCACGAAGAAAGCACGCAATTTTTACCATTATCCACAAACGTCCGGGCGATACTTGTTAGAAAAAATATGGTGTCGACTGTGGAATAATCTTTCCGGAAACCAGCTTGAAACTCACTAAGTAGGCCATTTTGACGTATCCAATTTGTTAAGCGTTCCAAGGTAATTCGTATAACACTTTGGTGGCCCCATTTAAAAAAGATATGCCTCTGCAGCTGGTGGGTTCCTTTGGGAATATTATATTTTTCTTGAAAGATGATGGCTCCTCGCCAGTACTGAAAATAAAATCATACGTTTTTTTGAGCTTCTGCCGGAAGGCATCACTCGCATTTTTGAAGAATTCATATGGAACATGGTCTTCTCCTGGAGCCTTATTTGATCAGCATCTATGTACATATAAATTTTATGTCATCCTAGATAGTTATAGGTCGATCTGACCAGTTGTGGATGTGAGGTGGAGTATATTGCATATGGTTTTAATTTTGCTAACATGGGTGCTTCAACTTTGATGACATTCGGGAAAAGCGCGCTTTTAAGCGTTTTTACTAAGCTTCTAAAGGACCTACTATCGTAAGCGTTAACGAAAGTCTCTGCATGTACAGCATTTGTTTCTGCTCGCAAATGCGTTTGAACAGCTTGTTTGTAATCTGGTTCATACCACCTTGATCAAAAAGCTCCCAGAAAATTAAAAATACAAGTTTATTCATCTAAATCTATATTGTTCCCTTCAAAGTAATCCCCATCGACTGCAACACACTTATGCCACCGCTTGATCCAATCCTCGAAACATTTTTTATATTCGGTTTTCGGTATGTCCATCAGTGCTTCCTGCGATTTTTCCATAACTTCCTCTCGGCTGCTGAAACGCGTTCCCCGTAGTGGTATTTTAACTCGGTTGAACAGAAAGAAGTCACAGGGAGCCAAATCAGGTGAATTCGGTGGCTGTTGGATGGTATTTGTTGCATTTTTCGTCAAAAAATTACGAATAATGATGGCACTGTGCGATGGTGCGTTATCATGGTGCAAAATCCATGAGTTTTCTGCCCACAATTCTGGCCTCTTTCGGCGAATTGCTTCACGCAAACGTCTCATAACGCCCAAATACTCGTAATACTCTTTGTTTACTGTCTGGCCTTCTGGAAAAATTCATGATGCACTACACCGTTGTAATCCATGGAAACCGTGAGCATTGCCTTCTTTTTTGTCTGAAAACGACGTAGGTTTTTTGGCCTCGGCTCATTTGGTGAACGCCATTCACTTGCCTGATGTCAGGATTGCGTGTCGTATTCATAAACCCACGTCTCGTCTTCAGTAATGATTCTTTTCATGAATGTGGGATCGGATTCAGCCTCGCAAATCATCTCTTTTGCGACGTCAACACGGATGCCTATGAGGCAATGTTCAAGTCCTCCGCTATCTCTTTGATGGTTAATTTGCGGTTATTGACCAACATTTCTTTTACTCGTACTTCATCAATGTTTTCGTCGGTTTTCGATGTCGATGGTCTGCCACTGCGTTCATCATCTTCGATTGACTCACGACCACTTTTGAACCGCTCGTGTCACTGGTAAACGACACGTTTGATGCTAAGATTTAGAGGGAATATCAACAACATATTTACCAATGTAATAAAGGGAACAGAACTCAAACCGGATCAATAGGAGCGCCACACGGTGGTGTCCCCCGGGAACGTTTTGATCAAGGTGGTATGTTTCACATTTTTGATGCCCGTGCTGTTCGGGAGCCTTAGAAATGCAAACGATTTTTCCTGGCTGCCTTGCATTCCCAGTTCTACGAATTTCTTGGTTTGGGATGCATGTCGTAAAAATTTATATGCCTCTGGTAGATTGGCGGAAATACATTGCGATATTCCACCCCTTCTAACTTTTAACCGTAACACCCGTCTCGCTATGAATGCTCATCGGTATACCCTCAAGCCTACTTTCGGACGTACTCTGAATTATCATGATTCTTTCCTAAGCCGTACAACTCGCTTATGGAATGCCCTGCCTAGGTCTTTATTTCCTAGTCATTATAACCTTCAAACATTTAAACCCAACGTTCACCGGTACCCCTCTTTCTTTCCTCCCTGATTTTTCTTCACCCGCGCTGTGTTCAAGCATTTTAAGGGTACTTGCTTTTGTGTTCTGTAGAAATCACCGCAGTATGCATATGTTCATAGTTCTCTTTTTTTCCGGCCTATATTTCAATGACACTGATCTCTGCTTTGTACCATTTTAAGACCTCCATTGGTCATTTGGCTGCACGCAACTTGTTCAAGGTTCGAAAATTTCATTTAGAGATTTGCACGACGTTGTTCCTTTTTTATTTATAGGGCTGTCTATAGTGGATTGCTTTTCTTGGACCTTTAGCAAAAGCGGCCCGATATTCCAAAGCCTGTAAATCTTTTCCTGGATATGAGAGCTGCTGATAATTTACCTTCAAATATGTTGAGGTAACTCACTATACGTCCTCCATCTGACTAAACACTAAAGCTTATAATTATGGCAAGCCCAGCGCAGCTCCACATGACGAGGAGTTAAAATAACCACAATTAATATGTAGTCATAGTTACAGCACTGGGCATTACTAGATTGACGCCCCTCAGTGTCTAACCTAACCATATTCCACCCAGCCACCTGAGTGGATAATGATTCTTGAGAAATCAGTATAAGCAGGCTCGGACTAAAGATAGATGCGTCCGATGTCAAAAGCCTACCTGCTTAGGCTGTTTCGTCTCGAAAGTGGTAACAACACGGTAACTCGAAAACCGTGGACTTTTGTAAAAAGATGTTTCTGTATCAATCTGCTGGCCTTCCGGCCATACTCCAAGATCCAGTAGACACCACTAAATGGTGAAGAAAGTGGCATTGAAATAAGCAAACCTTAATGCCCGAAGAGAACTACATTAAGGCCGACTCCAATAATCAAAGATACGTTGAGGATAATTGGAATATGATTGAAAAGAGGTGAAACCATAAAAATACCATCGACGCCGTATCCTTCATAAGAAATAGGAAAATAACTTTCCAGTGATTTATACTCGTATGCCAAAAAATCCATTTTCTGGATTTCCACTGTGCCTTGAAAAGTAAGAAATATGTACACGTGAGTGCCCACCAAGGTAATGTTGTCAAGGTGTCAAGTATCTCCTTCAATTATCTTAACAACAAAGTCATGGGTGTACGAGTATACGCCGAGCAAATCTTTGATAAAACTATCTACAGTTTCTCTCCAAAGTTGAATGTGAATCGATAGGTGACTAGAACCTTGGCCGGTGAAACATGTTCGGCTAATCTCTCGAAATTTAGGTGATATATAGTTAATTAAACTTCCGTCGAGTGCAATTACAATTTCTAGTTTTTTCTAAACATTTTTTAATAAGAAAGTCATACATGTTATCTCTTCTGTTCGCCTTGAATCAAATAATTAATCAAGATTGCAATTAGTTGCCCTGCCGAAGTTTTGCAATCTCAATGCTATCAAGTTTCGAAAATTCGAGCACAATCTATTGTAAATTGGGGTTAACATTCTCACCTTCCGTGACAAAAAGCAGGTATCTGCTCGTACCTGCATTGATAAAAACAAATGCCAGTTGAATGTCGCTGAAAGGCCGTGAAGCTCGTTGTATATCTTCTAAAGGTGCTTTATCAAGAATTATTAAGCAAGTTGGGGAAATTGTTCGAGATACGTGGGCCGGCTTTTTAATTAGAAATTACTTTCAATGGTATCATACCAATTTTCCAGTTCGATTTCTGTATCTTTTCATCACTACAAGAACGCTTTCATCCAAAATGTTAGTAACGTTTTATAGAAGCTCATTGTTAATTTTTACGAAAAAACGATAATCGCCTACCACTACAATACGAACGACATTAAGACCAAACATTACTTACTATCTAACGAACTAGATAGTAATGTTTGGTTTCTTTTTGTAGTGTTTACATGTTACTGGATAGGCTTCACGTGAAATGTTGTTTTTGGCGATTTTGATAAATCACTTGTATCTATAAGTTTTGGATATTTTTCAATCAATGCTTCCGGGCAACATACGAAATACTCGTACGAGTAGTGACTAAAAAAAAATGTGAATTAAAAAAAATTGTAGATCAAAGGTCAAGAATTTACTAAAAGCGTTATGACGCAGTAAGTTATCGGTCGACATTATTGTGCGCAATGAAATTGGGTCTATCCAAAGAGTAGTGCAAGTTCAAATACCATAGACCCTTACATATTGTGAATGTGTTCAGAATTGTGTGTCAATTTATGAAATAGATTGGATTTTGAGTCATTTTTATCTCTCTAACGCTTATCAATATATCAGTTTGCGTGGGACTAATGCTGTCAGATGCATTGAATTAATTGCTTCCAGGGTAGTTGCGAGTTCAAACTTAATATACATACAAGTGGGTACAAATGTGCGTCGATTGGCACACATCCGTTTAGTCCAAAGTGCGAGTCAAAAACCTGATATTCCATGAACATGCAATCTCGGAAATAGCTTTTTTTTTAACTAACTCTTCATAGTGACAGAAATGTCAGTTTTTTCTTAAAGCTATTCTGTTTGCTTAAAATTCCAGCTATTTGATGTTTTCTGCGTCAACTACGCAACACATTGTTTTTTTTTACGAACAAATAAGGGAAGCCTAATCATCGATGTGAGTAATTTTAACATCATCAACCTGGCGCGACATGACATGGAAATCTTCCTAGTTACTATCCTTTTGCACTCAAACAATGATATTTTGACATTTTTTATTACCAGCGGCGGTAATTGCAAATAATTGCTGATATTGCCACGGTTATTATACAATTTAGCAACTTTTCTTAGTTCAATACTCGAATATAACCTCCTCGTCAATTCCATATTCCAATTTTCCAATAATGCACAATATTTTGTATTCAATGATTGAGTAATTGGGTTTTACGGCCATCTCGGCTACGTTTTACATCCTGTCATCCTGTCGGTCCAATTTCTAACTGCTTTTTCGAGTAAATTGGCCAGTACACTCCGAACGACAGTCAGAGTGCTTCCAAGAAGTCATTACTTACTTACCAAAGGTGGCGTTACAGTCCGGGGTGGAAATGGGCCTCAAATCATTTTCCTCTCAAAATAGCAAAGACCACCCTCAGCAATTTTTGATTTAGTCCATGTCTCTGCACCATAGGACAGAACTCAGATTATTAGGGTCTAATAGTGACTCTGTATAGAGTCACTTATATTGTTCGAGAGGGGGCTCTAAGGACTGAAACGAATAAAATTTGGAAACTTCAAAGTAAAAAAAAATATTTTTATAATTCATGTAAATTTTTTTTATTTGCTTTAAAACTCTGTTTTTATTAAATTCATTCACAATTACAAAAAATAAAAAAAATTTTTGGGTTCCCATTCTTTCCTCAACTTCTTTCGAATGTCCTTCATAAGGTTGGTGACAGTTACATCCGTGATCTTTTTGGACGCTCTTTTCCATTTAGCACTAAAATCTGTTACGTCCTCTGCTCACTTTTCCTCAATTTAGCTTTGACCAAAGCCCAATACCTTTCAATGGGACGGCACTGTGGAACATTGGGTGGATTCATATCTTTTGGGACAAAGTCGACATTTTTGGCAACAAGAAAGCTCAACGTCGCATAAGCATAGTGAGCTGAAGCTAAGTCTGGCCAAAATAATGTTGAACCCTCGTGTTTGTTTAAGAAAGGAATCAACCGTTTTTTTAGGCACTCGTTAATGTATACTTCTCCGTTAATTGTTCCCGTTGTAATGTCCATATGCTAAGTTTTTTGTTAAATTCTTTTCTTAGCCTTAAGCATAGAAAATAAGTATATATAAGTATAAAATGTAAACAAAGTCGAAAGACATAGATATAAGAATTTAGAGTAGCTTAGAGTGCCTGTGTGGGGCCAGTAAGTTAGTATAAGATTGTTAAGTAATTTTAAGCTAGAATTTAAGCATTTTTTGTTAGTATGTAAGAGTTAATGATTTAGAAAATAAAATGCATTTAAGACTAAAAGACTGTTCCCGTTGTAATAAACGATGAGCTTCTGTGTCCACATTGGCAAATGGCCTGCCAAACGAGATATTTTGACCCGAATTTTTCCATCCCAATCGATGTTGTTTATTGCGGAAGAATCTCAGCTTCAAACGAGTTGTAAAACTGCGCACCTGGAAGAGTAGTAAAGTCGGCTTTGACATAAATTTCGTCATCCAAAACCAAGCACGCTTTCTTGTCGCCGATCAACTCGTATAGCTTCCGGGCTCGTGTTTTTATGACTTTTTTTTGCTTTTCAGTAACTTTTGGTATTTTTTGTTTTTTTCGTGTTTTTAGACCGTTGCGTTTTTTAGATCTTTGTACCATTGTTTGGTTGGTATTACATTTCCGAGCAACATCCCTGGATGACATAATCCGGTTTTTTACGATGGTACCCACTACTTTCCTATCCAAATTTGTATCGTGTGCTCCACTTTTCTGTTTTCGCTTAATTGTCAACGTCTCCAAATATCGTTTAATAACAGAAGCCACTGTACTGCGTGATATGTTTAAATTTTTTGCGATGAAACGGTTTGGACGCAAAGTATTTTCGAGCTATTTGTCGATGATTTTTTTATGGCGTTCCTCTTGACTCATATTTTATAAATATTTTAAACCGCACCGAACTAAAACCAATAACAAACTGAAACTAGAGAATATACAGGCTAATTTGGGTACAAAATGGGATTGCAATTTTTACGCATTGAAAGTATAGCCCGTATTAAAATTTACAGATTTTAATCCTTTCAGTCCTTAGTCAATTGCCTTCTTAGCCCAAAGAAGCCTCGATTGGCAAGAGTTATTCCTCGTTTGATCTGAACTATGGTGTCGTCTGAATTTACATCGGAACCTGGGTAGATAAAGTCCCTAACTACTTCAAAGTTGTATCTATCGGTGGTAACGTTCTGTCCAAGACGTCGGTGTTGGGTGTCCTTTCTTGTTGACAGCATGCGCTTGGTTAAGCCCATCTTCACGACTTCCGATTCTGTACTCGCGTAAGCGCCACTGACATCCAGCTGCTTTCTTCCGGTTATGTCAATATCATCGTATGCCGGTAATTGGACGGACTATTGAAAGATTATGCATCTTGTGTTGGCGCATGAGTTTTGCACTATTCTTTCAAGAATGATGTTAAAAAAATCGCATAATAGTGCCTTGTCCAAATCCTTTTTTGATATCAACGTTCTCGGTGAGTCCTTTGTCGACCTTGATGGAGCAATGTGCATCATTCTCCATCGCCATCCTGCACCAACAGAGTAGTTTGGCAGGGATGCAAAAGCTAGATATTACTCTGTATAGCTCGTCTCGATAGATACTGTGATACGTGGGCTTAAAACCGATAAATTGGTGGTGTGCGTGGTAGTGTGAATATTTGGTCGATTATGGACTTTCCTGGCTTAAAACCACACTGATAGGGGCCAATCAGGTTGTTGAGAAACGGTTTCAGACGTTCACACAATACGACAGATAGCATCTTGTTGGTGATGTTTAGAAGGCAGATGCCTGTGCAGTTCAGAGGGTCGCCTTTCTTGAAGTTCGGACAAACAATGCTGAGATTCCATTCATCAAGCATACTTTCGTCCGACCATGTTTTACAGATGAGTTGGTGTATGATCTTTTCCAATTCATCGCCTACTGCTTTAATCAACCATGACTAGCCGAATTGTTTGGGATGCTACAAGCTCTCCATTAGTGCTCACCTCCACGTAATTTTTTTTGAAAGATACCCTACTATCAAGAGAAGAGCAACATTTATTGTTATATCCTCGTATCTAGAGGAGCTTATAGGTATAATTGCAATGCTCTATGTAGGAAATTTCAGTCAGCCTCTATGAATACAGCGATCTTAATGTTTGAAGGACAAGTTCAGTTCAACTCCGGACAAATATTGAAGGTTTAAAGGACTAGCTCTAGGAAAAGAATTGCAATATGTTCAGACTTCAAGAGTGCTACCGAAAGGCTCACAACTGCATTCTAATTTTTGCGTTGGAATCGTAAAATTTCCGAATTGAAGCATTGTCTTCAATTCCCAGCTGTGTAGTTCCTTGCTGATTTTCTTGTAGAACCCGTTAGCGCAAATAAAGCCAAATATCTTCCGAAAAATCTCTTATAGATCAGGACCCGAATCTCTCCGTTGTCACATAAAGTTGCCACAGGCGTTGTCAGTCGGTGACCACGGGAATTATCTCGCAGGACAAAATAGTGAATCTTCTGTGAGTGGTGGCTAGAACGTGGTTTCGCGTGCAATGATCAACGTTCTAAGTAAGCAAAAGACTGGGTTACCAATTTGTCACCTAAATGCACGAAACTGGTTCTGCAAAATTAATGAGTTTCGAGACTTATTTGAGGGTTCTCACGTTGATGTTGTTTGTGTTTCCATCTAGAAACCATAGACGGATGTAGTGATGAAACGTACCACTTTGGTGGATATGAGAAACCCTACCGAGCTGAAGAACATGGCAGAATAGGTAGTGGAGCTGGATATCACCTGCAACTTTAATTGCTGATCTTGTGTTAATAGTGTCAGTGATTTTGCTTTTGTTAGATCACTTCCAGGGAAGAAAATCCTTTAAGAGCTCGGCAGTCAGGCGGTCCGCTCCAGCAGCTTTGTTGTGGCTATCTTCACTTCATCCAGGTCGGGTAGACGGAATTGTTGGTCTACATCGCCCAGTTAGAAAGGTTAATTCTGCTCGACGGCGGTGTTTGGTTTCTTATCGTCGTTATACAGTCTACAGAAATGCTCTTTCCAAATCTTCAGCACCAACTGCGACTCTACTACGATGTTCACTCGTGGCATGTTGTTTGTACCTTTTGGTAAAGCTTCCGAATCTCATTCCTTGAGTAACATCTCTCAGTCTCCTTGACCGCGTGCTTCTTGCTCCTTATTTTTTCTTCTGAGAAGCCGGTGTTTGTCTCTCTTCTTCTGCTCGTAGAGCTCGTGAGTAGCTATAGTCTTTTTATGCAGCGCCGTTTTGTATGCCTCTTGTTTAGCTGTATGTATGGGAATGGGGCATGTGCTTTATCAAACCAGAGATTTTGCTGTGGTGGCCGAGTGAATCTCAGCACATCAGAAGCGATGTTCTCTTCAATGGTGTTCAATAATTAATGCTGGCGGCATAGGATAGCTTAAGAGATAAATGGCTTTCGCGATCTCTTGCGTCAAACTTCCTCAAAGTGCCAGCTTGTATTTGCGGTGTTCGGAATATCCGCAATCATACCTTGGATTCAACAAGGTAGTGGTCATAGCCGATGGTGGCAATGTGGTTCATCTGGCTGATGGTTTATTGATCAGGAGATCTCCATGTGCCCTTATGAATATCGAGATGCGACAACCGCGAGCCAGCTATGTTTCGTCCCGCTGCAAAGTCGATTAGCCTGAATCCGTTATCGGAGATGGTGTCATGCAGTCTATACTTTCGGACGTACTACCAAAGATGTCCTCTTGCCGAGAAAAATTTTAATGTCATAGTTAAGGCACTGCTCATAGGTCTCGTCCAAAAGCTCGTAGAGCTATCTTTGATGTCGTCATCTTTCCCTGCTGTGGGAACATGTGCGCATATAAAAGTAATATTGGCAAATTTAGCCTTAATACGGATTTTTACGAGACGATCGTTAACATTCCGGAAACTCAAGCCTTCTTGCCTAAGTCTGCCTCTAATAACAAATCTGCGCTCTAAAGATTGCCTAGCAGAACGCCAACTTCAGAAATAAAATTCACACTACGCAGATCCTGTAAATAACTCAAGAAGTCCAAATCGATACTCACCATCTTTTCATCGATGTTAAGGCTGCATATGACAGCATTTATAGAGACGAGCTATATAGAGGCATATCTAATTTTGAGATCGCTGCCACACTCGTCCATCTGTGCAGAATGACGGGGAAGAACGCTTATGTCAAGTTCGGTAACCGGTTAAGTCATTACATTTGATGTCAAAAAAGGTTTTAGACAAGGTGACGTGCTGTCATGTGACTTCCTTAACATCATACTTGAAAGAATTGTGGGGAACTCACAAGTGAACACTGGAGGGAAAATCTTTCAAAAGTCTGCAGCTACTGGCATAAGTCGCTATTGACATAATTGGCAGAAATCAGAGAGCTGTTACTGTCTTGTACTAACGGTCAATGAGGGCAAAATCAACAAAATGCCGTCAACAAGAAAGGACACGCAACATCGACGAATTTGGCAACGGTCGACAGCTATAGCTTTGAGGTAGTAAGGGACATCGATGCTGTACGGGAGCTGATATTACTAGATGGCCATATGACTTACTATGAAATTGACTCATGTTTCGGCATTAGTTCCACTCTCATGCATTTAATTGTATGAACATTTCGCCGTCAAAAAGACTTTTTCGCTTTGGATACCGCATCGTGCCGATTGGTTCAAAGAAATGTTGAGAAAGTTTAATCGCGGTGCTTCAAAAGTCGTCTAAAAGACCGTGATAGGCGACGAATCATGGGTCTATGCATATGAGCCCGAAACTGGAAAGAAGTCGACTGTATAGGTCTGCCAAGAAAAACCAACAAAAGTTGTATACGCGCTGAGGACTTCGAAGGAAATGGTCGACTGCCAATAGAACAACGTAGAATGGTCAATTTGGAATAGTACACCACGATTTGTTTGCCAGAAATTTTTGGAGAAATAAGGAATGCATCCCCCGAACACGGATCATTCTTCACCACGACAATGCGAGCTCTCACAGGGCGGCTCAAACAAGGTACTCAAAAATCAGTTGAGTATGTAGCAACCTGCATAAGACCTTGATCATCCCAGTCATTCTTTATAGCGCTGAAGTATGGATTCTATAAAAAGCAGATGAAGGTATACTCGGACTTTTCGAGATAAGATATTCGGTCGCGTTTGAGTTGACGGACTTTGGAGGAGAAGATTCAACGACGAACTATACGAGCTGTACAGCGACATCAACCTAGTCAGATGGCTAAAACATGTAGACCGAGTGCACACCAATGAATCTAACCCTGAGAGACAACGCAGTAGAGGAAGACCTCACTTTAGCTGAGGGGACCTCAACCGATTTGAAGTGTGCAGCTAGAGGCAGTTAACTAAAGACCGGACTAACTGGAGAGGCTTGTAAATAGCGCCACCCAAGTAAGTAAGTAAGACCAAGAAGAGGTCTGAATTAGCGGTATACAACCAGAACTGATTCTTCGAAGAATTCCGCCAATGAAGTTGTTTGACTTGGTTGTGTTTTTCTCAAGAACCCTTTTTAAGTATCTGTACAAGGCTCGATATTTATTAGCAACATAATGTCTGATGGCAGACAGGTACGAAAGTAGTTGTTGTCATTCCATAATTTCTCCGCCTACTATGTTGTTCGTCTTGTTTATTTCTTCATAGATGTTTCGCCGACTTTGAAGGATCAGAAAAAATTATGGGATTAATCTTAGGTATAACTTTTCGCCTTTGGAGGGCTGTCATTGCTTGCCAAGTATGTGGTGATCTCTAATGCAGAGGTCGACTCATTGCGCCAGGCCAGAGCATCAAGAGAAAGCTTTTAAATAAGTAACTAAGGACTGCAATCTTTTCCTGTTAAATCTTAAAGAGACAGGTTGCCAACCATTTGTGGTTCACAATCAAAAGGCGTATATTGCTAAAGCCCTTAAATGCAGTTTTTTTTTGGAAACATTAGTCCTTCTTTGAGTTTTGAAGATCGTACATATATGCAGAATGAACACTACCTTAGCCAAGTGTCTCTGCATTTCAGGTGTGCAGATGATACAAACCAAATGAACAAGAACGCTCAATAATTCCCCAGCATCTGATTGTCCACTATTACTCCTTAGATGAGGGCTCTGCTGGAAGTATTACTCTTCGCGGTGGGATTAAAGATATAAACATTCCTAATATATCTGAAGCGTCACTTTCATTTTTGCTGAAAGGACTGCGGATAGTGAACTGCCATCAATTCGTAAATGGACACAACTCCTTTGGTATTCATCCTAATGCGTTGGGTGACACCACCTTCTGAAATATTGCTTCAGTGAAGATAACATTATGAAGCATCTTCCTTTACTTGGTAAGCTTCTATTGTTGGACACTCATGTATCTATATGGTGGGTGCCGATACTGGTGGCAAATTTTCACCAAACACCCAAGGAAAACTCGTAACATTCAATGTATGTATGCAAATACAAATCGACAAAAAATGCAAATCCAGTGGAAAGCCGCTTACGAGCATAAGCCTATTTGGCCGCTTTCCACAGAGGCCGACATCTGCCAACACTTTAAGTTCCTGCACTCACACAATTATACGACAATGTCCTAATTTTAATCGCCATTCTCTCTGCATTTATTTAACCATAATCCCACCATCACCTTCCATAAGCCCCACAAGGCATATTAACGGAATTCCGATTCAAAATTGCTTGCATGCATTCGGCATGGCACCCTGCACCCCTGTATCAACATCAAATTGTCGTATCCCCGATAGAACGCATACGTAATTCACTCGACGTAGTTCCATTCCATCTAATGACGTTTCTGCGTTATATGAGTACGTCGCGCCGCGCGGACTTTCACTGCTGCCACGAGATGTATCTAAATTCTAATGGGATTGGCATTGCTCTCTATGGCTTGTTGGAGGGGAGGAGAACGAGTAGGAAATGCAGAAATCGCGTGCATTCGCATAATTTTTGTGCAGACTCACTGCACTGCATGTGGATCTAATCAAAAATGACTTTGTGTCTGCCCTTTTCACTTTTCTCGTGCAACTTGATGGGGTTTCCTTGTAAAACTGGTCTCCTCCAGCCTGTAGTAGTGGTTCCCACAATCAAATTTGCTTAAATGGTTTGTCGGTGGAGTGGATATCTAAATTCAAGACCAAAGCTGGAAAGGAAACAAGTTTGTCCCTTGCTCTTGCGATGCTGCCCCATCGGCTAAATGGTATTCAGAGTCAAGGCAGCCATGGAGGCTACATCTAAGGCTAAGGCTACCTTATGACCGACAAGAGTTGGAGTGTGGGCCATGGTAAGCCCGTAACTGGCAAATGGTCGTTCGTCTACGGATACATGAATTTCCATGTTTGGGTATCTCTTGGATGCATTTACTACGTACGATTACCATTTGGAACAGCTAGTCCGGGGATGAGTGAGGTACCAGCGTTTTTCACTTTCTTTGGGACACGGGGTGACCTTATTGTTGGAAAGCTTTGCTAACATTTTTTTTTCTGTTCTTTTCCGTTTTTTATGTCGCCTCTTGGTTGTTGGTTGCCGGTTGTCGCCTGTGTGGTGTTGATAGCTCCTCTATATGTGCAACTGGTTGTTGGAGCTTCCTTTGATGGTTTTTTTTTTATGGCATTTGGGTGTACTCGGTTGGTTTGGGTGCTTTGGGTGGCTGTAAGCCATGTTAAGGAAGCAGGGAAAGTGGTTTGTTCGTGGAGAGGTTTTACCGATTTTGTGGGTGCGATCGTGCGTGATGAATTGAATTGAATTGAATTGGATTACGGCTGGTTTTTATGCGATTTTGGCTGAGAGATGGATTTGTGGTTTGACATGCGGCAGGGAGTTTAGGTCATGTAATTACGAATATTTTTTGTGCTTTTATGGCTTGAATGGATGGATTTTGGTGTCGTTCACACGGTATACTCCAGCGATGGAAAATTCGTTGAGTGACATGGAAAAGTGATGAAAAGTTGAATGTGGATTTTAAGGCAGATTCACCAGCTGTGACAATAGCGACGGAAGTGAAAGGGAATGTTGTGTTGAAATGTGGGCTAATGAAGTACGAGTATTCAATGGCTTTAGTTAAATACTGATTCTTCACTCGTGAGAATTTTTACGATGATCAGCTTGGTGCCAAAGTAAGTCTAAGTTTTCAAAATCGAGAATGTTTGTCATGGTTGCCTGTAAACTTTTTCTAGCACACCAGACTCTGCCCTAGATCCACTGATGGCCCTCCCTTTGCTTGATATTCATATTCATATGATGCATATCATGTACTAAGGCTACCATTTGACTCCGATCTTGTGGATGTGTTTGGTGTCATGTCATTGGAACCTCGGTTGCTGCCGAAGTACGAAACCAAATTAATAACAACTATACAAATAGCTTTTCGGCAATGGCTGAACTATAAACAAGAACGTATAGCGAGATTGGATCAACGTTAGCGTTAATAATCAGCTTGATATGAGTTCCTTCCTAGAGCTGAGGTCGATAAGGGTCTTCTCTCAAAAATCTTCACTGTGGCTGATGAATCCCTGATATGCTAACGATAATCTTATGTCTCGGAAGTGGGTTTCTGACTGCAAAATATCCGGCTTTCCGCCCAAAAAGCGCGTACCCCTGCAAGTTGGGGGTTAGCTGTGGAAATAACCATTAAACCATGTAAAAATTACCCTGTTGCGAATCAATCAGAGCCTCCGTTTACTCTTCACTCTTACTGATAAAAATTAATTAAATTGGATAGTTAACAGATATAACAACTATTCAAGTCGTGGGAAAGAGCGGACCTAAGGCGACTGCTAACCACAATAAGAGCAAGAAATCTTAAGTTCGGGGAGTCATATAATAGTGCGTATCTACAATAAGTTTAATCTTTTAACATCATCCTAATACACATGCCTGTTACAGGCTAGAGAGAATGGCGATGAAACAAGAAGCTGGTTTTATGAGATTTAGGACAAAGCGCCTAACGCCAGATTTTAACGCGAACCTAGGAGAGGTGAACATCTTTATTGGTGTTGAAAAGCATAGCCTGCACGGCGTCACTTTCAATAATGGATTCAGTCTAACAGATTTTGCGTAGGCAAAACATTGCAAGGGCTAGTAGGCGTTTTCAACATCTCAATATTCAGAAGATACTTGGAAAACACCCGATCAGTTAAATGTCAACCACATTGCCATCGATTTAACCGAGCTTTTACCAATAAAATCTCCCAAAACCGTTGAGACTACTTGAGTCTTCATTTGACGCACCTATTACAATCTGAATTTCTTATGAGCACCGACAAATTGAAATCTTCCGGATGTTAATAAAAATTCTGTGAGCTTCCTACTATCGCTGGTGTGCTTAATGGCTTCCAAACGGGGTATTACGCACTTCTACTTGCATGTGATAGGCATAGATTAGGTTAGATTAAACAGGTATATGACGGGCCCATCGCGATCCCTGTGGAACCAGTTGAATTTGTCATCAAATAGCAAAACCCTGAACAATTGCCCTGGTGAAACACCCAATTTTCCCTGCAAAAGCCAAGAAGGCCTTTGAAGTTTCTGCCGCCCATTTACTCTAGGTTTTCGAAAAAGTATCTCATTAAAAATTTCCTTCGACTCGCATACACACAGTACTCGCAACAGCTTGCAGATCACCGCAGACTCTGTAAATATCCGTATCTGACAATTTGAACCTCTTTGCGTGTTGAGACAGTGTCCTGTCCTGTCAGGATTTTTATTACTGTCCTAAGTTTATCCCTGTTTAATTTGATTGGCTTCCTAGATCATTTGCCGTCAAAAAGCGGCCAGAGAGCCTTAGATATGTTGTGTCCTTCAAGACTTGGCCAGCTTAGGTTGGCAGTCTTTTTGATTTTTTCCTCGATAGTGCACCTCACTATGCAAAGGGGTGGTGTGATGTTTGCAACCTCACTATTTTCGAGCAGCCCTTCTTTTCTTGCAAGTTCGTTCGCTTGGTCATTTCCTTTAATACCACAGTGTCCTGGCACCTAACACAGTGTCACCCAGTTCTAAATATCAATGTAGATAGCGATATTTCTTTCGGATACCGATCTCATGTGCATTAGCTCAGCCGCCCTGAGGACAGTCAGAACAGCTGATTGGAAGACATTGCTTGCGTCCGGTAGTATTATATGTAGACGCTCTTAGTTCTGGGTCTTCTGAAGGACCGTGTTCTGTTCGAAGCTACTTCTCTTGAAGTAACTCAGATTAGAGAGTCATATCGCACTGTTGCCAACGAGTTTTTTCATCTGTAAATCAGGCGGTGTTAGGTGCACAATGGTGGTACGGAGTGTGCCTAAGCCCCACATTGTTCCTACCGTTCTTTTGCTTGCACTCATGTTGCAAACCTAGTTTGTAATGACCTGTTCAATGTTAACGTATACCAAAGTGTTTTTAATGGCGGTGCACCCCATGCTATTGAAGGCTCCTTCAAACTCACTGTAGAATAGACTCTTCTCTATTTTCCCTACCACCTCGAGCAGGGCAGTTTCTACAGATTTTCTTCTTCATGTGCTATGCATAAATAAAACAAATCTTCAATGAATGTGTAGTCTATTAGTTAGAGGTATAAGGTACAAGGCGATGTTCCCTTTCTCTGAAAGACTGAGCCTGAAAAGAATTCAATGGAGTAATCTCGCCCAGATACGCTTTGTTTTGACTCCAACGGAACCTAAAATGTCTTCGAGGACGTCATATGCCAGCATGTACTGAAGAACCGCGGAAGCACTACCAAAATGTCAACATTGATGCCGCCTCTAATATGATAGGTTTCTTCCAGCCAACGCAGCGAAACCGCTGTTTCGACAAAGTGCGCCGATAACTCGTCTTAGACAATTTTTTATTATGGGCAGTGTGATCTTAAAATTCTATTGTCCCACAAAGTCAGATGAGCCAGAGCCGTAAAGATCATTCTGGTGGCCATACTTTGCAGTTTCACAGTCACTAAGATTTATCTGAGAAAGCAATGCCTCCTTATAGCGCATAGAGCCAATTTCCTAACTAATACTGAGCTTGTGTAAGTGATATCAAACTGGCAGTGTCCTATTAAAAAGCTATCCAGTCTTCTGGTACCATCCCTTTTATTGTTAGAAATACTCGCACATAATTTGGATTTGCTTTGCTCGGGTTTCATAGCTCTTTTAGCCTGTCGAAGAACCGGTATATCCCAACAGGATAATCACAAATTTGTCTGGCTACTTTTGGTCTTTGCTGTGATGCCACACAAAAGTTCTGGGCCATTGAATAGATCAGCTGCACCTTTACTAGCCAATCCATAGGCTTTTTCATTTCCTTCAACACCCTTGTGTCCTAGTACCCACTCGCCTTGATCTGTTTTTGATAAGTCCTGAAGAGTATTGAAGCAGTGTAGCACCGATTTGGAGTCAAATAGATTTGAGATCAATGCTTTCAATGTTGCTAGGGTATTTCTATCCGTGGGTATATGGATGAAGGCGTCTTTCATTCTAGTTTCAAGGATGTTTCCTGCAGACTGTTGGTCATGAAGCTCGGGTTGAAAGACGTTTGGGCTTTTTCCCATTGGCATTGCAATGCAATCCATTTTAGATCTACATATTCGTACATCACTAGGTGACGAGTTCAAGAATATCTAAGATGAAGCTTGCTAGGTCAGTTTGTATTCCAAGTTTCGTCTTTTCTGTTCATAATAACCTAACCGTACTGCGGATTGTTACTGCTTTAACATTTATGTGAGTGAGTTTATCTATAGCTAGTCCTAAGTATTTAACCTCAAGGTTCAACCTTCTTCTTCGACTGAAGGAGGTCAGTAAACCCTTTCCGGGGTTTATTAGAAGGTTTTTTCCAAGGCATCAGTTAGACATGACTTTAAGGACAGTCTGAACTCTGTAGCAAATTTCCTTTAGGTGTTTATCTTTCACTATGATGATCAAACCATCGGCCACTGCTTAGATAGTAATTGATGTCTCGCCGGAAGTAGTTGCTATTCTACGGTAGCTCACTTGGTTTGGTAATAAAAGCTACGTTTACCTCCCTCCATATTTGTGGTATGTATCCCAGATTAAAGTTAGACCTAAATATAGCAACCATAGTTGGTAGAATGGGATCTTGACTTTTTGAATCAGAGCTGGTGCCTTGAAAAAGTTTAAATAAGTTTTTGCGCCATTTAACTTTGTTGTGACTAAAAATTTTTCAATACAGACTGGTTCTTCTATCGTTATGATACTCGTCGATACTTGAACCAAAATTTGGTGTAAATTGAATTAGAGTCAAGCCTGGAAAGTGTACACCGAGTAGAGTTCGTATGGCATCTTCTTGGCTAGACGTAAATGTCTGATTTGCGTAAAAGATGCTTGCTGTTTGAAGGGTCTTTAGGGAGAAGGTTTTGAAGATGTCAGATAGCCGGGAGTTCTTCCAGTCTTTCGCAGGTCTTTATCCAGATACCAGTTGGTTAATGTAGACCTGCAAATGCTCTGTGAAAAGTTTTCTTAACCATTCACCCAGTCGGTTTAGTTGATTATTACAGCATGGTACACACCATTTAAACATTTCAGCTTTGGTTTTTGAAGGATGATGTGATAGATTTATTGAGCCAAAAAGGTGGCGAATCTATGCTCTATCTATCACATCTAACAGATGTCAACAGCGACGTTGGTACAGTTCTATAAGGCGCTGTAATGTAATAGGAGGTATATTATGTTCATCGCCAGGGAGATAACCCGAAGCGCTCAAAAATTCCTGTTCAATAAGAACTGCTATCAAGTCCTTGATGTTGAATTCTGGAATAAGAAGATATTTAATTTTAGTACTGATCATTAAAGCAGCCATTGGTCTGAAATCTCCTCGAGCGTACTCTAGGTTTCTGTCTCTATTATTGGGTCCAATGATTTTACCATGTAGCCCAATTCCCTTGGACAGAACAAAGAGCTATCTCGTTTTTGTCACAGCGTTTGCTAAAGATGTCCGAAATACCTTAGCGCGATGTTGGTTACCCTGCATCACTTTTAGCTGAGTTATTTTTCGATATCATACCATACTTCGGGTTAAGTGTTGGGTTAGGCTTGTTATCACCTCTCCGAAAGAGAGGCACTCTTCTGTAGGAGGTTTCAGGAATTCTTCCGTGGTCGAGAAGTTCAAGGTGCTGGATGGCTGTTGGTGCTCTTTGTAGCCTAGACCCTAGTATGGAACTTAGCACCTAAAAATGATATGGTAAGGAGCATCCACTAATTTATTTGCAAAACGTGGTCAAACGAAAGCATTTCGAATGATTCCATCGCAACTATACAGACAAAAGCCTTCACAACCTCGCCTACAGGATTCTATCTACTGTACCCCAAGTCAGTCTTTTGCCAGAAACCTGTTTATATTAGTTTAGATTTGGGCCATTATACTCGTACATCAAATTTTCACCACGTATGTCGATCTTGTCGATCCCTTGTCGTGCGATTCGTTTTACATCGCTCTTGTAAATAGTGGGAAATTTGCATACCAACCCTTGGAAAAGCGCTGCGTGGTATCAACAACTCATACGTGCGAATCGCTTTGGACGCGTCGAAGGTCTAGCCATCAGCAGGACCAAACATAAGTATGTGCTGACTACAAAAAAGGCCGGTCATCACAGATGTCTCGGACTGAGCCTTACATTAAGCGAATATAGCTTAAGGCTCTCCATATTAATTCTGACAACGAGTCCAGCTCGGAAATCAAACGAAGTAGAACTCTTGTCAATCGCAGTTTTTCGGGCTAAGAAAGCAATTTAATAGGAAAGCCCTCTCTCAAATAAGAATTTGTGTTTGTTTATTTTAATGGCTCGGCAATTTAGCAAATATACACGGGCTAAAATGAAATCACTTTTCTGCATACGTCCATGTCTGTAAATGCTGACCAGCTATTATGGCACTTAGTGAAACACAGGTAGATCTCCTTGCACACCGCTCAAATTTGAAAATACCGAGCTGCGAACTAGAGCCACCGCGGTCTCGTCATTTACGTGCGTAGTAATGTAGCTTACTAAACTCAACCACAATATGATCCATGTTCCCATCTGGAATTAAACTTCATGCTGTTAAAATTGCAGATCCGTAAGCAAATTATCCACTATTGCTTTATTTACAGCCCAAACTGGACAGCAATTCGACCTTTAATGAGTTTGATGCGCTGTTTGACTCCAAACAAAGAATTGTATCCTATGTCCTCATGCGGAAATCGTTAATACGGACGATTTCAATATACACAATTCCGGCTGACAACACTCGAAGGGAGAAACAACTTGACTCAGCTTGTAAATGAGCCCACGCGAATACCAGAAGTCGAGAGTCATCCCACCAACACCATGGACGCTATTCTCCTTGGAATGAGATTCTTCATCCCTCACCAGATGAGGAGTATCAAACTAGTAGAAAAGACATGGTACGACTCGAGCTGTAAAGTGGCTGTCAGAGTTAGAGAAATATTTTTTCGATCCAGGGAAAAACCGAAAAAAGTTCAAATTAGTCACGAACGACTGCAACATCTTTCTCAATACGACCAAAATCTGACGTAAAAAATACTACAGTGTCCCGAAGGTAGTAACAATTTTTGGACTTTCGCCAAAAACATTAGAAATGACACTTTGCGGTCAGCTCAACACTTTGATCTTTGCCCTCGCCTAAGATCCACAAATCTACAGGGTGACTTACTCGACTCCAACTTTTTAAAATGCTATAATTTTTTTATTTTTTGATAAATTTTATTGTGCCAAAGCAAAAAATATTGGAAAATACATCAATTTTCAAATTGTATCAGTAGTTTTCAATATGTCCACCTTTGGCGCGAATAATGGCCTTGAGACGGCCAAAGAAAGCGTCGCAAGCTGCACGCTGCACGCAAGTGGTTCTGCGGTATTTTGGCCCATTCCCGGCGAAGTGCTTGTTTGAGGTGGTCCAAACTTTAGAATTTTTTAGTGCAAGCCTTCGCCTTCAAAATACCCCAGACAGAAAAATCCAACGGACTTGCATCCGGAGAATTTGCAATCCATTTTGTCAAAGAAATGAAGTGTGGAACTTGTTTTTTAACCAATCTTGGTTGACGCGCGCTTTGTGAGACGGTGCCGAGTCTGGTTGAAATGTCCACGGTCTCCGACCGAAATGATTGTTTGCCCAAGGCTTCAATACTGCCTCTAAGACAGTTTCACGGTATACGATCGCATTAATTTTGACGCCACGGTCCAAAAATACGAGCGAAGAGCGACCATCGGCTGTTATGGCGGCCCAAACCATCACCATCGGTGCTGCCTGAATTTTGATGGTCGTCCGAAGGTGTAAATTTTCGAAGAACCTCTCTGGCAAGTAAACTCGGTCATTTTGTTTGTTGACATATCGCTCGATAACAAATGGCGACTCATCGGAAAAAACCAAATTCGGCAACTCACCACTTTCGTGCAAGCGTAGCAACTCCTTCGCTCTTTCGACTCTAACTTTTTCTGTTGCGGTGTAAGATCGTGTGCTTTTTGGAACTTCAATGGATTGAGCCCGAGCTCATTTTCCAGTATGTGTTGCATCCGTTCCAACGATATGTTGAGCTCACGAGCCATTTTTCTTCCACTTCGACGCGGATTTCGCTCAATTCGAACCTTCACTTTCCGAACTATTCCTGCCGATGTTGCTGTTTTTTTATGACCTCCATGGCGTTTTGCAACGCTGCCAGTATCACGGTAACGAGCTATGGTTCGAGACACAAATGATTTATTCATGTTGAGGTGCTGGAGGGTTCTAACGATAGTTACTTGTGGTTTTCCAGCCAAATATAAAGCAATCACACTATCACGTTTGAATTCCATCGCAGATAAAAATTTGTCAAGACAACTGAGACGCAAATGGTTTAAAAGGCTTGTAAATAATAAAATTATCTGTCATGTGTCAAAATTCTTGCTCACTGTCATGAACGGTGTGGAAATTATAGCAGTCTGAATTTGGTTGCAGTTCGAGTCATGCAGGGTGTAGTTCAGATGGTATATCTCCCATCGCGTAAGCTTTTCCAGCAGGTCTAGCCCGTCCCTAAAAAAATGTGGATCTTCTTCTCTCTTCTCCTACAGGCCCATTGCACTTACGTCCATTCTTTCCAAGGACATGGAAACGCTGATAAACCTTTAGCCCATGAAATATCTCGAAAGACGAAAAGTTCTCAATGACCGAAAATATGGTTTTATTAGCAACAGGTCCACTGGTGATCTGATGGCATGTCTCACCGAAAAGTAGAAGCAAAGCGTACATCAATCTGGCAAAACCAAGATAGTTACACTTGATATTTCTGGGAATTAGAATAGATGGATGGAGAAATTACCTTTCGAAATGTTCCATTCAAGTTGTTTTGGATGGTTTCAAGTGTGATATTCACTAAATAAATGCTGTTGTGCCCCAAGGCTCCGTTCTATCTCCAACATCTTTATAATTTTCATCAACGATCTCTTGGCTGCTACTTTTAATCCAGTAGATTCCTTTGCTGATGACAGAAATCTCTGCTTTTCATATTCGTTCCCGAACTCACGTCCCTGCTCTTCGGCTGTAGAATGGGAACGGCAGTGTGTGCTAAATTCAATAAATTCCAATATAAACGGTATCGCTTAATACTTCAAAAATACAATGCCGTCTGCTGTCAGCCATTATTTATGAATGACACTTGCATCGTCGAAACCGAAAAACTTTCCATTTTCGGTATGTGTGTCAATAACAACCTATGTTGGATAACTTCGCCAAGAATGCTGCGAAATGTCTAGGTTTGCTCAAGCGATATAAGAAATGCTTTTATCCCTCTGATCTGGCCTTAATGTATAAGGCATTCATCCGCCCAAAATTAGAATACAATGCACATATCTGGTCAGGTGCTCCTCAAACATCTCTGCATATGCGAGATAGGATTCAAAACCGTGCGATAAAACTCATAGGTGATGACAATATCACACAATCATTGAGCACTTTGGAACACCGACTTAATGTCTCCTGTTCCACTCTGTTTTATCGCTATTTCCACCACCAGTGCTCCATTGAATTCGCCAGTAGCATTCCGCCCATTCAAACCTTCAACCGTAACACCCGTCTCGCTATGAATGCTCATCAGTATACCCTCAAGCCTATTTTCGGACGTACTGTGAAATATAGTGATGCGTTCCTAACCCGTACAATTCGCTCATGGAATGTACTGCCGTATTTCTAGTCATTATAACTTTCAAACATTTAAGACCAATGTACATCGGTACCTCTCTTTTCATCATTTTAACCCCCTGAACGCGCCCTGGAGTGACTTTATAAAAGAAAGGGTGATCAGATCCGAGTCCTATTCTATGACTCAGGCGAATGGACTTTGTCAAGAATGAATGAGATCGACCTCACCTTCTTTGTTTTGCTTTGTACGAACAATGCGCTAGAGTTTAGATAGACGGTAAAAAGAGAAGATGATACAAAACGAACTTTATGGGAGGCACAGTGATATCGACTTGGTCAGAAGACTGTGAGTACAACGGCTACAATAGCGGCGGTATGTGGATGAGAGTGGATGGATATCATCACTTCGGCTTACATTATCTTCGAATCCACCGCAGACGAACGTCTGAGTAGCAAAGTGGGACCTTGACTCAGGTAGGTCGCGTAAGTGTAAATGGATGATTAACTGTAGACAGATGGAGATACTTTTTCGTTTTCGTTGTTGCAAGTTTATTCCAGAATGTAGAACCATCAAAACGAAAAAAATTCCAAATCTTTCCGATTGTTTTGGGGAAAAGGTCTCCAGTCTGCATGCCATGCCACCATAATGGGCTGATGCAAATAATACTGTTTCCATATAAAGCGTCGCTCTCTATTGAACTTATTGCTTCTTAAGCATGAAAAGTTGTCTGCAGAAACCATCTCTGAGACTGAGACTTAGACTCGGACCAAGATCTACATACGGCTGTGTGCCTTGTCTTCAACGATGACGTTTTAATTTACGTTAACATTCAGTTCCACAGATATTATCGTGGCAATCTTTCAACGTACGTCAAGGTTTCATTGGTTGTTTTCCACTTTCAGAGCTAAGTTAATATATTAATAAAACTCACTGTCAAGTAAACTATGGTGTTAACACTTTCATCAACATTAACTAACCATACATCACATGGACAACAGTGGACGTCTGGTCTGTCACCTTTTCGCCAGCACTTTAGATTAATGTCTTTTTGCAGATGCTTCAGGCACTTGATGTCACTGGTAATCATGAAAGCAAATTCTGTTTACCTTACCTCTCTATCAACAGCCAATCTGAGTTCTTTTAAATTTTGAAAATATCTTCTGCCCTAACCGAACGTGCTCAACTTTGAACTTAAATATCCCTTCCCTATTTCAGGCCTCGAGGCAAGATAATCTCGCATAACTAATTTCTGATCTTCTCTGTGTACATCAATAAATTGAGATACATATTTGACTTTTCTGGAGCACGGCAAGCCTTCAATTTGTTCACTCTCCTTCTTAGCCAAGAGTATGCCCCAAAACATGTTTCACTATCAAATCCCCAGAGGCCAGCACGTACTGGTGCGCCAGCATTTCATTCCGGTTTCGCTCGAGCCGTTCAATAATTAATCATGCATCCGAACTGCGTTAACCGGCAGGCGTCTTGCCACAAAACAGACACACAACCGGCCACCGGATTGTGTACTCGCATTCGCATCTTTTTGTCGGAGCAATTTCTCAAGCTCAAGTATGTACTACGAGTAGTTGCTGTTGGTCGAGGTCAGTTTTCAGATTTTGTTTTTCAATTAAACAGATCCAATCGACGACAGGAAAGTTGTACTGCAATCCGGTCTCGGTTGTAGCCGCAGTATCTGAATCGCTTCACTGGTTTCGTTTGAGCTTAATTAGCCTGATAGTACTACGCCACACCATGCCATGTTGGATAAGAATCTGCCACCAAACAAGTGGATTTTCCTCTCGATTGTGTCTTCACTCTCCATGTGCTCCTTCTCGTATGTTGCTTTTGTTCACGTGCTTTGTCAAGTAATTACGAATACTTGCAACTTGCAATTTCGAATTCTAGATACGAGTATGTGTATTTTCTTTCGTTTACTTCAACGTCTGTGCTTCTCTCCATTGTGGCGTCGTCGTTGGTCGTCAAGATGCTATTGTATGTATCTTAAGTGTCCCCCTCATGTCATTTGTTGGTTGGAATAAAAGTCTGTTCGATGGGAAAACAATGAGACAACAAGTGGTGCTCTCATTATTCTCACACCCAAATACATGTTGCAAATCGACCTAGTCTCCTAGATATGGTTAATTTCTATAGGGGGCAGCAACAAACCTGTTGTCGCTCACGTTGTCACATGGAAAAATGTCTTTGACAATGGGTTCATGTTAATACTGACGTTTCTAGATACAGATACTCACCTCATTTGCCCAAAAATTAAAATTCTGTCAACTAACACAGGGCGAAAGATTGTTTACTTGGTTCCGCTCAAGCTTCAAGCTTGAATGATCGTCAAGATTAGGTGGCTTATGGGATATCGACAGTCGACAGGCCATACGCATGCAGTTGGGGAAATCTGAATATGTAGGCAGGTAGACCGGCATTGTAGCAGTGTTATCTGTGTTTACCCACAATCCCAGTACAAAAGATACTCGTAAACCGCCAAAATGTTGAGAATGAGGTTTTTTGTTTTTTTGAAATTTTAATTTTCTGCTTTTTGCACTTTGCCTATGAGTATGGGTGTAGTGAAAGTGTAAACAAGGTCTTAACCCATAATCTTGTCGGTGGTTTGCCGTAACAAATTGTGGGTTTGCCGCAGGTTTCTTGTCTAAGAAGTTTTTAACAAGATTTTACTGTCATAAGCGTAGTAAGTTATGTACATACATGAGCGCTTGAAACGATTTGAAGTTAAAACTTGTAGTACGTGGGTGTCAATAGGGGTAGTTTAGTGATATTTTGCGTTCTAACTGCATATGGTTTGGGTTAGTGCCGTCTACCAGATTGACAGAATTATAAATTGGCAGCTTCATCTACATTTAAATTGGTTTTTATATTTTATTTGCAGTCCTTGTAGGATGGTCCATTTGGTGCGAAGTTATAAAATGCAATCGATCCCAGTTTGATTGTCGTTTAGGATGTTCATCAGATCCTTGACGGTGATTATCTGGCAACCAAAGAAACTCCGACGAAATTCTTTGAATATATTTTCTCGTTTTCTGGAATTGCGAAGGTTACACAAAAGAGGAAGTTCCGAGTGGCATATAGGTTTACAGTGCAACTCACCAGGAAATAACTTTGATTCTTTAATTGTTCTTCTGGTGGAACTGAAAGGTTGAAATTGCACTGCGATGCTAGATCTTCTCAAGCTTAAGGGAACTTTCATCCGTTAAGCAGTACTTCATTAAGCCCTATCTTCGGTATCCTTTCTTGTTTTATCTCCATGACCCAAGATAGAATTTGACATTAACTAAGAATATGGGAGCTAATCTAATCAGTCCCGGGACATCCAACAAGAGGTGTCATTTAAAATTAATAGAAAAATGCAAAACTTTTATAAGGAGTTAGGATATTTTTCTTTAAATCTAAAGTACAAGCCCTGAGGTTAGAAATTGAATACAACATCTGCCAAATGTCTGCCTATAGATTTAGTTAGGTTAGGTTAAACAGGTGTACGATGGATATGCCATCACACAGACACCATGCACCAAAACGGACCCATCGCGATTCCTGTTTAACCACAGGAACCACCAGTTGAATTTGTCTTCAAATGGCAAAAACCTGAACAATCGCCCTGGTGAAACACCCAATTTTCCCTGCAAAAGCCAAGAAGGCCTTTGAAGTTTCTGCCGCCCATTTACTCTAGGTTTTCGAAAAAGTATTTCATTAAAAATTCGACTCGCATACACACAGTAATTGTGTTATGTTCGCAACAGCTTGCAGATCACCGCAGACTCTGTAAATATCCGTATCTGACAATTTGAACCCCTTTGCGTGTTGAAACAGTGTCCTGTCCTGTCAGGATTTCTATTACTGCCCAGCTTATCCCTGTTTAATTTATTGGCTTCCTAGATCAAATGACGGCAAAGAGCCTTGAATATCCTATGTCCTTCAAGACTTGACCATACTAGGTTGGCAGTATTTGTTATTTTTTTCCTCGATAGTGCCCCTCGCTATGCTAAGCTCGTCCGCTTGCTCATTTCGTTTAATACCACAGTGTCCTGACACCAAGCACAGTCTTAGCCGGTTCTGACAGCATTGTGCCTCGAGCACTGTGCGACAGCACCTGACTGTATTAGAGTTGATGTTGGTTGATTCCATTGCCTTGAGTGCGGTCTGGCTATCGATGTAGATAGCGATATTTCTTTCGGGTACCGATCTCATCTGCATTAGCTCAGCCGCCCTGAGGACAACCAGAAGCGCTGATTGGAAGACACTGCTTGCGTCTGGTAGTATTATAGACGCTCTTAGTTCTGGGTCTTCTGAGAAGATACCAGACCCTGTTCCTTCGTCTGTTTTCGAGTTGTCTGTGAAAATTGCAATTTCATTTGACCTGATTATTGCATTTTTTTGCCAGTCCTCCCTCTCCGAACATATTATATCATACGGAATGTCGAAGTCGACCAAGGAAGGAATTTCGTCCGTTAGAATTGGTTTGACTGGCAATAGCTCCGCTAGAACCGAGTCAGGTCCGAAACTACTGCTCTTGAAGTAACCCAGATTAGTGAGTCATATCGCACTGTTGCCAGCGAGTTTTTTCATCTGTAAATCAAGCGGTATTAGGTGCAAAACGGTGGTACGGAGCACGCTTGAAATGGCGCCGCCTCTAATTTTCCGTAAATCGTTTTCTTGTTTGTTGCTTCCCACCATATTAGTGCGCCGTACGTAAGTGTGGGTCTTACCACCATCGTATACAGCCAGTACACCATAGCAGGTTTTAAGCTCCAAATTTTTCCTACTGTTCTTTTGCAGATTCGTTTTTGATTCTTTTTTTTATAATTTGCGCGCGCTCAAAGGATTTAAGTACCCTTAAAATGTTTGCACATAGCGCGGGCAAAGGAAAATCAGGGAGGATGGAAAGCAAGGTACCGGCGAACGTTGGTTTTAAATGTTTAAAGGTTATAATGACTAGGAAATAAAGAGCTAGCCAGGGTATTCCATAAGCGAGTTGTACAGCTTAGGAACGAATCACAATATTTTAGAGTATGTCCAAAAGTGGGCTTGAGGGTATACTGATGAGCATTCATAGCGAGACGGGTGTTACGGTTAAAGGTTTGAAGGGGCGGAATGCTACTTGCAATTTCTATGGAGCACTGGTGGTGAAAATAGTGATAATGCAGAGTGAGACACGAGACATTACGTCGGTGTTCGAGGGTGTGCATTGTTTGAATGATATTAGTATCACCTATGAGTTTTATCGCACGGTTTTGAATCTTATCTAGCAGGTGCAGAGATTTTTTGGCCGCACCCGACCTGATGTGGGCATTCTACTCCAATTTCGGGCAGGCGGGCGCTGCATTATGATTCCAATTCAGTTTTTTGTCTAAAAACACAACAAGATACTTCGCGTTGTCCGAGAGGGACAAATTCACTCCCTTGAGTTTTGGGAGTTTGGGTTGGCATTGAGACCACAGCTTTTTGCCCACGTGCTGATCGTCTTCAGGACAACCTCCATAATGTCGCTTAAAATATTTATGTATTTTCCCTGCACTATTATGACCACATCATCTGCGTATGCCGCGGCACTTATACCCATTGTACTAAGTTTTTTTGAGAATGTCATCGATAACCAGCACCCACAGGAGTGGCGATAGGACCCCCCTTGAGGGGTTCCCCAGGTTACGGACATTCTGACCGAGCCTTGCCCAATGGAACAGTTTATTTTCCTGCTTGAAATCATGTTGCAAACCCACTTTGTAATGCCCTGTTCAATGTTAGCGTCTGCTAGAGCATTTTTAATGGCGTTGCACTCCACGTTATTGAAGGCTCTTTCAATATCGAAGAAAGCCGCTATCGCAAACTCACCGTAGTATAGACTCTTCTCTATTTTCCCCACCACCTAGTGCAGAAACCATTGTAGAGATGTTCCTTTTAAATATGCATGTGAATCTCCAATAATCGGTCTAAGGTTTTAAGCATAAATGAAGACAGACTTATTGATCTGAAATCTTTTTCTGATATATGCCCCTGTTTGCCAGGTTTGCGTATAAAGACCACCTTTTCTTCCCTCCAAGCTATTGGTATGTATCCCATTTTTAGACTGTGCCTAAGAATTTCCATAATTTTTTGGATTGGATATCACCCGGACCGGGAGATTTGTACGGCTTAAAGGACCGAATCACCCACTGTAATGTTTTCCTATTAATAAGAACATTTATTTCTTTTTTGGAGAGAGAGTGATCAATGTCCTCAGTGTGCCAGTGTTGTCTGATACTGTGGACTCCGGAAAGTGGGTTTCCACCAGTGTTGCCAGAACCTCTTGCCTGCTTTCAGACCAGGTTCCGTCATTTTTTCTGAGGTAGCTAAGAACGGTCGCTTCCTTTGAAAGCATTTTGCGTAACCTCGAAGCCTCGTCGCTACCTCTATCTATCGTTACCGCGATAGATTCGCAGTACTGAAGCCCATTTTGACTTTCTAACTAGGTACTTGAATTGTTTCTTACATCCGTAGTACTCATTCCATGTACTGGCGCTTCTGAAAAGCTTCGCCCTATTATAGAGTTTCCTAACCTCTTTCCTTTTTAAGCCTATCTCCCTATTCCACCATTTTGGCTGAGCCAGGGTTTTGAATCATACTCTCAGCTACGGCGGCGATATTTTCAGCTGACCTTACTAGACGAACACGTGTTGGAGTCATAACATCACTTGACGTTCAAATTTGTCGAATAAATTCACTATAGCTTACGAGACGGCGCTTGATGAAGACCAAAAGCAATACGAACTTTACGAAACGTTTTCGAGATATTTTCACGGTTTTTGTAGTGAATTCCTCTGCAAAATTTCCTCATATTGAGCCAGTGTGTATCGATCAATATTTAATAGGCTCCTAATATGTATTTATTTTTCAAAAGCCTTCACAGTGATAGATGAGCTTTGACACTTCAACAATGACGCGACATTTAAAATGACACCACTTGTTGGATGACCCTTAAATTGGGGTCACATTTTTTCAAAAGAAATTCTCTGTTGTGTTCTAAGCCTTGGATATGGACAGATATACTGTTGACAACCCCTGTAAACGAAACAAGGGCTACGAACTTCAGATCTGCACGTGGGATGTTAGGCAACTTAATAGGTCACATGCAGCTGAACTATTAGCGGAGGCCCTGAACTTCTGCAAAGCGGATGTTACCGGCATCCAAGAAATGCGATGCGATGGACTGGGCAAAAAGGGGAAGCAAAGCTGCGGCATCCACTAGGGCAATTGTTATCGACTACAAAAGCAACGCCTACTTCGATACGGATTTGATGTTAGAGGCATTTGCCAACATTAGCCTTATATGTGCGCACGCCCCCATGGAGGACAAAGAAGACGACATGAAAGATAGCTTCTACGAGCTCTTGGAGTGCAGTGCCCTCGCTATGACATTAAAATTGTCCTCAGTTACTTTAATGCAAAGTTAGGATGAGAAGGCATCTTTAGTGGTACTGTTGGAAAGTTTAGCCTGCAGGACACCATCACCGATATCGGATCCAGGCTAATCGACACATTGTCATACCTAGAACGCGATTTCCACATCTCGATATTCACAAGTTGATTTGGAGAACTACTGATCAATCAACCGTCAACTAGACAGAACAGATCGCGGTCGACGCAAGGCACTCGTCCAATATTATGGATCTCCAAACGACGCTCCGATGGGCCTATATCGACATTACCTTGTTATAGCCAAAGTACGGTTGCGGATATCCCGATCATCGCAAAGGCGAGCTAAATTTCTGAGGAAGTTCAACGTCGGTCAGTTACAATTGCAAGAGATTGGCAAATTCTTTTTTGATCGAATCTTCTTTAATCTTTTCAGAGGTTTAAATACCGCCAGCATTAAGTGTCGAAGACCAGTGGCAATATTGTCAAAAAGCCATCAGTAATGCCGTCTCTAATATGTTGGGTTTCACTCTGCCACCACAACGAAACTAATGGTTTTACGAGGAGTGCCAGCAAGGAGATGCAGCAAAGCAAGATACAAATCGGCGCTGCATAGAAAGACTAGAGCTGCGCACGAGCTCTACGAGCAGTGGAGGAGAGACGAAAAACTACTTCTCAGGGAGAAAAAGAAGTAGCACGCGGCCGAGGAAATTGAGAGATGCTACTCCAGGAATGAGATTCGGAAGTTTTACCAAAAGGTACAAAAAAACATGCCACGGGCACAAACCTCGTATCGAAGTCTGTAGATACGAACAAGGAAACATCGTAGTAGAGTTGCAGTCGATGCTAGGGATTTGGAAGGAGCATTTCTGAGAAAGCTGTATAACGGCGATGACGAACCAAATACCGATGTGAAGCAGAATTAACCTTCTAACATGGACGATGTAGACCAAAAATTCCGTCCACCCGACGTGGATGAAGTAAAGATAGCCATATCTAAGCGTCCAATAAAGCTCAGCAGCTTTGGCTGACGTCCTGACTGCCGAGCTCCTCAAAGCGGCTAACGATGAATTGGTAAGACGCATACACCAACTCATCTGTAAAACATGGTCGGACGAAAGTATGCCCGATGAATGGAACCTCAGCATTGTTTGTCTGATCTTCAAGGAGGGAAACCCTCTGAACTGCGACAACTGGAGAGGCATCGGCCTTCTGAACATGGCATACAAAATGCTATCTGCCGCTTTGTGTGAAAAGCCATTCGTCAACAACCAGATTGTTCCTTATCAGTGTGCATTTAGGCCATGAAAGTCCACCATCGACCAAATATTGACACTACGGCAGATATAGACGAACTATACAGAGCAATGTCTAAGATGTCTGAGACGGTTTAGTGGTTAATGAGGGCGTAACTTGTATTATTCCATTGGAACCTGCGTTGGAATGCTACTGTCATTGTACGTCATTTCAGTATATGTCATTCATTTGAAGCGTAAACAACAATGATTTTTTTTCACTCAAATATGTCGAACTTTGTGCCTGAAAAAGTGTTTTTGCGGGGAGTTCTCCTTCATTACTTTAATATGAAGAAAACTGCTGCCGAAAGTCATCGTATTTTGGTGGAAGTTTATGGTGAACATGCGCTAGCTGAGCGAACGTGCCAAAAGTGGTTTGCACGATTTAAAAGTGGTGATTTTGGCTTGGAAGACGATGAACGTCCTGGGCAGCCAAAAAAGTTTGAAGATGAAGAACTGGAAGCATTACTCTATGAAGATTGTTGCCAAACACAAGAAGAGCTCGCAAAATCTTTGGGTGTCACTCAAGCAGCCATTTCAAAACGTTTAAAAGCAGCTGGATATATTCAAAAGCAAGGAAATTGGGTTCCACATGAACTCAAGCCGAGAGACGTCGAAAGGCGGCTTTGCATGTGCGAAATGCACTTGGAACGCCAAAAAAGGAAGTCATTTTGCCTCGGATTGTTACTGGTGATAAAAAATGGATCCATTACGACAACCCCAAGCGCAAAAAATCATATTTGAAACCCGGCCAACCAGCCAAATCAACGGCAAAGCCGAATATCCATGTTTGTGGTGGGATCAGATGGGTGTGCTGTATTATGAGCTGCTAAAACCAGGTGAAACCATCAATGGACAACGCTACCGAACACAATTAATCCGTTTGAAGAGGAGAGCAGTGGCCGAAAAACGCCCGGAATATGCGACCAGACACGAGGCAATAATTTTCCATCATGACAACGCTCGGCCCCACGTTGCTATTCCGGCTAAGAACTATTTGGAAAACAGTGGATGGGAAGTCTTACCCCGCCCGCCTTATAGCCCAGACCTTGTCCCTTCTGACTACCATTTGTTTCGGTCGATGCAGAACGCCTTCACTGAAATACGGTTCACATCAGAGCAGAATATCAAAAATTGGCTTGATTCATTCTTGGCTGCCAAGCCGGCGCAGTTCTTTTGGGATGGGATCCACAAATTTCCAGAAAGATGGGAAAAAGTCATAGTTTCAGATGGGCAATACTTTGAATAATACTATTGTACATGTTTTTCTTAAATAAACGTTCAAATTTTGAAAAAAAAAAAACCGCGCGAATTAAGTTATATACCCAATATATGCTGTCAACAACAAAGGACACCAAACACCAACGTCGCAGAAAGAACGTTACCCTCAACAGATATAACATTATGGTAGTTAAGGACTTTGTCTACCTAGGCTCCGCTATAAATGCAGACAACTATACGAGCACTAAGATCAAACGAAGAATAACACTTCCCAATCGCTGCTTCTTTGGGCTATGAAGGCAATAGACTAGCAAACTTGAACAACAAAAGTGACCCTATATAAGATGTTAATAATCCCAGTCCTGCTCTCTGGCGTAGAGGCATGGACTTTATCAAAAATGGGTGACTGTGCTCATAGTTATGTTGAGAGGAAAATCCCTTGTCCCTGTTGCGTATTTTGCAATATTTTTTTGCATATTTATATGCTATAAAACGCTAGTTTTTCCCAATTTCTTATACTCCTCAACCTTATGTCCTTCCAGGACTATACACTTTTCTGGATGACCCTGACATTGTTTTAAATCATCTAAACAACATGATTTGTTAAGCCTCCTCGTTCAAGCTGAATTTTTTCCCATGAACCATATTTTCATACTGGAGAACGAGAACAAGCAGCAAGGAGCCAGGTCAGCAATTCGTACCGTAATTCATGCAGTTTGTCCACGGCTATCCCGGATGGATGAGCTGTTGTGTTGTCGCGGTGAAACAGCACTTCTATCTTTACCAAATGACGTCGTGTCCCCGTCAATTTCTTATCAAATCCGTCCACTAATTCACTGTAGTACTGCACTATGATCGTGCTTCCTTTCTTTAAAACGTCAATAAGGATTCGATTGGTCACTTACTAACATTGTCGACTCGACGCAAGAATTCCTGCGGTTGTCGCTTAAATACTTCCAAACGCTGCTTCGATATTGCTTGTCGTGCAATGTGAGCAATCGCGCAACCCATTGGGCCAGTCTGGTACTCCGCGCAGTTTCGTTTGGCAATCAGCAAGAATAAAGGATCTTCTCAGTAGTCTGTCCTGGTGCTTCTCATCAAAAGCCGATATATCACGGCTGTCATAGATAGTTAAGAGTACCCATGGACTGCATCTAACTTCTCCTTTACTTCTTTACTCGAATCACGGGTCGGTATTACTCTTTTTAAAGTTTTTCTCAGATCATGTTGTCACTGTAAGTATGATGAATCTTCGCTCTATCTTACCATTCCCTTCGCCTTCTCCAGGAATTGTACATAAAGTAAATGGAGGTAGAGATGTGCGCCTTCTCCTCTGATATCTATTTTCTATTTTTTATTTTTTTTAACATAAATCCTGACTAGCAAAAGGTCTTTCTTGGTCAATAACCATAGGATTCGTTTTCATATGTTTTTTAATCTTACTTCGTTCGCCTTGCAATACTATCTCTAGGAGAAAATTACGAGTTTATCATGTAACCGATCGGCAGAAATCTTGTTGTTGTCGCAATCTTGCCTTGTGAAGTCCATCCCCAGCAGCATTATGACACATAATCACTTATAATCACCGTCTCATTTTTTTAAATTGCTTACGCAGTACGAGAATATCGCAATTACTAACTAGAGTTCGTTTACATTCATTTCAACTCGTTCATCAACTGATTCCATGAAAAACAAACATTCCTTTTGCATCCAACCAAAATAGTAAGACACACCATTCAACCATTCCTCTATTTAGTCCCCCTACATCGTATTAACGAGTTTAACAGATGAATTGTAACGAATCCAGTTTTCGCCATGTGAACTCACTTCAAACCACTTCAAACCATTTACGAGTACATGAACTTGACTTTGATTAGATTCCACTCACTTAATACATTTCTGTTTTCTTTTTCATTTCAGATCGATCGTCGGTTACTTGTTTTCATTGCGACAGTCCTGCATGTTGTAGTGGTTTCTTCCATCACAGATCACTTAATACCACCACCGCCTCCTCCAGCACCTGCGCAAACTGCAGTGCCCACACAGCAGCTACAACCAGCAGACAGAATTAGTCCTCCAAGGACACAGACTTATCCTTATCGTTATGCTGGCGGTGCACAAAATGAACCACCTGGATTTATGCAACGCATAGCTCGATGGTTTGGTTTTAACGATGACAATGCTAGAGAACAGCAATTGCAAGCGTCACAGCAATACGCGCAATATAAAGAGTCCCCTCGGGGGTATCAACTGAATGGAGAGAAAGCTTCATGTGGATTGTGTAATAAATATCCGTGGGTGCCTATGTTTCCTGGCAGCTTCCAGTATCCTCTCATAAAACACTATCAAGTTCCACAAGGCAATCAAATTCATCAGGTTAAATGGACTCAACAGCAACAGCAACAGCAACAGCAACAGCAGCAGTTATATCAACAACAGCAGATAAATCAACAACAGATACAACAGCATCAGATCAATCAGCAACACGTGCAACAGCAACAACAACAACAACAGAAACTCAGTCCCCAGCAGCTAGCACAGCTAGCAGGTTACAATTATCCGCAACATCAACAGCAACTGCCCCCGTATCCACCTTTAAATGCAGCAGATCCAAAATACGCACCAACTCATTTTCAGCCCCCATTAGTGCAAAGAGCAGTCCAGTTTAACTCACAGCCATCTCAAGACTTCCGTCCTCCACCACCCCCGATTCGAACTGGAAATCCACCTCCACCATACGTTCCACAGCCTCATTTCGCCCCAATACCAGTACCAAACTTAAGCCCATCAGCATTGCCTCCGATATATGATGCTCAACCCTTCAGACCTGTGCAAGAGCCCCAGCCGAGCTTGGAACCAGTACAATTCCAACAGCTGCCAAAATATGAGCCAACAGTTAGCTTCCAGGCTCAGCCACAGTCATCCCTATATGAACAGCAACAACCGCCCCGAATAGCAGATCCTTCCTCATTCCAGCAGGTCGGCGAGAATGCATATACCTCAATTACCGAAAACATCGTAGCATCTTCTGAAATTCAAACTGCCTATCCAACACAAACACCACCCAGTGGTTATCAAGATCAGCAACAGCCACAACAACCTCAACCACCACAACAGCCGCCAACAACCCCTGGTTTTGAGATAATCAAGAGCCACCAGGTAACCAACTTTGTATCAGAGATTGAGTACCCAGCAAACTTCGAGCAATCTCAGTCAATTGATGTACCTCAGGAGCAACCTACAACTACAGCAGCCCCAGAAATTCAACATCCCATAACACTGACGGAGCTGGGTTCATATTCGCCCCTCTATACCTCGCCGACAGAAGAACCACCAGCCATCACACCAGACGATCGATTTCTGCCAACAGACACGATAGTCTACCATAACCACCAGGAAGTAGACAACTATGCGACAGATAACTTTCCCTCAGCATCATCGCACAATCTCTCGGTTCAACATGAAAACCATCTCGACATTGATCCCATTCAGCACTCATCGTCTGAGAACTATCTTCCCCAAAATGAAATCTTTCTACCCACGGTAGAGCCAACAACTCTTCAGCCACAGTTTGTGACAGATGACTCACAACATACCACCGTAGAGATCGTTCCGTCACTCCAGACAACTTACTCACAGAGATTGAACTACAAACGTCACCGGGAGACCCCAAAAAGACTACTGGACTCCCCAATTCACTATCTGCAAGGAGGGAGCTCCCCCAGACCTTTCACTAAGGATCCCGCTGCACTGCATATTCGAAGTTCGACCATCATTCCTCCACTCCAAAATCATAGAGAGGAAAACCTATCTACTCCGACTCCTTGGCATAGGACACCAACTCCCACATCAAATTACTCCTCCCTAGATGCTAGCGGTCAGTTTGCTGGAATGACACCTCCTGCGCAACAGCAGCCACCAAAACAGTATCACCAGATCATTATTCCATACACAACCAAACATAAGCCTCGACCCTTCCAACCGAAAGAGCACGCGGGACGTTACGAAAACTGGGCAACGGACTTCGATCCGCATGAGCAACAGGAATCGAAGCTTGTGACAGCAACTCAACCGACAGCACAGCCAACGACAAAGTATCTTACGAAGATCCTCGCCTCGAATCTCAGAGAACTTCTGAAGAAGGAGCATGAAATTAAGAACAAGTCTAAGAACGGTTTTGATTTGTCAAAACTACAAAAGAATATTGACGACTGGACGGAACAGGAATTCACCTCGCTCTCACATCGAGCGAGTACAGTATCACTTAGAGGTCATTCCAAGCACATACCCACCGAGTACTTGACAACAACGCCATCTTTCAGAGAACCCAAGACAACAGTCTTCTCTCCAAATCACCTAGAGCCTCTTCTATACAAAGATCGGGGCACAAAACGTTACGAATTCGACCATGTCGAAAACAATCGAATAGAACCTCAAGATGTACCCACGACGACAGTTTCTCCTAGCACGACCACCACAACGACTCCAGAACCATCAACGACAACAACCGAACCACCAACGGTGACGCCGTTCTACATACGGGCTGTATCAACCACCAAGGTTCCAAAAGAGAACTGGAACAAAGCCAAGGTGACAGTGTCCCCTCTAACCAAAGAAAAAATCTACGTTGTGACGCCACAACCAACAATCGCTCCAGGAGGCGTCGGATCTTTCAAATCTCCGAGATTTATCGTGAGGCCAACGCCAGCTAGCGGTAAGTCTTAAGAAAAAAACACTTTTTATACAAAAACCGTAACTCCATCTGTATTACAGGCAGCACAACAATCAGGCCGTCCCTCTATACGCCGGAACTCTTCGGTCTTATGGGAATTTCAGCCTACATACCAGCGGCTCCTGTGGAGACCATCGATGGACATTCAAAAGTATACCGATCAAAAGCCCAATAGAATCCTAATCTCTAATCTCCCTCTCTCTCTCTCTCTCTCTTTCTCTCTTAATCTTATCAACTCTTGTGTAAAAAAACAATAAAATAAAACTTTCAGGTTATAACGGTAGTAACGCCATCGAATAGCATAAAACAGTCTGAAGACAATGAAGTCAGCTCTGCAGTTGCCTCCGCAAGTACCAATGACAACCAAAGTGACCAAAGTGACCAAAGTAGCAGCTAGAGACAGCGATCGATGACTTAAATCGGTCACACGGTGCAATTGTTGTTATTGTTGGGTCCTATGTTAAATATTTTTTTTTTTTTTTTTTTATTTTGTTCTTCGAACCTTCTAAGTCTAGACCTTGCTTTATAATTTTGCCTGCGCATCCGCAAACCGATTTTGCTTCATAATTTACAGATACGGATACATAGTGCTTCCTTGTTTTCATGCCTAAGGTGCCAGTGCTAATTGGTTGGGATTAATTTTTTGAATGATGTGTGAGAGTGTGTATGGTGTTTTGGGAGAGCGTGTATGAGTGTGCAAAGGTATGTGTGTAAAATGTGTAAATTTATTTTTTGTTGAAAGAACTCCGCTTTTTCTATACATCACATACATAGATAGGTACATGACTGAATATACAAATTTTGGTGGTTTGACAGACAATTTTTATTTTTTTTTAAAACTCATAAGGTGGGTGTATCCGATGTGTATTGGATAGATTTTCTCATTTAAATTCACATACGGGTTGGTGTCCATGATGTGTATCATCTATGATATTTCTTTTGATTTAGTGAAAATTTTAATTCATCTTCCGGACGGCTTAAAGTTTGTTTTTTGCGTCTTATTAAATTTATTTTTATGTTTATCTAGTAGCTTAGGGTAAGATGGAGATTTCTATGTATTTTTTCTTTTTTTTTTTGGTTTTCTTAATTTTGTAATTATAGTTTTTCTACTTCTATTGTGTATCGTATGTAATAAGGATTTTTATTTAAGCTAATAAATATAAATAAATTGTAAAATATAAAAATGATTTGTTTTTCTATAAAAAATAGCAAGGATAGACGAGATATAGACAGATAGAATTCACAAGCATTTTGCATCTTTTTTGTGGCATGGTCCAGACAATAATGAAATTTGGTTAACATTTGAGTGGAGCATCGGTAAGCCAAAGAAGTATTCAAATTGCAGTGCAGAGATTTGCATTCGCAATACCGGGAGGCAAGAGTTTGCGAGTTGAACTAAAGTCTTTCCTACATAATGACTGAAATATTGTGTTGGTAGTTGTAGTATTTTTATTATATGTATAGCAAATTAATTTTAAGGTTATCGCATAATTTAAGGAGTTGTATCTTTCTGCTGACAAAACCATAGGGCAATTATGAAAAATATTTGTACATTTATGGTGATTTAATCAATTTTCAGAAGATACCTTATTGGAAGGTTTGCCATTTCATCACGCATCGTTTTACATTTACCGAACGCGCGAAAATTATTACAAAATATTTTCGAAATTCCGGCTCAGCTGTAAATAGGCAACATGAATTTCATCGTGAGGTCGATCCTCATCATGGCTTCAGTGTACAGCCAATTCGTAGTACATAGTCTCTGGTTTTTAACGTAAACCACCTGTCATATAGACTTATGTTTACGGGATGCCTATACTTCCGTGGGAGCAAGGATACGCCTTGCCATCGCTCTCCGTCAATCCTTTGATACCAATTCGGAACTGTGTTGGAGGCACAAATTCCACCCTTGGTATGAGTCGAGGCCGATCTAAAACCTCTTACTGCTCTAAGGATCACAGCACCCAGTACTTATTTGCTACTCTAAAATGGGTCAAACCAAGAAAGACCCTTCCCGCGATTTGGGTTTAAACCAAAGCCACAATGACGCTTCCACAAGGGGGCCTACCTCAACAAGTCAGGCCCGGACCGAAATCCTGGGGGCTCCTGACTCCCACGGTACCGTGATCTAAGTCCTGGTAGGGACTACCGGTGGTATTGCCGCCAACAAGACCTATGACCGGCAACTTGCAACTGGTCAAATCGTAGCAACCTTCGGTGGCGTCATCTGAAGATGTTTACGATTAGACCAGCAATATGCTCTGCCCCCGCTTTTTATTAGATGGGCGAAGCATTGGTAATTGGGCGGGTGCCCAATTCGTAGTGCAGTGGAAAAGCTTTAGAGTGAGTCCACTCTTTTGGATCTTAAGCCACCAACCAGACAGAGACTGGTGCGAAATGAAGAAAATATAGCCGCCATAGCGTCCAGCATCGAAGAAGACCCAGAAATGTCGATTCGGCGCGATCAGCTGAATTGGGCATGGCAAGAGAGTCAACCTGGCTTATTTTACGGTTGAATTTAGGTCTACATCCATACAAGATTGTGCTGACGCAAGAATTGAAGCCGGACGACCATAGACAACGCCGTAAGTTCGCTAATTGGGAGTTGGAAATGTTGGCCTGAGATCCGGATTTTGGTAAAAAAACCATCTTCTCGGAAGAGGCCCATTTTTGGATCAGCGGCTATGTGAACAAGCAAAATTGCCATCATTGGAGTGAACACAATCCACAAGTGTTCGGTCAAACATCAATGCATCCACAAAGATTGACCGTTTGGTGCAGTTTACGGCATGGCGGCGTCAGCGGACCTTATTTCTTTCGAAATGAGGAAGGATTTTAATCGTCTGTCAATTATTCTAGTGTGTAAAATTTCGAATAATTTTCTGTTCGCTCAACTAAAAAATTGTCGATGTATCTTATAATAAATTGAAAAGGACACGTACTATCTGAACAACATGAAAAGTACTTGCTTCGCCTGAAATTGCCATAGTCATCGACGAGATTAGTTTGAGTTTTATACTCGGATTCATCGACAGCATCCCAGAATAACTCTGTTTCATATTATCTTGCTTATGTACCAGTTTCTCTGCCCCTAAATACATAAGGGTGAGTACATTCCACGCGATGACTTTGTAAATTTACTCATTCTCCTTGTTATCTGTGGCGACCTCAACATCAATCTCACTATCAAATCCAAATTCAGCTAAGGCACAAGGAGCTTTCCTCAAGACACGGAGATTGTTACCGACAGAATCCAACAAACTTTATGTCTACGCTGCATGGGGGCTTTATCTAACATGCTTGGCTCTGCTCTTGAAGCACTAATGAATCTCTCTCCCGTTGATATTTATATCATGAACTGCATTCTAAAAACCATCTTACACCGAAGTAGTCGTCGGTACAACTCGCACTGGAATTGTAAAAATGTTTTCCACTGTCTTTGACTCTGGTCATATGGACATGCCATCTGATATAATGAGCCGCAGAACTCCTGTTGCTGATTCTTTGATGGCATGTGTTTGTCTGCAGTAGGCGCATGGGCGCATATTTGGCTTATATTAGCGAATTTAGCCTTGATGCGAATTGTCGTAAGAGGCTCGCTGTCGTGTCGGAAGCTCAAGACTACTTGCCTAAGTCTGCCGTATATGACAAATCCGCATGTGAATAAGTGCTGCTTCTTCTCCCTATAGCATATATAGCATATATACTATATATCACAGTTTTTCATGTTCCTTATATTCGGGCCATCCCATCGCACTGCCTGGATGGCGGTGATATCTGATTGATACTAGTCAAGGGCCTCTGCTAAGATTGCTCGGTTGTATGTGGCTGTTTAAGGGTCCGAACATGCACATACGAAGGTCGTTGTCCTTTAATCGTTTGCAAGAGACTGTTGACAATCCAAGATATAAGATAGTCAGCAGTTTCCCGATCTTAAGCCTTTGGGACCTCTACCAAATCAATGAAGACGGTATGCAGATCTTTCGGAGCGTCTCGATGTTTCTACATAATTATCTGTATACAAATAGCCTCCACAAACCAGCATTGGCTGGCATGGAGTTGAAAAATACCAGTATGTAGAAATTCATTTATTTTCATAGTACGGGGCATTAGATTCAGCGACCGGCTAATGTTTCAATCTATCGTGTTGCCCTTGTCTTCATACATAAAAATAAGGAAGATGTCCCTCCTTTGGTTAGGGATTCGATTGCCTCCCGTCATTTTATGATACAAAATCGTGAGCCATTTGAATTCAAGATTTCCCATTGTCTCCCATATTTCGGAACGTATGTTACCCGGTCCCAGCGCTCTCCCTTATTTGTGCTTCCGATTATTATGCTAGGGTAGCTTAGGTTATAGTGGTCCTTATTGATATTCATTTAGATCAGTTGTAAGTCCAGTGTGATACCACTGGGGGAGCTTGGGAGAGCAATGTCATGGCAACTCCAGGAACCAAATAGATATTTTGATAATTTTTTTAAGATCAGTGATCCGCATAGAATAGAGATCATTTAGATCTTGCGTTCTGATACATGGCAAGACAAGATAGTACTGAAGGAAGTGCGCCACAGATTCCTTTTCATTTCAGCAGTTCCTGAAAAAATCACTGGAGATATCCCTTTCCCTGAGGCTGATTAGCTCTTTTGATTTCTTAGGATCAGATATGGACCGTATTAGCCTAGATGTCTCACAGATGTCACGGTGTGATGAGACTGCACTTAATGTGAGGAACGAGGATATTCTCGAGGGTCTTAGGCAGGAAGGATACAAATTGATCTGAGTTTCATAGGGAGGATATGAAAGATTTTGCCTCCTTTGAATTTTAAGGCAACTTGATGTACTGTATTTGACATTTTGAAAAACATGCTTTAGTTGTGTTTAATTTGCTTATTCGTTCACCCACGGGATACCGTTTTTTTTTGTCCCTCCGTACTTGACGTTTTAAACTTGAAGGGCATTCATCCAGTATTACTGAAACAAATATGGATATTCTGAGCGGCTAATAAGGATCCGACTAGCTAGTTGCAAGATACGTATTCAGATACGAGTATCTTAGACACCACATCAGCGGATAAATACTTTGAGGAGATTTTACTTTGAATAACCACAATTGGAAAAACCACGAAAAGGTATCTTATCCGCGTATCGGTCAATCTTGAGAGAGATTATTCCATGAGCAATTTTTGGAATACGACGTTTCAAACCAACAAGACGCGAACAGGGGCCTATATTCACTGTATGTATTTATTCACAGCCGAAGCAGAAAATATAGGAAAACCACGTCAAGATGACCCCAATACCGCTGTCAGTCAGAATGAACCAGTTAACTTAAGCGGCGGAAGCCAAGAATTCTATCCGCCTTAAGACAATGAAATAAGGACGATATGCAATAGTAAGTGTAACCTGTAAGTGAATACCTGCTTAACTATTTAAAGTAGCGTGACCTAAATTGTGGAGAGCCAACATGCACTAATTTTCAAAAGAATTCCTGATTAATGGAACCTCAGTTGCGTTTGCTTAATCTAGAAGAAAAGAGATCCTCCAAACTGTGCCAGCAATAGAGGCAACAGCGTCCTTAATATCAATGCTGGAAACAAGTTGCATGATCGACCCCTGATTTCAGCTTTGGTGAATATTGCTAGTCACAACCAGATCTATTCTTATAATCTCTCGAGGCCATATAGAGTCGTGTCCAGTTTGTTATCCCTGCCAAATTCATTAGATCATGCAGAATAATGCTCAGTTTTTGGTTTAATAATACAAGGTGGCGCAAAAGTTATCATCCAATATTCTTTGGCTGTAATTTTTTTTAATAATGAAAAACTTTGGTTCTGCTTTTGGATTATGTTTACTTGATGTCATAAATTTCTTTCCATTAAGTTAAGAAAATGATATCGGCTAAGTGGCCGCCACCAGAATTGATGACCATTCGGGCCCGATTTGTGGCAGTTTCCATCACTCTTGCCAGAACTTCCGGCGATAGGTCCTCGTATTCTTGACGAATATTCTCTTGGAGAGCTCCAAAAGTAGAAGCCTTGTTGACATAGATTCGTAACTTCAAAAAACCCAACAAAAAGAAGTCTGGAACTGTTAAATCAGGCGATCTTGCCCGTCAATGCATATCGCCGAAACGAGAGATTAGACTACCCGGAAATGCAGCCCTCAGTATTTCGATTGCGTCTCATGCAGTATGCGCTGTGCTCCATCCTGTTGGAACCACATGTTCTCCAGTCCCAATCCATCGAATTAAGGCAGGAGAAAGCCATTGAGCGTGGCTTTGTAGCCCTCGCCGTCCACAGTAGTCGTTTGACCCGCGGCGTTTTCGAAAACAATAAGGCTCTATGGCGCCTCCAGCGAAACAGCACACCATGCAGTAACTTTGAGTGGGTGTAATGACTCTTCTTGGCTTATACGCAGATTTTTGGTGCCCCTGAAGCGATCATTTTGCATATTCACATAGCCACAGGGATAGAAATGAGCTTCGCCGCTCATTATGATTTTCGATGAAAAGTTGTCATCCTCGTGATCGAGATTCAGGATGACGTTCACCAAAATTCTCCGTAAAGACCGGCGATTGATGCCCAATTGCGTGGCACGTCGTCTGGTCGATACTCCGGGGTCCTCTGCGACATCTACAACTAACGATATTCTCAGCAGAACGGCTGCTCCGGGGCCTGCCAGACCTGACAGCATCTCCTATTTTCCCATAGATGGCCGTGGCTCAAGTGGTAGTGCATTAGCTTACCCCATGCGTGCTCGAAAGCCTTTTTTTTCAGGCAACTAAAATTTCATGAGATGAATGGTTACCTAAATACAACAACAAGTCAATTTAGATTAATAATTTAGTTTCCTCATTAATGGGAGGATGCCACCCATGGAGCCCATTAACCACTGAGCCCAAATATCTTTTTTTCTCTCTCCATCCAGTTTTCCAAAAAACTTAACACGTACTCCGGCATTTTAAGAGTAGTAACATCCTCTGTGCGAAAAAAACCTTTTCTAGGCGAGCGGCTAAACCTCTTAGTGTGTACCCAGTTGGTGTCGGACGACGACCGACGACACCACAGCAAAAAAATCGTAACAATTATTCCGCGTTCTTTAAGAGTATAGCGATTCCTGTCTTATTGACGTGCTTTTTGTATCTGTTTATTTCACAAAAGTCAAAGTAGAACTGACATTTGCCGCCATTTGCAAAAATTATAGCATCTTACGATAGAGTGATGACACTTGTTCCACCTTGTGTCAGCTGTGCCATATCGGCCAGTTGTGTGCTGGAATAATCTTTCACCAAACTCTAAAAAGTAGAGTCTTTGGTACAGCTCGCACTAGAGTTTCAATGAACTTGTGTACTACCTGTCCCTTTACTTTTGTCTTACGCGCATATCGTCTGAGGTAATGACATCGGAACCTCGATTGCCAGGAGAATACTAATTCTGTTTCTCCTGCACTTATGGCTGGCATCGACCGAAATCTGAGCCAGTAAAAGGAATGTAATGCGATATTCACGGATTGTTCTGAAACCTAACAAAGATGAGATACTGGCATCTTCATGGACGATGACAGCCTTGTATTTCACTCTTCTCGTACGTATTCGTAGCACCGTCCAAACTGCGCTGGGGTGCTTACCGAACCTTCTTGTTACTTACGAGTACATACAAGACTTAAGTCTGGTTCAAAACTTCGTAGAACACTGTCGGAAGACTGAATTATCTGACTTGTGTTTCCAACCCAGGTGACAGTGAGACGCCAGGGCTAAGCAATAAATGTTCCACACATAAATACCATACCAGATTGTCTACCACTTAATCATGAAAGGTAAACGATTCAACAACGTTTACAAATCATCCAAGTTTTCTATCAAAATTTGCGGTCAGTCACGTCTGCGTTACGTGCGTTAACTTCTTTATTCGGCCGGTTATACCCCGATAAGCGAACAATTCGAATCGATGAATTCACTTCATAATGTTGGCGTGCCAGTGCAAGGCAAAACGCCAGAAATGAAGAAAATATTGCAGCTGCACGCAAGTGGGTAAATCCAATCAATTCCATGCCGTTTTCTAGAACTAGAATATTTTGCATGAGGACCTAGCTATACGTCCCCTTAAGATAGTTTTGACGCAACAACTTTTGATGATTGGGTTCTATTAAAAATGGGACAAGATCCGGATTCACCGAAAAAATGATCCTCAGTGATGAGGGACATTTTGTCTTAAATGGTTTTGTTAATAAATAAATTGTCGCATTTGGTGAAAAGTGGACAGCTGGAGGACTTTCAACAGCAGCCACTGTATACGAACAAATTGACTGCTGAGTGTGGCTTTCATCCCGGGGATGCCAGTGGATCGTACTTTTCCGAGATGATGGCGACGAGTAAGTCACAGGAGAGATCCTTCATGTTAACTAACCTTTTTTGGGGAATAAATTGAGGCTGGAGGGCTTAGAGGAAATGTGGTTTCAACAGGTCATGCCACCATCGATTTATGGAAGATGAAATTGTGTGATCATCTTGGCGCCGGAAATGGCTCTATTAATCGGTCGCCCGGTTCAGCGATTTAATACCTTTAGTCTCTTTTTTTCGGGCTAAATTAAGTCTCTAGTGAATGCGTATAATCCAGAAACTTCAGGCGATATAGAATCAAACAACCGACGTGAAATTGCTGGAGTATCGGCCGAAATTTGCGAGAATTTCATGGAAAATTGAGTCCAACGCATCCACTCATGCAAACTTACAGGTTATACCACCTAACTACCGTGGAAGTAATGACGATATTGAACCACAGCTCTTAGTGGAAATATGTGCACTAAGCCGTAGGTACTGAGGCATATATAGTGGGTGCTGGGATTGCCCATCCTTCTGCAACAAAGCAATAAAGCCATTAAAATGAGCAAATAGACCTCTGTTACTACAGACAAAAATGGTAAGTAGTTGCAGAATTTGTGATAAGCTGGCGGATCCTGAAGCGTATTTGAATTGTACCTCGTTCTCCAGAGGAAAGTAGAGCAACTCCTGCTAGAGCCTATTCTAGAAGTTAAATTTTGCGCAAACAATGCGCTTTAGATGGGTTGGGATACATTTACAGTAGATTTCCATTCTGACGATGGACGAGCAAAATCTATTTACAATTTAAAGGTAATAATGATTTGGTCTGACGTATTCCTCAAAGTCTCAGTTCCTAAGAACACTTGTGTGCTGTAACCTTAGCCTTTGTGATTAATTTGAAAAGACCAACACACTGCGGCCTTTGTTACGCGTCAATTCAACTTGATGCGGAAAGATCAGTATACTCCGTAAAACCCGGAAAAAGGGGTTTTCAAAAACTCCCACATCGCTCTGAAATCTGATCTCTGGACAAAAAAACAAAAACAACTTTCAGATTTGTTTAAACATTTAAGTATTATATGCATGTATTGTCTAAATTGTTACATTACAATAGAATTATATTAGCTACTCCCCCGTATTGGCCTTAAATAGTTACAAAAATAACGTTGGTTTGTTTTTGGATTGTTGTTTTTTTTTTTTTTTTGTTAATTTTCTTGTGTTTTATTTTGTACAAATCTATCAGAAAATATTCAACTTACAACTACGATATATATATATATATATATTTATGTATATATAAGTGTGTATGTATGTTTTTGCTGAGAGCTTAAAGCTATCCTTAGTCGCTAGATTATAGGATTTTGTTCGTTTGTCTTTTTGATATTCAAATCACATGCATTTTGTTTGTGTATGCAAAATAATTAAGTAGTAAATAATTGAATTATTATCGTTAGTTCCCTATAATTGTGTTTTAGAAAAAAATGTTCAATCAAAAACTATTGTAAGAACTCTAAAATCAGGAAGCTATTAAACGTCCACTAAACTACGAGCTCTACTGTATTTAGCATAAACATCAACCCAATTCTCAATACACAATAGATATCTATTCATAGCCATGACTCGAACCAATTTTTAAGTTTTGACACAAGCCATTAATTTTTTTCTACGATGTAGATATCGGAGAAGTGCCTCTGCCGACCACGAGATGGCTGCAATAAATGTTAACGCGTTTAAACAATGAAGCGTTACAGAAAAATTATACCGATCGCGAATTAGACCTGCAAAAAGAGAGAGAGAGAGAGAGAGAGAGAGAGATTATAAATTGAGTGTAATTTTTGTGAATTTTATTTGATCTCACCAACAACTGGTCCACAAGCCAACGTAAACACTCCTGATATGATCAATTGCAAGCCCGAAGCCCCTGGTAGGCGCTTCAAAGGAACATATCCTGGGATGATGAGCGGCCAGAAAATCGTTCTCAAACCCTTGAACATCCCAATTATAACAAAACAACCCAAAATGACCGAATACGATCTGGAAGACGCCACTACTGTCCGTCCTAATGCTATACCCACAACGCCAATAAGCAGGAACACCCTATTGTCCCATTCGATCTTCTCTGTGATGAATGGCACCAAAAACCTCACTGTGATATCCATTCCACCCAATACTGACATAGCCAATGATATTTGGGAATTTGTGAATCCAAAGTCTGTCAAAATAAACGGCGTCAAAATCGAGAAGTTTAGTTCGCCAAAATTGATGATGGTGAGTCCTGCCACGAGATTTACAAAAGTGAAATCCCGCAAGAGATCCAAATCGAAGAAGGCAACGATCTTTTGTAAGAAAGTCACTGAAGAAGAGTCTTCTGATGGAGGGGGTGTTGGTGGTTCCGCCTCTAGCTTCTTCTCATGTGCCAGGGATAGCGTTGTCATTCCGTTGGGCAACTCCAATAAGGCCTTCTCCTCTGCACAGGTACAACGCAAAACAGTGGGGGAATCTGCCCGAATGTACAAGTTGTTTCGACTGGCCGACATCTTTATTTCTTCTCGTTCTCGGCTAAAGTAATTCGGCCTCAGGAACCGCTCATCGCGCTCATCCTCTTCGGCGATCACATGATTTAGACGGAACCCACCTTCGATATCCTTACAGCTGGACACTGTGCGGAAGCGCAATTGTGGCTTTGTTGAAGCTATTGAGAGTTTTGATCCAAACCATCCATCATTGGCACGCGATAACATTGGAGTACCAGGATCAATGATCTCGTAGCCAGGCTTGTCGTTATCATCGTCCGTGTAAAGGTACTGACTAGAAAAGATTCCGGTGTTCTTCTGACGATTCATCTCGCAGAATTTACAAAGATATTCAGGATCTGGAGATGGTATCATTTCGGAATTGATCTGCGTCACAGCGGTCGGCCGTACGTGATTTCGCACCGGCTGATACACCATGGCACACACTAATGAATGCAGTGATATGGAAGCAAAAATTATCACAGTCCCTTGGACTCCATAGGTTGAGAGTAAGTACATGACTGCATAGGGTAAAAAAATCGGCCCCAGACCGGTCAAAGTCCAGGAGAAACCTGCCGCTTTGCGGCGTTTATTCTTAAAGTACGTATTGATTGCCAGAGATGATGCTGAGACACTTATTCCCATACCGAAACCTAAAAAGAAAACTCAAGTTCGAACCGTTTTGTAGATATTCCTTCAGGGATACTCACCAAACAGCAGTGCGTAGGTGATCATGTAGGAAAAGAACGTATCCGAAAAAGCTGTCAGGAAGAGACCACAGAAATTAAACAATGCCCCGGCTATGGCCACCTGGCGAAAGGTGAATCTTCTAAACATTGGACCATTTAACAAGCCTGTACAGGCAGAGATCGCTGGTTGAGTATTGATGATCGTGGTGACCTGTGAACTTGTCAATCCAAGATCTCTCAGTCTGCCGCGAAAGATGAATCCGAATTGTTGCAACGACGGAAAGATGCAGAGCTAAAATAAGAACACAAAATATAATGCAACCAATCAATAGATGGCGCCAAAAGAAAGACAGTGAAATGAAATTCATTTGTCAACTTACATTCGACAAGCCGGCGGCAATGCATACCACCCAAGCCCATCCACCGTCTGGGGCGACAAAGTTGTCGCCAAGGTCACTTTTATCGCGACGTTTCCCCTTCTCCTTCTTCGGTTTCGGTTTCGGTTTCGGTTTCGGCTGCGACTTTGTCTTTGTCTTCGGCTCTGACATCTCTGGCACTTTAGCTGTGTCATGGTAGACCTTCTTGTGTTGTTCCTTTGTCATATCCAGATGGTGTTAGTGTACATGTGGAGTTATTGCACTGCAAATAGACAAAACACGAGGCATAGTGAGCTGAGTTTTTTAATTGAATTGCAAAGTTTCCCTCGCGATCCTAAGTGATTGGAATGAGAATTAATTGCGCACACAACTGTTAAGACCAATTATAGACGACACACGACGAGTGCTATCCGAAGGCATACCCATTGCACTTTCTGGGAGGGATACCCATTTGAACGATTACATTCTGTTGGATGCGTTCTCAGTAGATGCATTCGCTGGTCATTGGGACAATTGGAACTGATGACTTTATTGGCCTTAGAGTAATTGTTTTGTTATTGAGATGACAGTTGTCGAAGGGCAATGTTGCCTAGATGGATGGCCAGTAATGGTTAGTGTAAGAGGGTTTGTCATCCGAACGGACTGTGGGTGTTACTGACCATGAACAGATGTTCGAGGGAAGAGATGATTCATTGGATTTTCTGCTGTTCCTTTGTGTGTAACAATTAAATCAAGCAAACGGCAAACGATGTACCATTCTTCAACAGACAGTCACCAAGGGATACCGGTTATGCTTGGCGGGTGCCGGGACTGGGAATTCGTATGGGAATTCCCCATGTGACATGAAGGGAAAGACACAAACGAACACACAGCATACGGATACAAGATGCCATTCGCTTGGTAAGAAATGTATCTTCACGAGAGAGTAATGAAACTTCTGCGAAATGCGACATGACGATCGATGCGAATGTGGAAGACAAGATGTTTATGCTTGCTGGCTGCCTTCCCTGGTCTTGTGGGGCAGACGTCTTTTCTTTTCATTTTCACTCCCAGAAAAAGTCTGTTGACCGAATTTCGTAAGATTTCGAAAATAATTGCATCAGGTCTTTGTAAAAACAAACTCACGGATTGCAGATGAAATGCAAACATTAATTCGCGTACTTGTAGTTGAGTTTAATAATCGAGGAAACCTCGACGGAGACTCTCTGGAATTTTTATAATGAATTTTATGTGGAATCCTTCGGATCAACAGGGTGAAGATGCATTGAGGCGTTGCACATATGATGACGATTGGATGGGATTTATTGCATTGTGTCGGCTGGTTCAAGAAATATGTATTTGGGAGGTGGTCCTGTCTATTTAATGAATCAGAGTAGGTACTTCACAGGGTGGACAAATGATTGTGGTTCATACGTTTACGAGAAATCGATTTACTTTATAATGGTAGGAGGAACTTTCCATAGATGCAACATACAAAGTAAACGATAATATTTGATGGCAACCTAAACATCACTTCGTCCTTATATCACTTATCTAGAGCCCCGTAACAGAGCCAACAATTCGTGGACCAACAACACACCTTGTCGTAGCTAAAGTCTCTCTTTCAGCTTAGTGAATCTTACGGAACTATCGAAGGAAAATAGCGCAGGAGATAGCGAACTCTTTGCGACAGTGGTAAATCACAAAGCAATAAACGACCTCATTCCTAACAAACACTGTGGACTGCGCCAGAAGTAGCAAGAGAAGGACACGATTGAGTTCACTCAGAGATAAGTAGTGAATTTGTTTTACCAATGAAGTAAAATAGCAAGCTTAGACTATGATAGGCCTAACGCTGATGACCTATGCATCGTTGTCAGGCAGCATAACTGTTGAACGTATGTAGATGATGCCAGCCAACATGCTATCGCCCTGGCCAATATGAAGTTATTCGAACTTAAATACTGCTAGTGCATATGGCTTACTGAGCAGACTAAGACTTGGTAAGACGCAGACAATAAGGTGTCTCCGAAATTTGGTGTCTCAAGAAAATATGAACAATGTATGGAAGTCTCAGACGCCTCAGTCTGCATGGTGTTGCATTTAAAATACTATGGGCTCTATTGTGTGATCTAAAAACAATTGTTGATAATCTAGGTGATCTTTATCAGCCCAGTTGTAGAACAACAAAATTTGCTATCGACCAGATATTCTAATTCCTGGTAGATCATGAAAAATCTGAGTTCTATGTCCTTCCTCTACCTTGAGCATCGAACTTGTTGAGTTGTAGAGGCTGAGTAAGGTCAATGAATTTTGAGAAGTTCTCCAGACGAGTCCTTTAACTAAAGGATGCCCCCTTCTCCACACCTCACTAACTACTGCTTTTTCTCCTGGGCTGGATCAAGGTCTGATACGACCCGTGCCGAGAATCAATCTGGCTGACATCTCCAAAAATAGCTAAGTCGCTAACGGAGTATCCGGAGGCCGGTACTCCTTTAATATCTGGCGGTAGAACAGTGACTGCACCAACTACCGGCAAGGCTTCTGCATTGCCGACCGGAGGTAAAACTGTGGCCTGTCGTTGTGCACCATCTTCCAAAGGCAAACGCAACGAGCTTAAAACTAAATTTTCAAGGAGTGATAAGACAGTGGTAAGCCATGGTGCTTTCACTTCCTGTACCGCTAGCAGCAAATATTGTAGTTTGTGGCAAGCCATGGACTTATTACTGGTACTTTTCCCCCTAAGGAGAAATCAGAGGTCCAGCCACATTCGTAAGCTCTATCTAAGGCCCTCTACTTAAGACGCCGGAATCTTTTATGCATTATCAAAACCTTCGGATCCATTCCGGTGGTTGTGAGAAGTGCGGACATAAAGAGCAAGATTGAGTGGGCTAAAAACATCCTAAAAGACGGATTTCCCACGGCTTCTATTGCATTCAACAATACATCTTTGAGGTTTTTAGCAAAGTCCTAAAGGACGCAATAACAATAGCGGTAATCGGTGGCAGTTGGTCAAGTTAAAGTTTTCGGTTAACTTCGTGGCCATCATGCAGGAAAACCCCAGACCATCTCCCATCACAAGCGACGCTGGCTAGTACCAAGGCCACGTCAAGCTTGTCGCATGTGCCAATCAAAGATCTCTTGATCTTTTTACCAAAGCCATAGGTGGATTAGGAAAGATTTGGCCAGGTGCAGACTCTAGCAGACCTAGAACTCGCACCTGGATCCCAGCCGAGCCCTCCTCTCCAGAAAACATTCTCGAGATCATCAGGCTCACCCACCCGACACTTCCGACTCATGACAGGAAAGTCACGCGTTTATTGTGATCAATAAGGAAACCCTTAACCCTTTATCGCTTACTAATGGCATGATTCGGTTCGGTTTCGAGTCAATTCACCAATTTATCCGAGGCGACAATTAAACCGTCGGTCTTCTCTTTTGACGCTCTGTTGAAAAATGGAACGCGATCAGAGGAAGATGAGTTCTTAGGCACATCTTCAGAACCGTGGTGGAGGCTTCTTTGGTAAATTGTAGCAATGATCCAGATTAATCTCCACCACTCAAAAAATGGCTTCGGCTGCACTCATTCTGCGTCTATCCAAAAATGCCGAGGACATTATCCTAATCCAGGAACCATGAGTCGTTGAAGGAGTAGTTCATGGTCTTGGGACACCTGTATACGCTCCGCTCTATACAAGAGACAAAGGTAAGATTAGAACTTGTATATTAGCGAAACGTAGCCTTAATACATTTTTACTTCCTAATTTCAGCGACCCCGACTTAGCCGTTGCCAGACTAGAGACTGCGAAAGGCTTCTACTGGCTAGTAACAGCATATCTTGGTCACGATCATGTGGGCCCTCTCCCTGGTGATAACCTAGAAAGGGTGGTACTGGAAGTTGGAAGGGTAAAAACTGGCCTCAACATCGGGTGCGACGCTAACGCCCATCACACGGTATGGGGCAGTACCGACATGAAAAATTGAGGTGAGTCACTTTTTGATTAAATTACAAATACTAACCTCATTGTTTGCAACATTGGCAATGAGCCCACTTTAATAACAAGAAACCGACAGGAATTGCTAGACATCACTCTTGTCACCGACAACATCACTCAAATGCTAACGAACTGGATGGTATCGTCGGAACACTCATTTTCAGACCACTTGAGTGATGCTCCGCCCAGCCAACCAGCATTCCGGAATTATCGGAAAACTGATTGGCCAAAATACAGAGGAATACTGTCAGTAACAATATCCTCTGAACTCTCTGAACGCGTGACACCAACGAGCTTGATGTGAAAGTCAAGGAATTCACCCTGGCTCTCAATAAAGCTAGGGCTGGTTTCTGCCCTCTTATTCAACCTTGAGGCAAGAAAACGCCGCGCCGGTGAACATTAGCAATGGGACAGCTTAGAAACATTTGCAGAGAATTTTTCAACCTAGCTAAAAGCACAAGAAAAGTGATTGACTGGTACAAAGAATCCCTCAAAATATATAAAAAAGAAGTGAGCAAGGCAAAGCGACAATCCTGGAGATTATTCTGTGACGAAATTACAGAAACCTCTGAGGCATCGCGGCTAAGAAAAATTCTCTCTACAAATCCTATGATGCCTAGTTAAACCTATGGCTTTTGGACAACGTTAAGTGATGAATCACTCAACCTGCTCTTGTACACCCACTTTCCAGGTAGCTCCTTAATCGCGGCCAGTAGCAACCCAAACGGGACTACTACAAGCGTGACCAAAATTCATGGTCTGATTACAAGAGACAAACTGCTCTGAACGGTGCATAACTTCAAACCAGATAAGTCTACTGGTCCGGATGGTATAATACCTGCCGAGCTACAAAGTTCCTCAGATATTATCCTGCCTACGCTAGAGAATATCATGAGGAGCCGTGTAGAACTGATCCACATTCTGCTATCATGGAGAGAAGTCAATGTAGTCTTCATTTCCAAAGCCGCAAAATGTTCTCATGTTGCCCCAAAGGACCTCAGACCTATAAGTCTATCATCTTTCCTTCTGAAAACTCTAGAACGACTGATTGATATCCATATACGAGCTAAAATTGATCCAAGACTTTTGTCAACGGCTCAACATGCCTGCTGAAAAGGAAAGTAGGTGGACACGGCTCTGCATTCACTGACTAGCCAGATCGAACGATCCCTACAATATAGAGAGTTCACAATGCTCGCTTTCCTGGAAATAGAGGGCGCCTTTAACAACGTCAACACATCCGCAATTGCGACTGCGCTGTCAACTCTGGAGGTAGAGGACTCACTTGGGGAATTGATCAATCTTATGCTAAATAGCAGGATAATCAACTGCAAACTGGGTGAAGCTTCTGCTAAAAGATGTGTCAGCAGAGGTACGCCGCAAGGCGGTCTCCTTTCTCCCTTTCTCTGGAACTTAGTGGTAAATGAAGTGCGGGTGGTAGCGCAGGGTGATTGCCTTTGCTGTGGCCGTCTCAAGTAAGCATCTTAATATCATTAAAGAACTCCTTCAGCTAAATCTTAACAGATTAACTCTTTGGGCAGATCGCTGTGGATTGCGAGTAAACCCCCATAAAACTGATCGTGTCCTCTTTTCCAGGAAATATAAAATTCCAATTACAGACCGTCCCTCAAAAAACGGTACCAGTTTAGTCGTTTCCGATACAGCAAAATATCTGGGTCTCATTTCTGACACGAAACTTAACTGGAAACCTAAAATTCAAGAAAGAGTCAAGAAAGCAGCAGTAGCTTTGTTCCCTTGCAAAGAAGCCATTGGAAACAAATGGGGCCTTCAACTTCGCATAACCCACTGGCTATGCATCTCGGTCATAAGACCGATACCCATCTACGGGGTTGTTGTTTGGTGGACGGCCTTAGACAATGCAGTCAACTGTAACAAACTAAACAGAGTCCAAAGAACAGCATGACTATGCATAAGCGGAGCCCTACGTTCTACTCCCTCCGCGGCATTAGATATTCTGTTTCATATAGGCGCAGTCCACACATACCTATATGTACTCCCGTATGAAGCCGCGCATCTTTGGAAACTAATATGTTTGCTGCACCCTAGTTAAAGTCTTTTCATCTGCCAAGATCACCATGAAAGAGTTTCAGTATCCTCCACCGTATTGCATACGGCACCACCCACTTTTCACTTCTAATACCCGGAACAGCCGCATTCCTTTGAGTTTGTATTCGTTCTGCAACTGTCTCTTCACACCTGTAGATTCGGTCGACTTCAGCTCTCTGTTGATTGTGCGTAATTTATTATCCTGTCACTGCATAGTCGCTAGCCAGTCATCGTCCGTAATATGCAGGTTAAGGGCATGCAATTAGGCTTCTTCCATCACCTTAGGCTCTTTTACTGGCTGGCGGCTGAGCGCATTCACATAGGCCGCTTTCCTTTCAAGTTGATGTACCGTTTCAAAAGAGAACTCTTGGAGCTTGACCCACCTGCCCATCCTAGGTATAATTTTCTCCGCAGTCAGTGACTACCTTGAAGTCTTTCAACAGAAGGTAGACCCGGAATCAAGCCAACACTTCGATTTCGTAGGAATGGTACTTCCTTTCATCTTCTGACAATTTACGCCTATAGAATATAACTGGGCGCAGCGTCAAATCTTCTTTCTCTCGTTGGAATAAAATTCCAGCTAGCCCCACAGAAGAAGCATCCGTGTGCACCTCGTGCTCACACTCAGGGTCAAACAGCGCCGGCACTGGTGGGTTGCTCAGGGTGTCCTTTAGCTTCCGGAAAGCATTCCCCATGTTGTGTGGATCACGTGAACTCTCTGTCTGAGGTGAACTTTTTATCAGCACTGTGAGAGGTACTGCCAACTGCGAATAATTCCGCATCAACTTTCGAAAGAAGCCAGTAAGTCCCAGAAACAGCCGCACTTCTTGAATGTTTTTCGGAGTCGGGAACTCCGCAATCGCTATCGTCTTTCGTTGGCTTGGCTTCATACCATCCTTGTCAACCTCGTTACCAAGAAATTCTTTAAGTGTAAGTAAGACCCTTCGCAGCTTTACTATTACTACTTCTTGCTATAATGGTGTCGTCTAGATATGTCGTTGCATCATCCTTCTTCAGTTACGACTTCAGCGAGTTCATGCATGACTGGAAATGGGCAGGGGCATTTACCAGCCCAAAAGGCATCCTATTGAACTCAAAAAATCCCTCGTCCGTTGTGAAAGCGGTGTACTTCTTGCAGTGCTCCTCCATCCGGATTTGGTGGTATTCTGACGCCAAGTCCAGCACCGTGAAAAATGAGTTCCCACTTAGTGACGTCAACACTTAGTCAATCACTGGCATGGGGAATTTTCGCTTTACTGTGACTTTGTTGAGAATCTATCTGAGCCGATGACCATGGACGAATCACTCCAAGATCCAGCAATTTTCTGGCTTTCTCATTAACAACCACCCGCTGTGCAAACGGAAGCCTAAATTGTGCACTCCCCCAGCTTCGACTCCCCCTGGATGTGTTCCAATGGCGCTTTTGTAGATTTAACAGATTTACTTCTCCAACATATCCTACATCCAGCCCTTGCAAAAAGCTTCTTCTTCAATATCTTTGGTGACTCTTCCTCGGCCACTTTTGTTTCACGTGATGCTGTATAACGTCCCTAATTGAAAACTTCATGAAAGACTTCTTCACACGGACCTGTGGCTGATCCCAGAGCTTCCACCCAATAATGTTAAGCGATCCACCGAAATTTCTGCATATGTTACATCCGACCAACCGTCGCGCATCTTCCGCCACCAAATCCCTTCAAGTTCGTTATATACGAAGTGTATGTCATATTTCCAGCCTCTGCATACGATCTACGCAGTGTTACGCAATCGCTACCAATGAATTCTGTAATTTAGTACCCATTCACCTTTGCTCTCTCCAAGTATTCACTCCAGTCCTCCTTTACGACCATCTGCGTTTGCCCACCTCTTCTGGACTCCGCTCCACATTCTGAGGCACTTCATTCTGAGGGCAATTCTGCAGATAACGTCCAGTTTGCTGATACTGAAAACACTTTGCCGCAGTTTGAGTTCCTGGATCCTCTACCACTCTTACCTTGGGTTCTGCATTTCGCTTTGACCTCGATTTCGATGTTCCAACTCAGCGGACTCTATTAACCAGTTCGTGAATCGTTCGTAGAGGAGATGTTTGGCACGCTTCCAAGTATTCCCCCTCTGTTATGCCTAGGACGATATATTTGAGAACGGATGACTCTTCCAAACGACCGCTTAATGCAATTTTCTTCATCTCGAATATACGAGTATATTCTTCAATGTCCTCCTGGGGTTTTTGCCGCCTCTCACGAAGTAAGTTGTGAATGTCCATGTCATCATCCTTCGCAAGAAAGTTTACTCAAAGTTCACCGAGGAATCCCTCCAGAGGTTCGTGTAGCGATCCCACACTCCATAATTTCGCGGCTCCAGCGAGTCGCATCGTGGCTGCCATCAACAAAAGTTTTTCAACTTGTAGACTTCTCATTTTAACGCTCCACGCCGATGACGAAAAACCCTACCTGTTCTTTGGATTGAACTCCGGAATCATCTCCGTTATATCTCGCACCATGAAGCAGCTTCTTAAAGCGCTCTCGTTGTCCTTCTTCTCGGTCGGTAGTTACTGAGCGCTCCACCTCAGACTGACATGTCGCCGTGATGTCGATTATTCGTGATGAGTTCCGTCCCATTACCAAGCTCCCGTTTTGCACGCGTGATCTTTAGCCTATCCTGGAACAATCAAACGAACAGCTCCAAACAAACAGGCATAACTATACGGCGGAAGAACTTACAGTGAACCAGTAAAAAGTTGCTGAAGTGGCGGAGAGCTGACGTGTTTTTCAAAAACCAAATAAGAAGTCCCGCTGGCATCACTGACGTCATATAAAACCGAGAGGAATCAGAAATTCAACTGATAAACTAGACAACAAAATGATTTTTATGTGGTGGTTTTCGTTAATCAAAAGAAGACACCCATGTGCCATTCATCAAAACAATTTTGATTAAATGAAATCGTCCTTCACTTTGTTTGACAATTAGCCGGGTCTCCAAGTCAGTTTTATTGTTCTACTCGTAGTCTCGCTCGTTTTAATAGACATGCAGATATTATATCATAGTAAAACTTAATTCCTTAGCAGGAATATTGCTCACAGTATTTTAAATTCTCTGAAAACAGAAAAGCCCAGCTATGGTACGCGCCACAGAAGGTTTTCAAATTAGAGAAGCGAACAACTTTGTTGACAAAAGTTGTAGATACAACAAATAATTGCTTATTTGCTTCCATAGTGATGGAAATTTTAATGACGGGAATTCCTCGAAAAGGTGAACAAAGTGATGAGTCTTCTGATAGTCAGAGGTAGATATACTCGCTTGTGTGTGCATGAATATGACTTAAAGGCTCCTCTTCTGTAGTTGAAGCTTAATCTTATACAACGAGGCAATTGCGTAGAAAGTGATAAGAACAAATCGAATGTCAAAATTGAAGCAGTTCAATGAACTGGCTTGCTTACCAGGCATACGAAATTAAATTAAAATCGACGCGATTTATGATGGGGCTCAATGTCATAAAATTCGTAGATGAACAGAGTGGTGCGCCCCACTAGTAATTGTTCTTAAATCCGATGGAGATATATGGTACGAGTATGTACGACTTTTCTTCGACCTGAAAAGACTTGTATCGAAAGGGAAGTGCATCCTACGCCGAGTAAGCGTGTGGGCTGACGCCGAATATATCATCCAAATAGATACGAAGAACAGGATCTGGCAGGTAAAACTTTCACCTCAATCACAGCTATTAACAACCTTTATTATCCCCTTTGGAAGATATTGGTTTTGCCGACTACCGGTTGGCATATCCAGCGCTCCGGAGATATTCCAAAAACAAATTCAATGAATTACTCAAGGCATTTTGGGAGTGGTGTACCAAACTGACGACATCCTTGTGTATGGATACACAATACAGAGTCACGATTACAACCTTCGTCGGGTTTTAAAGTAGCTGGAATTGAATGGGCTTAAGGAGTTAGGCCACTCTAGGATTTTCAAAAATGGATTTTTTTTGTTATTGCTTCCAATGGTCCCGTAGGACCTCAAGAATGATATCCCAAAACATTATGGCCGGGAAATATCTCGAAGTACTTGTTTTTCAAAGTACAAGGCCGACAGGTAGGCAGCGAGCTTCTTACGACCGAAACGAGAGACGGTATTTTAGGGGACTAGAGTAGGTATACACGCAGATGTTTTTGAAGCTACCACCTTGATCAAAAAGTTCCCACACCACACCACCGTGTGGCGCTCCCATTATTCCGATTTGAGTTCTGTTTTTTTTTTTGGTAAGTTGGTAAATCAGTTGTTGACATTCCCTTTAAATCTCAGCATCATAGCTTGACATTTGCAAAAGTTACGTAGCCAAGAGTACATCTATCTCTGTGTGTGTTGGCGATTTTTTACAATTTTAGAAATGGATTTAAATTTGCAACAACGAACTTGTACTCGTATTAAATTTTGCGTGAAAAACGGATTTAATGCTGCGCGAACGTTGGAAAAGTGTTTCAGCAACGATTCGAAACGGTCGTTTACCAGTGGCACGAGCGCGAGCGGTTCAAAAGGGGTCGTGAGTCAATCGAAGATGATGAACGCAGTGGCAGACCATCGACATCGAAAACCGACGAAAACATTGATGAAGTACGAGTAAAAGAAATGTTGCTAAATTAACCATCAGAGAGGTAGCGGAGGAGATGAACATTACCTATGAATCCGTCCAAGACATTTTGGTTAATGATTTGGGTTTCCGTCGTGTAGCAGCAAAGTTGGTGCCAAAAGACTTCAATTTCATGCAAAAAAGAGACCGTGTTGACGTCGCAAAAGAGATGATTTGCGAGCCTGGATTCGATCCCACATTCATGAAAAGGATCATTACTGAAGACGAGACGTGGGTTTATGAATACGACACGCAATCCAGACATCAGGCAAGTGAATGGCGTTCACCAAATGAGCTGAGACCAAAAAAACCACGTCGTTTTCAGTCAAAAAAGAACGCAATGCTCACGGTTTTCATGGATTACAACGGTGTAGTGCATCATGAGTTTTAACCAGAAGGCCAGACAGTAAACAAAGAGTATTACGAGTATTTGGGAGTTATGAGACGTTTGCGTGAAGCAATTCGTCGAAAGAGACCAGAATTGTGGGCAGAAAACTCGTGGATTTTGCACCGCGATAACGCACCATCGCACAGTGCCATCATTATGCGTAATTTTTTGTCGAAAAATGCAACAAATACCATCCAACAGCCACCGAATTCACCTGATTTGGCTCCCTGTGACTTCTTTCTGTTCAACCGAGTTAAAAAACCACTACGGGGAACGCGTTTCAGCAGCCGAGAGGAAGTTTTGGAAAAATCGCAGGAAGCACTGATGGACATACCGAAAACCGAATATAAAAAATGTTTCGAGGATTGGATCAAACGCTGGCATAAGTGTCTTGCAGTCGATGGAGATTACTTTGAAGAGGACAATATAGATTTAGATGAATAAACTTGTATTTTTAATTTTCTGAATAAATTCCGGAAAATTTTTGATCAAGGTGGTATTTGCCACGTGTTCAGACTATTGCTTGTTTTGTCTTTAGAAACGTCGGCTTCAGTCAGTTTCGTACAGGGCAACATTCGAGAAGGGCGCTATTTGAGAAACGTGGTCAAAAAGGTGCAAAAGAGACACGTACGACTACATACAGCAAAACACCGAAAATATCTGGAAGAAGACCGCTAAATCGACACGAGTTTGAGGCACCAAGTGAAATGAATGCTAGTACATCCGCGAAAATTTTATTATTTTTTTTTTAAAGTAGCGCGCGCTCAAGGGTTAAGGTACCCGTAAAATGTTTGCACACAGCGCGGTCGAAGTAAATTAAGGAGGAAGAAAAGAGAGATACCGATGTATATTGGTTTTAAATGTCTGACGGTTATAATGACTAAGAAATAGAGAGCTCGGCAGGGCATTCCAAAAGCGAGTTGTTCAGATTAGGAATGAATCACAATATTTCAGAGTACGTCCGAAAATGGACTTGAGGGTATACTGATGAGCTTTCATAGCGAGACGGGTGTTACGGTTGAAGGTTTAAAGGGGCAGAATACTACTGGCGATTTCCATGGAGCACTGGTGGTGGATATAGCGATAAAACAAAGTGATATACGAGACATTTCGTCGGTGTTCGAGCATCATCTATGAGTTTTATCGCACGGTTTTGAATCCTATCTGGCAGGTGCAGAGATGTTTTAACCGCACCTAATGAGATGTGTGCATTGTATTCCAATTTTTGGCGGATAAACGCCTTATATATTGAGGTCAGATCAGAGAGGGTGAAATACTTCTTACATCGCTTGCGGAAACCTAGACATTCCGCAGCATTTTTTGGCGTCGAATAAGTGATCATTCCAACGTTGTCATTGACACATGTCTATTTCAACGATACAAGTGTCATTCATGGATAATGGCTGGTTGTTTAAATTTCGCTTTAACGACCACAGACAGTGTTGTATTTTGGAAGCGTTAAATTCCAATCTGTTGACTGTTCCCCAATTGGCGGTGTTTATATCGGAATTTTAAGAGCTTGGCATACGCTGCCATTCCCGTTCTACAGCCAAAGAGCAGGTACGTGCGTTAGGGAACGAATATGAAAAGCAGAGAGTACTGTCATCAGCAAAGGAATATATTGGATTAGAAGTGGCAGACAAGAAATCATTGAAGCAATCGCAAGATACCATATGTACGATATTGAAGTGAATCCAGGTTTTGGTTGACGTATGATAAACTTTATTGCAGTTTTCTCAGCTATTTCACACGGTGTCATTTGTAAAGTGTGGAAATCGCAAGTGAAATTTACGAAGAGTGGTAAACGCCGTTTGGGATTCAAAATAGTAGTGTCCTGTGAAAAATGTGTCCATTTATTGAATTGTAATTTCGATACGATTGAATTGGTTTGCAGGGAATAAAAAAGTTTTGTGCATTCATGGAATTACCTCGGCCAATGTTTCACGTTTCACTCTTTCTATGATAAGGTGGCCAAAGGAATTCCAACTGCAACTAAACTAGTTTGCACAACCAGTATGATGAAAGCAGCGAAAGATGAGACAACTATTTCTATTGAAAAAGGAGGAAATGGAATTATGGTATCAGGCGATGGTTCGTGGAGAAAACGTGGGTTTATATCCTTGTTTGGCTTAGTGACTCTTGTTGGCAATTACAGTGCAAAAATTGTAGACTGTAAGGCATGTGAGTACTGGAAAAATAAAGAAGATAGCGAAGAATATACGGAATGGGCACAAAATCACAAAGATCAGCAGGAAAAATGGAGGTCAATGTAGTTGTTGAGATGTTTCAGCGATCCGAAGTTTTGCACCAGATGAAATGCCCCCATTATATTGGTGACGGTGATTCTAAAACTGGTAAAGACGTTACTGATGCTAAGCCCTATGAGAATGTCACAGTACTCAAGAAAGAGTGTACAGATCACTTTCAAAAGCGAATAGGTACCCGATTACGTAATTTGAAAAACAATACAATAGGTCTCGGTGGAAGGGGCAAATTGAGTGGAAAATTAATAGACGAACTCTCTATTTATTATGGATTAGCCATTCGTAGAAACTGTGATTCAGTTGAAAACATAAGAAACAGTATATGGGTCACACTCGATCATAAATTATCTACTGATGCAAAACCGCAGCACGATAAATGTCGGATCGGAGAAGATTCATGGTGACCATGGCAAAAGGCTAAAGCTACAAATAGTTTGGCTATCAAGCCAGTCTACGAAGAATTGACGAAGAGACGATCTTCTTGCCGATGCATCGGCGGTTATACTCAAAACTGTAATGAAAGTTTCCATTCGACTGTGTGGGCATTGGCCCCAAAATCCATTTCTGGTGGTGAAACTGTGTTGGATATAGCTGTGGATATTGCAGTTTGGGGGTATAATGACGGCTTTTCAATCTTGCACATAATGATAGCGATGGATTTAGAAATCGGCCCGAACAGCTACGAAATGTGTTTGGAGATTGACAAAGAGCGCATAAAACTTGTAGAAAGATCGCTGTCCGAAGCTACAAAAGAGTGGAGGATCGCTTTAAAATCGAATAGAAAAGAAATGAAAGAGCAGGAGACTAACCTAGAGGGCCAATTATGTGGTGCAGGCATCGCAGATTATAGGTATTGCAAAATTGTTAATGACTTTCTATAACTTAAAATTTTGAACTGCATTTTTCAAGTTGGCCACATCCATAGCTTGAACAATTTTCAACCAATTCACTTTGAATTTTAAGTAGATGTCTAGAGATATATTGTTTAAATAAGTGCGTAGGATTTTTTTTGATATGCCATAGGTAGTTAATTTGTTATTAAAAAGTTTTTGGCGATTTTTCTGCGAATTTTGCAAGTTTGAAGTGCACCATTCGGCCAAAAATCAATATATGTGTCAAAAAAATCCTACGTACTTCTCTAGCTGTTGTTATGTACAATAAAAAAAAATTTAGTGACTCATTATAATTCAAAAAATTACAGCAGCTGTTTGCACGGCCGTAGACCCTTTCAAAAAAGAGAGGTCATCTGATATACGATGTACACCCGCCATTTTTGAACAAATTATTCTATAAAAATTATGTTTTACAGTCAATGATATGTATGTTACAATAAACTTCTACGTTTGTAAACTCACAAAAAAATCCTATTTTTACGGCCTCTAGAGTGGCCTAATCCCTTAAATAACAAGAAGTGTCAAGTGAAAATTACCTCAGTTAGTTTTTTAGGTGACCGAATAGACCAAAAAGGCGGTCATGCAGGCGAATGAAATGTTAAAGTTATCGGGGAGTACCCTCACCACTACGAAGATGTTTGGGTCTCGCCAATTAGTTGGGAAAATTTGTACCGAATCTTTTAACAATTTGCCAACCACTTAACGAGCTTTTACGGTACGATGTTAGTTTCCAATGGAACGTATATAAAAATAATGCATTTATGAAATTAAAACACATTCTGACTATGGAGTGTTGCTTGCTTACTTGCCAACTTACTAACTTAAGGTGGCGCTACAGTCCGAGGTGGTCCTGGGCCTCAACCAACAAGCGTCCCAAGCCAGCTCAATCATTAGCTAGCTGCATCCAGTTTCACATGCCAAGTTGGTTGAGATTCCCTTCCACTTGCGTGCGCCACCTGAGTCGCGGTCTTTCTCTACTGCGCTGTCCCTTGGGGCCGGTCTATATGACCCAGCCACCTCAATCGTTGGTCATTCACTCTTCTGGCTAAGTCGATGTCGCCCGTACAGTTCGTCGTTGTATCTCTTCTTTCACTCACCGTCTATGCAGACGTGACCGAAAATCACCCGAAGAATTTTCCTCCGAAGCCAAGAGCATTCTCATCTATTTTTGAATAAATCCATGCCTCTGCGCCATAAAGCAGGACTGGAATTATTGAAGTGTTATATAGGCTCATTTTTGATGTTCGAGAGAGGGCATTGCTAGTCAATTAGGTACCTTCTTAGGTCAAAGAAGCAGCGATTGGCAAGAGTTATTCTTCGTTTAATCTCAGCGTTGGTGTCGTTGCCTGAATTGGTAGGGGAGCCCCACCAAGATGTCGGTATTTGGTGCCCTTTTTGGTTGATAGCATACCATATACTTGGTCTTGCCCTCATTGAGCGTTAAAACCATATTCGTTGCTTCTGTCTTAATTCTCCGATTATGCCAATATCATCGGCGAATGTGAAGAATTGGATGGACTTTTGAAAAATTGTGCCACTTGTGTTATCCTCACAAGTTATCCTTCACAAATGGACGATTTTGGCAGGGATGCCAAAATTAGACATTGCTCTAGATATTGCTCGTCGCTATAGGTGGTGTTTATCGACTTGGGGCTCATGGGTTTTTTCCAAGATATGCTGTAGTGTGAATATTTGGTCGATGGTGGATTTTCCCGGCCTAAAGCCACACTGATATGAACCAATCTGGTTGTTGACGAATGGCTTCAAGCGTTCACGCAATACAACATATAGGATCGTTTAGGCGATGGTAAGATGACCGAAGCCTCTGTAGTTGGTGCAATCAGAGAGTCTCCTTTCTTGAGTGTCGGACAAACAATACTGAGGTTGCATTCATCGGGCATACTTTCCTCCGATCTACTTTACAGATTAGTTGGTGTATGCTACGAGTTCCCAAACCTGAAGAAATGGCTTGGTGGAAAAAGATTTGACTCCAATGATGAAGTCATCTCGCAAACAAAGGCCTATTTTGAGGACCTCGACAAATCATTTTTTTTGGAAGGGATAAAAAAATTGGAGAAGCGTTGGACAAAGTGTATAGAGCTCAAGTGAGACCACGTTGAAAAATAAAATTATTTTTTTATCAAAAAAGCTGTGTTTTAATCCAAAAGTCACGGACTTATTGACCCGCCCTCGCTTATATATGGCTATCTTCACATCTTTCATGTTGGGCAGAAGGAATTGTTGGTGTACGTTATTTATTTATATATTTATTTGCTTCCCTAATTTTACGAAATAATCTTTTGTGCAAGAAATGGATGCCAACCATCGATGGAAGACAAGACGTTTGCCAAATAAATATCCCGGTTTTATTGGGCCGGAGCGAGAAAGGACGTGCGGAATGTGATATTTGTGCCGCAAAGCAATTCACAAATCAGTACCTGAAGAGACGACCTCCAGCTTTATTTGGCTGGTGGACCCTTCCAACGCATTGCTGTTGACGTTCTAGGGCCATTGCCACCGAATAAGTGAGGTAATAAGTGCGTGCTCGTATTGAAGGATTATTTCTCGAAGTGGGTCGAAGTCTTTGAAGTTTTCTGCAGCTATGGAGTACCACTGGAGCTGCAGTCGGATCAAAGTTGGAATTTTGAGTTCGCATGTTTCAGAATGTAAAGCAGATTATGGGGATGCGAAAAACCCGGACGACATCTTTACACCCGCAGTCCGATGGTCTTGTAGAGCAAATGAATTGAACAGTTCTGCACTATTTAGCCAAATTTGTCGGCGAGAAAAATGATCTTCCCTCTTTGCTTGCTTTAGCTTATCGCTCCTCACCGCAAGAATCATTCAAGGAGACTCCATTTCCTGTGCTACATGGGGGAGAGATGCGACTCCTTCAAGATCTACTTTTTTTACACCCGCCGGAAACCAGATCTTATCCTTGGTTCATCCAGCAACTGCATAAGTAACTGAACAACTATGACCGAACCAGAGAACAAACCATGATCTGCGCTGGGCATGAAAACCAGGAACCATTTAAATTTAAATCTTCCCAGATTTCAGGTGGGAGGTCCCGTTTAGTTTCACAATGGATTATAACCAATGTTACCATCATTGCAATCCAAAGATTGTGCATGTCAAACGTCTAGCGAGTTGCCAAGGAACCAACTTCAGTGGCTGGCATCTGGAGATTCTTTCAAGAGAATCTTCAGTTTAAGAAGGAGGGAATGTTACGCATGCACGAACGCAACCAGCCGTCATCCTTTGAAGTTCACAGCACATTTTGGTGCCACTTCATTTTTGTGGTTCAATTGTCATATTACAATTTCTGCTGTTGTTTTATGTTGTGTACATCATAATAATTTACCTAGTGTCTCCTTGTTTTCTCGATCATAATTCTTCTCGCCATCCCTTCGCCGGGTATTACCGGAATCATAAAGACGTAATAATACATCAGGACGTACATATATTTGCCGTGTCGTTACTTCAAACACTACATCTTTCGTGTCGTTCAGAATTCGGCGCCATTGTATACTGAACACTCGGAGGATCAAGCATATGATTGGGTTTTGATGCAGATGTCGCACAGAGGTTGGAAATCAGGTCTTCCGGGAACAGAAATTTGTCTCTGCGCTCTGGTGTTCTGGCGATCACCATAATGATTTCTGCGGAGACCGCGAGCGCGATTCGATATCCCTGGCCCTACGTGCCCTTATCTACCTCGGCAATAAGCTCTTGCCAATAGCGTCTCTTGCTCGGTCTGATCGCCCTCAACAGGTTTGTCTTCACTTCCTTGTATACCGCCACTGCCAATTACATATCCCCGCTGCTTATGTATATGGCTCTGGGAGACTCATCGAAAACGTTGACATTGTCATTCTCTGCGTAGGGTCGCGATTTCCTGGGTCCAACAGTGGCCTCGCCTGAACATAGGTGGCCTACAAGGCATACACGCATTGCGCCATTCCTTGAGTCTCGAGTGGCGTTGCGTGAATAACATGGATCACCGAGCCCCTTGTACCAATCGCTCTGAACCTCGCTTTATTACCAGCGTTCCACACCGTGAGATCAGGCTTCATGAACATCTCTAGTACTGTTTGTCGGTGGCCTTGGTGTTGAGATCGCCTGTGAGGACGACGTCACCTCTCACAACTCTGAATACAAGCTCTGATCTACAAGTACCCTCCTCCAGCTCCGGTGTCGGAAATGGAGAGCCACTCGGCGTTGCAGACCACAATGGCCGTCGTGCTCGTAAATTCACTGTACCAGCCCTGTTCCGACAATGTAGGGTAATACTCACGTAATATGAGCAAGTCTACTACTCGGTCACGGGAAAGCCGATCCAGCAAGTCCTGCGCAAGTCTGAACCTCCTCAGTTAGCTACTGAGAGGTGTCAACCTGGCGATGTGCACCAATTCCTCATATTTTCCGTTCCCTCCGTACTTGACTTGTTATACTCATTAGCCAGAGCAATGAGCTGGAAGAAAATTAGCAATACGTACCCCAGATGGAGTACAGCTTGCAATAATTCCCAATGGTGGTCCAGGATAACTACATGATTAAACCCTTACTTATGCAGGCTAAAATGGCAAGAGCATGCCCGGCCTATACTGGCCTCCGGAAGACATTAAAATATGTGACGAACCAACTAATGACCTCGGATAAAAATAGACTCACTGCTGACGATTCTAGCAAACGTTTAAAGGACAACCATCCTTGGATCTGCAGTTGGAATATTCAGACCCTTAACAGACAACGTGCAATTGAGTAATTAGCAGAGTAAGCGAGCATCTTATGACAATCTGCATCAAGGCTAAATTTACAGATATAAGCCTAATATACGCCCATACCCCTATAGAAGATAAGGACGACGTCAGAGAAGAATGTTTCTCCGGGCTTCTCGACAAGACATATGAGCAATGTATGCCGTTAAAATCGTACAAGGCGATTTTAATGCCAGGATAGGAAAGGTGGACATCTTTAGTTGACAGGCATACCCTACACGACAGTACGTCTGCCAACGGACTTGCTTATCAACTATGCTTATCAACTTTGCGGCGGGACGATTTCCTCACTTCAATATACCCATGGATAATGGTGGTATCTGGATCATGAAACGCTGAATCAAATTGATCACATTACGATAGACCTAAGGCATACCTCCAGTATTCTGGACGTCCGAACATTTCGAGCAGACAAAGAAAAACTACTGTGAGACGATCATATATGGAAAAGCTGCAATCGCAAGAGACCGCCAGAATCTGTGCCGAAAGGGTATGCCTAAATCTCTCAACAACCCCGAAGCCAAGTGGCAAAGCTACCAACGTGGCATCAGAGACGCGGCAACTGATGTTTTCGATTCCACCCGGCCACCATCAATAAATCCCTGGTTTGATGAAGAATGCTGGCAAGCACATAAAGCTAAAAAAGAAGCCTCCAAAGCGGCGCTGCAATCAAAGACGAGAGCCACTAGCAAGCTCTACGAGCAGAAGAGACAGGAAGACCATCAGCTTCTCCAGAAGAAGAAAAAAGAGTACGAGAAGCGCGCGATTGAAGGATTATACTCCAGGAATAACGTACGGAAGTTTTACCAACAGGTGAAAAGAACGTGTCAAAGCAAGAAGACCAGCACAGGAGAAATGAAGAAGGAAACCTTGTAGTAGGGTCACAGTCGGTGCTGTGATTATGGAAAAACTTTTTCTGCAGACAGTATAATCGTCACCTTAGACGATGGTAATTGGCTACCAACTTTCGCCCACCTGATCAGCATGAAGCAGGTCTAGCAATATGTAACCTGAAAACCAACACCGCTGCTGCAGCTGACGGGTTACCGGCCGAGGTATTCAAAGCTTGTGGAAATGACTTTGTGGAGAGCATGAACCAACTCATTTCTCATATGCCTGATGAATGGAATCCCAGCATAGTTAAGGAAAACTCCTCAACATCGGCTGCAAGGTTTTATCAGCGACATTGTGTGAACGTCTGAAACCCTTCGCCAACAACCGGATTGGTCCCTATTAATACGGTTTGAGACCAAGAAAGCTGACAAAAACACCTCAACAGAAATAAAACGAAGAATCATTCTTGTCAATCGCTGCTTCTTTGGGCTTAGAAGCCAATTGAGTAGTACGGCCCTATCTCGAAAGACTAAGGAGGCTTTATATAAGACCTTAATCATCCCTGTACTATTTTATGTCGCAGAAACATGGACGCTACCGAAAGTTGATGGAAATATCCTCAGTTGTTTTGAGAGAAAAATTCTTCGGAAAACATTCGGTCCCACTTGCGTTGACGGGCTTTGTAGGAGACGATTCAACGGCTAGATGTAGAGCTAATGGACACCAATATTCAGGCAGAGTCTTTGAAACTAATCTGGAGGGACAACGCAGTAGAGAAGGTCTCACTTTCGGTGGTGCGCACAAGTAGAAGAGGACCTCAACTGACTTGGAATGCGCAACTGGAGGTAGTTACTCGTAGCTAAAGACCGGACTTAATGGAGAGGGTTGTTGGCTGAGGCCCTAGTTCACCCCGATCTGTAGCGCCACCTAAGAAGAAGAAGAAGTTACTATTGAAAATCCATCCATCCATCTTATTTTAGTCTAAAAATTGCTTGCTGCCTCTCATATTTGTGAAGGGTAGTGTGACATAGCCACGCTGTTGCTCAAACGAGCGGAAAATTCCGTCGAAGACGGCAAGATTCGTTCAGTACAACAACGTCAGCAAACCTCCTCCTAAAGGGGTAAATTTTTTTTAGTTTTCTTCTTTGACGAATCCATTTGAAACAGACTTCACAATTAATGATGATTACGTGCTCATCTTACCACTCCCGCATACAATTTCCATCATCATCCATACCATCTCTCAGTGTAACCCACCATGGACGACTCATTTTATCATGATGCGCTCCACTGATTATTTGACAAGCTGTCAGTCGTAAAAATGACATGCACTATCTGTCTTCCATCATCCCTTTTACTGTCACTCCTAGCCCTAGAACAAACATCATTTTCTATCCTACACAACATCCTGGCTCCTCATCATATCCGTTCATATCTCCAATCTGGTCCCTGTCGTCTTTTCGTCATTGATTGCAACCGAAAGAACATGCACTCTAGACACTTACCCCGAAATAAGTGGCTCATTAAATGATCCCTCCCGAATGCACTTGAACCCGAAAAAATAAATAGAAAATCAATTTATCCTTTGAGATCCTTAATTGGTCGTAAAAGCAGATATCAGCGATGTGACCCTTTCGAAACGTTTGATATTGAGCTGGAATAATCGTTTGACTTATAGATCGCAACGTAAAGTCAGGAAATTAAAAAAAAAAAAAAAACAAAAAATTAATCGCCTTACTTCCCAGGGTATACGAATGTAACCGCCTTTTTGACGTTTTACTACCAACACTGCTGCAATTTTGTTTATAATTTATGTGCAGACTGATATTGGCATATACTCGTATGTTTAAATAGTTTATGGGCCGCTTTGCGTACGAGTGCGCTTGGCGGGATATCGCGGTGGCAAAGCGTCCGTTTTTCCAATTTTTTTTTTCATCTCATTTTGAAAAGTGGCATGAAATAGTGAATAGTAAGACACCCTCGGGGAATATGTATGATCAACTGCGCCAGAGTCAGAGTCAGAGTCAGATTCATGACTCATTTCCATTTGCCATTTGTAAATGGCTAAAGTGCTGATAGATGGACTTTGAGTAGACAAACAATGTATCTATACAATGCTGTCAATTGGAATGGTCTGGTAACACGATCGGAGGGGCTCAATCACGTGGTGCCTTATGACAAGTACATACGGTCGTAGATAACATTTTATACGGAAAGTAAGCTTCTCCGCGAATTTTGAAGAGACGGTGGAGGATTACTGGCCTTCAGTTTATTGGGGTCGATGTTTTTTGTAAGAGGAGCTTAACATCACAAGTGACCAGTGGCAGGGTTTTATTTTACAATGGGAACACGTTGTAAAGTGATCTGGGGAATCAGTAGGAGTGTAGTCATGTTCATGCTCTGCGAATGATGGTGTTTTTACTTTGGAAGAAAAGATGATATATGGTGTCCTTAATACAATTGCGAATATTTTACTTAAAACACCTGAGCCATGACAAATTTTGAATATATGTACTGCGACTCAAGTTGGATGAGGTGTATAGGTAGATCGGCACAAGCTTACTAGGCAGACAATCTGACGTGTTGCTGCTTTCGCGGGTCAATGGCTTGGTTTACATTCCAAAAGTGTAATACACCTACTGCCCATGATAAGCTCTTTTCGTCAACGGAGTTCAAAAAGATCCATGCATGCAGCGGGCATTGGGCAAATGCTTTATCAAACTTCTTACATCAAAGCTAATTTTGCCCACATTAACCGTTTTTCTTTCCACGGCAGCTATCTTAACGAACCTCCAGCCAACTCAGTTAGTTGCCCACGTCAAGTTGGTTGAGGTCCCCTTGCAACTACACGCATCATCTTAGGTGAAGCCTTCCTTATTTGCGTTATACAGGGTGAATGACTCGAACTCCAACTTTTTAAAATGCTATATTTTTTTTATTTTTCGATAAATTTTATTGTGCCAAAGCAAAAAATGTTGGAAAATACATGAATTTTCAAATTGTATCAGTAGTTTTCAATATGTCTACCTTTGGCGCGAATAATGGCCTTGAGACGGCCGAAGAAAGCATCGCACGCTGCACGCAAGTGGCTCTGCGGTATTTTGGTCCATTCCCGGCGAAGTGCTTGTTTGAGGTAGCTCTAACTTTGGTATTTTTTAGTGCCAACCTTCGCCTTCAAAATACCCCAGACAGAGAAATCCAACGGATTTGCATCCGGAGAATTTACAATCCATTGTGTCGAAGAAATGAAGTGTTTTTTAACCAATCTTGGTTGACGCGCGCTTTGTGAGACGGTACCGAGTCTTGTTGAAATGTCCACGGTCTCCAACCGAAATGATTGTTTGCCCAAGGCTTCAATACTGCCTCTAAGATAGTTTTACGGTACACGACCGCATTAATTTTGACGCCACGGTCCAAAAATACGAGCGGAGGACGACCATCGGCGGTTATGGCGGCCCAAACCATCACCATCGATGCTGCCTGCTTTCTGGTGGACGTCCGAAGGTGTAAATTTTCGAAGGACCTCTCTGGCAAGTAAACTCGGTCATTTTGTTTATTGATATATTGCTCGATAACAAATGGCGACTCATCGGAAAAAACCAAATTCGGCAACTCACCACTTTCGTGCAAGCGTAGCAACTCCTTCGCTCTTTCGACTCTAACTTTTTTCTGTTGCGGTGTAAGATCGTGTGCTTTTTGGAACTTCAATGGCTTGAGGCCAACCTCATTTTTCAGTATGTGTTACATCCGTTCTAACGATATGTTGAGCTCACGAGCCATTTTTCTTCCACTTCGACGAGGATTTCGCTCAATTCGAGCCTTCACTTTCCGAACCATTTCTGCCGATGTTGCTGTTTTTTTTATGACCACCTCCATGGCGTTTTGCAACGCTGCCAGTATCACTTTAACAAGCTATGGTTCGAGACACAAATTATTTATTCACGTTGAGTTGCTGGAGGGCTCTAACGATAGCTGCTTGTGGTCTTCCAGCCAAATATAAAGCAATCACACTATCACGTTTGAATTCCATCGCGGATAAAAAATTTTCAACACAACTGAGACGCAAATCGTTTAAAAGGCTGGTAAATAATAAAATTATCTGTCATGTGTCAAAATTGGAGCTCACTGTCATGAACGGTTTGGAAATTATAGCAGCCTGCAGTTGGTTGCAGTTCGAGTTATTCAGGGTGTATATTACCCCAGTGGACTCGTTGCTATGTATTCTACATGACCTAGCCGGCTCATTCGTTATAACCGGAACCTTCTGATTAAAACATTTCGTTGTAAGGCCTGTATAGCCTGTATAGCTTTTCATGTCTTCCGTTCTTGGCTGCCTAGTAATGCCAAGAAGCCTTCAGAGTCAAAGGTTGTATAGTTCTGAAGAGAGACATTGAACCAAGTGCTAAAGACATTAAATGGTAAAAATTGTGGAGGTGGCCCCATGGGATTATACCCCAGGTAGTACTCCTAATAGCGATAATCCACCCCTGGTTTACTCGGGGCACGGATTCTGGTTCAGATTTAGGCGCTGGCTCAATAATTGCAAGATTTTTTGATTCCGATGACTCCCGCAGCTCTTTCCTCCACGCGTTTGGTAGATTGGGCTGGAATAGTTAAGATCAGAATATGGAGGTGGTTAGTCACACTGCTTTTCTTAACAGCTTATCCCGCAGATCGAAAAGGTCTAACGCGATTCAAAAGAAGAACCTACACCCAAAGCAGTTAGGTTAGGTTAGGTTGGCGGGTAGATGCGGTATCTGGAGATGAGTTCATTCTATAGCTCACAACAGTTCGGTTTGTTAAGACCCATTGTGACGCCTGGATGGGGGAATTGGGAAGGGGATAGGGATTTGATTACGGTTCCTAGTTCTGGTTTCCGCTTTCCGTCTCGCGTTGGTTGATCCTTGAGCGGGTCTTAGTCATCCTGTTGCATCCGCGAATCTAAAAAGAGATGTGAGTGAAACAGAGAGGTCGTGGAAGTGATAACTTCTAAAAGTTCTTTGCATCAAATTACTGAGGTTGGACAGTGGCACAAAAAGTGGGGGGTATCCTCCCGTTAGCCTATGTCTTCACAGCTTTTTCAGAGGTCGTCGTCGGTAAGGCGTAACTTTATTGTGTGCGCCATCAGTAGATTATGGCTTGTAAGCAATCCAACAAGCGTAGATAGTTCAGTTCTGCCTTTCAAGAGAATTCCGTTGGGAAGGTGGAAGCACCTTTCATTGGCTTTTATTTGCATCGTTCGCTCCACTTGCATTTCCAGAGTGCAGAGTGAAGGTTTGACACTTTGACCTGCCAGTTCCCTTTTAAGGGAGGATCATTGGTATGCTCATTGCCTGCCACTCCTCTGTGGCTAGGTACCCAGCATAGCCTGGCCTTATGCCAGAGTCTTAAGCTCTTCGCGACGACGCTTCACAAACATCGATTTGATTTCGACTGCCGCGATGACATAGTATACTAATACCCTCGTGGTATATTGTCTTTATTGCCGCAAGTTTGGCTGCTTCTACTACAGCCGATATCTCAGCCTGGAAGACACTGCTGTAGAAGATCCAGGTGCCGGTTTCTGTCTTCATCTTTGAATCATCCGTGAAAATATATATCGAGTCTGGTACCATTTTGTGTCTGTCCTATTCCTTTCTGCTTGTAATCCTTATTGGAGCATAAACTCAGTTCACTTATAAGGATCGATGTGTGGCCTTGTGGGGTTTGGTTTCATCTAAGGCCACTCTTCAACGGTCGAAGATTTGAGCCAAAGAGACGGCAGGTGCTGTTCTCACTTCTCCAGCGGCGACAGAGGAGTGACATCCACTCACGCCGATCAAGCTCTACGGACTAACACTGCATCCTTTTCATCTGTTCCGAATAGGGCTAAGAAAAAGACAGTTTTTGGAAATCCCGATGGAGTCGATAGATTTTCCTGTGCACGATACCCGGATGAAACTGTTACTGCAACGAACAAAGGCTATAGCACCAATGGACGGAAATCGGATGAAGCGGTCAAACTCAGTGACAAAAAAAAAAGAACCAGTGGTGGCTGTACTGGTAAACGATGTCCAGCACTATAACGTGAAAAGATCGTAGTTCTGGCGGACGGAATTCTATTGATGCAGTCAATTCCACATAAGGCCCGGCCCGGACTCCAATTTGGACTTAGAGAGCATCTGTAAGTTTGTACTGGAATAACAGAATTCGGGCTGTAAATTTCTGCAATACGAGTAAGTTCCCGCAGATAAACAAATTATTCCGGAGAAAAAATCAAAACGACCTACAGTGTGTTAAAATTCCTCGAGCGACGACAACAAACGAATACTGACTACTGAATACTACTACTGCGTCATTGGTTCAAATAACGACCTGGAGAATCGAGTCCTTTTGCACAATTTCTACCTGAGAAATAACATACAGAACTAGCGAGCAGAGAGCTCGGGTTTCACCCAGTTCAGTGACAAGAATATGGCAAATTATGTCATCTCCGATGAAGAGGACCTACCCCCATTCATTTCAAAGGAAGAACTCCATGAGATCTTTGACACAATAAGAAGTAAAAAAATCAGTGGGAATCGATGGAATATCGAACATTGTGCTTCAACTAGAAGCGGTAGACATTTACACCACCCTGTTTAACAATGCGATGACTAATGCACATTATCTAGGGAATTGGCAAACTGCGGTGGTTTATCCAATCCCTAAAATGGGTAAATATACATCCAATCCGGCGAATCTCCGGTCGATAAGTCTACTATCGATTACCAGTAAGGTGTGGGTTGAGGACAAAAATATAGTTCCGGACAATCTATTCGGTTTCAAGGCGGTGCATGATGTCATACATGCCGCGTCTAAGCTGGTGTCAGATATCCAATAGAATTAAAGTAAAAATTAGTGTACTGGAGCCTGCCTTGGAAAAGGCCTTCGACACCGTATAGTTAGAAGGACTTTTCTATACAAAATAAACATAATAAACCACTTTTATATATTCTTCATAACATGCTCATCAACAGACAGTTCATCGTTAAAAATGGCGTTAAAAACGGTCTGCAACAAGGTGCGGTTAATTCGCCGATCTTATTCAACATTTACATAAGCGATTTGATAGGTTCACTTCCCCATAGCATAGCGTATGCAGACGACTTGATAGCGCACAGAACAGGTCCAAAAGTTGAGGTCAATAACAAGCTTTTGCAACGTGACTTCGAACAAATTAGGCGATTTGGCGATTTTGCGATGACTAGAAGTCTGAAACCATTCTACTTAGAACGCCGTTGTCTGGTGCCCCAAGGGACACCAGAAAGAATAGGCGAAAATTCTCGATCATTGGACAACACGGCCGGCCACTTGTTTGTCGAAATGTAGTCAGATACCTCGGGATCTGGCTAGATCAATATCTGTATTTTAACAAACATATGGATGTTGCTCTGGCCAGAGCCAGAGGTGCTTTTGCCCTTACAAGGAGACTGTTTTATAGCAGCCAACTCTATGCGAAGATAAAAGCTATCTGCTACATGGCCCTCATCCGGCCCATGCTGGTATATCGGTGTCCCGTGTGGGTCAATGTTAGAGCAAGCTTAATGGAAAAGATTCGAGACTTTGGCGACTTTTAATGCGCTATGATAGTGGACGGTATTGACTCCATGTATGTTTTTTTTTTTTTTTTATAATTTACGCGCGCCTAAGGGGTTATGAATACCCTTATACTGTTGCCTTGGCGCGGGCGGAAAGATAGAAGAAGGAGAAAGGAAAGCATCGTTTGTGATGTGGTGGTTTGAAACTCAGGTGAGTTTGGTTTCGATATTGACTCCAGGGGTGGGAGTCCGAATAGGACGGAGAGGTTTTCTTCACTCGGAGTGATTCAGGTTGTGAATTTTAACGGTTGTTTTGTGCTTGAAAACCCTACAACAGCCAAATCTACATGTCAGTGTTATGCCTTCACAAGCAGATTTTTCTGGCTGAGTTCCAATTACACAAATGAAAGCTTGTCGTGGCAAGGATTCGAACCTTGACCACCCCCCAAAGACTTGAGCTTTGTATTAATTGACCATATAGTATTTCTGCTGCATACATGAGCGCAGATTTGCAGCCCCAGCAAGGAGGAGTCTTGACCCTCTGATATTACTCATCAGTCTTCTAAGGGCACTTTTTCACAGTTTTTTTTTTATGAATTCTTGTATATCTGCTCTAGTGATATTTCAAACTTTAAGGACTATCAACAGTAACTTGGAGATACTTAAGGAACGGTTGTGGTACAATTTCATGTCATCCAACTCTCACCGTTATCGTTTCGCGAAACTTCCTACTCATAATAAGCAAGTGTTTGGTTGGTGTAGAGTAGAACTTCTTCTATCGTTTTTGCTACTATCACCAAGGCAATGTCATCATTAGCAGATCTGATAATCAACGTTTCGCATGGAATTTGTAGCTGTAAAATCTCATCATACATACTGCTTCACAATAGAGGACCTACAGCCGAATCTTGTGGCATATCTGCCAGTAACTTTGTACTCTTTAATTCCATCGCCATACTCATAGAGGAGGATTCTATTCGAAATAGGTAGGTACTTTCGTGATGTATTCGACTCTTGTAATGTCGAAGATGTCTAAGAATCATTTTGAAGAAGTGCAAGTCCATTGCGAAAAATACCACCCAGTGGTAACTATCCGGTCACTCAGGCAGGCATAACTGTAGGGCTTCATAGAAAAATGTAGGAAATGACCTGGGAGTCAGTTCAAATGCATCAGAAACTGAACAAGATATCGGCAGGAGTTTTTGACGTCCTATGTACCTCGATGGTTGAAAGGACTTGACTAAAGAATGGTAAGTACGGATGCCTTAACGCACCAAAATCAGCGAAACTACTCCCAGCAAACCTTTTCACACAAAAAGATTTATCTCAATTCCTTTCCAATTACGCCATGTATATTACCAAAATAAGAAAATCATAAAAAAAGGAAAATTAATAAGATGGAAACTATAAATCGTTGATTTCTTGGATTTGATTTGCGTCGATGGCGTCATTAACATTTTCACTTCTGTCAATCGAAAACTTCGTGATTGCCTTGCGCAAATGTTCGTGGTTACGAAAAACCCCCTCCATAATCATGATATCCTCGTAACGCAATCGTTTCCTATCGATTTGGTTTAATCGGATCAGGAGCTCTTGGATAAGCATTTCATTGTAATATTTTCTTACTTCAAGGCTCGCCAGCTCACCATAAGATTGAATAAAATTCCGATTCCAAACAAACACAAGAACTATCAATATTGCAAGTCCAAGTAGCACCAATAATGAAATGATTAAAAATGCAATTTCATTCCTTTCCGACCATAAGTTTGTCCAATCAATAAAATCCTGGCTGATATTTTCCAGTTCAGAGCGAAAATAGGCAATGCATGTAGCTAGCACTATAGATGACACAAGGATCTGCCCTAGGAATTCTTGAAAACGTCTTTGACGAAATGTTTTGCGCCGTTCCATATTTTTTGATAGGAACTTGTACGTTTGTATTTAATGTAATTGTTGTACATTTTATTTTCAGTGACGACTATGTTTTTTTTTATGACGAGAAACTTGGTGAAAGTTATCGTTTCCTTGGTGATTCACAGCGAGAATCACCTATTTTACAGTGTGAATCCCTCGGTTGAAACTCGGAAATTCATGTTTCGAAGAGCGGTTCCCAAATTGCCAGATTCGCTTTAAGATTCGTTGGTTTTGCCTAAGTGTGACACTGATACGTATCACTCATATCTCCGCGGCACACAAGATCCTATCCAAAGTACCACTGCAAAGTAGGTACTATGACAGAATCTCGTGTGTCGCGATTATCACTTGTTTTGTAGATAATATACAAACAACATGAGGTGGGTCCAATTCTATCTGATCTCCTTGCTGCTCTTAATAGACTTCGAGGAATGGTTTGCTTCGGTTGCTTGGAAGTCCCAGCATACCTGACTAATGAATCTTCTTCTCATTGGTACATTTATCATGGGCTGCAATCTCAAACATATTAACCTTGCGCGTTTACTGTAATTTGACCTGGATCTTATGGACGCAATGATACCAGATTCCGGTTGCTGAGGAAATACTTTAGACTTTCCCTGATCATCAGTGATTCCTCTTGACACGCTGCTATCCTGAATACATGCAGCATCATTCTAGAAGGCGTAGACTACAACAGCTTCCGATAGATGTTGGTTTGCCAAATAACGAAACAGCAGCTACCACAATTGAACATCTTATAGCTCTATTAGCAAGCCCTATTCCACGTCTCCTCGCGGCGTCATTTTGGCATTTCTTCGGAAATCGCGAAGTGGAGGAGACAAATAGCGAGCTTCCTGCGCCACAACCATAAGAAAATGTATTGCTGCGGAACGCCACAATGAGCCTCGGATACGGACTGATATTTTGTTGACACCCTTTATCGACTACGGACAACGATAGCATTTTGGAATGTTAGGACCCTGCTCGACTCACGAGACGAAGATCCTCAGAATCCAACTTGAGGGAGACTTCTCACAATATAATTGAGACACCTTAGAGCTGAGCGATATACTCGTAAGATGGTTGAATGCTGGGAATTAACACTCACCCACAAAAAGAACCGTCTTACTCTGCTCTGGAAAACCAGCAGGGAGCACTCGATAGTCTGACGTAGTACTATTGCTAACACCAACATCAGGAAGCAGCATCGTATCTTAGAAAGCGTACAGGATATTGATGGCCAGATTTCGGAAAAATTATCATCATTCAGTGCTACGAGTATGTGGCGATGGAAACTGCGACTGAGGATGAAGAAACAATTTTTACAGTCAACTTGGCGCCGCCGGCCGCAACTTAACAACTAACGCAGGCATTGTAATCGTAATGGGAGAAATCAACGCCAAGGTAGATAACGACAACACAGCGCGAGTTCACGGCATCGCAGACCGCAATAATAATGGGGAATGGTTTGTAGAATTCAGCAATACCAACCAGCTAGTCATTGGAGGTACTCTGTACGAGCACAATGCCTGCTACAAGACCAGTTACGTCTCATCTGACAATCAGCGAACGTCAAACCAAATCGACTATTTTGCGATAAGTCGACGCTTCAGAAATTGCCTACTAGAAATCCGCGACAAACATGGAGCAGATACCGGAATGTCACGCGCCCAGGATCTTATGTTAGCCACTATACCCTATCATACTGCCTCCGCCAGCAGCAACCGCTCATACTTGTTTCGAGTTACCAGGTAAAATACCGACAGACTTTGGAATCCGCTAATGCTCCAAAAATTCAGAGACCATCTTACCACAGAGTCGGAAATAATCACCACCTCAACGCATGAAGACATGGATGACCGTTGGAATGATGTGAAAAATGTTTTTGTATCTGGGTCAGTTGCCTACATCGGTATAAAACAGAAAAGTCACAGAACATGGTTGCCAGTAGATATCTTGGGATGGATCGATGAGCGTATTCCACTTAAGGCTCGGATTGCAGGGGCATCAGCAGTAGAAAAACCAGAGTTAGAAGCCCAATATCGTGTGAGGAGGAAGGAATTGCAGCGTAGTGTCAGACATGCCAAGCGTTCATACATCAATGCACTGAACTCGAACACTAAAGAGGCAGCTAGCACGTTTGACAGCAGGACCGTCTACAGCATACCAAAAGCTCTTACCAGTGGTCGATGTTCTAAACAGCATCTAGTGAAAAGTTTGAATGGGAGGCTGTTAATTTCGGGTGAGGATCAGCTCTACATTGGAGGCAACATTTCTCGTTAGAGCTAAATAATTTAAGCGCCAGCTTCATAGTCCCGAATTTCAATGAGCTTGACCCAGAAACAAATTCCCGAATTCGAACCAGAGCTACCAGGAGCACGGAGATAGTAGCCGCTATCAGATCTTTCAAAAGCGGCGCCAACTACATAGAGTCACTCCAACCGCTCATTTTTAGGGCGTAGGAAATTGAGTGGTTCCCGGAGGAGTGGAATAGAAGAATAATCATCAAGCTTTCAAAGGAAGGAAATTTGATGGAATGTGGAAACTGAAGAGGAATATGCGTTCACCAAGCCGTAGCTAAGATGATAGCTAAGATAGTTCTAGAACGAATAAGAGAGCATCTAGACTCGAGGGTAGGCATCATCATTGAGGAATGCGTTGAGTTCAGGTCTCCTCTACATTTACGGCTTTGAAAAGGCTCTCGACAGTTTGAGCGGAGATGTTATCTGAATAGCCTTGCGTAAGAGAGGCATTCCGGGTATACTTAGTTATTATTACGGCCACCTATGAGGGTGGTAAGTGTCACGTTCTTCACAATGGTAAGGTGTCATATGACTTCCTAGTCCATGGTGGAGTACATCAGGGCTGTATACTTTCACTGGTGTTATTCCTGGTAGTCATCACCGATGTACTTCGGGCAGAACTAATTGAAAGAAGTCGAGGATTGAGATGGATAATGACATCTTACCTCAAAAACCTGAACTACGCTTACGATGTTTGCCTCCTTGTCACAAAATGTGCAAGCTGAAGCGAACAGAGTAGGCCTGCGCATTTCAAACTCCGACGCTCTACTCAATATTGCCGGACACCAGGTCGAGAAAGTCGAAAAATTTCTGTATTTAGGATGGATCGTCTCGGCCGAACGGTGGCATCGAACTCGATGTCAGCAGCAGAATCGGGAAAGCTAAAGCTGAGTTTGGAATGCTATTAAAAATCTGGAAAAGCAATGTTCTTAGCACAAACACCAAGAGGAGACTGTTCAGATCCGTCGTAGGATCAGTATTACTATACGGGTGTGGCACTTGGTAGGTTACCAACATTGTCACCCGAAGAGTCCAAATCTTCGTAAATAGATGTCTACATACCATCGTAAGGCTTCTTTGGCCGAACTGCATCTCCAACGAACAGCTTTATCTGAAAACTGGTCAAGAACTTGTAGCTCTCACCATACGGAGGAGGAAGTGGCAATAGTGGGATTGGTCACAACTTACGGTGCGAAAACGGCCGTATTGCGACATATCCCATGCAGTGGAATCCGCTCACCCTGGCGAAGAACAGCCGAATAGGAATCGAGACTACTGGGAAAGAGCAGGAGTGGAGCAGAAATCCGAACAAGATTGCGCGCAGGTGGTTGTTGATGCCCCTCGTGGGGTGATAGGATTTAAGTAGACTACAACAAACCCTGATAACAGTTCTACTGAAAAGTTATGAGTCACTACCCTTTGGAGCTTATTCTGGAAGGAAGATTCAATCAAATCGATCCACGTTTACACCATCAGGTCAAGGGCCAATAAGAAAGTAGGCAGAGCTGTTTTGAGAGCCTACATCTTAGTCTCTTTTTCCGTCTTCCTGACCACTGTAGTGTATCAGGCAGTACTGTCCACAAAGAATATTCAAACTGCAATCGGATCCTTGAAATCAGAGTCTATAAACCCTAAAGTCAAGAGTCTAGTGCTAGACTACCGTCATCTCTTACAGAGACAATGGAGCAAACTCCTGTTAAAATTGGACTGCATCGGAAGAGTACAGATAAAGTTTATGAGTGTTTCAACGCGACTTAAACTTGATATCTCACAATACGCGGTATATTAGTGGTATAGAGTCGCTTGATCGAGAGGGAAAATTCACGGACATATCGTAGAGTCTTGAAATGCACTGCCAGACTTTTATACAAAAATACATTGAAGCTCTTCAAACTACTTTCGGCACTGAATTAAAAGTAGTGTTGCGTCAGCATATATGTAGAACGAACATCTCATCAATTTCATTTTAAAAAAAATCGACATCAAATTAAATAACGCTTAAAAGTCTGTCAGCCTAATATTTCAACCCATCCATAGGTTACTATCGCTCTAAAAACCAGTTCACTTACCGACATCAAACACAGACATTTGGCCGTTGTCCCTTTTTTTTTTTTTTAAATATTTTCCTCTTAACATAATCCATAAAAACCCAAGAAAGTATCTAATATGCACGTACATACCCACAATCTGTCTGTAAATTTTCTTTTCTCAAAACATCAATGACTGGGTACCAACAAGAACACTTAACATCTTCGCCGCAAATACTCACATTTGTTACATTTTTCAACGCCTTGGTAGAATGTTCATTGCTTTTTCTAGAAATACTTTCGGATCTCCTTAAACCTCTTCACATTAGAGTAGACCTCACTCCTAGAAATAGCTATTCGTAACGGCAATGCGAGAACAATTTACTTGCTGAGGACTTGCAAATACAAAACAATTTGTCAATTCCATTGACGTGCCTTTATCTTCGTGTTACGTGTCAACCTTCTTCAACAGACACTTTCCACACTTTCTAAAGGACTTTCTAACATCTGAAACTGTGCTGTCTGTGGAATTGTAACATTGACGCCTTAGTTGAAAACACATGTGCACCAGATTGCAACCGATGGACCGACTTTTGAGAAAGGATTTTCAAGATGACCACCTACGATAAAAATATTTTCCAAGTAATAATGTGCACCATACGAGTAAGTGTATACGTGCGTATGCATGACGAACATGCAGCTCAGCTCCAGCATAAGATGATGTATCTAGCATCATACCAGCCATCCGTTCAATTGCAGCAGCGCGTAGTTATTCAGTTATTCGTATGAATATTTTCTTTCGCCCTGAGGGAATACCATAGATACTTCCTTCGATACACATGGGCATTTGAATAGTATCCACGACCGCCCATACACAACACTGGAACCGAGACTGGGAGATGACTTCTATTTACATAAACGTGGGGTACGAGTACCATGGCACTCATACTAACAGTATAGCACACGAGTATCTCATCGTACGAATACGTTTTCCTACCCAGTCCGATGTACTTCAATTTTTACAGCGTACATATCTCAATCTGTTTGTCTTCGTTTTATTGGATCGATAAAAATGCAGTAACCTTGTAGCGATTTAAGTTTTGACAATAAATTCTCGCTCTCTAATGATATATAGGCGACAACGCTCGACACTGACAGCAAATGATTCCTCTCCTTTATTAATAGAAATTAATCGAACCGCCAGAGTTCCCAGGGGAGCCATGGAGTCAGTCCGTCCGTCCGCCCGTCCGTCCATTCGACTGACATTCGAGTCACATCTTCTTACTGAAATAACACGTTTCTCAAGACACGTTGAAGAAGGCTCTTTAAGTCATCAGCACGTATTCGATTAGACGTTATTGTGTGCCTTGTCGCTTTGGTGAGCTTGCTGGCATTATGACTTGCTTGACATACTGAGCGATCGCTTAACGTTGACATATGAAGATGTAAATGCCTCGATGTAAACATTGATGGAGGGGGATTTGGCCCTAAATTCCAGAGAATATTACTTACCCAGGAAACAAGTTGATGGGATCAGACAAAGTGTTATGCTGACAGGTATTATACAGAAATTTTATAGGTCGATGCTAAAAATAAGCCCAAAATGGGGGAAGCGAGATGATAAATCCATATATCGTCTGTGTATCGGCAGAGTGTCGATTAGACAAATCGTTCGAAGAAGTTTACGAAAAAGTCTATGGACTTCTTGGTTGTAAAGATGGAACGTGTTTCTGTAATGCATTCATAAATCAAACGGAGATATTTTGAGAGCGGTTGGTTGGTAATTATTATTTATTGACAGAAACACTTTTCAAACAGAGATGATAGCTTTTGCAGGTCAATGTCTTTCCATGGGTTGTTAGCATTCAAAAGCGAATGGAAACCGTAATGAAGGGTGTTTTCGAAAATAACGAACTGCATTAGTTGCATTCAATAATGCAGATTATCTGCGGAACTAACTTCGTCAAACTGTATTACCCTTGTGGATAGGCACTAATAATCTGATCAAGGGTGTTTTTTTTTCCGTCGGAGCAGAGCATTTAGAACTAGAATGAAATTTGTCAGCCTTGCGAAGAAAGATGAGTAAGCGCTTCAGTGATAAGAGGATTATAGTACCAGCACCCAGCACGTCAGCGCCGAGTCCACCCACCACCTGCAGCCTGATGCGAGCGTAAGCCCCACTTTTGCAGCGATAGTGCTCCACGATGTCGTCATCATTTTCACAGCAAGCAATCCGAGATGTTGTGTCACTTATGCCCAGCACATTTACGTACTTTGCCCTATCACGACGCCAATAAGCAAACTGCAGTCTTTCCTGCTGAGGGACAGCAGAAAGGCCGCTGACTTCCGGTAAGTATTCGTTTGGTCTGCTTGTATCCCGGGGAGCTATGTTGTGCTCATATGAAATTCAACTGTCAATGTAAGACTCAACCGAGGACGCAGGCATACCCAACGTGGGTTTGGGTCCTGAAAAACTCTCCTCTGAAAATTGCCTGGCAAGTTCATCGGCGATTTCATTTCCCCTGATCTCATTGGGACCTGAGACCCAGATAAAGGTCACAGAATTTAGCCATCCGATTGCGTTCAGTGACCTCTCCACCAGTTCTCCGGAATATAGTTAGCTGCCATCAGGATTGCGTAAGTCTCCGCTTGGAAGACAGATGCAAGCTTTACTAACATGAATTAAAGTCTAACATTGTCGTCCTCCAGAAAGACACCAGAGCCACATCCAATATTGTTTTTGGAGCCGTCCGTGAAGACCCGCATTCCTGCATTCCTTTCCTCGCTCAGATTCTGGTTGAAACCAGCCCTGGTCACAAGGAAAGTGGACAGCCGGCAGTGTCTCCAGTGCATGTTGTACCAAAGACCACTTCCTTTTAGACGAAAGATGGCTTTGAGAGTGCAGTCCATGAGATGAATATCAAGGGGATGGGGATCAGTCGTTCATAGACCTTCATAGTGGATAGACGTGTTTCGGCTTTTTTTAAAGTGAAAAAGTGAAAACAAAAATTACTAAAAGAACTATTAGAAACATTACAGCCAAGTGCTTCGGTGGCGCAACAGTTATTTGTAAGTTATTTAAGCTAATTTTTAAGCATTTTTTTGTCTAGCATGTAAGAGTAAATTAAGAGATCAAATAAAAATGCATTTAAACTGTAAAAAACTGTAACTGGTGGCGCAACAGTAGTAGTGTCGGCCGACAAACCAAGGGGCGCAGGTTCGATCCCCGAAACAAGACGGACTTTTTTTTTTATATTTGAAAATCCAAAGGTTAATTATAATTAAAATAAATTCAGAAAAACCCGAGGATGAGCGGTGGTGAACGGTACGCTATCCAAATAGCGGGACCGGGAGATGGCGCGATGTCATTTGATGACCAGCCCATAGTTTCGGCCCGTTCAGAAATTACAGCTAAGAGGAGGAGGAAGCTGAAACCTACTCCAAACCTCGTGAAGCGCCCTTCCCTATCAGCATCTACTGAGAAGCTGCCTGGTGGAGCAAGGGAAGAGGCGCCAACAACCTCAACAAAAGCAGCAACACAACAACGAAAGAAGCCAGACGAATACCCATATGTGTCTGATGGCGGAGAAGGCCACTATATGGGTGGAAACAATAGCTTTGCCTCCCTAGCTGCCTCGGAATCAGATGACGAGGAGGATGAGGTCAAAGCATTATATAGTAGCATACAGCAGCTACAGCAAAAAGTGCTTGCTATAAAAGCCAAGCAAGTGGCAAGGAGGGAAAGGGAAAAACTACAACTCCAGAGCCCTCAGCAACAACAAAATGTCAACGCGGAGCTACCACAAAAACAGAAACAGCCGTTAAAACAACAACAAATACAGAAACCGGTACAAGAACTTACAAAGAAAGATGCACAACCACAACAAAAGCATAAACAGCAAAGACAACAACAGCAACAAAAATCGCAGCAACAGAAGCAGCAACAACAGCAGCAACAACAGCAGCAACAACAGCAACAGCAGAAACAACATCAACAGCAGCAGCAACAACAACAGCAACAGCAGAAAATAACCAAACCAAGGGTACCTCCAATCAACACATTCAAGATGGAGTTGAAAGACACCATAGAATTATGTAAGTCGGCCATAGGCAACAATTTTTTTTGTTAAAAGACTTAGTTTAGACAGGCACGCGATCAACTGCAATACAGTGAAACGCTACCATAAAATTAAAAGTTTATTGAAGGATTCGACGACGGAATTCTTCTCCTACACCCCTAAGGGTGAAAAGCTGCAGACAATGCTGCTGAGGGGGTTGCTGAAAGAGAAGGAGTGCGAAGGGCTCAAATTCGGGGGGGTCAAGCCATTTGTCACGGCTAGAGCCAAAAGGGAGAAGCGGAAACTACCGTTCTTCCTGGTTCAGTTAAGTCCCGACAGCAAACTGGATGGTCTAAGGAGTATTAAAATCCTAGATTATCAGGTTGTACACTGGGAAAAATTAAAGAGGAGCGAAAACATTCTGCAATGTATTCGCTGCCAAAGGTTCGGGCACGCCGCGTCGAACTGCGAAATGCAGCCTCGATGTGTGAAGTGCGGAAAGAACCACAAATCCGAGGAATGCGCTCTAGGTAAGGACGGAGCGTCTGAAAAAAGCCAACTCTCTTGTGCTTTGTGTAGGAACACGGGACACACCGCAAATTATCGGGGTTGTCCCAAATTCCAATACATAAAGCGAGTAAATCTGGCTCGGCAGCGGAAAGTGGAAGTTAAACGTCCACTCGTGCAGGCCCAAACACCAGCCGTTACTCCCCACGTTACCTACGCCCAAATGGCGGCAGGTAGGGGAAATACGGTACAACAAGCAAAGGTAGCTTCTCAGGCCCAAGCGCCTAGAGCACCGGAACCTGTACCTGACATGCTGGCTATCTTGCTCTCTAATCAGGGGCAGATGGCTCAGCTTCAGAGTCAAATACAGGAACAGGCTAAGCGGGTAGATCAAATATACGCGCTGCTGCCGGGCCTAACGCACCTCCAGTCGTAATGGGTACGTACATGTCGGAGCAAACCCTGAAGGTCCTTGCAGTGAATGTTAATTCACTGATTAGGTTCGAACGAAGAGCCACACTGTTTAAGTTGCTTAAAGACCAAGCCCCTGATGTGCTTTTGGTTAGCGAAACTAAGCTTACCAAAAGACACAAAATGAGGCACAGAAGATAGCGGTGCCGCTAATCTTACACGTCGCTCGGACAGCTGGGGACATGGATGGTGATGCCTTTAGGCACTAGATGAGTCAGACCAGGCAGCTTTCTCCTTCTCATAAAGGGAACAACCTCAATTTTGAGAGGTTTCACTGAAAGCCCATTACTAATTCCCTAGGCGTCGATCACGTCTAGAGCTGCCTGCGCTTTAGAGCTGACAGTCGCTAGACACCATCCAATAGACAGTAAAGCTACTTCGTCCGCGTATGCTTGAGTATTCAGAACGATTGAGCAGTGAGTCGAGCAGCATGAGCAGTGGAGACAGAACGCCGCCACCGAAATAGATATTGGCAACAGTCAGCATCCGCAATCAGTGTCCTATTCACCAACATTGCTTTTATCCGCAAAACTAGTCATTCGTCTGCGCCATGTTGTCTATTCGGGGTACACATACCGTCAAAAGTAGCGCTGTCGAAAATACCCTCGTTTCTTCTTGTCGAGTGCGCCTTCAATTCTGCTTACAAGATTTTGAAGCGCACTTTAACAAAATATTCTGCGTTAGTAAGCATTTTGCGTCTCAAACAGAGCACGCATTCGAAGCGCAGTTTTGTGGACATGGATCTCGACCATTGTCTCAAGCTCTTGCCGAGCGCGTGGTCCTCTTTTCCAATTTTCGGTAGATGCTCGGTATACGCTCACCGTTCGCCAGGGTTTCGGTGTGTATGCCAGTGCGAGGCTTGCATTGAAGATTCTTTTCAGAGTTACCAACAGCCGTTCTATAGCTTTTTGTAACATAACTGGGTATATGCCATCGGTGCCAGGCGACATGAAGCCATCAAAGGAAGCATCAGCATGTATAATGGCCTCATGCTACGGCGTTTTGTGTTATTCAGCTCACTAGCAGCTTCGTTAATAGGAGCTGGATATGAGCTGGTACTGAATTTGGTTACCTGGGAAGTGAGACTCAAGCGTGAGACGCAGAGTCTCTGCTATCGATTCAGTGTATGTGCCATCAGATTCTCTGAGTGATTCCAACTTGGTTGCTCTTCCCCTTTTGAGATCGGTTTCACCTATAGTTTCGATCTTTCGCAAAAAGCTTTGTAAAAGGCGATCTTCCAAGTCCGAATTAACCTCTTAAAATCGTTTTGCTTTGATCTGTAAAGATTCCAATCTTCCTCCAAATTAGTCTTAACTGACATGTTTAGAAATCTTCCGGATTCCTTACGAATACGCTGCAGGTCTGCGTTCCACCAAGGAACGGCCAATCTGCAGGATTGCTTACTAGCTGGACACGTCATTTCGAAACTCCTGGTGAGGGTTTCGTTCATGTTCAAGCTTCCTCAAGCTTTTGTTTTGCTCTGGGTTTAGGGGGAGCACTATTTACTTGTCGAGGTTCTCCTTAAATCGTGTCCCGTTGGTTTTATGCGGATTCCTCCAGAATTCGATGTATCTATGGTCTGACATGGAGATCTCCGATAGTACTTTCCAGCCAGTAATCTTCTTGGATAAAGTTATGTCGATTACTTGCTGTCTTACTCTCGTAACAAAAGTTGGCTAACATCCAACATTGTTAACAGCCAGGTCAGACGATAGTATGCATTTGCTACTGCACCAAAAAGTGTTCTGAGGGTTAGCATCGCAGCACACGCATCAGAACATCTCCCGTTTCTCTGAGTTGCCTCGGAACAAAGAAGATGACGGCCGCCAGTTTTTGCCAGAGTAATCCACTGTTGCGGAGTCATTTCTCTTGAAAAATAGGAAACTGTATGCATTCTCAGTTACCTTCAAGGCAGTTTACGACTCAGTGGACCGAAGCATGAGTACCATATGTCGCTAAATTTCGGACGAGTGATCGAAAGCCTGTATGCGGATACCATAGCAGCTGTGTGGAATGGTGTGGTGCTATCGGAGTGGTTTCGATCGGGCTCAGGAGTGACACAAGGTTGTGCTTTAAGGCCTAGTCTATTTGCACTCTTCATTGAGGATATTTTAGATTTGTGCTGGTTAGAGCCTGTAGGCTACAGCCTATAATAAACAGATTCTTCGAATACCACAAGATGTAGAATCTGATTGTGAACCTAAGTAAGTCTCAAAAGAGGTGAAAGCCAGAAACTTCATAAATAAAAAATGACACTTTAACAGTGAAACTATTCAGATTGTGAAGGAATATAAATACCTCGGAGCTTATTTTACGATAAACTCAATAAGGAGAGGCATCTCAAAGAAAAATAGTCGAAGTCAAAAGCAGCCATTAATGCTGCTTGGAGAAACTGTTACACCAACAAATATATTGCCCATAGCTGCAAATATAAAGTTGTTGAAACTGTTTCGGATCCATTCTCTTCTACGCTGCTCAAGTATCGGGAGGAAAATAATATGGGGCAGTGGGAAAACTGCTTAGGTTTTATAAAGGGTGATTTTTGTTTTACTGTTTGGTTGTTTTGTGCTCTATTTCGGATAGCTCACGCGTGATTCGTGACATGTGTCAAAGTCAAACGTGTTCAGTTTGCATTGCCATTCCATTTCAACATGGAAAGACTTACACCCGAACAACGCTTACAAATTATTGAATATTTCACGCTATTGGACATCAAGCCACCTACCCGTATGCACAGAGGCCGTACAGAGGAAAATATTGCTATTGTATCCGCCAGTGCTAACGAGGACCGTGATCCATTCGTCGCCGTTCGCAGCAATTGGGATTGTGTTATGGATCTTGGTCTAAAACCTTACAAAATATAGCTCGTACAAGAACTGAAGCCGAACGACCTACCACAGCATTGGATTTTCGGTGAGTGGACCTTAGAAAAGCCTCAGGAAGATCCGCTTTTTTATCGAAAAATTTTCTTCAGCGACGATGCCCATTTCTGGTTGAATAAACAAAACTGCCGTATTTGGTCCGATGAGCAACCTCAGGCAATGCAAGAGCTGCCAATGCATCCGCAAAAAAGCAGTGTTTCTTGCGTTTTATGGTCCATAGGAATCATAGGCTATTATTTCTTCAAAGATGACCGTGAGAACAACATGACCGTCAATGGCGCCCGCTATCGTTGAACGATTTTGAACTTTTTTTACCCAGAATGCACGAGCCGAATCTGGTTGATATGTGGTATCAGCTAAGTGGCGCTACATGCCACACAGCACGCGAATCTATGGACCAATTGAGAGATGAGTTCGATGAGCAACTTATCTCTCGTTTTGGGCAGGAGAATTGGCCGGCTAGATCGTCAAGTCACTCGTCTACGCCGGTAAACCGGCAGCCTTGTAGGACAGCCTTGTGTAATGACACGTGTTATAAACGAGACACCAGCCAATATGCTCGAAAAAGTGATTTAAAATTGGATACTCCGTATGGACCACTTAGAATGGAGTCGTGATCAACATTTACATGAAATAAAACAAAGAGCGACTGGAACTTCGAGTAGCTAGTGGTTGTGGGATGGAACTGAGTGTCGAGGATATGTCGAGTTGGAAGCCCAAACTTTATCAGTTGATCGCGCGTGTGGGTGAGCAAACCAGGGAAGGGTTCCGAGAGGAAGCATCAGCGTCATTCCACAGAGCTGCCTATAACCGGTTATGCCACACATTTTAGAGCACAATCGAACCCAAGTAAACAACGAAACAGAACGGACGTGTTTTTTCTAAGTTTTGTTTGGCGTAGGCTTAATCAAAAATATGCTATCGTTTAGCTCTCTTTTCTTTTTGTTGTTGTTAATAAAATGCAGCGCTTAATTTGCAACAAAAAAATACATTGCAGTTGTGATACTAAAATTACTTGGGTAGACTGCAAGGTTTATTTTCATTGTTCATGTGCTAAAATCAATTCTCCTGACTTAGAGTGCATAATGCCATATCGTTGCGGCAAATGCATGCCTTTAGTCTTTACAACAACAAAGTGCACACATCGGATTCAACTGCAGCTGCACCAACAATTACGAAACCACCAAACCGCCGCTACGTCCACAGCTCCGCCGAGTCATCTTAAGAACAACGAGCAACATTTTCCATATCAAAACAATGAGAGTGCAGCTACGTTGCAGCTACGTTGCAATTTGTTTCTTTTTTTTTTATAATGAGCGCGAGTTATGTACATCAAATTGTGTACATCAATAAGTTATATGTTACATACATACTAATAATACTCTTTTGTCAAAGTTATGTTATACATACATATGTTACTCTTAATACTTTTTTGTAAAATAATTAAAGTGCTTGCTTTTCAAAATTCATTTATTGTAACACTAAACCTTTTCTTGATAACATGCTTGCTTTTCACAACTTGTAAAATTAAACCATAAGAAAAACCGTGTGAGAACCAAATTCAAGCTTCCGTTCCCACAGTTTTTCATACTTTGTTGACTTATTATAAATTGCGAATAAAATCAAAGATTCATTGTCATTTGTTGGTTGTAAAGAATGGAATAAAGTTGTTTTTTTTTGAAACTCCGGAGGAACGTTATATTAATTGGCGCAGTCGGTAGGATACAAGTGTATCCATTTTAAAATTAATCGGAATACGGGAGTGCGATATATTAAATGAACATTCAATACCAATAACGACGGTTTATCGTTATTCTTGCGGTTAGTGTGTGGACATTTAAAGACTGTACAAAGACTCTTGGTGATTGCAAGTGCATTTGTAACGACGGCAATCGTTATTTGAGAAAGTGATTCTCGTTAATGCAAGTGTTATTATAACGAAGGTTTATCGTGTCCAAGAAGTGTGCAGATCCTGACTCCTGGTGGTTTTCAAATCTTTAATTCCTGGAACCTACGGCTAGAGAATGATAATGACTATAATCATTTGCATGTAAGTCTGTTAATTGGTTAACATTCGTTCCTTTCTTCATCCTTTATAATCCTTATGCCCAAAAATAGAATAAGTAGAAATAAGATTCAAGAACCTTATTGTTCATCCTTAGATAGATTTGACGAATTTCAAAACAATTTTACAACTTTAGAATCGAATCGGTGCGAGTTCCTAGAGACAAATAATCTTTCAAAACTTAGTGCAATAGTAAAAACCAGTTTTCCAAATCTTTCCGAAATGAATTTAGATAGTTCAAGCTCAAGCGTAAACGCTAACGTTGTTACAAACGTTGGTAATAGGAACACAAGTAGTAGTCAATTAAGTAGTTTAGATATTAACAATATATTTAATGGCTTACGTATACCAGATGCCGTTAAAGATCTGCCACATTTCGACGGTAACCCCCGTTCTCTGTATGATTTTATAAATAACGTAGAGGAAATTTTGAAGCTTATACCTCAGTTAGACGGCACATCATATGCTATCATTATATTACGAGCTATTAGAAACAAAATCATTGGCCAGGCCAATGAAGTGTTAAATATGTACGGGACTCCGACGGAATGGGAGCAAATACGAGCTAATTTAATTTTGCACTATTCAGATAAGCGGAATGAATCATCTTTGATTCGAGATTTGCATGGATTGAGACAAGACAATGATACTGTTGAGAGATTTTACTCAAAGATCATTGAGTTGTTGTCAACAATGACAAACCATATCCGTATACATGAAAAACATATAGCTGTAATAGATGCAAAAAAGTCGCTGTATTCAGAAATGTGTTTAAATACATTTCTTATAGGATTAAAAGAACCATTGGGCTCAACAATCAGAGCCATGAGACCTGAAACCTTGGTGGAGGCATTAAATTATTGTATCAAGGAACAAAACGCATACTATTTAAAAAATACAAACCCGAAACCTCCTGTTTTACCAAACCCACTACCATTCCCCAAACTGACACAACGACCCCCACAAAATCAACGGCTCCAACCATACCAACCAGTTACACAGCCATATAGTTCCTTTCCTCAATACTTACCTCAGTTTAAACCATCTCAACCTTATCAACCCCAAATAAGGCCCTTACAGCAAATACCCCATCTTCAGTCTCCCAATCAGCAAGAAAAGAGATTCAATAACCCTATAGTAAACATTTCTGCATCCAAACCACATTTCAATTACCAACAGCAACGTCCAATTCCAATGGAAATATCTAGCGGTAATGCTAAAACTCTTCCGAAACCAGTACAATCCCAACAACCCTATCAAAGAAACAATTTAATGCAAAATCCCAGATACATTATAAGAGAAGTACATAGTTTTTCACAAAATCAGGAAAATTATGGGGAAGAATATCCCACATATGTGTTACCTGATGGATACTACGACCACCAACCTAATTTGGACCATTATACAATTGAAGAAATTCAAAATGATGAAGTTCCACAGGTCACTGGAAATGAAACAATACATGAGAATGAAATTGATGACAAAAATTTTCGTTCCAATGCCTCGGAAAACAATACGGGTTCCTAGAAATTAATCAACACGGTAGCAATCTTCTCCCTTACATAAATGTGACTTCACCTTTTGGTCGACAACTAAAGTTTCTCATAGATACAGGAGCCTCTGCTAATTTTATTGACCCCGAACTTACTAATCCCCAATATCATGAAAATATTAACACTGTTAAAATCACCACTGTTTTGAGTACACATGAACTCAATAAACAAATCACATTTCCGGCATTCTCTGAATTCAATTCTAACGAACAGTTTACATTTCTTTTATTTAAATTTCACAATTATTTTGACGGCCTGATAGGATTAGAAACATTAGCGAAATTAAATGCTTCAATAGATCTTAAGAATAAACTATTAAAAACTCAAAGTGCAGCTATTCCCTTATTGCTTAAACCCAATTTAATGTCAAAAATCTATATGATACCAGCAAGATCCAAAATGTTGGTTACATTACCGGTCGATATCCAAAATGGCGAAATATACATCAAGCCAACAAAAATAAATGATTTTCTAGAAATACCTGAAGGAATATATACATCTGAAGAATGGTACAGTCAATTGGAGGTAATAAACAACTCTAATATGGAACAAAAATTATTTGTAGAACAACCGATAAAGGTAGAAAAATTTAAAAATTTCGAAGAATTTAATAATATAAATATTTGTCAAACTGACAATCAAATTGAGCTTCTATCTGGAACCGACATAACTAAATTACTTCGGGTCGATCACCTTAATAATGAAGAAAAGAAATTGATTCTTAGACTGTGCAAAAATTTTGATGATATTTTCTTCATAGAAGGGCAGAAGTTATCATTTTCCAACGTAATTAAACATCGTATACAAACAAAAGACGACGTTCCAATATATACGAAGTCCTATCGATATCCAGAGATACATAAAACAGAGGTACAGTCTCAAATTCAAAACCTATTGCAGCAAGGTATAATAAGGCCTAGCTATTCCCCATGGAGTAGTCCCATATGGATCGTACCCAAAAAGCGAGACGCATCAGGTATTCAGAAATGGAGACTTGTTGTCGACTATCGTAAGGTTAACGAAAAAACGATAGACGATCGATATCCTTTACCTAATATAACGGAGATTCTCGATAAATTAGGGAAATGCATGTATTTCACTACGTTAGATCTGGCCTCCGGCTTTCACCAGATCGAGGTAGATCCCAGAGACATTCAAAAAACCGCATTCTCGGTTGATCATGGACACTATGAGTACATTCGAATGCCGTTTGGACTCAAAAATGCCCCATCAACCTTCCAGAGAATAATGGACAATATCTTACGTGATTTACAAGGCAAAATTTGCCTAGTATACATGGACGATATTATAGTTTTCTCAACCTCGCTGCAAGAGCATATCGAAAATTTGGCAAAGGTCTTCTCAAAATTACGTGCAGCCAATCTAAAAATTCAATTAGATAAGTCAGAATTTTTACGTAAAGAAGTAGAGTTTCTTGGTCATGTAGTTACACCAGATGGTGTTAAGCCCAATCCCAGTAAAATTCATGCAATAAAAAATTATCCGATACCCACTACTCAAAAGGAGATTAAGTCCTTCCTTGGCCTGCTAGGTTACTACAGAAAATTTATTAAAGATTTTTCAAATATAACAAAACCATTGACTGAATGCTTAAAGAAAGGAAGAAGCATAACCCTCAACGACCGTTATGTTAAATGTTTTGAACATTGTAAGGATATATTAAGTAACGATCCACTATTACAATACCCTGATTTTAGTAAGAGTTTTAATTTGACGACCGATGCTAGTAACGTTGCAATTGGTGCTGTTCTTAGTCAAGGCCCAATAGGATCTGACAAGCCAATTTGCTACGCCTCAAGAACTTTATCTCAAACAGAACAGAATTACAGCACAATAGAAAAGGAACTTTTGGCCATAATTTGGTCTACTAAATATTTCCGCCCGTATCTGTTTGGTCGAAAATTTAAGATTATAACTGACCATAAACCCCTCAACTGGTTATTTTCACTAAAAGAACCGAATTCAAAATTAGTCAGATGGCGGTTAAGGTTAGAGGAATTCGATTATGAAATAGTATATAAAAAGGGCACGGCCAATACAAATGCCGACGCACTCAGTCGTATCGAACTTAATCTTAATGAATCATCTACTGATACAAATTCTCTTGCAAATTCCAATATATCCTTACACAATAACGCTAATGATTTAGAAAACAGTTTAAGCTTGTCTACCATTCACTCTGCACATGAAAATCTCGACGACGGAATATATATTTCAGAAAGACCCCTCAACGAGTTTACGGAACAGTTGGTTTTGATTAAAACAAACTGCATTGTTAAGCCTTCCATGATTTATAATATCCTTTTCGAAACAAAACGTAGACGTATATTTAGGCAACCTGATTTCCATAACGAAAAAATAATTGTATCAATCCTCAAAGAATATCTAAACCCCCATAAATTAACAGCCATTTACACAGACGATGATACTTTCAGAATAGTTCAAGAAGTATACTCCAAATACTTCGCCAATAGTAAAGTGTTTAAATTAATACGATGTATGGAAAAACTAAACGATATTACTAATACAGATCAACAGGACGCCCTTATAAATAAGTATCACATAGATAGCAACCACCGCGGCATTAATGAAACCTGTAATCACCTCCGCAGAACATCTTATTTCCCGAAAATGAAAGAGAAAATAACTAAAGTCATTAACAACTGTGAGAAATGCAAATTATATAAGTACGATAGACATCCCCCGAAAATAAAATATGAACTTTCTGAAATTCCAAATAAGCCTCTCGATATTCTGCACATAGATGTTTACAGTATTCACAATATACAAATACTTACAATAATCGACAAATTTTCAAAGTTCGCTTCTGCTTTTATCTTAACTGCCCGTAATAGTATCAATATAATCAGTTCTTTAAGGCAATTCTTTTCCCAACACGGTACACCCAAAAAAATTGTATGCGATTCAGCCGCTGAATTCACTTCAAACTTATTTAAAGAGTTTTGTGATCAATACCAGATTCAGTTACATATAACCTCTCCTCAAAACTCTACAGGCAATTCTCCTGTCGAGAGATTTCATTCAACATTGACTGAAATTTATAGAATAATTTACGACAAAAATAATAGACAAATACCGGCAGACATACTGAACGAAGCATTGACTACATATAACAATTCAATACATTCGGTTACAAATTTGACACCTTTCGAACTCATAACAGGAAGAACATATAAATTTAGGAAATCAATACAGCATGTCTCTGAGCACGATTATATAAATAAATTAAGATCTTATCAAGACAAACTATATAGCGAAATAACAACCAAGCTTGAAAAGCATAATAGATCAATCATTGATAGACTAAATAGGAATCGTGAAGAACCACCCAACTTTAGTATAGATGATATAGTATATGAATATAATAATAGAAGAAATAAAATAGCTCCTAAAGCAAAGAAGTTACAGGTAGTCACTAACAATAAAGTCACTGTACTAACTAAAAATAATAGGAAAGCTCATAAAAATAAATTACTAAAAAAACGCAAATTTCAGGTTAGCACAGGCCATGAGTCAACGAATCGAAATTCAAGACCTCTCGAAGAGTCAAGGTCTTCTTCCCATGAAATTAGGCCCGGTACGGTTAATTGATACACATACAAAATTCATACACATTATAAATTTGACAGCTTATGAAGAAAATGTTAGCAATATCAAAAGATCTGTAGAACTTATTAATAAAAATAAAAACATTGGTCCAATGAAAGAAGTCACAAATATGAAATTTAGGGAATTAGAAAATAAATTTCTAACACTTCTTCCTCGATATCGAAATAAAAGAGGGTTTATCAACGGAATAGGATCGCTAATTAAGAGTATCACAGGGAACATGGACGACAATGACGCTGTACAAATAAATAATGACATTAAACTATTACAATCTAATCAACAGGACATGAACAAAGAAATGACAAAACAGGTCCAGATTAATAACAAAATGATAGAAAGGTTTAGTAACATAACCGAACATATAAATTCACAACAGAAGGATTTGGAAGATTATTTAACAAAGTACCAATTAGCATTGTCCCAGAGAATTCGTACCGATCAAGAAAACTTTCAATATATGCAATATGTTTATCAAACTAACTACAACATTGAAATACTAACGAACCATTTACAAGAAATCGCTGAATCTATAACTCTTGCAAAACTTAATATAGTCCCTAAACAAATTTTAAATCCGAATGAATTAGAATTTATACATAAACATATCGCAAATCAGAAAATAAAGTTCTCTTCGGATGAACAAATATACGAATTCTTGAGTCTACAGGCCTACTATAACCATACAAATATCATATTTAATATTAAATTACCAATCCTGTTCGAAGAATCCTTCACCTTGTACCATTTAATCAAATTACCTATAAACAAAACCCTTACAATTAATATAACCAAACCCTATGTCCTAATAAACGACCGTTATATCCAATTGATTGACGAACCATGTTTAATGATTGAACAAGTTTTCTACTGCACAAAAGGAAACCTAAAGAATATCACAACGGAGAAGTGCATTTCAAACATAATCAAAAACAAAAGAGCCACCTGTTTCTTAACGGAAGACCTGAACCAAGCCAACATCATGCAACCAGAAGAAAATTATATACTTTTAGTAAACTCTCCCAATATAGAAATGTCCTCCACGTGTGGAATCGAAACCAAGTTAATATCAGGAACACTTTTACTGCACTACGAAGAATGTGATGTAACCCTAAACAACGTGGTATATAAGGGCAACACAAACTTATTTTGGGATAGAATACAAATTATATCCTCAATATTCACTAATATAAGTTCATATTATCCTATAGATCGATTAAACACCAGTAGACTAACCCCGGACAACTTTACTAACACAGAAGTTATTACCCTGGCAGAAACCACTAAACAACAACAAAATCATTCACTTTCAATGTGTGTTGTAGTAACTATGATCCTGCTAATTTTGTACCTGATCAACTATACAAAGAAATGTCGCCAGAATCATGCAGCCTCCAGTCAACAAACAGATGATATAAATTTAGAAGCTCCAGCTCATGATAAGTCTTCAAGTAACAGCCTTTCATGGCCATCGCTTCATCTTAAGCGGGAGGAGTTATGTACATCAAATTGTGTACATCAATAAGTTATATGTTACATACATACTAATAATACTCTTTTGTCAAAGTTATGTTATACATACATATGTTACTCTTAATACTTTTTTGTAAAATAATTAAAGTGCTTGCTTTTCAAAATTCATTTATTGTAACACTAAACCTTTTCTTGATAACATGCTTGCTTTTCACAACTTGTAAAATTAAACCATAAGAAAAACCGTGTGAGAACCAAATTCAAGCTTCCGTTCCCACAGTTTTTCATACTTTGTTGACTTATTATAAATTGCGAATAAAATCAAAGATTCATTGTCATTTGTTGGTTGTAAAGAATGGAATAAAGTTGTTTTTTTTTGAAACTCCGGAGGAACGTTATATTAATTCGCGCACTCAAGGGGTTTGTGTACCCTTAAAATGTTTGTACACAACGCGGACGAAGGGAATTTAGGGCGGAAGAAAGGACAGGTACCGATGTACATTGGTTTTGAATGTTTGTAAGCTATAACGACCAGGAAACACAGAGGTCGGCATTCCGTAAGCGAGTTGTACGGCCTAGGAACGAATCACGATATTTTAGAGTACGTCCGAAAATAGACTTGAGGATATACTGATGAGTGATGAGCATTCATAGCGAGACGGGTGTTACGGTTGAAAGTTTGAATGGGCGGAATGCTACTGGCGACGGAAAGGGAGCACTGGTGGTGGAAATAGTGATAAAACCGAGTGATACAGGAGACATTACGCCTCGGTGTTCGAAGGTATCAATTGATTGACTGATATTAGTATCACCAATTAGTTTTATCGCACGGTTTTGAATCCTATCTAGCAGGTGCAGAAAAGATTTGGGCGCACCACCCCAGCTGTGCATTGTTCTCCAATTTCGGGCGGATAAATGCTTTATGTATTGAAGCCAGATCAAATGGGTGAAGTATTTCTTACATCGCTTGAGGAAACCAAGGAGGTTGGAGGTACTCCATTTAGTAATGCTGTTTATATTGGAATTTAATGAGCTTAGCATACGCTGCCGGTTCCATTCTACAGCCGTAGAGCAGGGACGTGAGTCAGGGAACGAATATGAAAAGCAGAGAGTACCGTCGTCAGCAAAGGAATATATTGGATTAGAAGTGGCAGACAAGAGATCATTGCTAAAAATTAAAAAGAGTGTCGGAGACAGAACAGAGCCCTGGGGCACACGAGCATTTATTTTGTGAATATCAGACTTGAAACCGTCCAAGACAACTTGAATTGAACGTTCTGAAAGGTAATTTCTAATCCATTGAAGAAGAGAGTCATCGATTCCAAAGGCACACATTTTCGACAAAAGAGCCTGATGCCAAACTCTGTCAAATGCCTTAGCAATATCAAGTGCAACTATCTTGCTTTCGCCAGATTGATGTACGCTTTGGTTCCACTTTTCTGTGAGACATGCCATCAAATCACCAGTGGACCTGTTGCCACGAAAACCTGGCCAGTAAGAAGTTTCTGTGTTTCGAGATATTTCATGAGCTGACGATTTATCAGCGTTTCCATGACCTTGCGGAGAAGGGACGTCAGTGCAATGGGTCTGTAGGAGGAGAGAGAAGAAGATTCGTCTTTTTTAGGGACGGACAGGACAAATGCTGCTTTCCATCTGCTCGGAAAGAGTCCTAAAGAGTAGAATTGATGAAAAAGCTTACGCAGTGGTTTTGCTAACGAGGAAGAACACCTCTTCAGAGGATGGGGAGATATACCATCTGGACCAGCGGATTTATGCATGTTGAGATCTTTGAGTACTCTTTCTACTACACGAGTGCGAAAGTGGTATCGTCCCATTGAAGATTCGATGCACTTAAATGTAAGCGGGGACAATGGACAATCTGGAGGTGTTGAGCTGGCCGCAAAGTATGCAGCATGCAGATTGGCCTTGTCCAAAGAGCTGACGGCTGGAATGTTTTTGACGAACGTTGGTTTGTTACTCTTCATCCGATGAGGAATAAATCATCTCATTCCAAAGAGAATACTGTCCGTGATCATATCGGCAGCGGCATCCATGTGGTTATCAAGGAAACATGTTAAAATTCCTAAAGAAGCTGTTAAGTCCGCTCCAATTGGCTTTCTCGTATTGCCATGCGGTTGTTTTAGACATCTCATCAACAGAGCACTTGTCAGGGTGAGAAGTTAAAAACAAGTCCAGGGTGTTGACGGTATTACTATCAACATCTGGTATTCGTGTGGACTTATTTACAAGCTGGGTTAAGTTATTTTCCGCAGCGAAGTCCTCAACACACCGTCCTTCGGGTGTTGTCTGTCCAGAATGTCGAAGCCACCTAGAATTGTGTATATTGAAATCTCCCGTAATAACGATTTTAGTATAAGGGTACAGGGGTACAAATGCTCTACATGGAGATTATTAGTTTAAAGCAAATCAACTGTGACTTTCTCAGCACAATTCATCAGCTGAAAGAACGAAATGACAAACTAATATCGAGAGTGCCATCGCTAGAGAGCAGACTCAACTAGAGAGAGCAGAAGAACGTTGAAAAAAATGTCGTTGAGATTATTGGTGCGCCTGCGAGTCAACAATCAGAATGCTGAAGGACGCGTATAAATGATTTTCAACAACGCTTTGGATATACGAGGGTAGGGTCAGGAGTACCCGACCTGGCGTATAGATGGCGGTTGTTGTTTAAAAAGAATGACAATTGTAGAAAGTACCAACCTCAGAAAGTTTAAATTTAAAGTTTGATGACGCTACGTTGTTTAGTATTTATTCGGCAGCGATCAATAGTGAACGCTCTCAATGAACTTTTAAATATGGAAAAATTTGTCCTCGTTATGTGATACAATACTTTCATTTGGAGGGCCTCAATCCAACTAACATCAAAACGGAACTGGACTTTACTCTGGGGGAGTCTGCTACTTCGTTTACAACATTAAAATATTGAGTAGCAAAGTTTAGGCGAGGCCGTACGAGCTGCCACGGCGAATATCGCAGTGGTCGACCAAATAAGGTGAGGTCACCAGAAATGTTGAAAAAAATCCACAAAATGGTATTGGATGAACGTCGAATGAAAGTACGTGGACTAGGAGATACTGTAGGCATTTCAAAAAGCTTTGTATTGTACATCGCATGTTGACTGTGAAATTGGACATGAGAAAGCTGCCCGCAAATGTATTACTCACAATAGAACAAAAGCAGCGTCGTGAGGATGTTTCAATCGGGTGTCTGGCGAACTTTCACAGCAATAAGGCCAAGTTTTTACGTCGATTCGTAACCATGGATGAAACATGGATCCATCACTTCACACCCGAGATGAAGGAACCGTCAAAACAATGGACTCAAAGGGGAGAATCGGCTCCAAAGAAGGCGAAGGCAGTTCCATCTGCCGGCAAGGTCATGACGTCAGTTTTTTGAGGTGCGTGTGGGATAATTTTCATGTTTTCCCGAATTTTTTGTGCTTTCTTTGTTAGGTCGAGTCTCTAGTGCAGACAAAAGGCATGATTCGGTTCGGCTTCGAGTCAATACACGTAAAGGTCTATAAAGAGGATGAGCTGGATGCTGGGAAGCAACCTCCTTCGCCTCTAGCGGAGACACCACCAAATACAACCTTAGATCTTGGAGCGTCGATATTCTTTCCAGAAATGGATAGCGACGACTCCAATCCATCCAAGATGACAATTAAGCCGTCTGTCTCCTCTCCATTCTGTCGGAAATGGATAACGATGACGAAGTAAAAAGAGGTCCTATACGATCAAAGAAAAAAGATGAGCTCTTGAGCACATCTTCAGAATTGGAGAACTTCAACAACACCGTGGTGGAGGCTACTCTGGTAAACTATAGCAATGATAGGGTTCCTCCAGATTGATCTCCATCACTCAAAACAGGCTTCGACCGCACTCATTCTCTAAAAACACAGAAGACATTATCCTTATCCAGGAACCATGGATTGTAGAAGGCGTGGTTAGTGGACTTAGGACGCCTGTATACGCCCCGCTCTACATATATAGTATAAGAGACAGAGGTTAGATTAGAACTTGTATATTAGCGAAACGTAGCCTTAATGCATTTTTACTTCCTAATCTCAGCGACCCCGACTTAATTGTTGCCAGACTAGAGACGCGGCATACCTTGGCCGCGATCATGTGGCCCTCTCCCTGGTGATAAGGGTGGATAACTAGAAAGGGTGGAAGGTTAAAAACTGGCCTCATCATCAGGTGCGATGCTAACGCTCATAGCACGGTATGGGGCAAAACCGACATCAAAAATAGAGGTGATTTTGATTATATTATAAGTACTGACCTCGTTGTCTGGAACATTGGCAATGAGCCCACTTTTGTAACAAGAAATCGACAACGAACTGGATGGTATTGCCTGAAGAATCATTTTCAGACCACAGATACCAGATGGAGTGAAAAGTGACCTCCTTGACCGCCAGAATGCGCTGCTACTGCAAAAAAGGTTATGGTGCCATGAAGTCCGTTCATATTTAGGCAGACATACCAAATTTCAGTGCGATACTGTCTTTAGTTTTGTTTTGACAGCTGATTTTTGTTGACGTGTTTGGCATCATGTTGAGTATGGACAAAAACGATTTTCGTTCTCTCATAAAACATTATTTTTTGAGAGGCAAAACGGCGAAGGAAACAAAAGAAAAGTTGGATAAATATTATGGGGCTAATGCTCCGTCAGATTACACCGTTAAATATTGGTTTCGAGAGTTTCGTGGTGGCCGCAACTCCACTACCGATCATGTCCTCAGCGGCAGGCCCTCCGATGCGGTTACAGAGGACAATGCCAAAAAAATACATGAAATGGTGTTGGCTGACCGGAAAGTGAAGCTGCGCGAGCTAGCAGATACCACAAAGATTAGTACTGAGCGCACACGCCATATTTTGGGCAATATTCTGCATATGAAAAAGTTATCCTTCCGCTGGGTGCCGCTTATGCTCACTCCTGACCAAAAACACGAACGCGAGAGCACTTTGAAAGAGTGTTTGGACTTGCTGATGCGAAATCGGGCGAACTTTGGCGTCGATTGGTAACTGGATTTGGATCCCTCGGACTGTTATCTCTTCCCAAACCTCAAAAGATGGCTCATCAATAAAAAATTCAGCTCACGCCAGGAAATCATCGACGCCACGGAGGAGTATTTAGCATACCTACCGGAAAATTACTTTTTGGACGGAATCGAGAAGTTGGAAAATCGCTGGAATAAGTGTATCAAACTAAAAGGGGACTATATTGAATAATATAAAATAACATTTAAATAAAAAAAATGTAATTCCCAAGGAGGTCACTTTTCACTCCATCTAGTACATCTAATTCAGCCTGAGTGATGCTCCTCCCAGCCAACTAGCACTCCGGAATGATCGGAAAACTGATTGACCAAAATTCCGAGGAATACTATCCGATTGAATATCCTCTGAACTCTCAAGTCCCCCGCGTGACACCAACGAGCTTGACATGAAAGCCAAGGAATTCACCCCGGCTCTCAATCAGGCTATGGTCGCTTCCTGCCCTATTATTCAACCCAGAGGTAAGAAAAAGCCGCACCGGTGGACGTCAGCACTGGGAGTGCTTAGAAACACTTGAAGAAAACTTTTCAACCTAGCAAAAAGCACAAGAAAAGGAACTGACTGGGACTCATACAAAGACAATCCTGGAGATGATTCTGTGACAATCTCTACAAATCCTATGATGCCTAGTTGTTTGAAAAAAACCGATGGCTCTTGGACAACATCAAGTGATGAATCACTCAACTTACTGCTGGACATCCACTTTCCAGATAGCTCCCTATTCGCGACTAGTAGCAACCCAAACAGGACTACTGTAACCGTGACCAAAATTCATGGTCTGATTACAAGAAACAAACTGCTCTAGGCGCTGGATAACTTCAAACAAGTCTGCTGGTCCGCACGGTATAATACCTGCTGAGCTACAAAGGTCTTCAGATATTGTCCTGCCTTCGCTAGAGAATATCATGAGGAGCTGTGTACAACTGATCCACATTCCACTGTTATGGAGAGAAGTCAATGTAACATAGTCTTCATTCCCAAAGCAAGAAAATTCTCTCATGCTGTTCCAAAGGACCTCAGGCCTATAAGTCTATCATCTTTCCTTCTGAAAACTCTAGAACGACTGATTGATATCCATATACGAGCTAAAATTGATCCAAGACTTTTGTCAACGGCTCAACATGCCTCCTGTAAAGGGGAAAGTCGATGGAAACGGTTTTGTATTCACTGACTAGCCAGATCGAACGATCCCTACAATATAGAGAGTACACAATGCTCGCTTTTCTACACATAGAGGGCGCCTTTGAAAACGTCAACACATCTGCAATCTACTCTGCAGGTAGACGACTCACTTGGGGAGTTGATCAGTCTTATGCTCAGTAGCAGAATAATCAACCCCAAACTGGGTGAAGCTTCTGCTAAAAGATGTGTCAGCAGAGGTACGCCGCAAGGCGGTGTCCTCTCTCCCCTTCTCTAGAACTTAGTGGTTAATGAACTGCTGATATACTTGGAGGCGGGTAGTGGCAGGGTGATTGCCTATGCGAATGACGTTGCTATAGCCGTCCCAGGTATGCATCTTAATACTATTATAGAACTCCTTCCGTTGGGCAGATTACTGTGGATTGGGAGTAAACCCTATCGTGTTGTGCGAAGGGACACCACAGCTCCGGCCAAAAATGTCTTCGGCTTTAAATCCGAGGGACAGCGTAGCAGAGGATGACCGCATCTAAGGTGGCGCAAACGGAAGCAACACTAATAGTATAATAAAGCTATAAGGCCGGTTAAGACTAGAGCAATCTCCGCTGGGAAGGGCCGGACTAGGCTCTTACCATTACCTCCACAAACTTTTCGACTTTTCCAAAAGGGGTATAACAGACAAATTCTGGCCTTTATCATCTTCTATCAGCCTAGATCTGCCTCGCCTTACCTGTTTTTTGCAAATGAGAATTGCTTCTCATGGTGTGTCTTTCTAGGCATTAGAACTGGTTTTGGACGACCAGTTTGCACCTGGTATTTTGCTTACATGGACAAGTATGACAGTGATATTGAAACTACAAAATTTCTGTAAACTGCAGGTTAATTCCAGATATTCTGTTGTCTCCTTCCTTGCAATTTCCGTTTAAAGGGTAGTTAACCTTCCGATTATCTCTTCTCGAGCAGATTTTTTGTCTATGAGATAACAATCTCAACCATGTCACAGTCAAATCCTCTGAACTCATATAAATAACCGGGATACCATTCAAATCTGAAACTAAAATACCCACACTCGTTCATACTGCTATGTGCACTCACCACCACCCATTAAAGCTTATAGATATTTCCAACGAATTTAATCTACTCCCAGTCCGGTGTAATTTATTCAACAAAACGCTGCTCACTGTCATCCGAATCAGACAGACAGACAGACAGATAGACTTCTCCTCCAAATAAGTCCAACGGAGCTGTAAAGAGCTTTTAAAAAAACAAACTGGAGTTCCATTGTTCTAGGAAAATCGTTTTAGTCCGACAATTTTTTGAAAAGACTTAACCCTCCGAACATGTACATGTACTCGTACGTATAGCGTTGCCTGTCATTGTTGTCGCTGCGCTTTTGCTGTGCAATTTTCCATTCAACAGATACGTTTTTTTCATTCGTATCTGTCGTTCTTTATTCGTATCTCTCGAATTTGTGTGATGTTTTTGAGCTGTTTTCTGTTGATAATTTTATGTTTGCACGTATGTAGATTTTATTTTTTTTATTTTTTTTTTAAAAACAATCCAATCGACAAATATGCACGTACGAACACATAAGGCCATCAGCACGTGACGGCTGCAGACGCCCTTTTTTTACGAATACGACACGGCCCGAAATATTGATTTTATTCGTTAAAACGAATTCGTCCACGTGCTTTGTATCTTCAAATCGACAAATACACGAGCAGATTTTTTTAATGAAGCTGGGTACATATAATTTTGCTGGATTGTGGGTGTGGCAGGAAAACGCAATTGACAAAACTATGTCGAGTTGTGGTGAATGGAAAAGAAAATGTTACACTGGTTCCTACAGAAAAATGTTGGAATTACCATGAAATTGAGTTCACAAATCGATTGAAACAAAACAATTTGGATCCAGCGACTCGAATGTACATACGGATAAACATAAATACACATACGAGTATATCAACTTCACATACCCATCTATTGCACATGTTGGTTAATGTGGAACTTTGTAGGGACCTATGGATGTATCCAAGGCACAATCATGAAAATAATATTACGTATATGATAGATTGACAAGTATGTAATCCTGACAAGACTTCTAATAAAATTTCGAATCTGCAATGAATTGCGAGGGGGGGGACTAGCTTTGAACATGAAGAAAGAGCGGCTGGATGTACTGAGGGATGAACAACTTTGACAAAATAAGGAAAGATGACATCTTTGGTAGTACAGTCGGTAGGCAATAACACGACGACACAACTTCTGGAAATGGACTTAAACTAATTCACTTTGTGAAAGTGAAACATTACTTTGGATGGCACACTTCAGTCAAACAAGTTGGTCACGTGGCACTAACTCACTCACATTCCGACCGCCCAATATGTAGACTCGAACCACTATCGAACCACGGATATCTTAAAGACCACAACAGCCAAGAACCACAAATGTATTTCGTCTAACTGCAACTGGCACTGAAGATCAGTAGCCTCGTTATCAAAAAAATCATCAGAAATACGACAATTTATAGTATGTACTGGGTTTCGCCCGACCACCTTCACAAAAGACCAGATTAAATGCACAGCACGTAGAAGTTTAAATGGCAAAACGGAGGAAAACCTAAATAAGTTGAAACAAGCCTTCTTCCTCGTTCTCCTACAGACCTATTGCACTAACACCGCTTCTTTTCACGATCATGGAAAGCCTGAAAAACCGCCAGCTTATCACATATTTCGAAGCACAAAAACTTCTCAATGACCGGTCGTATGGTTGTCATAGCAACGAGTCTCCTGGACTTTGATATCTCAAAATCGATTGACAAAGTCCTGACCAGTTCTTTTGTCAGAAATGCTTACATCTGGGATCAAAGAGTCTTTTCTCCAATAGATTCGAAATTACTTCTTGGAACATTCAATTCAAGCTGTCTTAGGCGGTTGCAAGTCTGTTTTTCACAAAATAAATACTGGTGCGCCACAGGGTTCTGTTCTGTCACCGACACTCTTATTTTCATAAACAATCTTTGGTCTGCCACTTCTAATCCAGTATATTTCTTTGCTGACAACAGTACTCTCAGCTTTTCATTCCCGGATTCAGGTCCCTGCTTTTCGGCTATAGCTTTTTTATAAGCATTATCAGCCCAATCAATAAAATAGAACGAGAACGGCAATGTACATTACGATCATTTGATAGCGATTATACCACTCAGTCTGTGTCCCCGCCCAATTACCAAGGCTTCGCCCATCAATGACGTTGTCTAATAAAAGCGGGGGCAGAGCATATTACTGGTCTTATCGTAAACATCTTCAGATGACGCCACCGAAGGTTGCTACGATTTGACCAAGTTGCCGGTCATAGGTCTTGTTGGTGGCAAGACCACCAGGTCTTAAATCACGATACCATGGGAGTCAGAAGCCCCCCAGATTTCGGTCCGGGCCTGACTTGTTGAGTGGGAGCGTCATGGTGGCTGTGGTTTAAACCCAAATCGCGGGTAGAGTAAGGCATTTTATCCACCTAAAATTTGAGTAGAATGCCAATATGTTATCTGCTTTGGTTATCCTTGGACAATGCAATGTCATCATAGGTAGGAAGCAGCGATCAGCGGCTGGTGGGCTGGAAAGTACTGAAATATTGCGTGGCTGAGTACAATCTTGCGCCGACCTTCTAAGCGGAGGCACAACACATTCTGATGCCAATAAATGACATTATGGAGGACTGGTGAAAGGAGTTATATATCAGAGTTTTATAGCGACTACTTAGCAATTCGAATATCTCTTAGACTTTCTGCACCATTCCCAAGCTAGTTGAAGAATGCGAAGAGGGCTAAATTCACTAAATTTTGTCTGTGCCCCAAGCCACAATGGGTGAGTGCTGATACTTTAGGCACTAATCACCGAAGCTCTTTATACAAAGGACTTACAAATTTATTTATTAGCTTTTCCAGAATTTGGCCTAAGACAGATTTGTTTTTCTATCAGAACAGAGTACTCAGACAAAGAACAACCCTATTGTACCTAAGACGGATGGCATGGCATTCAATGGATCATTAAGCCCTGTGTCAATTGCTATTGCAGAGCAGAACGATTCATCAATAGGGACGACCCCAGTAGCATAAACATAAAAAACTTGAGAATCGCAGACTCTTTGATCTGAGATGCCTATCCAAGACCCTTATCATCTCTATTCTTTTTGACGGTTCTGCGGCATGGTTAATGAAGGAATCCTTAGTTAGTTCGAATAGAAAGTGCTTCGACAGATTGAGTTGAAGGACCTTAAAGATCAAAATATATACGAACTGTACAGTGAATAAGGTTTATAAGACACTGCTTATTAACCACCTTAGATGGCTGAGGTATAAAGGGAGTATGGAGCCAGAAGCGTCCTTCAATCAAATCCAGAAGCCATAGCGACAACGACGGCATATAGAGTCCTGGGCGCCGATGACTTGCGAAGATGATAATTACTTGAAGTGCTCAGCCGAAGGAGATTAGGAAAAGATCGAGTTAAGATTGAGAGAAACCATGGACTGCGACAGACCCCAAACAAGCATCATATTCTGGAAACTTGGGTTTAAGTGCTTTAATTGACTAGAGAGCGTTGGCATAAACCCTCCATTTGGCATGGTATCGAAGAAGGATGTTTCACGATGTAAAATCGCATGATCTCGGCGACAAATTATGATGAACATATCGAGAAATGACTCTGGTTGGAAACTTTTCTCGCAACAGAGCAATGATTTCGCCACAATGGGGGTGGAGTCCTGTTGAAAATAATTATCACACGCATCCACACCTCCCAGTATCGTCTTGTTGGAAATAAACATCCTTCAAATCCATACTTTCGACTCCGGTTCTACAAATTCATTGATCTAGGTTCGATTCGCGCAATAAATTCACGGTAACAGCCACACCCGCTTCATTTTAGAACACATAAGTGCCTCCTGTCCAAAAACCGCAGCCGAAAGGGACACGTTGTGGATAAAGAGGCCTCTCTATGACGATTCTTTAATTCTCTTAGCCACGAATGCGACAATTGAAAGCTTGAACAAACAACAACACCCGATTCCAAAGTTACAAGGCTGCTGATGACTACCCTAGCCTTTTTGGATTCATACAAGATAAGCCTGGGATTTCGGCCGCACTTCACCAGCGACAAAAGCAATACTCGCAGTTGTTCTTGTGCGATGTTAGGGTTGCACAGCCAGAATGGAGGGGTCGTAGTCAGCGTTGAAAATATCGGAAGACGATTTCTGCAGAGGGAACAATGACGATGTTGATCAAAACACCGCTCTCAGGTAGAATGAACCATTCCCCTGGATGAGAACGACAAAGAATTCCGTCCCCCTGACTTAGACGAAGCTAAGGTACCAATATAGCTAATAAAGCTGCTGTCACAGACGGACTACTTAAACTCCTGATTAAAGCAGCTGGAGATGACCTGGTTGGGAACATGCAGAACCTCATCTGTTAGATATGCTCAGACCAAAGATGGCAACGGCTAACATTAAGCCCGGTAGAAATAGCATCTTCCGATAGTTGTGGTTTGGCCAAATAACGAGATAGAAGCCACAACAGTCGAACATCTTGTAGCTCTGTTAGCAGGCCCTACTCCACGTCTCCCCGGGACGTCATCAGGGAATTTCTTCGAAAATTGCGAAGTTGAGGTGACAAATGGAGAGCTTCGTGAGCCACAAAATAGTATTAGTGTCGCAACGTAATAAAATGTATTGTTCCGGAACGTCTTCACAAACCTCGTATACGGACTGATATTTTGTTGACAACCTTTGGCTATCGACTACGGATAACGATAGGATTCTGGAATGCTAGGATGCTGCCCGACTCGCGAGACAAAGATCCTCAGAATGCCAGATTCCTCCAACTTGACATCTTGAGGCTGAGCGAGATAAGTTGGTTGGATGCCTGGGAAATAGCAGGCATGCTAACTAACCAATAGCAAGAAGCAGCCTCATGTCTTGGACACAGAACAGTGACCGAATATAGACGGCCAGATTTCAGAGTAGGATAAGGGTGCTACGAGTATATGGCGATGGAAACCGCGACTGAGGACGAAAAGTCAATTTTTACAGTCAACTTGACGCCACCCGCAGCTTAACGACAAACGCGGACTTTGTAATCGTAATGAGAGATTTCAAGGCTAAGATAGACAACGATGACGCAATGATAATGGGGAACGGTTTGTAGATTTCAGCAATACCAGCCAGGTAGCCATTGGAGGTACTCTGTCGGAGCACAGTGCCTGCTACAAGATCAGTTGCGTCTTATCAGACAGGCAACGAGCGTCAAACCAAATTGACCATTTTCTTATGTCAGCTACTGTACGCCATCGGACTGAATCCGTCAACAGCAACCGCTCAAACTTATTTAGAGTTACCAGGTACAATACCGACAGACTTCGGGATGCCGTCTTGCTACAGAAGCACAAACAATCAGCAGCCCAACGCATGAAAACATGGATGCCCATTACAATGCTGTGAAAATTGTTGTCGTATCTGAGGCAGTTGCCTACATCGGTATAAGGTAGAAAAGACACAGCACATGGTTATCAGCAGATACCTGGAGACAAATCGATGAGCGTATTTCACTTAAGGCTCGGATTGCAGCGCATCAGCAGTAGAGAAACCCGAGTTAGAAGCCCAATATCGTGTGAGGAGGAAGGAATTGCAGCGTAGTGTCAGACGTGCCAAGCGTTCATACATCAATGCACTGAACTCGAAGACTAAAGAGCCAGCTAGCACGTTTCACAGCAGGACCGTCTACAGCATAGCAAAAGCACTTACCAGAGGTCGATGTTCTAAACAGCATCTAGTGAAAAGTTTGAATGGGAGGCTGTTAATTTCGGGTGAGGATCAGCTCTACATTGGAGGCAACATTTCTCGTTAGAGCTAAATAATTTAAGCGCCAGCTTCATAGTCCCGAATTTCAATGAGCTTGACCCAGAAACAAATTCCCGAATTCGAACCAGAGCTACCAGGAGCACGGAGATAGTAGCCGCTATCAGATCTTTCAAAAGCGGCGCCAACTACATAGAGTCACTCCAACCGCTCATTTTTAGGGCGTAGGAAATTGAGTGGTTCCCGGAGGAGTGGAATAGAAGAATAATCATCAAGCTTTCAAAGGAAGGAAATTTGATGGAATGTGGAAACTGAAGAGGAATATGCGTTCACCAAGCCGTAGCTAAGATGATAGCTAAGATAGTTCTAGAACGAATAAGAGAGCATCTAGACTCGAGGTTACGAATCATCATTGAGCAATGCGTCGAGTTCAGGTCTCCTCTACATTTACGGCTTGGAAAAGGCTCTCGACAGTTTGAGCGGAGATGTTATCTGAAAAGCCTTGCGTAAGAGAAGCATTCCGGGTATAGTTATTATTACGGCCACCTATGAGGGTGGTAAGTGTCACATTCTGCACAATGGTAAGGTGTCATATGACTTCGTAGTCCATGGTGGAGTACATCAGGGCTGTATACATTCACCGCTGTTATTCCTGGTAGTCATCACCGATGTGCTTCGGGCAGCGCTAATTGAAAGAAACCAAGGATTGAGATGGATAATGACATCTTACCTCAATCACCTGAACTACGCTGACGATGTTTACCTCCATGTCATAAAATATGCAGGCTGAAGCAAACAGGGTATGGATTAATATGAATGCGCGAAAAACAAAGGCCCTGATCATTTCAAACTCCGACGCTGAACTCAATATTGCCGGACAACAGGTCGCGAAAGCCGAAAACTTTCTGTATTTAGGAAGGCTCGTCTCAGCCGAACGGTGGCATCGAACTCGATATCAGCAGCAGAATCGGGAAAGCTAAATCTGCGTTGGGAATTCTGTCAAAAATCTGTAAAAGCAATGTTCTCTGCACAAAAGCCAATGGAGAACCAGTATTACTATACGGGTGTGGCACTTGGAAGGTTACCAACATTGTCACTCGAAGAGTCCAAATCTTCGTAAATAGATGTCTACATACCGTCGTAAGGCTTCTTTGGCCGAACTGCATCTCCAATGAACAGCTTTATCTGAAAACTGGTCAAAAACCTATAGACCTCGTCATACGGAGTAGGAAGTAGCAACGGTTTGGTCACGCTTTACGGTGCGAAAACGTCCGTATTACGACATGTGCCATGCGGTGAAATCCACTCACCCAGTCAGACAGAAGATCGGGACGGCCTAAGCCAACATGGCGAAGGACAATCGAACAGTAATCGCGACTACTGGGAAAGGGGTAGACTGAGTTGACACGCATGGTAGAAATCCGAACAGGATGGCACGCGGGCGTTATGGGCCCTGCGGTTCCAGGTCAGAAAAGTTCATCATCGATCAAAATATTCGCACTACGGCAGATGTTGAAGAAGGCCCGGGAATTCCAGATCGACAGTCAAGATCTATTTGTCGAGTTCGAAACATACATGACAGCGTGCAAAGGGACGAGATAAATATAGAAAGCCATGTCTAGTTTTGACATCCCTACCAATTCCATCAAGGTATGCAAGATAAGTATGGAAAATTCTTAGAGAAGAAAACCCGCTGTCATGTGGTTTTCTTACCATCGCCCTAGAAAAAATCGTGCAAGACTCTCTGGCCAACATGATCTGGGAATGATCTTCTTAAGCTCGCACAATTACTTCCGTACGCCGACGACATTGATGTTATTGGGCGAACACGGCGAGTCGTTGATGAAGCCACAAAACATACTCCTGTCGGGTACATCGAGCTTCGTCTATATTTCCTCCGACGCGCAAGTACTTTTGTACAGAGTACAGAGTCTTCTCTCGTAAGTCCAAACTTTTCGATCCTTGTGTATGGCCTAGAGCCATGGACCTTGTCAAAAGCGGATGAAGAGGGGGAGAGAGACTGAGCTTGTGACTTTTCGTTCCTCAACTAAGTAAGTAAGTATTGAGCAACGGGGGCGATGTGGGCTCTTGGTGTAACTAACTTGTCTCGATGGCTCAAATTTCGGAACCAATCTAACAAATGCTGGGACAGAAGGCACTTCACTTCACTTTTAACTTTTCAAACTACCAATGTTAATGCATTATTGAAGCGTGTATCGTTCCATTTTTATTAATTAAATTAGAAAGTACTGTACGAACAATGACATTTTTTTCTTAATTTTCATACATAATCTCCTTGTAACTCTACACACTTCTCCCAGCGATGCTCCCATCTCTCTAACCCGTCCAAATAGTACTTGGCGTTTTTCTCTGTAAAATAATTGTTCACGAAGGTGATTGCCTCCTCATTTGATGAAAATCTCTGTCCTCCGAGCGCAGTTTTTAGATGAGGGAACAAAAAGAAGTCGCTTGGGGCTAGATCTGGTGAATAAGGCGGATGGTCAAGCAGTTCAAACCATAATTCATGGATTTTCGCCATGGCAACCGCTGAGGTGTGAGACGGCGCGTTCTCTTGGGGAAACAGGATTTTCTTTTTCTGCAAATGTGGCCGTTTTTCCGCAATTTCTGCCTTCAGCTTGTCAAATAATGATGCGTAGTATGCTCCAGTAATGGTTTTTCCTTTTTGAAGATAATCGATTAAGATAACTCCTTTACTATCCCAAAAAACAGTCGCCATCACTTTCCCAGCCGAAAAAACAGTTTTTGCATTTTTTGGAGCCAGCTCGCCCTTTGCAGTCCACTGCTTTGACTGCATTTTTGTTTCGGGCGTATAATGGTGTATCCAAGTTTCATCTACAACAGAGCATTGGAAATGTTCATTCGAACGCGTTTTTGGTCTAACGTAAGCCAACGCGGCACCCAACGCGCGGACAGCTTTTTCATGCCTAAATCTTGATTTAATTTGGAACAAACATGTTCTTTGGACATTCTCATAACCTCTACTATCTCTCTCAGTTTAATTCGGCGGTCGTCTAACACCATTTGGTGAACTTCAGCAAGGTTATCGTCAGTGGTTGCAGTTTTTGGACGTCCCGAACGTTCATCATCTCCCAAGCTCTTACGGCTACGTTTAAATTCAGCTGACCAAAATTTCACTGTGGTAAACGATGGCGCAGAGTCCCCATGCACAGAGTCCAGTTGCCTTTCAAAAGCAAGAATTTTGTAACAGCTCGACACTCAATTCTTTTCCATTCTCACAAAAAACACTCACATCGACTCACTCAAACGACTGTTCACTAAAAACTGCTCGTCCAAAATGACAGAAACTTCGGTAAGCAGCTGTCAAAAGATGCGCGACTAGCATTCACTAGCTTTTATTGACGGGTGCCGCTATCTTTACGTGGAGGTCGGAAACTTTTCAGGCAACCCTCGTATAAAGACAAATCAACGGCCCTGCGATCGGAAGCTCCGACATTACTTTAACGACATCCAAAGCACATTTTCTAGAGTAAATTGCGCGTTTTTATAAGCAATATTATGTCAATGTGTTGTTCAACAAAATCGGTTTCGATTGGGACTCTCTTGAGTGATTTCTACTTCATACACTATCAAAACTTAATCTATTGACAAATTATTTTTTTTTTGGCAATTCACTGAAATGAGCATTGCTACGGAGTCTCGCCGAAAAGAAAATGCTGAATCAGCATGTGTCTACCATGAGAAAGACTCGTGCTTACAAACTAATCCATCTAATCAATTTAAATCGACTTACACTCAAATAATAGCTCATCGGATGCGGATTTATTGTTGATATACAACTTGTCGCCAATACATCTAAATCAACATTGACGTCTAATCTGGCTTGCTCCCAATTTGATGATAACTGCAGAGCGCTCGTATCTGATGTTACTTCGTTTGAGCTTATTCAATTTTTATTCGCATCTAAATCTAAACAAATTCGTAGGAGGATGAAATTTTACTCAGTTCCGCGACAAGATTAGAATTAGTCAAAAAAAAACAACCAAAAGGACTTGGCTTTAAATGCGACATTTGTACTCGTGTATTTGGGGAAAAACGAATTCCGTGGCATTATGGGGAAATAGTACGCGCGAAATTATTATTTTTGTTGTTCATCCAACGATGAAAAAGTTATGAACTCTTATCTGCACGACCATGACCATTATATTCTATATCATTGCCGTCAATGTGGTAGACGTCATTTGCTTCCAACCGAGATACGAATCCAAAAGAATAGAAACTTTTGCTTCGAAATGTGCTGCCACTTCTGCATTTGACAACAAGAAGTTCAAGACTTTGATTTGATAGAACAAAGTTTTGTATCTCAGCGGTTGCTTCCAGTTGCTGCCAGATGAGCTTATTTCTTTTAATTCGGTTTAGAGTTGTGTTTTGAACGAAAATTGATAAAAACTTTTCAACCGATGCTGGCGATGCGATGGGAAGATACAAATGTTGAGATAATTTCCCCATAGATATTGAGAGAGATGTTTTCTGTTGTTTTTCTACGAATGGGGCGGTTGGTTTGACCTTCGAGTGTAATTATGTGCACGTTTCCTTGATTTTTTTTTATGTTATCGTTGAAATGCTCTGCATACTTATACAAGTATTTTATCTGCACTATACATATGTACTCGTATATATGAAAACTCGTTCAGAGTGTAAGTAGAATTAATGAAAATATGCGAAAGATAGTCCCGGACAATGACCGCTTCTTTCGTTGATAAAGGGTTCAGATCGATTTTCGACCGTGTACACGACGCAGTATTGTATTTCGGAAAAATTTCCACCAATTTCTTCAATACTGACGGATAGGTAACTTCTTATAGATACCTTTTCTTAAGATTAATATGGTAGTGTCAGTTATTTAGGCCTCAAATTAGCCAATTGTCCACCAAAGTGGTGGGCATTAAGTAGCCTTGTAATCAAAAGTGGTCCGTTGCCCTCAGAATCAATGCAATGAGGATTAAGTGACCAAGTTTTTCAATGGGATAGTCTACAGTCGAATGAATCTCTCTTGGAGCTCATTTTAGGAAAACACAATAAAGGGATTCTTAGTGATTTGTTCCAAAAATTAACCTCAAAGTCCAGTTTCCTTTGAATGTTTACTCCAAAACATGGTTTATCGGCATTCAACATAGAGGCTGTTGGACAACATGTGCCAGTTGTCTGTTCTGAGACTTCTGAGACTTCTGAGACTTCTGACATGCAATATAAATTTGATAAAATTTATCCTAAGTAGGAGATGCAGAAGAGTCTTATACAGCACTTGAACTCTACTGAACGATTAAATAGTGTAAATAAAAAACAGTAACACCTCCATCAACTTAACACCGCAGAGAGTCATCATTTCTGTGATAATTGGATTTCAACGCTAAAGTACGAGTATGTGGCAGCAGTTCGCTACAAGATAGCAGCTCTTGGCATTAGAGACCAAAATGACTGTTGCGATCGGTTTAAATGCTGTCCCAGAATAGACTGCTTATAAATTGGAGGAGTGTATGCATATTTCTTGAGAACGATGCCCTCCAAAATATTGGCTAAGTTTCATCCGATAAAGAAAACGCGATAAGTATGCCGGAAGTAGCTGATAAGCTACTGATAACCAAAAAAAAAATCAGTGCGTTTAGTGCAAAAAAATAAATAAAATCACAGTGCGAGCATCCTCCATTTCCTACCCTCGGGAATTCAGAGTAGATGTAGCGAATACCCACTGACTAAGAAGTAATCACTTCCCTGCGTCTGTCCACGCCTGTTGATACAGGCCAGCTGTGAAAAACAGTGAAATGCCGATAGATCGCCGCCCACACCTCTCTCAGGTCACTCTGATCTGAAGCTACCAGGCTACGAACTAGTGCCATTATTCTTCTCTCACCGCCGTCTCGCCATTTAAGTGTGTTGGAATGCAGTTTACCAAACTCCACCATAATATAATCCCTTTTCCATTCCGGAATTCATCTTCCACTACTGCTTCATTTACAGAAGCCCCAAACTGGACAGCAATTCGACCTTTAACGAGTTCGATGCGCTGTCAAAAATTGTATCCCTCTACCCTCATACTGAAATCGTTGTTACCAGCGATTTCAATATACATAACTCTGGGTGGCTTCGACATTCTGGACAGACAACACCCGAAGAACTGTGTGTGAATACCAGAGGTCGATAGTCATACCACCGCCAACACCTTGGACTTGTTTTTAATTTCTCACCCTGATAAGACCAAAGTCGATGTGCTATCACATCTAGGCTCGTCGGACCACTGTGTCATATGAGCCAATTTCTCGCAACGACCCCACAGTTAGAGAAAAGATTGCACAAAAGAACCGTATGGCAATACGAGAAAGCCAATTGGAGTGGTCTTAACAGCTTCTTTAGGAATTTTAACTGGTCGTTATTTTTCCTCGATAACGACATGGATGCCGCTTCTGATGAGAATGAGATCCTTTATCCTTCATCGGATGAAGAGTATCAAACTAATAGAAAAAGCGTGGTACGAGTCGAGCTGTGAAGAGGCTGTCGGGGTTTCAATCCAGAGAAAAACCGAAAAAAGTTCAAACAAGCCAGAAACGGCTGCAATATCTGTCTCAAGCGTATAAGATTTCAATACGACTAAAATCTGAGGTAAAAACTTTTACACTGTCGCAAGGGTAGTAAAAACTTTTGGTCTGATTCTGATTCATCCTCCATCCCAACGCTCATTTAAATGACATTCCATCTGACAACTCTATGGACAAGGCCAATCTACTTGATGTACACTTTGCGGTCAGCTCAATACTTTGTTCTTTGCTCCCGCCTAAGTTCCACAAATCCGCTAGTCGCGATGGTATATCTGTCCTTCTTCTGAAGAATTTTTCTGCCAAGCTGGCAAAACCACTGCGTACGCTTTCTCATAAATCCAACTTTTAGGGCTCTTTCCGGGCAGATAAAAAACATCATTTCTCCCGCTTGTCCCTAAAAAAGGTGAATCTTCTTCTTTATCTTCTAACAAACCCATTGCACTTACGCCTCCTCTTTCGAAAATCATGGAAACTCTGATAAACCGCCAACTCATGAAATATCTCGAAACACGAAAACTTCTCAATGACCGGCTGTACGGTCTTCGTAGCAATAGGTTCATTAGTGATTTGATAACATGGCTCACCCAAAAGTGGAACCAAAGCGTACTTCAATCAGGCGAAAGCAAGATAGTTACACTTAATATTTCTAAGGTATTTGACAGTGCTTGGCATCAGGATATTTTGTTCGATGTCGTCAAAAATGCTGCGACATGTCTAGGTTTCCTCAAGTAAGAAATACTTTTCCCCTTCTGATCTGGCCTCAATATATAAGGCAAAATTGGAGTACAATGCACACATCTGATCAGATGCGCCTAAACCGTCTTTGCACATGCTAGATAGGATTCAGGACCGTGCGATAAGACTCACTGGTGGTGCTACTTAATATCACCCAGTCCATTGACACCCTCGAAGACCGGCGTAATTCTACTGCCTCACCTTGTTCTATTGTTATTTCTACTACCGGTGCTCATTTGAAACTGCCATTAGCATTCCGCCTTTAACCTTTAACCGTACCACCCGTCTCGCTATGAACGTACATTGTGTGCATTGAAGTATCGTGATTTTTTCCTTTTCATTATAATCTCCGAACATTCAAGACCAACGTCTTTTTTTTTCTCCCTAACTGTCCTTCGCCCGCACTGTGTGCAAACATTATAAGACAAAATTCAACTTATTATCCTCGAAAGCAGAAAACTGCAGCGAAAGAAAAACTTTAGCACCCAATAGTCCATAGGCATTCCAAACACCAAGGTACCTGGCATTTCTTTTGAAAATGATACTGCTTGTCTCCTTATGTTGCCCATGGCCTCCCTGATCACGTTCCACGTGATCTTGTTATCAGATTCAATTGAATGATGGCCTATATCATAGATTTCAATGATGTTCCTCAGCATACTGACAGTCTTGCAGAATGGGCAGAATGATCGTATGAACAGTAGCAGCTCTGTAGGAAATCATCCTGGAGCAGTTTGGGAACCTCGAAATTGATCTTATCGGTCTCAGCCAGTGAAGCCTTACCGACGAGTTGTACAATTTCAGAAAGATCTTCCTCTTGTAAGAATTCCTTGACTTTGGTTCTAAATGACACGAATACAACAAAGTTCTTGCCATAGGAATCATCTAAGGAACGCATGCATTTACTATACGAAATGATCCAGTTGATGGAGGCGAAATGTTTTCATTGGAAAAGTTTCTTATTCAAAACGCAGAACACCTGTACAATACCGAGTGTAGCAAAAGTGACAGGATCTGAGGAATCACCACCAACAATAGAAACGGATTCCTCACGTTCTGGGTTACATTAAACACTTAATACGACCGGCATGTATCCCCGGTAACCAGAACCGACAAGCATTTCAGCGAGACGACCTGAGATTTCACGGGAGGTAGATTCAGCCGTTATGAATACGTTGTAACCCATATCTCTGAAGGAATTGGAAAAAGTGATGCCAGTGTAGATGGAAGCTTCGCGAACAGCGACAGGCATGTTAGATGTGTTAGCAATTAGACCGGTACGTTTCATAATAGATTCGGCGATACTTCGATTTCAACTGACAACTCGAGGAAATCACAAAGTACGAGTACTTCAGACATTTCTTTACCACGTTTTTGCGCAACCGACGTAGATGATGTCATCCGGACTTCGGCAAGGCTTATGAGCTGAAAGTTTTACCACAACCGACAGCTCCGGGAATGGTAGTGGTACCACTTTGGACGCAAGGGAACATCGAATCCAACACACTTCTCAGTAATCGGACGCGGGTGACGTACATACCGTACTTTCAACATACTGTGTTTGCTGATCTCTCCATCGAATTCGGTTTCCACGACAACATCCTCGACATTGTAATTACCAGCTGGTGCAATATAAGGAACTGTACCCCTGGCGCGATGTTCAACGATCATCTTCTGCTTAACGAGAGTGTTTTCATGTACCAAACCGTACAAGTCACCTCCGGTAATGTGTGATCCAACTTTCACGTTGAGTCGACTGAATTCCCATGCAACCAAACGGGATAGAGCGGGTGCATTAATCACCCTTTGGAATGTAAATGGAGTTGGTCAGCTTGTTGATGTCTTTCAATGCTGCCCAAAATACCGGGACCTAATTCAATTGAAACTGGCATGGCAGTACTCAACACTGAATTTCCGACAATGACGCCAGATGTGTCTTCATATACCTGAATGGTGACTATGTCACCTTCGAGATCAATGATTTCACCCACTAGCTCGAAGAAGCCGAAACGCACCAGCTCTTACATAGCTGATCCAGACATGCATTCTGCTGATACGACTGGACCGGATGCGGCAAAGACACATCCGTAGATGCACTTCTTCTTCGAAGCTTAAATCTAACAAAGTTGCTAGCGCCGACGGACTGTCTACTGAACTATATAAAGCAGCTGCAAATAGCTGGTTAAGAACATGGACCAGCTCAGGTGCAAGACATGGTGAGACAAAAGTATGTCCGAAGCATGGAATCTCAGCATTGCTTGTACCCTATCCATACGATAGGAGACATATTACCTGCGCCAACTACAGGCTTCCTAAACATCACCTTTAAATTTTTTTCTGCCGTATTAAATCAGCGTCTGAAACTATTCAAGAATAGCCGGCTCAAACCTGTGCGCTTTCAAGCCAGGAAAGCCCATCACCGATCAAATGTTCACGCCATGGCAGATTTTGAAAATATCCGGGAATCCCAGGTCGATTCTCACCGTCTATTTGTAGACTTCAAAACAGCATATAACAGGGTGCATAGGAATAAGCTATATGACTCGTATAAGGCCATGTCTAGTTTTCACATTCTAAACTCGTCAAGGTGAGGATGACTATGGAGAATTCTTTCCATTTCATCAACGTCAAGGATATAATGGACATCTTCAATGTCAAGGATTTCACTGTTAACTGAGGAACAAAAGAGGCACGATCTCTTATGATTCCACACAATTACTTCCGTACGCGGATGACATTGAAGCGATTCCTGAGTATTGATGCCGGAGTGGCGAGAACAGGTCTGACGATAACCGAGGCAAAGCAAAGTACAAGCTGTCATAAGAAAATGACGCATATCACCGACGGCTTGGGCAGAACGTCACTTTTGACAATCGCTGTTTCTTTGGTTTCAGAAGGCAATTGATTTATAGAGCCTTCTCCCGTAGGACCAAACAGTCGAGCCATTCGTCTATGAAACTAAATGAAGTGCTTGCTTCATATTGAGTGAATGGACACCACAGCTCCAACCGAATCTAACCCCGACGGCGGCGCAGAATAGGACGGCAGCACTTAAGGTGGAGTACACAAGCGGAAGGAAACCTCATCGTAGTAGCTGGAGAGTCATGTTGGTTGAGAATGAATCGCCACCTGAGTAAGTAAGTAGAACGTCTAGGTGGAAACTTAAAGTTTTGAAGTTTTTTCATCGCTTTTAGGATGATTGCACAGTTTGCATTCCCGACAATGAAAAGGTAGGCTTATCTCCTGACGAGCTACAAGGACAACACGGTTAATTCGAAAATACTCATACCTAGTCCTGCCATAAGTTCTGTTACCCAATTTCCAGCACGTATCGTTCAAAACTTCTTACGGGAAGTTAACTTTTTTTTCAACTGGCACTGATCAGTGAAGAACACTAGTCAGTTTGGTTTCAGTTTGCAACCTATTAAAGAGAATCGAGTCGAGGCAATAGCATTGCATAAGTGCGGAAAAGTGCTAGCCAAATTTTCGAGTTGCTAAAAGCACTCAGAATATCGAGGAATATTCGTTTATCGGGCTACTGCGCTCTTCGACGAATTGTCTGGAGTAGAGGACAGGCCAAGAAGTGTTCTCCCGCGCATCGCCGTACGAATGCGGTAGTAAAGGTAGTGTGTGAACGAATTCGGAGAAATCCCCTTAGGAAGCAGAAGATCATGTCCAAGGAATTGGATATATCAACCAGGCTGATTCGGGATGATCTGCATATGAAAGCGTATCGTCGGTCCACGGGTCATCTAACTCCTCAACTAAAAAAAATTAGGCTGGAAAGATGCAAGCGACTTTTGCAGTGGCACGCGGACAATGGCCATGAAAACATTCTGTTTACGGATGAATAAATTTTTACCGTGGAAGAAGTTTTCAACAAACAAAATTCATGCCACTTCACTTAAGGAAGCGAAAAAAGTTGTTCCAAGTGTTCAACGTGGACATCATCCCGCTTCCGTAATGGTTTGGTGGGGGTCTCTCACGATGGTGTCACATCCCTTAATGTCTGTGAAAAAGGCGTATAAACTGGTGCAAAGGTTTACCAAGAAGATGTGCTAGAGGGTGTTGTGAAGGGTTTGACCAATACCCTTTTTAGTTGATAACGATGGATCTTCCAACCGGACTCTGCTCCAGCGCACAAAGCCAAAACCACGCAGCAGTGGCTTAGAGTCAATATTCCTGGCTTTATAACAGCAGTAGATTAGCCATCGGGGAGTCCAAATCTGAATCCACTGGATTATGGTTTGTGGTCAGAATTAGAAGACATGACCTGCAAGACTCCCCACAGTAATTTAGAGAGCCTTAAAACAGCATTAACCAGAGCAGCGTCCACGATCTCCGCTTGCAAGATTGTGTGTGTCAAGTTAATGCAATTTTTTTTTAATAACCAATATTGTGGTCTAATAAATGAAACAATTTTGAATGCAATATGTTTACTGGTTTTTTTCTAATAGCGTTTTAGATTTGTAGGACTATAGTAGGTAGATAATGCGACATCATTAATGATCGGATATTCAAAAATTTGCTAAATGACAAAACAGAAAGCCCGTTCCGAAGTAAGCAGACTTTTTAAAAATAAGTGTTAACAATTACGTGTGTCGAAAAGTTAGACTGATATGCTGTCAAAATTTCAATCCATTTGGACAAATAGAAGCGGAGTTATCGCGTCTTATGTATGTATGTTTGTGTCATCGGTACACAATTGAGCATCAACTAAAAATTGCCCAGAGTTCGACATTCGAAGGACATCTTCAAAGAGGCCAGAAAGAACAAAAACTTTATTTGCAACATTATGACTGGTGATGAAACGTGGTGTTTTCAATATGATCCAGAAGCCAAGCGACAAAATGCCGAGTGGAAGGCGCCAAACGAGCAAAACCCAAAAGTGCAGACAATGTTGGTTTGCTTTTACGATTCCAAGAGCTTTGTCCACAAAGAGTTTGTTTCACCGGGCCAAACAGCGCATAATTCTAAATTGGTGTTTTGACCAATTTGGTAAATCATATTCGGCCCGAATATTGCACATAAGGAAGCTCACGTTTGTTGCAAGATTTGTGCATTTCTTTGTGACCGTTTTTTGGGCTAAAAATCACACTTTAGCTGTCAACCACTGTACTCGTATTGAGTTGGAAGGGGACTATTTTGTTTACTTTGGAACGCACCTTGTATTTATGCTTTTTTTTAACTCAAAATATACCGACTTCTTTCAAAATAATTATGCCGACGACTGTATATAGCAATTAATATCACTTCTGACTGATATCACTTTGTTTTCTGAACTATAGAACAATATTTTCTAATTTCCAACAAATTGGCCAGATACTAGTCACTGGAAGGTATGCATCCAATATTCTGAGTCGGAACATTCAGGGAACCAAACATTGACTTTGAGTACGGCTTAGCTCTTCTGGAAGAGTCTACAGGAACTGCCTGAGCATATCACTACCTGCAAGTGCAAAGAATATGTAGAACGGTTTTTAGGAAGAAACTCTTCCAGATCGCCCGTTGAAAGGGCTATCGACGTTAGGCAACACGAAAACGCCTAAAAATAGCCACTTAAGATTAATTTGGAAGAAAACGAGAATCAAAGTCCTGGCCCTCGAAACGTGTAAATCAACCAGACTAGAAATTGCTCAGGAATTCTGCAGGCATCTGAGATGAACACAAGAACGCTAAGTCATATGCTCGAAACTCAGTTTCCAGTTCACAACGCATTCCTATCACTAAAACTGCAAGAGAGCTAGGTAAACTGTCGTGACTGGTATATGTCATCGATTGTAGTGACTAGTGAGGACATAACGCTTTTGCGTCTTCGATGGGATTTAATCAGTCATTCTGCAAAAGTTTATAGACGAACTCCTACCAACTTTGGCATATCTGATATACCGAATGCCCGGTGCACAGTAAGAACATATCCTCTACAGAGATGACTACATACTCACTCGTCAAGAGTTTCAGACTTACGAGTATCACTCCCATTTCCTTCTTATTGACGACTATGGTGAGAATTATTGTGCTTCAGACGGCCTTGCGAATGCATTCTATTTCCAAGATGCAACATGCCCACCGACGCATAACATCCTGCGAGAGAGCGCTTTCAACTCTAGTGGGCCGAATGGAAGTGGCATTCGACAAGGAGTTAATGTTGGGCATTTTCACCGATACTAAGAAAGTTCTCGACAACGCAGCTGACGTCGTGTATTTGTTGTAGACAAATCGTTGTAGACACTGACTGCGTTTAATATGTGATGGCGCCCTAACCTCTGCATTTTAGTCGACTCTCAACACTCTAATGTCTTCGTTGAGATATATGGTGATGTAGCTACACTTTTTGTCGACTCATGGCTTGCGACCGTTTGCTCCAAAACAAAGCCAACCCTAGACAAGATTTGTTGCACTAGAAGTGAACTTTCACTAAGGTACGAGTAGTTCTCTTCACGAGAAGGAGGAAGCTGACTGGTCTGACTGCACTAAAAGGTACAATCCTTCAATGAAGTTAGATACTTGAAAATACTCGTTAGCTTCTTTGGACTAAATCTATCATATCGAAAACCGTTAACGCGGTGTAGGATGTTTCGTAGGGTAAAGGAGATTTCGGCAAGACATGGGGCTTGCTACTTAGGACGGCGTTTGCATCTTCATGACAAAGAACAATCGACTGCAAGTGTTGCTCTACCCTAGATGGACTTATGAATGTATCTACCCTTGATATTCGTATCATGGGTTGCACTTTCAAGGGTGTCTTCGGTTAAAAAGAAGAGGACTTTGGTATAACACGCACTAGAATTTTGATGACTGCAGTCAAGGCTTTCATTTGCCCTTTGGTTTTAGGGGCATGCCGTCTGAACTGGAATCCCTGTTATTGCGAATGTATTGAGTGAACGTTCCCTGTTTCGACCAAAATCAGAGCAAGGAAAGGAATTAGTCGGGTCGTCACGGATGGCTCCAAAACGAACTCACAATGCAAAGCTGATGTCTTTTTCGTGAACCGCAACGTTAAATTTCACTCCTCGTTAGCAAGACTTCTGCCTACAAAGCGAAGACATGCGCAATTTTGATGGCAACTTTAACCCTTGAGCCTTGCTGAGCTCTCTTAAAAGACTAGTTAGAGGATACAAAGCTTCTCCGGGTTCTGTAAAGCCGCTACACTTAAAATTTCTTCAGCGGGGAAAAATCCTTGGCAGAAGGAAGATGTCATGAACAACATGTGACTATTCTACAAGACATTCAAATTTGAGTTAACTGTGTTAAAGCCAGGAACAAGACATGGTAGGTAGGTAAAAGTGGCTGTTGGAAAGGCCAACCCACTTAGGCCTATTGGTACATTGAGATGCCATGTGGATCTATGATCCTCTAACTCATGGAACCGGTTTGAGCTTATGATGAAGCGTAGGAGACGTCTATACTTTTTAGATCGTTTAAGTCATTGTAGAAGAAAGCTCCTAAGTGAAGTTTTCTTTCCTGGGAGAGAGCTGGATATGTGGTACAGAGTAGGTGGAGGATTGTCTTCTCTTCGTCCTCGTCCATGCAGAAGTCGTTTGATAAAGCACCAAGCCTTCTTGCATGCTTGCCTATAAGGCAGTGTCCAGTGATGGCACCTATTATGGCGCTGAAATGTTTCCTATTTAGAAGGATCAGACTCTTAGAGCGATTCAGATCCAGCTTTGGCCAGATCTGTTTAGCCACTAGGCATGCTCTTTTATTGACATCCAGCTTTAATATTAATTTGCACGTAGCCATAGGTATACCTGTGATACCCTTTTCCGGTAGAAGAGGTAGAGTGTTTCCAATTTTGGGGAAATCATCAACCCTATAGTTTCCTGGAATATCTCTGTGGCCCTGCACCCAAATAATCTGACGGTTGAACTGCTCTGCCATCTCCATAAAAGATGATTGGCATTCAAGGGCGGTTTTTTAATTGAATGAGACTGAGTCAGAGACTTGATAGCGGCCTGATGCGGATACCCTTTGCAGACAGATACCACGTTCTTCTTCAGCCAGGATAGAACTTCTTCAATCGCCAAAGTTCCGCCTGGAATATACTACTGTGATTTGGAAGAGAGGCTTAACTTTAGCTTATCTCAAGAAACACTGCCACCAACCCCCGCTATCTGTTTTAGATCCATCTCTGTAAAAGTGGATTCCTTCCTTCCAGAAGGATCTAGAGGGGAAGCTTACTTGGATGTTTTTGTCAAACCAAAGTTCAGGTATGGTGTAATCGATGTTCTCTGTGAGGATTTCTATCTATTAAGAATGTTAGGTTGGCCAAATAAATTATTTGTCCACTGTGTAGTCGCTTTAAGGCAAATAGGTGCGGTCGCAGCTGCTTGCCTGCTGAAAATATGGGGGGGCGTCACAAAAAACAAATATCTAATGTCGTGGAGGTAGTAGAACGTAGGACTCCGCTTATGCATAGACATGCTGTTCTTTGAACTCTGCTTAGTTTGCTGCTGGGGAACACATTGTCTAAGGCCGCCCACCAGACGACAACCCCGTAAGTGAGCATCGGTCATATGACCAAGATGTATAGCCAGTGGATTATGCGAGGTTGAAGGCCCCATTTATTCGGAATGGCTTTTTTGCAAGAGAACAAAGCTACTGCAGCGTTCTTGACTCTTTCTTGAATTTTAGGTTTCCAGTTTAGTTTCCTGTCAAAACTGAGAGCCAGATATTTTGCTGCGTCGAAAAAGACTAAACTGCTACAATTTATTGAGGGAGGATCTATAGTTGGAATTTTGTATTTCCTCGAAAAGGGGACAAGATCAGTTTTATGGGGGTTTACTCCCAATCCACAGCGACCTGCCCAATGGGTTAATCTGTTAAGGTTTATGTGAAGGAGTTCTTTAATGGTATTAAGATGCTTACCTGAGACGGCTGTAGCAACGCCATCCACATAGGCAACCACGCTGCTACCACCCACTTCCATGTATATTAGCAATTCATTAACCACTACATTCCAGAGAAGTGGTAAAAGGACACGGCCTTGCGGCGTAAATCTGCTAACACATCTTTTACCAGAAGCCCCACCCAGTTTGGAGTTGATTATCCTGCTGTTTAGAGTAAGACTGATCAACTCCCCAAAGGAGTCGTCTACCTGCAGAGTTGACAGCGCAGTCGCAATTGCGGATGTGTTGACGTTGTTAAAGGCGCCCTCTATTTCCAGGAAAGCGAGCATTGTGAACTCTCTATATTGTAGGGATCGTTCGATCTGGCTAGTCAGTGAATGCAGAGCCGTGTCCACCTACTTTCCTTTTCAGCAGGCATGTTGAGCCGTTGACAAAAGTCTTGGATCAATTTTAGCTCGTATATGGATATCAATCAGTCGTTCTAGAGTTTTCAGAAGGAAAGATGATAGACTTATACGTCTGAGGTCCTTTGGGACAACATGAGAACACTTTGCGGCTTTGGAAATGAAGACTACATTAACTTCTCTCCATAACAGTGGAATGTGGATCAGTTGTACACAGCTCCTCATGATATTCTCTAGCGAAGGCAGGACAATATCTGAAGACCTTTGTAGCTCGGCAGGTATTATACCATCTGGACCAGCAGACTTGTTTGAAGTTATCCAGCGCCTAGAGCAGTTTGTCTCTTGTAATCAGACCATGAATTTTGGTCACCGTTGCAGTAGTCCTGTTTGGGTTGCTACTGTCCGCGATTAAGGAGCTACCTGGAAAGTGGATGTCCAGTAGCAGGTTGAGTGATTCATCAATCGATGCTATCCAAGAGCGATCGGTTTTTTTTTTTCAAACAACTAGACATCATAAGATTTGTAAGCGAAGTGTTGGGAAGGAGAGTGTAGCCATTCCATTGCCAGCAGCTTGTAATTTCATAATGGATGGCCCAACTATCCAAACACGTGCACTATCGCCTGATTTCGGTAACCTCGTGCCGGGAAATTTAGTACATACCGTACAATCCAACATGTGAAACATCACAAATTCGTTTATGGAATTTGGACGAGAACAAAGCCATGTTTATGTTGTCATCAAATCATGAAGCAATAGTTTATCCTCCAGAACAAAACGTCACTGTTGTCGGCAGATGTTTCATTGCATTCAAGGACTTTACCTTGGAATAAACATCAAGAAGGACACCTTGGTTCGATGCTTACATGATGACTTTTCATAGAAAACAACTTAGGGATCAAATCGAATAACAAATTGTCTTCTCGATAAATGCTGCTATAAAAGTCAGAGAACTGAACTTTTTATGACTTTTGGTTAAGTTACACCCTCAATGAACGGACAATAAGGTTTTAGAGAAGAGAATTTTCAAATTCCAGTGCCATAGTTTGAGTAAGAAAGGATGACCGCTACCCGGCTCAAAAGGTAAAGCTATCGCGTCGCATTTCTCTATTTTCACACAATTGAGACGATTCCTCGTTACTTTTTCAAATATTCATAATTGCATTCTTCTTAAACAAAGAACAATTCTTACGTACATTAAACTGCTCTCCTCTAATCAGCAGACTCAATGTCAGTTAAGCTTGAAATCCTATTTGCATGAACTCATCAAAATCATCCTGCAAACGACTGATTACAACTGTCATCCCAGCAGCATCCCCAGTCAACACAATCAACTGCCTTGTGAAACCCTTCACCTTCTGTTCCACCATTGCTGCATGGTAACCCCGATAAGCTTGATCTTATGGTCCTTCACTAATTGGATGTTACTGTCAGCCTCGTTTACATGACACAGATTGCCAATGAGGCGAATGCTTACGAGTACTCAGTACTCGTATGCAACACAAACTAGTAGTATTAGACGGCACCAACAACAGCGCAGAATTTATGGTGCAACAATTTGCATGGACACAAGCCACGATACTGGCCACTAAAAATTCCGCGCTTATCTGAACTTCTCACGCATGGTCGTCTGGAGCATTTGAAAGTCCCAACTGAACTGCTAGTGAAATTGCAATTCACTTTTTCTTATGAACGTCTTTCTTGGCTGGCTATCGCAGAATGAAATGAAATGCCTTTTGCAAGGCTGCACCGCATGAATGGCTCTGTAGATACAGATGCAGTATTAGACTCGAACCACTGTCACCTGCTAATTGATTTCTCTTTTTCCTTGTCATCTCTTAGTGTGCCTAATGAAAATGAAATTCCTACCGGGACAGCCGGCATTGGTAAAAAAAAGCGATTACCTCTTGCGCTTTGTGCATCCTAATTACATTCGCTTTTTACTGCCTATCCGTATGCCTGTGCGTGGCCACCATCTGAAATGGTTGTTCCAACGAGACTATCACACGGTGCACGGCATCGGAGTACCGAGCACAGGCTACCACCAAGTACCATCCATCGCAACCATCAAGTAAGGAGCACGGATCACGGACGGAGTCCTCCTCGTCCTCCTCCTCCCACTCTAAGAGCACCCCTGGCTGATGGGTCGATACAGGTATTTTACGCGTTGATTATCCCTGCAAGTCTTGCGGAAGACGACTGCGCAAGCAATTCTAAGCAAAGCATAACCATAAATTCTTTCCAGTTGACGATGTCATTGACGCAGCCCAGGGCATTAGTTCTGTATACTGAATGATACCTTCTCTCACGCTCCCGGCCCGAAGGGGTTCGTTAGATACTTTTATTTTTTTCTTTTCAGAGAAACCCATTACGTCGAGAATGTTTCTCAAGGCGAAAGTGTTGTGCGGATTCGATTATGTCAATGGACTAGGAAAATTACCTTCATAAATTCCTCAAAGAGATTCGCAAGGAGTTTGAATTTTAATTACACATTAGGAGTTATGCGGAAGGTACGAGTGCGAGTAGAAGAGCCTTGCGAAATATTAAAAACGTCAAGTGAACGTGACAGGTCGTCAATATATTCAAGGAGAAGTGTTCGTGCGTAGGAAAATGTTTGATAGTGAGGATGGAATGTTGCCTTTGTTGTTAGCGACAGACTGATGGCTTCTGTTGGAAAAGTCTTGAAGACCTTAAATTATGAATTGATAAATGGGTTTGAAGATTCTTGCAGAAATTGGTCCACATAAAAAAAAAAAAATTATACAGCAGAGGTCATCTACTCGTACATTGGTCTTTGTGAAGAATCTTCGTGTTCGTTATCCTCTTGTACCACATGGCAGAATCAAGGACAATTCTATGGTCCTTTGAAGTTGTTAAGCTAAAATATTGGCCACTAACATTATTGAATGATTTTTCCGGGTGACGATTAAGCGGGTAACTACTGAAAGCCTTTAAACATGGATTAAGTAGAGCAAGGTTTCAAATTCGACTCAAGTGCTTGCTTTACCTAATCATCGTGGTAACTATATCAGAAACTGCCAGGGCAGCCTAAATTGTAACTACGGGCTACAGCTCAACGTTGGAACAGCGGAAAAATTCCCCTGATTAACCAGACGGCAACCAGCCTTTTGACATGTTGATCGTCTTTCAATACTACTGCAACATATTCGGGGCGCAGATCTGAAAAAGAATTCAGAAACAGCTCTCAAGGTTTTGAAAGAGAGACGGTGGAGTAAGAACTCATATTGAGTGAATGGTAGCATTCACAATCCCATGTGGAGCCGCTGATACTGGCCCTTTATGTCTAAGGAGTGCCACAAAGAGCCTGACGCTCCAGGTAAGGATATAGAGATGGTTAAAATAAAAATAAACACCAAACCTTGGATATCAATGCTATCACTGCTGACGACCCATGCTATTCGGAAAAGCAAGCAACTTTCGGTACTCGTGGGATGTTGGGTCCTCAAACAGACCAAGTAAAGCCGGGGAACTCTTGGAGACTCTATACTTCTGTAAAGCAGAACTTATCGAGACGTTAGAATAGATCGAGTGCAAATAAGATGAAAAACCGAGAAAAGGGCAGCATCTTTTTGAATGCGGAATCATCATTACAGGTAAACCTAGGCAAGAAGTGTTGAATTTAAGGCATATGAACGACTGCCTCGTAATAAACCGCACTAAGGCTAGATTCACTAACATTAGCCCAATACGGGCACAAGACAATTGTCGCGGACAGTTCTAATGCAAATTCAGGAAAAGAGGACATCTTTTTTGGCACATCTAGTAAATATAGCCTCCTACAACGAATTCAAGCTTATTGACTTCGTTTCGGAGCGAAATGTCTTCCCAGCAACCAAGTGGTTCTGGCATCTTGACATTCATAAGAGGACCTGATGGTCTCCACCAACCAGATTGATTACATTACGACCGACGCAAAACGCGCCTCCGGTATTTTGAATATCGGAATGCTGGAATTGCAGGAAACTGCCAGGGCCTTTGCGATGAAATGCCCCTAACCTACCTCGATGTTTGGCGCCACCCTATCCAAGTGGCAAAGATTCCAACAAACTATCAAAGATGCCTCTTATGATAGGCCACGTGTTGACCGATCATTACTGCGAAACTCGTGGTTTGACGATAAATGCCGGTTGGCGCATGCAGAGAAACAAAAGGCATATAGAGCGGCGCTACAAGAGAGGACTACAAGGATCAGTACGAGTACTAGCTTCTCTGAAAGGACAAAAAAAAAAAGAAGCTCGGAAAGCACGAGATCAAGTGGATTGAGAGAATTTATTGAAGGAAAGGCGTTCGGAAATTTATCGCAGTTAATGGTGAGGAATGTGTTTATAAATAATCTCCCACAAGTAGCTCGACACTCACTTATACATTTACATACATACGGATGACGTGCAGATTAAATTGAGATAAGGACGGATTCACTGTTGACGACTCTGCAAAATGAACAAAGGGCAAAGACTTTCGGATCTGCACGTGGAATCTTCGGATCTTGAACAGGCCGCGTACAGCCAAACAATTAGCGGAGGCCTTGGACTGCTATAAAGCAGATGATTGGATTGGCCAAATCAGCAAATTCTCAACCAGATTGATCATGTTGCGATCGACGTAAGGCACTCTTCAAGTATTTTAGATGTCCGAACATCCCGAGTAGCCAACATAGAGTCGGACCACTACCTAGTTGCAGCCAAGGTACGAGTAGGTCTATGGATATCTCAGACAACAACAAGGAAATACTATGAGGAGATTTAATGTTAAACGGTTGCAATGGCAACAAGCCGCCAGAACCTTTGCTGATCGCGTATCCCTCAACCTCTCGAGAAGTCGAGTCAGCATCAAGTGCTGAAGACCAGTGGCTTAGATGCCGAGAAGCCATCAGAAATACCGCAACAGACGTGCTGGGTTTCACCCGCCCACCTCCACGAAACCTCTGGTTTGATGAAGACTGCCAGCAAGCTCATGCAGCAAACCTACAAAGCGGCGCTGCGAAGAGCGGCTCGTGAACTCTACGAGCAAAAGAGAAGGGAAGAACTACGGTTTCTCCGGAGAAAAAAGAAAGAACATGAGAAGCGTGCGATTAACCCGGATTATCCCACTGTACCGTTTACGGTACATCTCATGAAAAAAAATATATCTCTTAAACTCAGTTTTTGAATTAATTATTTTCTTAGCAGTACAATTCTTATCAAAGTGGGTTATGCAATTTTCCTGTCAATTTCCAAATATTTGTTTTCGTTTTGTGTTAGTAAGTAGTTAAAGTTCTGTTTTCTTATTCATTACAAAACATGTCAAAACGAAAGTAAGTAAAAATATCTATATTACTATCAACAGAGAACAAACCTTGGATTTAGACGGTTCAATAGTCAACGATTGTTGAGCAATTGAATATTATTTACAAAATGAAAATTTTGTTGTAATTTAGTGGATGTCTTTTTTTGTGTACCATATACGGTACAGTGGGATAATACACTACTATAGACCAGATCAGAAAATGCTGATGAAGAAGATGATATGCCGCTTTCCTCCTTTACTAAAAGACCTCGAATTTTTGAATATACGTGGGAAAAAAGAGATTTGCGGGAAAGCTTAGCTGATTTTAAGTACGAAAGTTGCGGCTGGGATCCATCTTTGGCACCGTTGGCACTCCTTTTTGTGATGCACGTTTGTTTGAAATGTTAGCATCAGCAACACAATCTCTTAGCTGATATACAAGTCTTTAAAATGAAAGTCTTCATTGGAGTACTGATGGTGAGCGGTTAAACTAATATCTCGTAGAAGAGGATGCGAAGAATTTATTTGTGTCCAAATCGATTACAAGAAACAGATTTGATCACATCTTTCGAGTACTTCATTTCTGCAACAATATGCAATCGAATCGCAATGATCGCTATGCAAAAGTACGGCCATTGTTTGATATGCTATTGGAAAAGTTCTTGTTGTTTGCCCCAGTCGTTGATAATTACAGTGTCGATGAGGGTATGGTGCCCTACTTCGGACGTTATCCTACAAAACAGTTCATAAGAGGAAGGCCAATTAGATGGGGCTCTAAGTTTTAGATTGGCAAAACTCCGAGCGGTTATATTGTTTGGTTTGACCCATACGCAGGATCGAAAGACTACTCTCGCGCAATAAAAACTGAGCTTCATCTTGAAAGTTGTTTTGGACTTCAGCCAAGCGCTAATTTCTAGAGGTACCATTTATTTTTTGACAATTTCTTTTCATCGCTTCAATTGTTTGAAGAATTGAAAATAGTCTGAAAAACTGTTCTATGCGTGGATCTGATAAGGTTCTCAAGAAAACAGGTCGAGGTGCATACAGATTTGAACTATGTTCAGAAATAAATTTAATTGTTTGTAAATGGCACGATAACAGCATTGTAAATATGATTTCTAACTGCATACCAGTCCACCACCACAATGACTACTGTGAAGCAGTGAAGCAGGACTGTTCCACAGCCCAAACTTGTGAAAATATATAACAAAAACTTGGGAGGTGTCGATATGTCAGACCAAAATATTGGTCTTTATCACATCGCGATAAGAGGAAAAAAGTGGTATTTTTCGCTATTTGCTCATTGCGTCGATATGGACACTTGGATAATCTAGAATTCCGTCGAACAATAGCAAGGGGCTTGCTGGGAATGTACGGCAAAAATAACCGGTCAAGAAATTTGAAGCCCTCAAGTGCAGAAAACCAAGAGATCCGATTCAATCAAATTCAACAAATGATTGTTGAACAAGATAAAAGAACTAGATGCAGAATTTGCCACACTTCAGCAACTACTCGCTGTAAGAAATGTAATATTGCACTACATGTTCGGTGTTTAAAGCAATAACATTCTCCTTCATTTTGAAAACATATTGTATATGTATGAACTGTACATACTTAAAATGAAAATAAAATGTTGAATTGAAAAAAATTTTATTGGTACTGCATTATCCCACTGTACCATATAGGGTACAGCCCATCCCCATGGTTTGTTAAACAATAGATTTTTTTTTAGTTTTTATTTGGTGAATGTTAAGTCTAAACATTACATTTTATAAAATTCAACATGGAATTTAAAAAAAAAAAATCTCTGGGATAATCCAGGTTAAGGAGATAGAGAGGTGCTACTCCAGGAATAATGTTTGGAAGTTCTATCAAATGGTAAAAAGAGCATGTCAGCGTAATAAGACCCGAATGGGAACTTGTACAGATGAACAATGAAATTTGGTAGTAGAGTCACATTCGGTGCTGAGGATATGGAAAAACCATCTCTGCAGACTGCTTAACGGCGAAGACGACACAAATTCCGCTGTCAAGCAGAGCGAGCCATTCAAAATTGACGATGCAAGTCAAGAATTCCGTTCACTCGACCAAAATAAGTGAGGATAGCAATATCTACGGACGGCCTACCCGCCGAACTACTTCAGGCAGCAGGCAATGACTTGGCAGAGAGCATACACCAACTAATTTCCAATATTTGGTCGGATGAATGTAGGCCTGATGAATGAAACCTCAGCATCGTTTGCCCGGTTCACAAGAAAGGAGACTCTCTAAACTGCGCCAACTATAGAGGTATCAGTCTCCTATATAAGATCTTGTCTCCCGTATTGTGCGAGCGCCTGCAACCATTTGTTAATGACCCTATCAGTGCGGTTTTCGGCGCGGTAAGTTGACCAATAATTGACCAAATATTCACAACTACGACAGATCCTGGAGAAGACTCAAGAAGTTTAGATCGATACTCACCACCTTTTTATCGATTTTAAAGCCGCATATGACAGCATCTACACAGAGGATTTATACAGAGCCATGTCTAGTTTTGCCAAACTCGTCCGCTTGTGCAGGATAGCGATGGAGAAAGCTCGCTGCTGCATCAATGTCGATAACGACCTAAGCGAGACCCTTGATGTCAAAAAAGTATTTAGGCAAGGCGTAGCGCTGTCAAGTGACTTCTTCAACATCATACAATACTTGAAAGAATTGTGCAAAACTCACAAGCCAACACACTTAGGTACGATCTTTCAAAAGCCTGTTCAATTGCCTGCATACGCTGACGATATTGATATTATTGGTAGAACACAGCGAGTTGTGACTGGTACGTTGGCGAGTACAGGAACAGAAGCGGAAAAAATGGGTCCAGCGGTAAACGAGGGCAACAAGAAGTGACACCCAACATCGACGAATCGGTCTGAATGTCACAGTTGACAGCTACAAAATTGAGGCAGCAAAGAACTTTGTCTACCTCGGCCTTGCTATCACATCTGAAAAGGACATCACTTCAGAAATCAAACGAAGAATAATGCTTGCCAATCGCTGTTTCTTTGGGCTGAGAAGGCAACTATGCAGTAAGGCCCTCTCCCGAACAGCCAAGGAAACTATATATAAGGCCCTTGCAATCCCAGTCCTGCTCCATGGTTCCGAAACATGGACTCTTTCTAAAGCGGATGAAGACATTCGTGGTCGTTTTGAGAGAAAAATTCTTCCTGTATGCGTACACGAGCTGTACAACAAATTCGACCTGGCCAAAAAACTGCGCATTGGGCGTTTGAGATGGCTGGGACATGTAGACCGAATGAACACAAGCGCTCCAGTCCGCTGAATCTTCGACTCTAACCCGGAGGGACAACGCCGTAGAAGAAGGCCTCGCCTTAGGTGGCGTGCGCAAGTGGAAGGAGATCTCAACCAAGGCGCAACAGGAGGCAGTTAGCCAAAGATCGCGGTAATTGAAGAGGCTTATTGGTTGAGGCCCAGGTCTACCCCGGACTTTAGCGCCGCCTAAGTAAGTAAGTAAGAGCATTCTCTTTAGTTATGGAATACGATTTCAGCCAGCCTCGGCTGGCTTCGCATCCTCTCACACAAATTTTCCAAAACTTTGTTGACTGTTTCTGGCCCTATCTCACGAATGGTTAAGACGATGGGCTTAAATCGTTTCTGGATTCTCCAGAATCAAAATGCTTGGTAGTCTACCGAAACAAACTTGACAGCAGCTATTTCCCAGTTTCACATTTAGGTGTTTCCTAAATATGGAACATGTTGAAAAAGCGAAAAATTTGGGTATTCGGTTCAATTCGACACTCACATGGGACGAACATATTCAAATAGTCATTGAGAAAGTATACGGATGTGATTATTAACAAAGTACTTTGTATTTGGTTTAGCAAAAAGTAAAATTTTGCCAATCGTGACGTATGGATGTCCAATTTAGCACAACTCAGAAACATAAAGCAATCTTAGAGTGGCCTTCAACAACATTACGCGGTATATTGGAAACGATTCATGTATCTGGATACACTAACAAGACCAAGGCTTAAATGCAGAAACTCGGAGGACCAATATCTTGTTTATGTTGTCAGAGAATGGAACGCTCTACCCATGGACATTGGAAAAACTCGCGAAACCAAATATTTGACCGAAGGCACTTAAATGCATTTTTAAAACAAGAATACTCATCAGTGCACCCTCAAGCCCACTCTAAAATATCGTGATTCGTTCCTAAGCCGTGCCAAGCTCTTTATTTCCTAGTCATTATAATCTTCAAACATTTAAAACCAACGTTCATCCGTGTCTCTCTTTCTTTCCTCCCTGATTTTCCTTTGCGGTTAGGTTGGGCTTCTGGAAAGACCAACTCTCTTAGGCCTATGGGACCATTTTCATGTCACGTGGATCTATGATATTCCTATTCTTGTAACAAATTTGAACTTAAGGTGAAGCGTAGAAGACTGTTAACGTCTAATATTGCCTAAATTACTTAAATCATTTGGGAGAGAGCTGGGCATGTACAGAGTAAGTGGAGAATTGTCTTCTCCTCCTCCTTATCTATGCATCTTCTGCAGAAATTATAGGTTAAGACAAGCTTTAGCTTAAGTCAAATGTAAAAGATTCTGTGAAATAAATAAATGAAAATTAAAGTGAAATTAGACTGGACAGTCGGACAAGTTTTTCCGGGATCAAAAACTAGGAACTGTTTATTCAGCTCATCAGGCATTACGCCTTTGGCTCAAATATCTTTGTTAGACTTAAGATAGCATACGTCTATCTTTACTTTGACTAGGACAGGCGGAATTGTTGGGTGCCATAGTCCATCTTGAATGGGTCATCCTGCCTGGTTATTATCCTCATTATATGATCTGCATAGATAGTTCCTCTATAGCCTCAGGACTGTTTCCTTGTCATCTTTACAGCTTCAGATCATCTTTCGAGCCGCATTTCAACAATAGCATCTCATTCTTTCCTTCCTCCTGCCTTTTGATGTTATCTCACAACTCTGAGATCTTGGCAGCAGCTTGACATCACTGTCCTGCAAGCCTTTTGTTTCACTGCAAGTTCGTCGGGGCATTCTTCTACGAACACTACTATGATGGCCAGAAACGCAGCACATCATAGGTTGCACTTGACCAGCCATCACTGGTCTTCAGTACTTGTTGGCGGCGACAATGAACCCTGTTGGGAATTTAAATGACACTCGCTTCCGACGATACATTGTGATTGTAGCCGTCTGAGATCAAACTTGTTTTTCCTTTGCTTACGAGAAAATTGTCGGAGTCAATCAATGCTTCCCTCGAAACTTGCGAATATTCGTTATACTGGAGCAGTGCCCCGCATTTACTAGAATGTGACGGTTTGCGTGATGATTGCAGTAGATTGGGTGTCAATTGCATGAAAATAATTAATGGAGCTCAGATTCCTAAACATTGAAAGGAAAACTCTATAAAGGCAACAGCGACACGAAAAACTGTAATAACTTCTGAATGGTGAAAATACAATGAAATTTTACCAATGAGTGCTTTAAATCGAAAGTGGAGTGTACGAGTACTTAATAGCAATCAATTTGGCTATTTGAAAGCAAGAGACTCCTTACAAAATGTACGGATACCGGTGGGGAAACCTCGCGTCACTTTCGACTGAATTCAAGAAGTTCGCATAGAGACGGCTCTGAGCTTTCGCAATAAAGTAGAAAATCTTGATAAGAATAAAAAGTAGTTAAAACGGCTCAGTCTTCTGTACTTCACAATGAAGTTCAGATTCCAATGTATGGCGGCAGTGGGTGCAATGTTTGACGAAGTGAGGCAAAAAAAAAGGAAAATGCAAGCTGAGATATGCTAGATAAAATGAGGCCTTGTTTGCAAAAAGCCGATCATCGAAAAACCCGTCAAGAAAGCAATTATAGCTCAAGTTACAGCCAAGTTTCGAAAATGAAACCAGTTGGATCTGGAAGGTGCTAATTGTCGTGCTTCCAAGCAACATAAAACTTGTGGTGATTTAAGGTTTTACGTTTGCTATATACAATAGTTTGTGTACCGGTTATATTATCACAATTTTTCTTACTACACTAACTAACTATGAACAACCTCGATACCTCCTACGCGGCAACGAACTATTCGATTCACCTAATTGACATTAGCGGAACAGTGCTATTTGACGTATAGTACTCTTATGCACATTCTTTTACTGAAATATCTCAGTCCTTTAGTAGTAGATGCGTATACACTTTAGTGATGAAGTGCCTAGAGGACCACACCACGTCGTAGATAGGTTTTGAAGTACGTGGGGATCCTTATGGCATGTCCGTAAGACCAGAGTCAAAAGACCACTTCTTTCTAGGCGGGAGGTAGCCTTGAGATAGTATTCCGTGGTAAAAGTTTCATTAGCACGCCAGGAGTGCAAGGAAGAGCCCCCATGCAGCCGAGACAGACCAAACTTAGGGACCAAATCGCCAAAAGTACTCTTACACTGATGAAGATGTCTTCTATCCAGATAATACCCAAATACGAGTACATACATACTGTGATTAATAAGGAAAACGGATGGTGGTGGCTTTAGTACTTAACATTACTAATTTGAGAGAAAAATATTTCGCAAATTAAATTCGCCGAACTGCCTACTCCCGAAAACATAGTGAGCCTTGTGCTTAGAAAAATTTAAACTGGACTCAGTAGTCCACAAAGTCCAAAGCCCAGAATAAAACGAAACTCAGTGTTGGTATTTCAATTTGTAATTCTCTCTTCATTTCAATAATTCTGAATCGAATATGGGCACAGAGATTCGAGAATGATATCGAAGATCCGTTGAGGAAGTTAGAGGCCATGGGAGTGCTTTTCCAGGAAGTGAAAAAAAATTATGTTGCTGGCTTAAACCACGACCTGGATAACTGTGTCCTTTGGCATATTTTCTAACTGCCAAATGATATGGAGAACTAGGAATTCAAAAACTCAAATTTAACTGAGTTCAAAGATGAATATGTATATGTACAATAGTATGACAAATAACGCTATCGCCGACGCGTAAGGTTTCCAAACGAACCACTAAACATTGAGGAGTAAGAAATCAGTAGAAATCGATGGATTATCGAGCAATGTGCCCCGACATCTCCCACTATAAGCGGGAGACTAACACTACAGGCCAAAAATGTGAGACCTGCCTACACAACTGACTTCATTTAGCTTGAATTTTATGAATTACATTGAGTCTTTTTACCTACATTTTCTACCTGAATAGTACGCAACACATTCAGATTTTACACCCACGTTTTTGACCAGTGGGCGTTTTTTGTTTATAAATGTGGGAAAATCCGCTTTGTGGTGTTTTGAGAAGTCTTGAGGTTTTCCATAATTATTAAATTTTAGTACACTTGGTTGTTAATTTGGCACTTGTTTATGACCAATAAACCAAAAGGGTTGTCAAATTTACTTGAGATCCTTAACGTCTCGTTAAAAATGGTAAAAGTCGCAATCAAGAACCGATCTGCAATCATCACCCTTCGTTTAAGGTATCAAGTGGCTGCGTGCAACGTACCATTGAACGACATGCTCAAACCGGAAGTTTTGAGTATAAATCATGGCCAGAACCGTCTAGAGCTTCTACTGAACATAAGGATCGGCTAATAGTTACAACAAGCAAGCGAAGTGAATGAAAAACAGCACCAGAAATACGCGCCGAAATAAATCAAACACGAAATAAACCGCTGTCCTTGGCAACAGGGCCCCATCCGAATTATGAAGGCTACGGCCCAGCAATCTCTAATAATAGAGGCAAGTAGAGCAATCACTGGTCTCAAGGCAAACGTTTTCCGATTGACGCCACCGAAGGCTGCTAGGATTGAACCAGTTACAAGCTGTCGGTCATAGGTCCTGTTGAGTGGCAGTCCACACCAGGACTTAAAACACTGTACCGTGGGAGGCAGGGCCCGCCTCCTAATGGGAGCGTCACGGTGGCTGTGGTTTAAACCTAAAGTCGCAGGAAGGGTCTTCCAGTTGGTTTTGACCCAATGTGGAGTTGCAATAGGTACTATGCGTCGTGACGCTCATACTCATACAAAGAGTGGAATTGTGCCCTTAACACAGGTCAAACTTGGTATTACTAATGAAGGTTAGCTTTGGCCAAGCGTATCCTAGCTCCCATGGACGTATGGGCATCCCGTGTAATTAAGTTTATACGATAGGGCTTCACATCAAAACACAAAAGACATCTGTCCTTGACAATGTTTGGTCAAACGAAGATTAAGACATGCCGTAGTATTTGAGCGAGTTGCTGTTCGAAAACCGCTACAGAAAAGCTTAGAAATGGGCCAAAAAAACACAAAGACTGGACGGAAGAAGATTTCAACAGAGTTTTATCTAGCGATGTATCCCAGTTCGAGGTATTTGAGACGAAACGGAGAATTTTCGTTCGACGCAACGCGGAACAAAAGACCCTACGCGATAGTCAAGCATGGGGGCAGTTCTGCTATGGTCTGGGGATGTTTCTTATCAAGTGGAGCAGAAGATTTAGTTCCAGTGATTGGAAAAATTAAAAAGGAGGCCATCAAAACAATATTGGAAGAAAACGCTGTGACCTCTGGACTGAGATTAATTGTTGAAGGATTCGTATTTCACCGGGACAACGACCCTAAACACACGTTAAGGCAAAATCAACCTGAAACAGAGGGAAGATAAAGAAATCTTACAAGTCGTGATATGGCCGTTGAATAGAAGGGTCCGAGATCAATGCCCATAATCAGAATCTGAGTTGTTGAATATATAGAGTGATCAAATAAGAACGATGGAAAAAAAAATTTAAATAACATAACAACGGTGTGAGATATGAAACCGATTCTGGCTTTATTTTGAAGCTACGTTCATAGCATTATGTGTGGAATAGCACATCATTCAAATAGCCGCATCGGCTTCGCTGGCAGTGCTTCAAGCGGTCGGTACAATTTTTGATGCGGCGTTATTTCGGCAATAGCATCTCGAATGTTAACCAAAGTAGCTGGTTTGTAAATGTAGACTAAGGACTTGACATAGTCATAGAGAAAATAATCGAGGGGTGTCAAATCACATAATGGCGGCGGCCAATCGATGAACGCTCGCCGTGATATTACCCAGTCGCTAAATTTCTCCTTCACAACTTTGAGCTCTACGTCGCTTGTATAGCAAGTTGCACCATCTTGTTGGAACCATAACTCGGATATATCGATGTTGACGAGCTCTTAGTACAGAAAGTCAGTTAACACCACTCTATTCGCCATTTCGAAAGAAATAAGGTCCGATGATGCCGCCATACCATAAACAGTCAATTTTTGTGGATGCATTGGTGCTTTGCCGAACACTTGTGGATTGTGTTCGCTCCAATAATAGCAATTTTGTTTGTTGACAATGCCGCTGAGTCAAAAATGGGCCTCATCCGAGAAGATGATTTTTTTGGCGAAAACCGGATCTCCGGCCGACATTTCCAACGCCCAATTAGCGATCTCACGGTGTTGTCTATGGTCGTCCGACTTCAATTCTTGCGTCAGCACAATCTTGATTGGATGTAGGCCTAAGTCCAACCGCAAAATTAGCCGATCGACATTTCGGGGTCTTCTTCGATACTGGACGCTATGGCGGCTATATTTTCTTCATTTCGCACCAGTCTCTGTCTGGTTGGTGGCTTAAGATCCAAAAGAATGTACTCATGCTCAAACTTTTTCACAGTGCGACGAATTGCTTGCACACTGAAGTTGCAGATGTCGACCAACCTCAGGACGAAACTTACGTTGCGTATTTACAACTGAGCCGGAATTTCAATAAATTTTTTTAATAATTTCCTCACGTTCGGCAAGCATAAAACGGTTTGCATGACAAAATGACAGACCTTACTAAATATTTTGACAGCTGGATGTCATTGATAACTTTGACAGCTACTGAAATATAACAATTATAAAAACTGGTCACCTATACTATTGGATAGCTCTATCAATACACCACAGGCAACAATTCAAAGACTGATAGCTAGAATGCCAAGGATTGTAAGAAAAGTAATCGGATATAATGGTGGCTTTCAACGAAAAATCGGTTTAGATCATTTACTCCTATGTTACGAACAAAATGAAAATATGTATTTTACTTCTTATTTTAGTTTCATATATGTAGAGTTGGATAAAGTTCCAAACTAAAGCTAAGAGCCCGTAATATTGTTCTCGTTTCGTTAGGCTAAACAGGAAAAGGCTGGCAAAGGGGTTTCTCATTTTAGGTCTGAAAAAGATGTCAGTGAGCGGATCAGGAAAGTGAAAATGAACGAGGAGACGAGTTAAAAATATCTGAAGTCGAGGTCATTAGGGCTACAAGTCAAGAATACGAAAAAATTCGCAATGAACCAAACATGCAAAGCAACGTCATTGATAATGCGAAGAAGTCCACGGGAATACCAGATCCCAATACTGAAGGTCCTAGTGATTGTGAGAAAAGGGAGCTAGTTTAAGATGACTTTCAATTTAAACACATTGAAGAAGTCTTAGACAGGTATAGTGGTAAACGTGGATGGTCTTATGAGGCCAGGGTTAAAGGATTTTGAAAATCGGATGTTTATGTGTGGAATGACATTCATAAGTACCTTTACTCTGAACATTCACATCATCACAAAAAACATAGTCCTATGAAACTAGTTGTAAGTGCTAAGAATAATGCTCAAAATTATCAGACAAGCTTTAAGGCCGAATAAAGCCTTAGGAACCACTCGTATGTGTTTTCGATGGTAACGAATTCGAACATTTGTGGGTAAATTGCTTTCGAGACAAGAAATCTGGAGACGGAGGGCCTCGTGCTGATGCATCTAGAGTTAACAAAATCAGTCTCCCAGACATTGGTATGAAGGTGTCCCTTAAGGAAAACTAATTTCAAAATCTTATTGGTACAGGTAGTGACGTAGCCATCGCAAAAAAGAATATACGAAAATCTTGGCATACAAATTTCCGTAGTAGGTTTTGGTGACCAAAATAAACGGATCCTTGTTTTCGAAACTCAGACCAATAATGACAATTATGACATTATCTGTCCCTTAGTACCAGACGCTTGGCTACCGCATGAAATTTTATTGGGAAAAAATTGTATTATGCTCGAGAGCCTAGTGATTGAGAATGGCGTACCAACAATCTATAAGAAATAGAAAACCCATTAGCTTGAATCAACCTCATTGAGACAAATTTAGAATCGGAGTTCCTTCAAGAAAATTAAACTGATTTCAGTGTACAAACCAAGATGACTTAGTGCATCATATGTCACTATGAACATTGTTTTGGACGACGAAAAGCCAATGTATCAGAGACCTAGACGATTGGCAACTGCTGAGAAAAGATTTGTCGATTGTCACATCCAGGAGTGGTTGCAACAAGCCGTAAAGTCACACAGATTTCGCCAGTCCAATTGTTTTCGTTAGAAAAAAGAATTATTCTACGCGCTTGTGTGCATCGATTGTCGACAGATTAATCAGGAACATCATTAAAAATAGATACCCTCTTCTAGATATGGAGGAAATGTTGGAACAATTGTACGATGGTAAGGTTTATACGACACTGGTTCTAAAAAATGGGGTTTTTCACGTCGACATCGAAAAGGAAAGTATAAAGTTTATAGTATAACGCCCGATGGGAACTACGAATTCACTAAGGTTCTCTTTGCGCTGTGCAATATTAATACCATATTTAGGGAGTCTTATAAGAGGAATTATTTGGGCTTACATGGATGATTAAGTTATTGCTTCATGATCTGAATCAGAAATGTTAAGTAGATTGAAGGATGTGCTGGATCTCGCTGTTGTTTCTTTAAGGAAGAGCAAACATCTTCTTGGACATGCCATAAAGGGCGGGACTATCAGGTCTTCCAAAGAAAAGATCCTTGCCGTCAGATACCAGCCAGTCTTCAAGGAAATAAAAGCTATAATGCAATTCCTGGATCTAACAGGTTATTTTAGAAAATTTATTTCGGGGTATCCAGCTATAGTGTAGCCCCTTACAGATTTAACGAGAAAAGATCATAGTTTTGTGTTGGGTCCTTCAGAAGCTACTGCTTTTAACCGTCTCAAAGAGATATTGTGTGCTGATCTATTCCTTCAGGTTTTCAATCCTAATCCCCCAATACAGTTGCAAACCGAGGCTATGGGGTGGTGTTTCTTCAAGAGCATGACTACGGAACATACCAACCCGTATTTTACTTAGACTTCAAGACTATACCAACTGAAATTGGATATCCAAGTTACGATTTAATACGCTTACGTGTTCATTTACAATCTACACATATTGCAAGACATTCAAACTAGCAATGGCGAAGAAAGAACTCAACAGTCGCTCATTGGGGTCTACACCTAGAAAAATATGATTGTGATGTCCAACACTGATCTGGATCTGTGATACGGCATATAGACACCATCAGTCGTTACCCAGCAGCCGTTTTAGCCGAGGAAAACCCAAGCAAGCAATGAAGCGTGTTAGGCAATAGCAACAATTCTGGATGAAAGGGAGTATGAAGATTACCCCAGTAAGAATGGATAAATTTTTTAACGGAGATTATTTGCCTTGCGTTCCGAAATGTCTGCAGAGGGAACTGATTCTTAATGTCCATAACCAAAGTCATTTTGGAAATACAAAAGTGGAAAACATCTTCCAGCAGGGCTTTTTCATTCCTAATTTGTCTAAGCAGGTAGACGACGTAACTATAAATTGTATTCCTTGCATTCTAGCCATAGAAAAAGGTGGGGAAAAGGATTTGTTTCTTAATCCCATCGATAAAATAGACCAACCTTTACACACGTACCTCACCTACCGGGTTGTTGTCTGGTGAGCGGCCTTAGACAATGCAGTCAACTGGAGCAAACTTATCAGAGTCCAAAGAACAGCATGTCTATGCATAAGCGAAGCCCTACGCTCTACTCCCTCCGCTGCATTAGATATTTTGTTTCACTTGGCATCTTCAGCAGGCAAGTAGCTGCGACTGCAGCTATTCGCCTGAAAGCGGCTACACAGTGGACAAATAAGGAATCCTCACAGAGAACATCAATTACACTATACCTGAATTTTGGTTTGGCAAAGACCACCATGTAAGCTTCCCCTCTAGATCCTTCTGAGAGGAAGATGCTTTCATGGAGGACAAGTCAATTCACTTTTACACAGTTGGTTCTAAAACCGATAGCGGGGTTGGCGGCAGTGTTTTCTCAGATAAGCTAAATCTAAGCTTATCTTTCCGTCTTCCAAATCACTGTAGCGTGTTACAGGGGGGAATTTTGGCGATTAAAGAAGCCCTGTCCTGGCTGAAGAAAAAAGTGATATCTGCAAAGGATATCCGCATCTTTTCGGATAGTCAGTCCTATCAAGTCCCTGAATCCAGTCTCATTAAACTCTAAAACCGCCCTTGAATGCCGATCATCTCTTATGGATAAGGCAGAGCAGTTTAACCTTCACCTTTACTGGGTGACGGGCCACCAGACATTCCAGGGAATTATAGGACCGACGAATTTGCCAAAATTGGAAACACACTACCTATTCTGCCGGAAAAGGTAGCATGGGTATATCTATCGCTACGTGCAAAAATAAAAGAACAGACCTTAGGTGGACTGTTGGACCAACATGTCTAGCGACCAAACAGATCTGGTCAAAGCTGGATCTGAATCGCTCTAAGAGTCTGATCCTTCTAAATAGGAAACATCTCAGCGCCATCATAGGTATCATCACTGGACACTGCTTAATAGGCAAGCATTTAAGAAGGCTTGGCCCTTTTACAAACGATTTCTGTAGAAGCTGCATGGACGAGGAGGAAGAAAAGACAATTCTCCACCTGTTCTGTACATGTCCAGCTCTCTCCCAGAGAAGAAAACTTCACTTAGGAGCTTTCTTCTACAATGGCTTAAACGCTCTAAAAAATATAGACGTAAACAGTCTATATTCTATGCTTCATCATTAGCTCAAACTGGTTCTATGAGTAAGAGGATCACAGATCCAGATGGCATCACAATTGGCCAATAGGCCTAAGTGGGTTGATCTTTCGAACAGCCACTTTTACCTACCTACCTACCTACACATGTACCTCATGAAGCACTTATCACCTCTACCTTCCACTGTAAATAGTTACCAATATTTATTCGTTGTAGTAGATGCCTTCACAAAATTGGCATTGGTCTACCCCGTGCAAACATCTTGCTGCAGCACTTGGAGCTTCAGGCAGAGGTTTTTGGTATCCGATTGTCTCAGATGGGGGATCAGCGTTTAGTGCAAATTCGTTTAGAGATTATTGTTCGTCGCGCGGTATTGCACGACAATTGGCATACCTCGTGGGAATCGCCACTGAACCGAGCTATAATTCAAGTTCTGACCGAGCTTAGTTTAGAAGACCCAATAATTTGTACAGACACGTTTCAGGAGTACAGAAGGCTATTAACTCAACTCACTTTAGAAGTGCCAATAGGACTCCATTGGAACTTCTTTTTGGGGTGAAGATGTTTAGCAAGATTAAAAGACCCTTTCCATGATTAGGGTTTTTTTCGATGTCAGATATTATTCTTCTTTAGAGCACTGAGGGCGGGCTCAAAGTTTTGGGCTACAGTGTATGCCATCTATGAATAATTCTCAAACGGAAAAATGGGGCGTCCAATCCGTCGAATCTTTGGTCGATGTGCCTTCTTCCGAATATTAGCTAGATATTCGAAAAGATAATCAATAGAGTCCTAACTAAGTGGGTTGGGGGCAATATGAAGTTCCCTAAGACCACTTCGGTTTCAAGGCGGGATATGATATTTCTTGTGATACGTCAGAGCTGGTATCTGATACCCAATGGAAGAAAAGCAAGAAATAATGCCCAGGTGCCTGCCTGATTGACTTGGAGAAGGCCTTAAACACCGTTCAAGCTAAATCGCCTGGGAATAAGTACATAACCCATTGTCATATATTCTTTTTAACATGCTGACCAGTAGACAACTCGTCGTGAATAATGGCAATATGACTTCTTATAGAATATTTGAAATTAAAAACCATCTGCAATATGGTGCGGTTAATTCGCTCATCCTATTCAACATCTACACAAGCGAGCGACGACTTGTCGAGAACAGATCAGGTCCAAAGACCGAATTAATTAGCATGCTCTTGCAACGTGACTTCGAGAAGATATAGCGATGCTGCGATGAGAAGCCAAAGATCAACTTTCAGAAGTCTTAAATCATTCTTCTTAGTGCGCCTTTGAATGAGGCCTTTCAAGATAACAAAATTGGCGAACGCTTGGATCATGTGACAACACGGGCAACCACTTGTTTATGGAAATTTAGTCAGATACGAGTATCTTGGGATCTGACTAGATCAGTATCTATGTTTTTAGATGTTGCGCTGGCCAGAGTCCAAGGTGCGTTTGCCCTTACAAAAAGAGTTTCTTTCATTGCAGTCAACTCGATGCGATGGTGAAGAGAATCTGCTTCACGATTCTTCGTGAATATTCGGGTGCTTAAGAGGATTGGTCTTCGCTTTACAGAACACCAGAGTCGGAGTATATATTCAAATTCAACAACAGAGCGAGCTTGAACAAGTTGGACTCGAAGGCACATGGCAACAGGATTCCCGCGGCGTACTATCTTTATCGTAATATGTACGACGAAACTGGGAATCTGTAATGAATTTATTACCCTAGAAGTGTTCCTCGATCTGTATAAAAACATACTAATCCTAGATAGATTAGCTGTGCAGCTAGTTTTCGACATCCCACAAAGACATATGTAGACTGGGTGTTAGCGATCATGCGCGAACGATGACAATGACATGAAGATTGCTTTTTTGAAGCCGATTGTAGCCTAATTATTTAAAAAAAAATACATTCACCTCAGTTTAACTATTGCAGATAAGGTCTTAGGTTGTTATTTTCAAATAATACCAATAATATACAAAACTACGAGTACGTTCTAATCACTACGACCTTGACAACTCTGTCAGTAATTCCAAAATTTCGAAAAATTCGCACTTCAAGATACGAGTATACAACTGATAATCTTAATCTTAATCACAAACTTGGTTACTCTGATGGAGTACAAGGTGACATGACATAAGATGACCTACAAATAGTTGAGCTATGATATAAGATTTGTTATATTACTCAATATGTACATTTGTGTCTCAATAAATCTGTTTCAAGATACAGCGAAGGGCAGCCTCTCAATCAGGTTAAGCTCTCATCAAGTTTCTCAAATGGGCAATACTACGTTCTGATATATACTCGTATTCGTATATAAAAACAATTTACCAAAATTCAATTTCATTTTTCTTGCACTGATATTTGTTGAAGAAAAAAATTTCGGTACTTCCTGGAAAGTTACAATGAGATAATTCTTATCGAAACCGAACCAACAGATATAATAAAAGCTCGTTGAAATAATCAATCAATTGAGGCTGTAAAATTATAGGCCATGTCAGCAGCAGAGATGATACGAAAATATTTTCATTTTTGAGTAATTCATCTTCCTCATCATTAACGTAGGTACAAAGTTCGGAACGAAAAATGTTCTGAAATATTGCAAAATCGTGTGAAAAATGTTTTACCTTTGCTGAGTCATACTATGTATCTTCACTTTAACTTCTCCGATAGATCCAATAAATAAATGTGTCCAGATTCCTGGTAAAATTGTTCTGAGAATATTGTCATACTGGTTTTCGAGAAAATTGAAAAATTGCCAAGTCAAACGCATCGAATGATACAGAAGCGAATGGCTCGTCAAATGTATCTGAGCAGTGTTATTGTAACACTTTTACTGCATATTGGTGATCAAGGAAGTGAGTCTGTGTATGCGTACTTTGTTCTACAACTTTACACCTCAGAAAATAAAAGTTTAAAGCATTTGCGATATTGAATAGGGTAAACGCTCTCAGTTGCAATGTCGTAAAACGCAACAAAACAATGTGAAAAATTATGTCAACTGCTTATTCTTCTTGGTGTCTGTTACCATTCTTGTGCCATAGGGTGATGCTAATATCAACGATTTATCGTGTTCGGAGTTCCGCCAATGTTTATTTTTCTGCCAGAGTACGACATTCCTCCTCAACTGCCGTTTTCCGTGTTTACTTAGGACAGCTCATTAGTCTGTCTGTTTGGATAACTGGAGTTGGACTTGCAATAGAATTGTCTTCACGGCGTTAGATATGACAATTTTTCCCTCTGATGTGGAAGGTTTGTAAATAGTTTTCCTGTCATAGAATTGATCAGTTTCTCGGTACTGGAACCATTTAGTAGTACGAATTTTCATTCAGCCTCATATTGGATTAGCTAAGCCAAGGAAAGAAAATTGCAACATGTGCTAGAGCTATTGCATATTTTAGAATGCGGATTCGTAGCATGAAATTCACCACACGCAATAATAATTGACTTTATGGCGATAAGCGATCGCTTGGCTCCGATTTGGATCAAGGCAATATTCACCATAATACGCGAACACGCCTTTGCGGACAAAGTTGCAGACTCTACTAAGAAGAAGTGGCGGGTGAATCTTATGGAGCCTGTCCGAAATATGATGCCAAAATCGTACTTCAATGACAAAAAAGCTAAGTTAAAGATCTTCGCCGGATTAGTCGTAAAGCACAGTTTCCAACTAATCGATTTTGCAGCACATCATAATACGGTGGTAAGTAGCACTAGCTTCCAAGACTACGAATCCACACAGGAACCTGGCGTTCCCTACAATGTCTAACGCCCAAATAAATCGACCAATGTATGTACTAATAAATGCGAGAAACGTATCCAGCATTCCAAATCAAAAAACATTGAGGGGAGCAAACAGCGACTTTGACCACTTCCATGTTGCAGCGAAATTCACAACTTAACTATGCAACGAGCCTACAGAGATCGCCTGAGTGTGGTACTTTTCGCTGTGCATTCACCATCGATAAACTTAAACAATTTGTTGAGGCAGTATTGCGACATCATATAAGAAGTATCCAAGGCCACTGTGGGCTACCAGTCACCATCAAACAAACGTCCTTGGTATGAGTTCGTATGACGAAAGGTAGTGATGGAAAATCGACACCAACAAGCGCTGCAGCGAACAAGGGCAGCGAAGGAAGAGTATCGATCCAGAAGAAGGAAAGATAATAAGATCCTGCGAACAAAGAAAATGGCCTACAAAATCTCCCACCTAAAAGATATCGAAGGAACAATATCCAGATGCCAAGCAACTAGCAGCTGGTTTAAAGCCCGAAACGCATACTCTTCGAAACAGTGAAGAAAATGTAGTCACAGAATCGCAGGGACTAGCAGATATGTTTAGCAGCACTTCCAGTAGCTACAATACTTAAGGGTCGACAGGGTGATAATGCAAGACAAGAACTACGAGTAGCTTCCAGTAAATGAAGAAGATATCCCGCCTGAGCTTGGCTCTGCTGGTTGCAATAGCATACCAGCGTAGCCTTTCAAATGATTTAATTCTGGTGGGGGCGAAGGCCCCAATTTATTCGGCTTAATACAAGCTATAACTTAAAATTAAACTTAAACATATGGGAGTTTGATTCGTTCGCGCCATTGGAAGTGCGGTGGCTTGGTAGATAGAAGAGACGAGGGATACGTTGATTAAGTACGAGGGTTAGTGTTGAAGAAAATAGAGTTGTGAAGGGACGCGCATTCAACATGACCTGAAAGGAGTCGATGAATGAATCTCTGCGTTCCTCAATGGTCTTTAAGTTAATAGGGTTGAGCCGGTTTGACAGGGGGGCAGAATAAAAGGATCGTTCCTGGGCATACCTCGAAGAGAAAATCGAAGAAAACGGCGCTGGATGCTTTCGATTCTCGAGATATGAACACGATGATATGGGGACCACACTTGACTGGCGTACTCTAGGATTGGGCAAACAAAGGTAATATAGAAGGACTTGGTCACGTATGGGTTGGTGAATTCTTTAGACCACCGTTTTACAAAATCTAGCACAAAGTTGGCTTTAAGGTTTATCCCATCCATATGTGGGAAGTGACATTTTGGTAAGGTGCATTCACAAAATTATCAACCAGATATGGGTGAATGAAAGCTTGAAAGATGATTAGACTATCAGTTCCATATGCTCCTTTTTTTAAGAAAGGGTATACGATGTCTTGTTAGAATACTTTAGGCGTATCCCTGTTTAATATCGCATATGAGAACGTCTCAAGAGTTTCTGCAACACACTAATCGGCAGTGTGACTTCCGCCCCGGCAGATCAACAACCGATAAAATTCTCACACTCAGGTAAATCCTGGAAAAAATCAAAGAATTTCAAGTCGACCCTCAACATTGCCGCATACGACAATACCATATTCACAGTCTTGAGCTCCATACGACGATGGCCAATTCGGGATTCCGGCAAAATTGACGCGTAGCTCTGCAAAACACACGATGCAATGTGCAATTCCTCCGAACTACTCCAAACCTGTACCGGATTTCGGCAATGAGATGCACTGTCATTTGATTTCATCAATTTAGTACTGGAACTGATAGCGCGCAGGTGTTAGAATGGAAGGCGCTATCTTCAACAAATCTATCCAACTGTTGGGATACGCTGATGACATCCACATCATCGGTCTCTCTCAGGTGCGCCATCATAGAGGCTTTAACAACAAACAAAGAACAGGGTAAACGAGTTGGCCTTGAAATAAATGAGCACAAAACAAAGAAGCAACTCTCCACCGTCACTGTCGGCAAAAGCAACTTCGAAGTGATTTCGGTGTAAACATCACCTCCACGAATGTTATACTAGTGGAAATTCAGCGAATGCTTACCATAAGAAGCCACTGCTATTTCGGTTTGGCGAAACAAATAGGATCAAGACACCTAGCTCGAGAGACAAGATGCATGCTCTACAAAATACTGATTGTTCCAGTTCGCCCATATCGCCGAGTGCTGAACGATAAACTGGAAAACAAGGCTTTTTCGAGGAAAAAATTTCTTGTCGAATGTTCGGTCGGGAGCCCATTAAGTTAAGTAAGCAGCTTGGTTTTGGTGCTGAAAACATTGGTTTACCAGCATTTGCTTTATGAGTTCTACTGCTCATATCCAATTTGGTGCTATTCTTTGAAGCAATAATCCCTAGATTAGGGAAAGTTTTTTATTTGTTCAATTTTTTGTCCGGCAATGGTGACTTTTGAGGAATGCTTATGGTTCCTACCCTTTCAGTATCTACTTTGAGCTATACTTAATCCGTATTAGGAATCTGTAGGATGTGGCGCCATCTTTCATCACAGCCCTAAGTTTACTCTAGACAGTACTGCCCAAGCACCTCGCAAGGAACAGCAATACCAAAACAATCCACTCCACTTCGGACCTCGAATTCATCGGACACTTTTCCATTATATAAGACCATCCGTTTTCTTAGGTATTAAGTACAGCGGAAATAAGGAAACAGATAAGGTGCAACAAAAATTGCAAAAAGAGGCGAACAAAGTTGAACTGTATAAAGACAAAGACGACGCGAGAAATTGCAATAACTGCCGATCGATAAAACAACTGTCACATACTATGAATACATACGAGAGGGTTCGACAACGCGTTAGTTGGCACCGCAGTCCATGCGGCTTTGTTGGAGATTGGCTGACAATTATGCAATAGGATCTGGAAATGCGGCTACAGATGAAGGAGTGCATATTTCCTTCCAATTTCCACAAGCCGTCAGGCTTCCCTTATTTGACATTTGCCAATTATTCTCCTTTTCCAATCTTGAGAAAAGACTTCCGTTTCTTATAGTCTCCTCATGAGTAGATGTGGGACTTCCACCGCAATGTCAGACTAGCCTTGTCTTTTGCGGGCCGGGTCAACCCCGGACAGATTTATTAAGGCTTATTGCAAGCATATTCTTAAAATTAACAATTCCACTTAAAACTAAAGATAAAAACTAAAGGGTTGGAGCGGTTAAAGCAGTTAGGACGTGAGACATAGGTGGAAATAGGGATGTTCTTGAGTGAGTGTTTGCAGAGGTGATAGTCGAAGGGAGGCAGAATATCATTAACTTCACGAAGCATTCTAGACATTGTCCGTAATTCGTTCTGTGAAGATTGGACAGGAAAAGTGCACAGACCTAAGATTGTGAAGAAGGAGGACAATCGATATTACCAACTAAAATTTGATGAATAAAGAGAATATCGAAACTTTTCGGCATATACATAGAAAGGGGTTGTCAATTTATAAGTTTCGGCCGGTCAGTGTACGGTGGTAAGTTTTGGCTATCATCCTAGGGAAGCCACGTAAAGGAAATCGTACAGTTGAACAGCTTCTAGCCGAATGGTATGAGATCTGTAGTAGGGTGAACAAACTTGGCTCGCATATTCAAGAAGAGGCCTAACAAAGGTTATATAAAGGGATTTGGTAACATATGGATTGGAAAACTCCTTAAACCAGCGTTTAATGAAGCCAAAGGCAGAGTTGACTTTTTTTATTATATTATGAATGTGAGAATGGAAATTGAGTTCTTTATCAAAGATAATGCCTTAATCACGCAACTCATTCACTAAGGGAACAGGCAGATTAAAAATTAGATAGTAGCAAGGTTAAGTAGGAGGAAGCTATCGGATGTAAGTCATAGCCTGACAAAATCTGTCTAAATTTTCCTGCAGTGATAGGCTGTCTGAGGAAGATGATATATATCTAAAGATTTTCATACCATCTGTGCAAACAGATATGAATGAATTTTTAATGGTGCAATCAATATCATTTAGTCAGAATAAATACATAATAAGGGACCTAAGTAGCTGCCTTGAGGGACACCAGGGCAGTGTTCAATTCGGGCAGACACCATAGACCCAAATAGAACATAGTAATGTCGTTCATTTAAATACAATGGAACCCATGTTATAAGCCTTATTTGGAAACCAAGAGCCTTTAATTTCAGAAGGATTATATCTTGTGAAATTCTATCAAAAGCTTTGCTGAAATCGGTGGCAATCACCTCAACTTGATACGAATTCCGTTAAGTTAGTGGTCGTAGATCTACCTTTGAGAAATGCATGCTGGTTTTGGGAAACAAGACATTTACAATGGAAAAGCATTGCAATAGCTAATGCTCTCAAAAAGCTTAGATATGCAGGACAGCTTAGCAATTGGTCGATATTGGTTGGAGATATCGTCTTTTCGGATTTTTGTATGTAGGGCCAGCAGAATAATAATCTTTGAGGTTTATTATTTAATCTTTAACTCTCTCTAAAGTTATATACACACATCCCAAAGTTGTTGGACCGGAAGTTCAGCCGCTAGGTCATCTAGGATAGATCTCTTGTCTTATGGTCCTGTCGGCCAATGCGATTCCTATCATCCGAAGAGGAGGTGCGAATTCAAGAAATGGTTATCTATTGTACGGATATGTTGCGGATTGATCCTTTCATTTGACTACCTGTCCCTCATCCGATAGATGCCCGCGTAATTCTTTTAAGTGACCATTTTTACAGCCTTTTAATGCTCGTGGAGGTTAGCTGATTTCTTCTGATCTTGTGGCATTGTGGTCCCAAGTCTGGCGATACACTTGGGGATGTCAGTATTATGTTGCCATTGCTTTACGAAGATCTAGGTTAGCTGTTATGTTAGCTTCTATATTTGCTTTAGTCTCCGAAGCACCTACTGATTGTCGCTAATCATGTGCTTAAATATGTTGATAGTACAAAAATCAATAACCCTTTTGCCGTTGTCATTTCTGAGATTGCAGAGGCCATGTAGTCTCATCACATATTTGAGACAATTGCTGTCGTTTTCTACGTTTACCCACTACGGTCAAGATGTCCCTACTAAGCATCAAATTGATGGGGATTAACTTTTCTGTTGAAATTATCCTTTTTAGCCTCATCCGCATGGCGGAGCAAAGCATGGGCATATGGCGATGTTTCTGACTTTGCATTAAACTCTAGACTTAAGTATGCTATCGCTATATGAGGATAATGATATTAAGCTCCCTCATGCCTTTAAGGCGAGAAAACGGCTTACCATGTTGACAGCAATCGTCTTTGGCTTATCAGAGTAAATAAGGAAGGCCGTGATTTCATCATCTTATCACCCGTATTCCGATTCGTAATTTCGAGTCCTTTTTTTCCTGTTGACCTTCCACATTTCAGAATCGTCAAGGGAGTATTTCCATGTATACAAGACTCACAAATCAATACTTAACTTACACAGTCACAGTAGACTTGCCATCCAAATTCTACTTGAATAATTAATCAACAGAAAATTGTTCATATCGCTGTGACCAAATCATTTCATAACTCACCATGTGATTGTGGCAGTATGTCAAAGAGCTTGGGTAACCCCCACCCAGGTTTGCGTTTGTATTAAAGCCCTCTCACCAGGATTACCATATTTCAGACCATGACTTGGCCTTAAAATGATTATTCGAACCGTCCCCTACCATTAAACGCTCCTTCTTCCAAAACCTTTTTATTTTTAACATTGGAATTGTGTTTCTTCCACAATAGTTGAGCAGAAAAAAATATCAACAGTCAGCATGAAGGATTCTTTTAAATGAGCTACTTAAGGATTTTTCAGTGCTTGTCAGAGGGCTGAGATAGAGATGACTTGCGAATGAACCCCAATGGATCAACGGCAGCTCTCATATTTTTGGAGCAAAATAAACCAACGTTAGCTTGCACTCATGCCCCACAGTAGATATGAACGAGCTTATCAAAGAATGCCTAAATAGGAACAGAGGACGTCTTCAGTAGAAGATTCGGAGAGCATAGCCAATATGATACTGCGCCTGGAAATGAGCTTTAGCTAATTGTCTTTATGTGGCCCGGAATATTATTATAGTCAGAAAAAGGTTTGCTCATTCCATGATCGTAAAACTGACGATCAAATTGATTATGTTACTTTCGACGCAAGGCGCTTTAAGAGTATTGTAGATGTCCGAACCGTCTGAGCGGCAAATATAAACCTGGACCAACACTCAGTTATAGCAAAAGTCTTCGTCTTCGGAAGTCCCAGATGCCATGTTAACAGAAAAATACTGTGAACAGATTCAACGTTGAGTGGCTGCAAACCTGCCTGCGTGGCGATTGATCTGGAAACTTAGATTGGGCAACCAGCGCAAATTCTCAGCGTAGTGCGTGCCCTATTTCCCAGTGGTAGTCTCCGCTAACGGCATGAGTTAACCCTTTCTGATGCTAGAATGACAAGGGCATGGTCGGCCAGAAGCATTATACTGGCCTAGGCCGTCATAGCCCTCACAATCTTATACGGAAGGGACTAAAATATGTCACAAACATACTAGTGGCACTGTTGACGATACTAGTAAACGTTTAAAGGACAACGACCTTCAAGTCTGCACGTGGACTGTTCCGACCCTACGCAGGCCACGTTAAACCGAACAAATAACAGAGACCCTTGACTCACAGAGACTCACGCAGATATCACCATCATCCACAAAGTACGATGGGATAGGCCGGATATAAAGAGGATGAAAAACTGTGATATATATTGTACTATGGTGATTGCTATAGGGATAAGTAACAGCGCTTATTGGAATACGACTTAGACAAGAAATCTTGTATTTCCGACACGTGAGCGAACGTCTTATGCCAATCAGCATCAAGGCTAAATTCGCTAACATTAACCTAATATGCGGCCATGACAAAGATAACGATACAAAAGAATGTTTCTACGAACTCCTAGTAGAAACGTACTCGTACGAGCCATGCCCGAAGTATAATGTTGAAACCGTCAGGAGAGATAAAGTGGACAGTTGGTAAGCACCGCCTACACGACACCACGGCGTCGAAAGTTCCGGGCAGCCAACATTGACTCGAATCACCACCTTGTTGCAGCCAAGGTGCGATTGCAGATTTCCCAAGCACCAAAACAAAGAAAAACGAACGCGCATCCCGAAATCTCTCGACAACTCCTATGCCGCCAGCATCAAGTACCGAAGACCAGTGGCAAAACTGCCAACATACCATCAGAGACCCAGCACCAAGAAAATCCTGGTTTGATGAATAATGCCCACAAGCATATGCAGCTAAACAACAAAGCGATGCTGCAACGAAGGGCGAAAGCTGCTCGTGAGTTCTACGAGCAGAAGAGACGGGAAGAACATCGGCTTCTCCTGAAGGAAAAAAGACCACAAGAAGCGCAGGATTGAGGGCTATACTCCAGGAATAACGTACGGAAGTATTACTATCACGTAAAAAGAACGTGTCAAAGCTAGAAAACCCGTACAGAGGCCTGTAGAGATGAAGAAATAAACCTTGTAGTAGAGTCACAGTCGGTGCTTGGGATGTGGAAAAACTTTTTTCGCGGACTGCTTAAAAGCGACGATGCCCAACATCCCGCCATCAGGCAGAATAAATCTTTCAACTTAGATGATGATAGTCAAAACCACCTTACCAGAACGAAGTAAGGATAACAATACCGAAGCTAAAATCTAACAAGTCAGCTGGACCTGAAGGTTTACCGGCAAAGGTATTCAAAGCTGGTAAAAATGACTTTGTGGAGAGCATGCACCATTTCATTTCCCAGATCTGGTCAAAACAGTGCGTTCCTGATGAATAGAATTCCGGCACCGTATGCCCGATCAGCAAAAAGAAGACCCCTCAACTGCGCCAACTATTGAGGTTAAAGTCTCCTTAACATAGAATTCAAGATCTTATCTGCCATATTGTGTGAACTTCTGAGACCCTTCGTTAACAACCTGATTTGAAATTGCTCAATCGTACAAATTTTCACATTCCGGCAGATCCTGGAAAAAATTCAAGAAGGCCAAATCGATATCCACCATCTTTAAATCGATTTTAAGGCCGCATATGACCGAGCATATGAGACGAGCTATATAAAGCCATGTCTCGTTTTGACATCCCTGTCAAACTCGTCCGTCCGTGCAGTATGACGATTGAGAACGCTCGCTGTTTGTTGTTAAAAAGGGATTTAGACAAGGTGACGCGCCGTCATGTGACTTCTTTCACAACACTGGAGGCACAATCTTTCAAAAGCCAGTGCAACTATCAGCGTACGCCAATGATATCAACAGAATTGAGAGAACTCAGCGAGCAGTCACCGGTGCGTTCGTTACTATTGAAATGGAAGCTGAATGAGGACAAAACCAAGTATATACTGTCAACAGGAAGGGGCACACAACATCGCCGAATTGAACAGAACGTTAGAGTCGACAGCTATAATTTCGAGATAATAAGGGAATTTGACTACCTTGGCTCTAATATAAATTCCCCTAACAACACCTCAGCAGAAATAAAACGAAGAATCAATCTTACCAATCGCAGTTTCTTTAGAGGCTAAGAAGGCAATTGAGTAGTAAGGCCATATCCCGAAAAACTAAGGAGACTCTATATATAAGACCTTGATTATCCCAGTCCCACTTTATGGCGCAGAAGCCTTCGAAAGCGAAAGAAGATATCCTCAGTCGTTTCGAGACGGGATTTGGAGGAGAACATTCAACGATGAACTATGTACAGTGACATCGACCTAGTCAGAAAACTGCACACCAGCCGCCTGAGCTGGCTAGAGCATGTAGAGTGAATCGACACCAATGCTACGGCCCGCAGAGTCTTCAACAAATCTAAGCCGGAGGAACAACGCAATAGAGGAATTCTTCATCTTCGGTGCCGTGCACAAGTAGAAGGGGACCTCACCCGACTTGGAGTGCGCAACTGAAGGGAGTTAGCTAAAGACCGGGCTGACTAGAGAGGCTTGTTAGTTGAGGCCTAGGTACACCTCGAACTGGAGCGCTGAATAAGTAAGTAAGTAAGGCTGCAGTCGTAACTAAACCGCTCGTCATTCCCTTTACAACCTGCATCAGCTTTTGAAGATCAGCGGCATCGCTGTTAAGGAGGCATAATATACACCTCAATAGCTGTCCTGAATTTTTCACGACGTTTGACCAAATTCAATTCGATTCTCTACGCCTCTTAATCGATTTCGTGGCCACATATTGAGGCGAGTTGTACGTCGTCGTACTGATGATGGAGAAAACTTGCTGCTTCATAAAGACAGAGTAAGTTTTAATCACAGTGATGCGTGGAAGTATGACTTCCTTAACATCATATTTGAGAAAATTGTACATCATTAGCAGAAGCGAAACTGTCACTGGTTCGCTTGCAAGTATTGAAAGAGTAGCTGCATCTTGAACGAGGATAGATTAAAATCTATGCTGTCAAAATGAAGAGGCGCACAACATCGATAGATCTGACGGAACATACTCGTACCTTTGGGGTTAGCGATTCTATGGGCTCGACTCGATTCCTCTTATAGCGTGAAGTCAAACGAAGGGTTACGCTTTACTTTGTCTAAGAATGCAGTTGAGTAATAAAGCATTGTCAAGAAAGACTAGGGAGACTTTTTACTATATAAGATCCTTATCACCCTTATCCTGCTCTAAGGCGCAGACGCGTGAATATTGTCAAAGGTGATGGTGATGAAGAATATAGGCGTGATTTCAGTACTGTTTGCATTGACGGTCCTCGGAGTTAACTCTACGAGGTGTACAGCGATATTGACCTTATCTGTACATGTAGAGCAAATGGGTATCAACACTTAATCCCTAAGGGTCTTCAATGGCCATAGAAGGACCTCGCCTACACGCAGTGCGAAACTCAAGACAGTAGGGTGAAAACCTCGCTAACTTGAAAGGTTTTTTGGTTGATGTCCACCACGGTGAATCCTCTGGCAGGCAAAACTACCTTTATATCTGACTTTAGAAGCTTTTGGTTTTAGTATTAACATTTGTGATAGAATCAACTCGGAAGAAGGTAATTTCAAATGAATTCAATAGAAACAAATGTAAGTTGTAGAATGTTTTCTGATACTCTGATACATATGTAACAAATGCAAATCCCCGGTTTTTTTATGTGGCAAATAGACCTTTCCTAAAAGCCAGTCCTTAAATACCAAAGTTCTACTCTACCATAGGGAATTCAATTTGTTGCAGAATTTTAGTTTTGCATCTTCTTACTGGTATACGCTCTACATAAATTGTCTATAACCTAACCAAACTTGTATTCATACCATAAAAAATGCGACTGGCATTTACTCGTAGTATTGCAGCTGGCAAGACAGTATTTCCGCATTACTTCTAGTGCGCCTTAGGCCCGAGAAGTTGATTTCATCTAAATCAATAGCAAGAAGAGTTTTGATATCTAACAGTCGACTAAGTAGACTCAAGGTACTTGTCTATTATAATCCAACTTCTTCCTCGACTGTATTTTTTTTGTTTTAAGAAAAAGTGCCCAAGATGAGAGCCACCTACAAGTGATGCCTTGTAACTTCTCTGTCTTCGGTTTTTATTGTAATGGGGACATAAGAAAAGTAATCCAAATCTGTTTTGATGCTATTTTCCATATTTGCTGGCATCCTTTTGTTGTCTTATGCACTTTACAGAAAAACCCACCTGGTACTAAATATACCGACTTACTTCAACAGTTGCACAAGCTAAGTATTCCCAGTGAAATCGAGTCATGCTCATAAATCTACAATACCAAACACGGTTCGGCACTTACCGATTTATCGGTAACATGTTCATATCTTACATATGTAAATGTCGGCACTTAAAAATGCAAATTTATGCCTCCAACCGTATCGAATTAAAGTGCCCACTGCCCGACTATCCATACTTATCACTTAATTTTTCTGCGAATTAATACCTCCTGCTATCAGAAGTATCTAAAACTCCGCTAGACAAGATTTGCCAGAGCAATAAATCACATCAATGCCTGAGTCCATATCGCAGCACTCACTCAAATCAACACGACTTATGTGTGTGTCTGTCTGTATCTCAATCCTGCCCCCAGTCAACTTCTCAAAATCTACTGCATAAATTCAAGTCCCTCTCAATGCACTCGTTATTTATACACTACTCCAAACCTCTAGACAATTCCCCACATGCAAGCAACTAAAACTTCATAAATTAAATTGATATCCAACAAAAAAAACAACGTAAAAAAGAACATTTGGGTCAAGGATAACAAGGATTAGCACTTTTCCATTATCTCTGACCCGTAGAACCATTCGTGCGCGATAAAATTGTAAACAAAAACCACCATAATCCCTACCTCCCCAACCTGAAAGTACTATCCAAAAACACATCCATCCGATGGAGGATCCCGGTCGTAGGCGCCGAATACTCATCGTATATCCCTTCGCATTATAGGGGTAAACATAATCCACTGAACCTTAAACTAATTTCAAACCAAAATCGAAAAAAAAAAAAAAAAAAAACAAAACAAAACAAACAATTTCCTCTCCACTTACTTGTGTTGTAGAGTTAAGAAGGACTTTCATCAAAGTGAAACAGACTAGATTGAGGCAATGATAAGGATTATTTGGGTCACCATTATGGTATCCATAACTCTATCGTATACTTGAAAAGACCTTAGCCCCCGTCCTTTGTGTCCCGAGAAAGGAACAACTTAATAAATTTTCTGGTCATAAGACTAAAGCTTAAGTTGTCTTAAGTGCTGATAATAAAAACCGGAACAATAAGGGCTAACCACCAAGAGGTGGTTCATCATTCAATAAGCCCAGACTTCTACAGCCTCTGTCTGTCTTTGGATTTAACTCAGTATACCATATCTCTTTATCCTGTCGTTCATTGTATTATGGAATCTCTTCATGGATCATAAATAAATGATTAGATCCGTAACCAACCAAAGCAGAGATGAGCAAACGATGCAACCGTGGCGCAGCACAAATGAAAAATCAACGGCAGCAAGTCTAGAGGTAATGGAAATTTCGGAAATCCCCTACATAATTAGATACTTCCGTCAACCATGCGATATACATACATATGTGCTCCTATGAACACTTCGATTTGAGTGCATGTATCAAACGACTACAGGTAGACACCGAGAATGACATGACATATGCATAGACCATAACCGCGGATCGTGCTCGTATTTTGCAGGAAATAACTAGACAAACCCAGAGATGCCATCTTTTAGAGATGACTCAGTTCCCAGAAAATTGCCGGACTCCACTGCACTGTGACGATACTGACACTGTTCTCAGTAGACCTACATAGGTGAATCACCACACTGCAATCTGAACTAAGTATCTCAATCAATCTGAACAAAATCCACATTTGTCTCAAATCCTGCAAGTCACCTCCTGCTGTGACCAATTAATCGCGCTCAGACTATCGGATAATTTCGAATCTTCAGCAGCACACAACGGGTTTTAACAGCCAGTGCATCCATTTAACACAAAAATTATCCACCCATTGATACGGATACTATTTGGACACGCGAATACTTCCAAATACATCCCCCTCCTCGATAATTGCTGTTAGCGATCAATCGATTAACATGTTTTAATAGTGAAACCATATAGACTTACAATTTAGATACTCGCTGCAATCCGCACCTGTTGCTTTCAGCTAAGTGTTTCTATCGACGTGTGTAGTGGTTCCTCCTTATCAATAAATCGATAGTGTATTGACTTGAAATTCCACTTCCCACTATTCCACTTATCAGCGACGAGATGGTTGAATTGAATAACACCTTTAACGAATATATCGACACTTGATTTATAAGACCGACACACTCCGGCTGGTGTGACGATTTCAATTAGCCAAAACACTATTTCATCAGACACAGCACTATGGCAATATCACGCAGTCCTAAAACACAACATAGATACGAGTGGAACCACCCACTGGATAGATAAACTTTAGATGAATTTAATTGTTTTTTTTTTAATTTTTTTTATTTTTTGGCTTCGAAATGAATTTTGGCAAAGAAATAGATTTTCACCACACTACCGAGCACAACGACGATGACGATGACGACTACAACGAATACACCATTCAGACCGAAATGCCGATACGATGTGTCAAGTTCAAGGAGAAAACGCACTTCTACTCGGTTGTCGGTTGTCGGTTGTCGGTTGTGACGACTGCTGCAATTGGACAAATGACACTATAACCACACGACCATGAGGGTGGACGACACCCGAAAACGCTTTATTTTCGCACCGCAACGCAACCGCAAAAATTCGTATTTGGTTGTTTTCGTTTTTTTTTTTTTGTTAAATTTTTTGAGATAGAGAAACGTACAAACAAAACGAAAAAAAAAACGTAAAACAAAAAAATTATTCTTGTTTTTTATGCTCAGATTCTGTTACATCATCACTATGTCGCAGGACTCGACTTAAGGTGTGCAGCTTTTCCGGACCATTTCAGAACTCATACTGAGTGGAGGGCTACTTTAGTTGTTCTACCCAGTAGCAGAAGCAAATATCTGCGCCAGACCAGCACTCAGCACCATATAACAGAAGTGTGAGTGAGTTTGGTAGTGAATTCCACTCAACAACTGAATTGTGTCTGATAAAGTGTGACCAGAGTTGAATTTTATGAGTTAATATATTCGAGGCAATAAATTGCCATTGGCATTGCCATTGCTTTAAAATTTCCAAGTGCAGACGCTCAAGCAATGGCAATGGCAATGTTGCCCGCTGGATAAAAGGCAATGATTGACGTTTCAAAGTTTTCAAAATGGCGAAAAGTGAAAAAAGAACGCGTGGCAAATAATAAAACTTTGTTAGACGAAATACAATTTTTGCGAACCAGCTTTGCGGCTGAAAAAAAAAAGTAGAATCGTCAAAAAACTCTGGGTCGGGAGGAGATGTTTATGTTCCTACCCTCTTTTACTACAATGATATTTCATTTATAAGCAGCACAATTTTGATAATGAATTCGATGGAAAATCTTTCAAGCGAAGTAAGTTTTCTAACTCTTATATCAAATATACCACCTTGATCAAAAAGTTCCCGGGGGACACCACCGTGTGGCGCTCCCATTGTTCTGATTTGAGTTCTATTTTTTTTTGTTAAGTTAGTAAATCTGTTGCTGACATTCCCTCTAAATCTGAGCGTCATAGCTTGACATTTGCAAAAGTTACGTAGCGAAGAGAACATCTATCAATGTGTGTGTTGGCGATTTTTTACAATTTTAGAAATGGATTTAAATTTGCAACAACGAACTTGTACTCTTATTAAATTTTGCCTAAAAAACGGATTTAATGGTGCGCGAACGTTGGAAATGCGTTTCGGCAACGATTCTCTAAAGAAAGCGGTCGTTTACCAGTGGCACGAGCGGTTCAAAAGTGGTCGTGAGTCAATCGAAGATGATGAGCGCAGTGGCAGACCATCGACATCGAAAACCGACGAAAACATTGATGAAGCAAACGAAATGTTGGTCAATAACCGCAAATTAACCATCAGAGAGAAAGCGGAGGACTTGAACATTGCCTATGGATCCGTCCAATTCATTTTGGTTAACGGTTTGGGTTTCCGTCGTGTAGCAGCAAAGTTGGTGGCAAAAGACCTCAATTTCATGCAAAAAGGATACCGTGTTGACGTCGCAAAAGAGATGATTTGGGAAACTGAATCCGATCCCACATTCATCAAAAGGATCATTACTCGAGACGAAAGGTGGGTTTATGAGTACGACACGCAATCCAGACATCAGGCAAATGAATGGCGTTCACCAAATGAGCCGAGACCAGAAAAACCACGTCGTTTTCAGTCAAAAAAGAAGGCAATACTCACGGTTTTCATGTATTACAACGGTGTAGTGCATCATGAATTTTTGCCAGAAGGCCAGACAGTAAACGAAGAGTATTATTTGGGCGTTCTGAGATGTTTGCGTGAAGAAATTCGCCGAAAAAGACCAGAATTGTGGGCAGAAAACATGTGGATTTTGCACCATGATAACGCACCGTCGCACAGTGACATCATTATTCGTAATTTTTTGACGAAAAATGCAACAAATACCATCCAACAGCCACCGAATTCACCTGATTTGGCTCCCTGTGACTTCTTTCTGTTCAACCGAGTTAAAATACCACTACGGGGAACGCGTTTCAGCAGCCGAGAGGAAGTAATGGAAAAATCGCAGGAAGCACTGTTGGACATACCGAAAAGCGAATATATAAAATGTTTCGAGGATTGGATCAAGCGCTGGCATAAGTGTGTTGCAATCGATGGGGATTACCCTGACAGGGAGAATATAGATTTAGATGAATAAACTCGTATTTCCAATTTTCTGAATACTTTTTGAACTTTTTGATCAGGGTAGTATGCCTTAATTAATGTTCTTTCGTTGCAGAGTAGTACTGGAGCTGACCCGACAAGCCAAAATACGGATGGATTATATGCTGCATCTAATGCTAAAAGAGCCAAGCTCAATTCAGGAAGCAAATATGACAGAGCCTTAGAAGCTATCATTGCTTCAACCAAAGAGGTACAGAAATCAGCTGATATATTTATATCTTTTAGTAACAACGTGGGCATGCAACTGAAACAACTTGCAATAGTGAAAGCTACCAGAGTTATGTCGGAAATTCAGAAGTTAATTTCTGACAACATAACCGCACATTTCAGTTAAAATATAAATTCATCTCCACAATTGTCATCGACGCCAGTTTCATTTTGTGATACATCCCAACACTCCGAACAATTTCAGCTATCACCATCACTACTATCTCCAGCACCAGATATCCTCTCGGAAGCAATTTTATGCTCTGATATACAGTTCTGATAACTACGGCAGTTATCGCGTACACTGAAAGAGAAAAATATAAATATGGAAACGCAAAGTGAAAACACTGGGTTTTATTGTATTTTCTAGTTTTATTGCATCATTTTTATATTCATCTCCATTGGGAAGGTACATTTCCTTCGTTGGTGCAATATGAACTTAACCTATCCCTTATTTTGTTAGCATACTTATAACAATGGTAGTTTTGTGTTTGTATGCTATTGAAATTAAGTGGCAAGTTTTCTAAATTAATGTTCTCTTCGTTTATTGGACCCGTCACTTTACGAGCTAGGAAATTGTGAATAGCACAACAAGCTTTAGTTATTTTGTCGCAATGATTTGGATTAACTTCGATAGGTTGGTGAAAAATCCGGAAACGGTTTGCTAGACGTCTAAACGCCATTTCAACACACATTCTAGCTTCATCAAAAAACTTGTTAAGCTAAACGCATCATCGCCGATAAAATAGTAAGGTATTTCCCCTATTCTATTGGTCAATGGTGCTGGATTAGGAATGTTTAAGGTGTTTTCTTCTAAGCTTTTGTACAAACTGCTGTTTCGAAAAATTGTACTATCCGATGATTTACCATTTGCTCCAATATTTATATAAATAAACTTGCTGTGTGCGTCTGAATGCGCTGGTGCTATAATCCTTATATGTTTACAATCTAACGCCCCGAGTGTATGAGGAAACCACCATATATCATTAAAGTCTTTTGATATTTATAACCATTCGTGACTTGGTGTCGGAATCTGGAAAAGTTGCACACGATTAAAGACTTATAAATGACTATATACATATCTATATTACGTACCTTCATATATGTAGACTGTAGAGCATTGCAAATAGCGTCCAAAGCTTCCGGAACGAACTTCGAAATAGTTTTCCTTGAAACACGCGTTAAAAATTCAAGACTTTGATACGAATCACCCGAAGCAATGAATCTAAGGTTGATAGCTAAACGACTGCACTTTGAATTCGCATATCTCATTGGTGTATTTTGTTTCGATATTGCATTTTCAACCAATAACACAGCAATAAAGCATATTAGTTTTTTTTGAATGTTTAAAACACTGGAACCTGTTTATTCACATTTGAAAGTATTCGAAGTATTCGAATTTTCCTATTGATATTCTACAAAAGTTTCCATATTCTGCTTCTTCCCACAGCAAGTCCTTTAATAAATTATATTCCAAATCACACTCTTGCCTCCTTAGCAAAAATGGGTTTACCCAAAATCTACGTTTTTTTTTCTTCTTTTTCCAGCTTTCCTATTATTTCTGAGGCTTTTAATAATTTAATTGCTCAGATGGCACGCACATGTTTGTTGTTGAACAACATAATTACATTTGACATTTGGAATATTTGGATATTGCCAGAAATGAAATCTCCACCTAAATTTTAAATTGCCATTGCCATTGCCTGAAATATTGCGTGTGGAGACGCAGTGTACTATAAAGCACAGGTGTTTTTTTTTAAGTGAAACATCTGAGAATTTGTAAATACACGCATGGAAACTTTTTTAAATTAAAAATGTCTTTTTTGACATTGTTATAATTTTTAAATGTTCCTCTGTCTTATACCGAACTAAGAATTTCGGATACGTGCATGTACTCTGCGAATCAATCAGATTCGAATTGGTTAAAATACTCAAACATTTTGCTTACAGAAGACTCAAAGGAGTATTTAGGCTTGGCGATCGTATATAGGTGGAAATAATTTTCTACCCAACGAAGACATAAATGTGTAGACACAGATGTAAGCGGCTAAGGCGATTACCTAAGACAATGTTTAGAGTTCCTTGACACATATTTCAGGCACTAAAACCTAAGGAAATCAGGAATATTGCATCTTTTTTTTGTCATTCTTCATTCTCAAAATCCAATATCATATTGTACAAATGGGTTTAATAAAAGTTATGACGATAGTTGGTAAATTTTATATTCAGTTAAGGATAGCCATAAATGAAAAATATAAAGGTACAACAAATATAAGTTTTACAATTCAACTTCATCAGTTGGCAATCTATAAAATTGTGCAATACAAATATAGGAAGACAAGGCAAGTATACAGAAGCAACACTGATGTGACAAAAATACGCTGATGTACCCGTACATTTTATAAATATGTTTAGCTTATAAAGTGCTATAAAATTTCGATTTCATTATGGTCGATATTCAGAAGTCGCAATTTTACTTAATTCAAAAATAAAAAAACATTAACTTTCTAATTACTAGTGTCTTCGGGAAGAAGACACGTAGTTTGCAAGACACAACTGTGTAAACGTTTCTGCTGATCAGGGAATTAGTACTGCTACGAAGATTATGGGTATCGTTGATAGGAATCTGTAAGTAAAGAATGTTTTTGAAACATGGTGACCAAATAAGAACGATAGAATAAAAACTTTAAATAAAATAACAACGGTGTGAGATATAAAATGGATTTTGGCCTTATTTTGAATCTGTGTTCATGCCATTATTTGTACAATATCATTTCATTCAAAAGTGGTCGGTTAAATTTTTGATGCGGCCTTATTCCGACAATGCCGTGTCGAATGTTGGCCTCGAGCTCTACCAAAGTTGTTTGTTTTTTTAGCATAGACTAAGGACCTGACGTATCCCCAGAGAAAATAACCGAGTGGTGTCAAATCGCATGATCGAGGCGGCCAATTGATGAACGCTCGTCGTGAGATGACCTAGTCGCAAAATTATGCTTATATGGCATGTAGCGCCGTCTTGTTGGAACCACAGCTATATATCTGATGCTGTCGAGCACTTACTACAGAAAGTTGGCTAACATCGACGGTAACGGTGTCTTCTTCCTCATTTTGAAAGAAATAAGGTCCGATGATGCCGCCATGCCACAAACCGCACCAAACAGTCAGTCTTTGTGGATGCATTGATGCTTGGCCGAACATTTGTTGATTGTGTTCGCAACAATAATGGAAATTTTGCTTGTTGTTGATAGCCGCTGAGTCAAAAATGGGTCTTGTCCGAGAAGATGAGTTTTTGGCCAAAATCCGGATCCCCGGCCAATATTTCCAGCGTCCAATTAGCGAACTCACGGATTTGTCTATGGTGTTCCGGCTTCAAATCTGGCGTCAGCATAATCTCATACCGATGTAGGCCTAAATCCAACCGCAAAATAAGCCGGGTTGACTCTCTGGCGATGCCCAATTCAGCTGATCGTGATCGGCACCGAATCGACACTTCTGGGTCATCTTCATAACTGGCCAGTGCGGCGGCTATGTTTTCTTCATTTCGCACCAATCTCTTTCTGGGTGGTAGCTTAGGATTCAAAACAGTCAAAACTGCATATGATGACGACCGACCTCAGGATGAAATTCTCGTTGCGCATTTACAACTAACCCGGAATTTCGAAAATATTTTTTAATTATTTCCGCACGTTTGGCAAGGGTAAAACGATGCATGATGAAATGGCAAACCTTACAGAGTATTTTGGCATCTGGATGTCATTGATAACTTTGACAGCTGCTCAAACATAACAATTGGAAACACTATCATTGCTTTCTGGTCACCCGTTAGTTTAAATGTCCTACAGGCAGAATTCTCAGGTTATTAAACTAAGTTGCTGGCTATACGAGACGAAATGGCATTTTCCGTATGACATATTTTTGCAAAAATTTATTGGATTTTACTTAAGTTAGAAACACTACTGCAGCTAATACCATATTGTGGTCTCGAATGCAATATCCTTAAGTAAATATTTTTAATATGCTTATGGACCAGTACGTACGAATATGTCTGTATAGATCTTGGAAAAAAACTCAAGAAGTTCAAATCGATACTCACCATTTGTGCATCGATTTTAAGGCCGTATATGACAGCATTTATAGAGATGGGCTATATAGAGTCATGTCTAGTTTTGGCATTCGTGCCAAACTCTTCCGATTGAGAACGCGCGCAGGTCCATCAAAGTTGATAACGTCTTAACAGAGGCTTTTGATGTCAAAAAAGTTGACGCGTGGAGGCGCAATTATTAAAAAGTCCAGCGTTCGCTGATGATATCGACATATCCTGTCAACAAGAAGGGACACACAGCATCGACGAATTGGATGAAACGTCACAATCGAGTAGTAAAAGACTTTGTCTACCTTGCCTCTGCTATGAATTCTGCCACAACACCTTAGCAGAAATAAATCAAGGAATCTTTCGTAAGGACCGAGTCGTAAGGACCTATCGCGAAAAACTAAAACGATTCTATATAAGACCTTGATCATCCCAGTCATATTTTACGGCCCTGAAAGGTAGAATATATCGTTTCAAGAGAAAAATCTTTCGAAAAATATTTGGTCTTGTTTGCGTTGACGGGCCTAGGAGGGAAAGATTCAAAGGTGCCCTATACGACGCACTGTACAGCGACATGGACCTAGTCAAAAAATCGCGCATCAATCGCAAAGTCTTCGAATCTAACCTGGAGGGACAACGCACTAGAGGAAGATCACACTCTAAGCCGCGATCATAAGTAGATGAGGTCTTTAACGGACTTCGAGTGCGCAACTGGAGGCACTCGAAAACACTTACCAAAACACTAAGCTAAGGACCGGATTAAAGTCTTGTTGGTCGATGCCCAGTATGGAAGTACTTGAGAATATCTCTGTATATTATATTTGTTATGTCTGCTATACGCCAGTTAAGCATGGTGCCCCTTTTAACGACTTTATGTGCCCATAATTGAGAATATTCTATGTCCTTTCTTCGATTCTCTCTTCAAGGTATGCCCTAAAATGACCCTTTTTTCTCATCTCATTATCTAAGCTTTCAGGCAGCTTATAGATTTGAAAATCCTTGAAAAGCGCAAGAACGCTTGCTACATTCTGTCCATTTACCGTTCCTCTCAGGTTTTATCGATTGCGGCTTTAAAGGTTTTTAAGTTCTAGTTTCATATATGGTAGTTGTAAAGTTAAGTCTTATTTTGTATTGAACCGAATAAATGCGGGCCTCTCCACCAAAATCTTCGGAAAGTTGCATAACCTCGGTTCTACGTAGTATTAAGTTGCATAGAAATTGAGTTCATTTCATTTTATACACTCTGCCTTTAACGGCCCAGTGTTATTGCATCAGGATATTGTTTTCTAAGACCAGTGGTAACCGACTGATACGTCGGAACATTTTCAATACAAGACGGAGCAGAAGTCACTGCAACATTCACAACGTTTTCGTTTTTAAGTTCCCTTTCATCTTTTTTACAGACCTTTGGTTTACTTGACAGAGGGTAAATAAAGAGGTTAATAAGATAATGTCACATCACCATGCCTTTAAGCCAAAAGACCTGAATAAGTTCTAATCGTGAGTTAAAAGATTAAAATCAACAGGGAATAAAACCTGCAGCAACAAAAGTTTTAGATGCAGAGCTAGAAATACCAAGATTGTGAGTTTCAGCTGTTACCGGTGCAGCTAATGGGTTTTGAATGGTCCTAAAAACGTCGGCAATATTTTATTAGGACCAATGACACTGGGGTAGTAACTACTATTCCTCAAAACCAGGACAAAAATATTCGTGACAACCCAACGAATGTCTCGAAATAGATAAATTCGCCACCAGACGCACTAGTCCAACGGATTTCATTTAAAATTTATCCTACGAGTATGTATCCCACATAAGGTATAGTATATAGATATTTTTATTTTTATTTTTGTCTTTCTTTTTCATTAAATTTATTTTATTTCTGTTTTCTGCTGTAAAGTCATCCACGGTCACACTAGTTTGATGGTATTGTTAACACCACTCAGTTTTTGAGTGGAAAACTTCCACTCAAACCTGGTTGCGGAGTGACCGATGTCAAGGTGACAACCTGTTGCAGGTGAATTGCAGAGCGCAAAATCCCCAAAAAAGCAGAAACCAGAAAAGATACTTTTTTTGCAGCAACATCAACATCAAAAGCATCGGAGCGCAGAGCAGGGGACAAGGTAAAAACAAAAAAAAAAAAAAAAAAGTAAAATTAAATTGAAGCATCCGAAGCATTGAGTTGATTTGTTTTTTATTGTGTTTTGGGTCAACAGATTGTGTGTATCTGTTATCTGAGCGGAATAACAAACAGCGTAATGGGTGACACTGTACGACGGTGTACCTTTTATTCATTAGCCCTTGGGTCTGGATCACTCACTGGATCTCTAGTTCTGGGTACTCGGGTGGGACGATGATACTGGGACCAGCACCATCCACAAGCCACCAGCAATGATGGAAGAGTCTGAGGAACAGGCGTTCTCTGCGAATGAGTAATTTATTTCGTTGAATATTTGGAATGGTTTATGGTCGTTTTCCTTAAATACTCGTACTCAGAGGAGACGTTGAGAGCTGCTGCCTGTACACAAATTGATTTCGTAACAATATGGGTGGGGGTCTTGGGGTGGTAGGTGGGTGGTTGGGTAGGTAGGCCAAGAAAAGAAATGTTTAGCAATATTTTTGACATAAATTATCTGTCACTTGGTGAAGAGGAAGTGTTGGACTGAATGGTGGCGGTAAATCATAAGCAACGTCATTTCGTAAGAAGATGCCTTCAGAAACAGCAGCAGTAGGTTGTCTAGTGTACAATGAATCTGGCGGATACTCTGATGCTGGCTTTAGAGTTGTGGAAAATTTACAGTGTTTCCGTTAGGTTTTCTCTATTTAAGTGAAAAAACTTGGTAGAGTATGACGTTTATTTGCAAAGGCTTAGTTGGTTAATGAACTAAACTGCCGACATGTTAAGGATACGGGCAACTTTGCACTGATGTCAACCTTGGGAAAAGGGTTCTATTTCAATAAGCAGACTAAGGTTATTGGCATGAACTCTTCGTATAGGGTATATTGTTTCCCAGTGTATATTTGACCCGTTTGGGTTGAAACTGGAACTCAAACACGCTCAAGATATCATTCTCCTTATAGAATACGTGATTCATCACTTCGAAGCTGTTCCTTCATAATGGTGGGTTCCATATCGATAACTACCCTGCCCTTGCAGTGAAAACAACAGCAAACAGTTGAGCCGTATTTGCAGTGCCTCCAGATGGTTGGCATCGTGTCTTGCTTCTTAAGCGCAGACTAAACGTAAACCCGCCTCGGCGTCATAGTAGCTGAATTCTTCTATTACCGCGTGTATGTAAAAATTCACAACCTTGTACAGTCTTCAACGATGAATTTGGGTGCTTTCAATGTAAACGACACCATACATCATTCGAAGCATTTCTACGAATACGCACTCATATTTCAGATTCGTAATACTATTTCCCAGGTAAGACTTGAAGGAAAAAAGTAGTCTTAAAATGTTTTTAATCCAAGACTTCGTATTTGCGGAAGCCTCGGACTGAAATTGCATCTCCTTGATTATTGCGATCTCTATTGGGGCTCTGATTCCCCTATAACTTTTTCTAATTCTCGAGGAAAGTGATACCTTTCCACATGATTTAAACAACAAACGACAAAGCCGACACAGATTAAACTTAACGCATCCTCGCAAATAAGGAGCGATACAAATAAAACTGGATATACCAACAGCAGGAACCTTACGCAAGAGACAACTAATTTAGTCGAGAAGCTTAAAACCACAGTCTCGCATAGTGTCCATGCCGCTTAGGAGTGTAAAAATCGTCATATGAAGAGTCCGTTCCCAAGTGGGGATGCCAAAAAGGTGAGCCAGCGTTCATGGCGAACGAGGCCATGTGGAGTGAATTCATAGTTACCAGCTTTGAAACACAAGATTAACCTCACGGTCCCTTTTCCTGTACTAACTTATCAAATTATATAGACATAGGGGTAGAATGCGCCTTCGACTCCACGCGCTAGTTATAGGGAAATGCAAATCCATACATTTGCCATGAATAAGGGCAAATGCGGTGACTCTGCGTCACACAGTGAAGCTAAGCCGCAAAAGACATTCTGCCAATATTTTTAAACTTGACTGAGAGGCCTCAATTACTCTAAAAATAAATGACTATGAGATTAGAGGCTATCTTACGTCTATTGAAGACTACAGGTTGACAAGCAAGGGCCAGTGGGATGAGAAATTGGTATAAATTTCGGTACATAAACACTGATAAAAGTAACTCTACGATGAGCTATTCAGAGACTTATAGCGTGATAGAGTGCGATATAGTTATCTGAGTCATTATAATATTGAGGATAATGCGCGCATCTTCATCGGAATATGTAATAAGAGTATCTGGTCTACGAGCTCAGTGGGTCATCAATGTTCGACTCTACGCGTAGAGAGCTCATGAATTTGACGTACATTGTTCCGTCTTTAACAACGAGGATTGCATCCAACGATATCGGTAAGAACTTTTAACTTATTTTATAGAAACATTGTTGTAAATAGCGTGTCACAGTAACTAAGTTCGTCGACTACTACGATAGGGGTATTGTGTTCTATTAACCGGCGTTACGCCAGAGCACAGAGTAACTAATTTTTGACCTTAAAATCCTTTTAGTATGCAATGTCAAACTCCCACAGCTAAATACTCCCACAGGTGGCTGCCGCCAGTGTTGGTACACATTTGTGCTTGTTTTATCGCATTTTCCATGACTTTCCGCAAGATTTCCGGTAATAACTGTTCGCATTCCAGTCGAATATTCTCCTTGTCGATTGTCAGAGGCTTTTTGGCATAAACCCACTACTTCAAATAGGCCCAAAGAAAGAAGTTGGGATAGTTAAATCGGGCGATTTTGCTGGCCAAGCCAAATCGCTAAAACGGAAGATTACGCGACCAGGAAACGCTTCCATCACAATATCCATTGCGGCTCGTACTGTTGAAACCACATGTTTTCCAAGCCCCGCTCATCCAATTCCGACAGTAAGAAGTCGTTTACCATGGCCCTATAGTGTTCGCCAATAACAGTGGCCGTATTGTCGATGGCGTCCTCAAAAAAATACGGCCCAATCACTCCTCTCGCGTGAACGCGGCACCACACAGGGGCCTTGAGTGGACGTAATGGCTCATCGTGTATCACACGCGGATTTTCAGTGCCCCAGAAACGAAGATTTTGCTTATTGACGTAACCGCTTAAGTAGAAATGCGCCTCGTCGCTCAGGATGATTTTCGACATATGTATAATCGTCCTCTCCGTTGTTGAGATTGAGGATGGCTTTTAAGTAATTCACACGCGACTGACGGTCAGGAGGCATTAACTGATGCACTGTTTGTACTTTGTACGGGAACATATGTAAGTCTTTCACTAAATTCGTTGTAGGGTCCGCCTGGTGATGCCCAATTGCGTGGCCCGCCGTTTGGTTGATGTTTCTTCGTTCTCAGCGACATCAGCAGTCACAGCCGCGATATTCTCGGCCGAACGACCAGTCCGGTGGTGGCCACGCCATGCATGGTCTCCTCTGGTTCCACTCTGTTCGAGTTGTTTGCCCAGTTGGCGCGATACGATTAGAAAATCGACGTCGAAATTCACGCTGCGCTAACACCACCGACCGATTATTGGTCAAAAACATCGACACAATTATTCCATGCTCTTGCAGAGTATAGCCATTTGCAAAAATTATACCATCTTTCGATAGGGTAGTATCTGCCTCCGAAAAAGGCCCTCATTCTCTAGCCGTTTAGGGTTTGGAATTGAAAAAATAACGAACAATAGATCCTGTCTGTGCAGAACACATGACAAGAGCAACACTGTAAGTAAAACTACAAGGCCTTATTTAATACTTAGATGGGCTACTTCCAAAAGACTGAGGTCTCTTCCACTTATGTGCGCCACTGAAAGCGAGATCTTGTTCTACTGCTTGTTCTACTGCGTTGTCCCTGCATTTAGGAATCTAAAACTCTTCGAGTGAGAGCGGTAATGTTCATTCTCTACATGTCCCTCCCATCTCAGGCGATTCATGCGCAATTTTCCAAACAGGTCGTAGGGTTCGCTATTATATTTCCTCTTCCAATGTAATTGGACGAAAGGTATGTTCGTTTGACTTCTATAGCAGGACTGTAGGATGATTGGAGTTTTATAAAGACGGCCTATTGACAGTCTGTTCTAAAGCGCAGGTAGCCCTGAACGTGGTCGAGATTTGGTGCAATTCAAAACTGTTGGGGAGCTGACTGGTTTGACTTATTTAGTGCCTAAATGTATCACAATCTTTTTCACCAAAGACGTTTAGTATTAAGGTGTCATCCTGAAAAACGGACTTCACCAAACGGAATCGAAAACCGCCTTCTAACAGGTAAAAACCCTTTTGCAGGTCATGGGGTTTGTCACCGAGGAGGGTCCTCTGGATTTGTACTGCTATGATAAGATCAAATATATCTTATGCGTTACTTGTCTGGTGAAACAAACTTTCAGGACAATAGGTCATTGGTGCATTTAAAAGAGATCAAAGAGATCAAATTTATTAAATATTTCGGGGTGGTGATTGATTTTCGTTTAACATGCAATCATCACTTGCAGTACGCCTGTGAAAAGTCATCAAAAGCGGTCGGTGCACTGCCAAGGAGGACCAAGGCAAAATAAAAGACTCCTACTAGCGCGTGTCGCTAGTTCCACACTGTTGTATGGCATAGATATATGTTCAAAGGCAGCGAAAGTAAAATCGTCCACATGCGGGATTAATTCAGTTTACTGGCGGTTCACTTTAGGAGTCGGAAGCGCAATTCGAGCAATATCCCACGACGCCATACTCATCGCGTCTTCAATTCCGCCCATCGACATACAACGGGAGAGTACAAAAGTCCAGAAGAAAAGCCGAGAGAAACCACAGCATAGTGGTCTGGTAACAACAGTGGGACGAATCGCTGAAATGAAGATGGACTCATCGGTTGATACCAGGGGTCAGCACCTGGATTGATCGGAAGCACAGTGAAACAAACTTCAAGCACCTCTCTCAACGGAAGCACGAGACTATTCCAATATTGCCTTCGATGCGATATACCATATTTCAGAGAACGTAGAACACGTGTTTTTTCGCTGTCCGCGGTACGAAAATGAAAGAGTGATACTGCGGAATAAATTTTGCGAATTGCCGACTGTAGAAAACATAGTTAGCCATATTATCTCCAGTGAAGAAACCTGGATTGTGTTAAGCGACGCGATAAGGATTCTCTTACTACGCATACGATACGCGAATGTTAGCACTAATTAGCGAAACAGCTACTGCTTTACACCGATCATCGTGAAGTAATACCTAACGGTGGTTTCATGAGAGTGAAATTTGGTCCCGAAAGTTCGAGGGAGGTAAGATCCCGGCACTACCGATGGAATACGGACATCGGTGCCTATGCAAGGATTCCACCTTCCTACGCCAAAAAAAGAAAAAAAAGAAATCAAAGCTCGCCTGGCTCTACACTAGAGACCAACATCTGTTTAAAAAAAAGTGGTGCCAAACACAATACGCACTGGAGCTTTGATGACTTTGTGCCCCGACTATCTTTTGACTCTGGTCTTATAGACATACTGTCTCATGCAATGACATTAGAACACCTTTTCCTGTGAAAATACGAATTCAACATTCCTTATGGCCAGAAATGGTTTCGGCCAAAATCTAAGCCACGGATGAATGTAGTCGGCTCTCCGCAGAAGGCGCCAAAATAGATTTAGGATGCAGAGGTGATGTCTTTCTGGAGGACTACAACACTAAATCGCACTCCTCGTTATAAAAACTTGCGTTTGTCTTTCAACCATAGATATACTCATTCCTGATGGCAATAAACTGTATCATGAAGAATCTGTGGAGAAGGAGAAGTAGCTGTGTCTATAGCGACAGCCGCCTTACAAAATCCTCACACGAATTCCAAGTAATAGCGAGAGTGGATAGCTTCTCGAATTTACTAAGTTTTGTTTGGGTCCCAGGTTACAATAAGATCTCCGAAAATTAAAGTTCCGAAGAAATTGCTTGGCAAGGCTCAAAGACGAGTTCTTCAGGGCCCAAAACAGCGTTAGGACTGCTTGCATAATCGGTTAGGGCTTACATTGGCAGATGAGCTTCATACGAGCATAACTTCGAGTTGCAGAACTCTCCCGATCGCCGGCAGAGCAAACGGATGCTCCTCGACCTCCCTAAGAGTTCAGCGACCACTGCTGTTCCCCCAATAGGAAAGACAATAGACTGCTTACCGGCATCATGGTGAACCACAAAACTTTTGCTAAGCACATACTACGTGTGCATATCCCGTTGAGTGTTCCGCCTACCCTCACAATAGACCAAGGGTATTTGGCGCTGATGTAGTGGGCGCTGTTAAGGAGGCCACTTCTTCACTGAAACACTTACTTCCTTTTCTACGAAATCCTGGAGTACATTGGAAAGTTCTTCGTCTGAGTGCTCTGTTCTGAGAGAAAAGTAAAGCCCATAAGAAGGTTTTTAGTTTCTTATTATACCCTGACATGCAAATCTCTCGTTGATCTCAAATACTCTTTCCGACATCTCTTCGACTAATGAATACACTGCATGTTTGGGACGATAAGTCATGGCCATGGTCTGTTATTTCGAAACCATGAACACGACTTCATGGGCAATTAAGTAGCCAGGCAGCCTATTAAACAGGTTTCAAGCGCCTTTTCAATCTAAACAATAAACTACCTGAAGTCCAGAGAACGTCAGAGTTCAGAAGAATTGTCATATTGCACAGTTATTGCGTCAGAATATTCTTTTTTTTTTTTTTGTCAGGAGAGTGAAAACTGCGTCAACGTAGTAATTGTAAATCTTTATACCTTCGACAGGTCACTCTGTGAATCTCGCAACAAGATTTGCAAATAAAAAAAAAGAAGGCATTTCGAAGAGGCACATGTCCTATGAAAAGAAATTTGAAACCGGTGCCGTTGACTATAAATCTACGGCGCAATAAATTTCACATGTGTAGCTGAAACTTTTGTCTTAGATCTCTCCAAAAGTGAAGAGATACATAGTCGTACCTTCTACAAAATTTGGATTACTGTAATTAGCCCATGGACGGTTTCAATTGATTTTTAATGAGAATTCAAGTGAAGCACAATCCATGGCATAATATTGCCGGTAAACAGACAAGCAATTCCAAGAAATGCATGCATTCAAGAGCGTCTTTAGACACTTCCATCTTTCCTATTTTTAAAGCAATCCACTCGACATAGGATTTATTCGAATTTAACGCCATTAATGGGCTCATATTTCCCTTTAAGTACATTAACCCATTTTAGTATGTATAGACTTTAATGGGATTTAGCTACACTACTTGTTTATGAGCTCCCGTGGGTGGCATCATCCGTGTTTCCACCATAAGGGGAATTCTTTTTACGTTTCATAGATACTACATACATATGTGTGGAGTATACATAGAATTTTCTATAAATACTCTAAAAGTATTTTCAAAAATTCAATTCACGACGTACACTTGTTTCATTCACTCGAGAGTCGAGAGTCGAGATACCGCATTTCCTCTACTCGATATGTTCGTACGATCCACATAGGTTCCACATTAAAGAAAAACCACCCTACCCCACCGGGTAACATCTGCAGTGTGCGTGTTTTTAAGCACAGACACCCTAGGCACCTAATCCACCCTAAAGTTTATAGTTAAACCCGCAACAACTTTAAGCAGATACGAGAATTCGGAATTCATGAGGTGGGTACAAATGGTGGCCATAGGCCGGAATTTACCGCATGCCTTTAAACACTGTGAACAGAGATGTGGCAAATTTTTGGGCTTAAGGCATGTGAATTATGGATTTTACGAGATGCCACATTGGAATTTGTGTAAATATGTGTGCGGCATCACTGTCAGGCTTGTGGTAGGGTGCAGTCTACAAATCTAATTGTGTGTCAACACAATCAGGAGGTACTTCGTAAAAAAAAAAATCAAAAACAAAAATAAATACGAAGAACCATGTATTGTTGAAACAGATTTCTATCTTCACTTTGCATTCGTGTTTTTTTAATCTTCTAATTTTCCAAGTGAGTCGGTTTTAGTACCTGTGAAATTTAACAGAGGTACACAAAGGTCAGCTCAACTCAATTCAAGTCACTGCGTCCCTGATGTGAATCGACGCAGAACAAACTGATTATTGCGCTCGTAAATGATGGTGCCGGCAAAGGGAAACAATGTTATCTGTCGTGTAATTGGGGGAATAAAAAAACACACCCCCAGCGATGATGATGAGGATAATGGATGGCAATTTGTAAAGATCGGTAACATCAAACGGTTAGATCTACCGCAGAGTCACTTGTGATGTTGCAGTTAGTTATAGGGAGATATAACCAGAGCAATTGGACATATGGTGTTTAGATGGCGCTTAGATGGCGCCTTTAATGATACTGTATGACTTCCTGAAACCAATGAGCTGTCTGATTGGAGATACTTTATTGCTCTAATTGATTTGTATGTAACAATTTGTTTTGTTCGCTAGGGTGAATGTTGTGAGATGGAACAGACATATGGCTGAGTTTGACATGCAAAGTCGAATAAGGATATACATATATGAGTAAGCTGTTAATTAATACGTTCGCTTTAGTAAGAAGTATACATTTTCTCCGATAAACAATTTGTCAAAATTGTTCGTATAAAAATTTGGCAGATCCCCTTATTCAAATTACCATTTTGGATGGATCTATTCTGACCAAACTGACAATTCAAATATAATGGAGTGAAAGACCCGCTTCGTATCTTTAAATTAACAAAGTGTGTGTGAGATATCATCGAATTTTTTTATTCGCTTGTCGATGCCATTATGTACGGAATGTTGTTTTTTTTTTGTTCTTGGTTGCGCCAATAGATGTGGTAATCTTCTAAAGAGGCGGTAGCCCGTGCCACCAACATGCTCGATTCGCAACACCCGAATATTTGATGCCAGGGGTGCGCCACACCACTATGTGCTTCAACCACTCTCCCCGCGAGACTTCCGTTAGGTATTAGTTCGCGGGGCTGGTGAGCAATTATGCTCTATTCTCCGAACGCGCCTCTTGAGATCTTCTTAGGGCGTACTGCCTGACTGCGTCATGTGACTTATGAGGTGTTCTGGACTTGGCAGATTTACTCTTTCTTTTGCAAAGCGTCTGCAGTTGAACACTGCATGCAACGAATCCTCTTCCTCATTTTGACATTCTGGACACTGGGGCGATCTATCGTGTCCAAATCTACACGATACCGGAGGTATCTCCGGTAGCCGCCGTGCCCAGAGAGGATCTGTGTGATGTGGTAGTTACAATTCCCCATAATCCCTTTGTCCATGTTTCTATGATGGTAATGAGCTTGTAGGTCCACCTACCTTTGGTGGATCAGTCCCGCCTAGTTTGCTACAGCATTGCGGATGCTGCCTCTCTTCTTCCTTAATCCTCTTTGCCTCTTGCCGGTTCGAGGGTTGCCTAAGATACACCCTCTTCATCTCATCCGCGAGGATGTCTACTGGGATCATTGCAGCTAAAACGCAGGCTGCATCATCGGAGATTGTACGGAATCCGCTGATCACTCTGATTGCGCAAACCCTGTAAGCTGATGATAACCCTCTCCTACACTCATTTGTCGCCAGTGGACCCGCCCATATAGGAGCAGCGTATAGAAGTACCGAGCTGACCACTCTGGTCAGTAAGATTCTTCGGGCGTATCCGGGTCCACCGACGTTCAGTAGCATTCGGGAGAGTGCCGCCTGCATCAGCGATGCTTTCTTGCTAGCATACTCGATGTGAGTTCTGAAGCGCAGCCGAGTATTCCAGCTCCGTGCGGCTGGTTATTAGGACAGCTTCAGTCTTGTGTGCAGCTAGTTCCAAACTAGTAAGACTAAGGAAAGTCATATCTAAGGAGCCTACAGTAGATGACGATCTAAAACTACCGGATGGTATCTACACGAAATCCAACACTGAAGTTTCGGGACTCTTGCTAGAAACCCACTTTCCTGGATGTACTCCTACTCCAACACCAGAGTAGATACAGACACATTTTTCTCTAGCCAATATGTAATCCCAGAGAGGGTATTAGAAGAAAACAAAATAAGCTGGGCTCACCGTTTACAAATACCCTGAACTGGACTATGCTCCAAAGAACGAAGCAGGCTATGAAACTGTTCTTATCAAGACTATTCCGTAGTACCATCATGTATGGATATGTGCTAAAATGCTGGGTAGAAGTGAAAGTAGTAAAGGAGGTAAGCTCAGCCATACTCATCCAAAAGACCTCAGGTCCATAAGCCTAACATCCTACATTTCAAAATCTTTAGAAAAACTGCTTGACCCGCATATTCACAGCAATCGGCACCCAGAAGACTGAGCCTCAACCCAACATGCCTATACAAAAGGCAAAAACCCAGAAACGGTCCTGCATAAAGTTGTCAGCATGATTGCAAAAAGTGTATACGACTGATAATCTGTACTCTAAAATTCCACAGCAGGATGAACACTAGATAACGCAGTATTCAGGGAAGATGCGGTTCTTAATGCCACCGGTAAGTTCCTCCCAACGATCAGTAAAATCCTAAACTATGCCCTTAGAATCCTTGGAGATTGGGCCAAGCTCTGTGGGCTGGCAATCAACCCGTAAAAAACCGTGCTTGTTCTATTCTCACTTTCCTTCCATAGATGGGACAACTCTCCGATTAATTAGCCAACAGTGCTAAATACCTAAGTGCCGCACTAGATAGTAAACTGAGTTGGAAGCTCAAAGTCGAAGAACGTGTATAGAAAGCAACGATGGCTTTCAACGCTTGCAGCCGTACATTAGGGAGAAAATGAGACCTATCCCTTAGGCTATCCTAACGATGTACACGGTTATCGTTAGACCCTCATAACCTAAAAATAGTAACCTTATGTTAATGACAAAACTACATACGACTCCATGTATAAGAACGACTTATGCCATGACAACGACCCCAACGGCGGGGCTGGAAGATATACTCGACCTCCTCCCTCTATGTAAATGTATACATGCAAGAATCTGCAGCGAAAAGCGCTTTAAAATTGAGTCAGCTTAATGGGTGGAAACCAAGCAATTAAGTCCACACCTCGATCCTTACATGTGAACTGGGTTTACGCTCCAATACGGACTACATAATACCACATCAATGATGACTTCGAAACACAATTCGCCAGCACTTTCGCAAACTGAGAGGAATGAGCCAGGAACCAAATGGTGCCAGACTCGATATCTATTTCCGCTGATGGATCAAAGGTGGAGACCGGAACCGGCGATGGGATCTTCTTCAAACAATTCAACTTACGATGCTCACGAAGCAGAAGCAGCCAAACTTTTGGTAATACCCCACGAGGATATTACAATATTTTTTTATAACCAGGCTGCCTTCAAGACCTTCGCAGCAGTCGATATCAAATCGAGGCTTTTGTAGCGGTCTAGTAAAGTGCTTAAGGATCTTTGGGTTCAGTTATGGGACCCTAGCCACAAAGAAGTGGCAGGTATTGACCATGCAGACGAGCTAACTCAAAAGCGATCCTTTCTATTGTATAAGGGGAACTGGCAGATCAAAATTTCAAACTTCCATTCTACACTCTACAAATACAAATGGAGCGAACAATAGAAATAAAAGCCACTGAAAGATGAAAAACCTACCAACCTGCGAGACCTCAAGACAATTATGGCCAGAATTCCCCATATCCAGAATTGGTATGTAAGATCCTCTTGAAAAGTAGAGCTGAACTACATATATATGCTTGTTGGATTGCTCACAGAGGACATAATATTCTGGGGGCGTATGCAGTAAAGCTGCGCCTTACCGACTGCGATCTCTGCAGAGGCTTAAGGGAGGATACCCTCTACTTTTTGTGCCACTGTCCCAGCTTCCGTAATTTGAAACAAAAAGATTTTAGGAAGTCTAGGATAGTATAGGTTTTAAGACCTATCAGAACTATCTGCTGCTTCAATTACATCTCTTTTTAGATTCGCAGATGCAACTAGATGGCTCATGATCACAATCAAATTCACACCTGGGCATCACAATGGGCCTACACAGTCCTAACAGAACGAACTCGGCTCCAGATACCACATCAACTGGTTAACCTAACCTAACATTACCCACAATATCTACATATTTATCGACTTCAAACCCTCATATGACAACGTGCAAAAACTCGATGTTTAGTTTTGACAATCCTGCCAAACTCGCTTATGACATGCTGTCAGCCGAAAAGGACGAACAGAACCCACGGTTAGACCGGAACGTCACAATTGGCAGTGATAGCTTCGAGGTAGTTCAAGACTTCATCTACATATGTTAGCAAAGAAATCAGACGCAGAATTGCTTTCGCAAATCGCTGTTTCTTTTGGGTCGGAAGGCAATTGAGTAGCACAGTCCTCTATCATGAGACCAAACTAGCTTTAAGCTTGGATCTTGTCGAAACCGGATGAAGAAGCACTTTCGAGAGAAAGATACTGTTGGTGCTTTTCGGTCTGCTTTTGTACTGACGGGCATTGGAGGATTCAATTTAATCACAAACTGTGTAGCGACTTCTAGTGAGGCGCCTACGGATCCAACGTCTGAATAGATTGGGTCATGTTGAGCGAATGGATTCTAACCACGAAGTTAGAGCACAGAAATGAAAGGGGACCTCATTCTACTTGGAGTGTGGTCCTTGAGAGATGGTTGTAGCTTTTTGTTTTTTTTATAATCGGCGCGCGCTCAAGAGGTTTTGTACCCTTAAAATGTTCGTACACAGCGCGGGCGAAGGAAATTTAGGGAGGAAGAAAAGACAGGTACCGATGTACATCGTTTTTAAATGTTTGCAAGTTATAACGACCAGGAAACACAGAGGTCGGCAGGGCATTCCATAAGCGAGTTGTACGGCTTAGGAAAGAATCACGATATTTAAGAGTACGTCCGAAAATGGGCTTGAGGGTATACTGATGAGCATTCATAGCGAGACGGGTGTTACGGTTGAAAGTTCGAATGGGCGGAATGCTACTGGAAATTTCAATGGAGCACTGATGGTGAAAATAGCGATAAAACAAAGTGAGACAGGAGACTTTACGTCGATGTTCGAGGGTGTCAATTGATTGACTGATATTAGTATCACCAATTAGTTTTATCGCACGGTTTTGAATCCTATCTAGCAGAGATGTTTTAGGAGCACCTGACCAGATGTGGGCATTGTACTCCAGTTTTGGGCGGATAAATGCCTTATATATTGTGGCCAGATCAGAGGGGGTAAAATATTTCTTACATCGCTTGAGAAAACCTAGACATTTCGCAGCATTTTTGGCGACATCGAATATGTGATCATTCCAACGTAAGTTGTTACTGTTATACAAAGCGAGAACGGAAAGTTTATCGGTTTCGACTATGCAAGTGCCATTCATGGATAATGGTTGGGTATATGAATTTCGCTTTTGTGAATATCAGACTTGAAACCGTCCAAGACAACTTGAATTGAACGTTCCGAAAGGTAATTCCTAATCCATTGAAGAAGAGAGTCATCGATCCCAAGAGCACGCATTTTCGACAAAAGAGCCTGATGCCAAACTCTGTCAAATGCCTTAGAAATATCAAGTGCAACTAACTTGTTTTCGCCAGATTGATGTACGCTTTGGTTCCACTTTTCGGTGAGACATGCCATCAAATCACCAGTGGACCTGTTGCTATGAAAACTGTACTGCCGGTCATTGAGAAGTTTTCGTGTTTCGAGGTATTTCATGAGCTGACGATTTATCAGCGTTTCCATGACCTTGGAAAGAAGGGACGTAAGTGCAATGGGTCTGTAGGAGGATAGAGAAGAAGATTCGCCTTTTTTAGGGACTGGCTGGACAAATGCTGTTTACCATCTGCTCGGAAAGAGTCCTAAAGAGTAGGACTGATGAAAAAGTTTACGCAGTGGTTTTGCCAGCGTAGAAGAACACCTCTTCAGAGGATGGGGAGATATACCATCTGGACCAGCGGATTTATGCATGTTGAGATCTTTGAGTACTCTTGCTACTACACGAGTGCGAAAGTGGATTCGTCCCATTGTAGATTCGATGCACTCAAGTGTAGGCGGGGACAAAGCACAGTGTGGGAGTATTGAGCTAGCCGCAAAGTGTGCAGCAAGCAGATTGGCCTTGTCCAAAGAGCTGACAGCTGGAATGTCATTGTAAATGAGCGTTGGGATGGAGGATGAGGCAGAATTCCTAATATTTGTGACGAATGACCATCAATTTTTACTACCTTTACGGCATTGTAGTATTTTTTGCCTCTGTGGTATTGGAATTTTATACGTTTAAGAAAGGCGTTACAGTCATTTCAGGCTCGTTTAAACTTTTTTCGGTTTTCCTCTGTCGGGTTGGTCTTGTAGGACCGAAAAAATAATTCTCTAACCCTGACACGCTCTTTACAGCTCAAATCGTACCATGCCTTTTCTTTTGGTTTGATACTCTTCATCCGATGAGAGATAAAGCATCTCATTCCAAAGAGAATAGTTTCTGTGATCATGTCAGTAGCGGCATCCACGTCGTTATCGAGGAAACATAACGACCAGTTAAAACTCCTAAAGAAGTTGTTAAGTCCGCTCCAATTGGCTTTCTCGTATTGCCATACGGTTCTTTTAGGAATCTTTTCTCTAACTGTGTGGTGGGTGTACGAGAATTTAGCTGATATGACACAATGGTCCGACGAGCCTAGAGGGGAGAGCACATCAACGCAGTACTTGTCAGGGTGAGAAGTTAAAAACAAGTCCAGGGTGTTAGCGGTATGACTATCAACGTCTGGTATTCGTGTGGGCTCATTTACAAGCTGGGTTAAGTTATTTTCCGCAGCGAAGATCTCAACACACCGTCCTTCGGGTGTTGTCTGTCCAGAATGTCGAAGCCAACCAGAATTGTGTATATTGAAATCGCCCGTAATCACGATTTCAGTATGAGGATACAGGGATACAATTCTTTGAATGGAATCAGACAGCGGATCAAACTCGTGGAAGGTCGAGTTGCTGTCCAGTTTGGGGCTTCTGTAAATAAAGCAGTAGTGGATAATCTGCTTACGGAGATGGAATTTTAACCACATGAAATTGAATTCCGGATTGGAACAGGGACTACATTGTGGTGGAATTTGGTAAGCTACATCACTACGCACATAAATGGCGAGACCGCGATGGGGAAAGAATAGTGGCACTAGTTCGTAGCCAGGTAGCTTCAGATCATTGTGGTCTGAGAGGTGTGGGCGGGGATCTACCTGTGTTTCGCTAAGTGCCAAAACAGCTGGTCGGTACTTACAGACGTGGACGTACGCAGAAAAGTGATTACTTTTTAGCCCGCGTATATTGGCTACGTCCACCCTGAATTCCCTAGACATAATCACAAACAAGAAGACATGTTGATTGAGGCCTAGGTTTAGGTTAATTTAAAATTAAAGAGTACACCACAATGATGTTTGAGGAATGCTGTTTAGGTAGTTATGGTTTGGCAAAAAAAAAAAGCATGCACTGGAAAATTGAACCCTTTTGCACAATTTCAATCTTCGAGATGAAGCCGACACTTGATGATCCGAGAACTCGGGTTTCACTGAGCTCGATGACGAAAATATGGCAAATAATGTCATGACCAATGAGAGGAAACTGCATCCGTTCAGTTCAAAGAGCTCCGTGCGAATCACTGTTGGAGCCGATGGAATACAGAATATTGTGCTTTGTCATTTTTTACTAGAAGCGATGAATTCAATTCCCAAAAAGATTAAAGTCACATTCAATCTGGCGAATCTTCGTGGATTAAGACTCCTACCGAATTTCGGCTAGATATTTCAAAACGTGCTCAATAGAATCCTGACCAAGCGGATTGAGGACAAGAATATATTGAAGTTTCCAGTATATTTCATAAGCTGCTTCTAAACTGATATCTGATATTCATTGGAACACAATGAATAATCCTCGGTTGTGTGCTTTTGAGACAGCACAGCTGGAGGAACTCTTATTCAAGCTGAACAGGCTGATCATATATGGATAGCACTGATGTACACTTTTTTCAATATGCTCACCACCAGGCAATTCATCGTGCGATGATGATGATGTGACTTCTGCTGGAATATTTAAAATCAAAAGCCGTAACCTTTTTCGGTTAGTCCACCGGGCCAATTAGACATCTAACCAAGCGATTTTAGAATACGTTTCCTTGCAATGAAACGCAAACCAGGCTCGAAAGCATTGGCTTTTGTCCTTTATCCGCTATTAAGTTTCTCTAATTATCTGAAGCCAAGCCCTCGAAACTTCGAGCAAGTTCTTGCACTATTCTTGCATTTTTCTTCGAAGTTGTTCCAGACATTGTCCGCGTTTAGTTCTTCCACTTTGTTTACGGAGTTTTCACAAAGTTGCTGCCCGGAGTTCCACCCTGTGGTTATACCGTGGTTTTCTATGAAAGATTTTGTTAGCCAAAATCAGTGCTAGCTCGCAAGTTGTCTAGGAAGATAATTCAAAAGTAGCAAAGTTGGAAAAATACTACTCCCTGCAGAAAATTTAAAAACCGTGGACGATGATAACGCAGCAAGTTCGTCTAGCTAACATCTGCATAAGAAATAGAAGAAGGATATGCAATTTCTGTTGTCGTGAAGAGTAAACGAAAATATAGTTTCAAGAAGCTGCCAGCGCATTACAAACATCAGAGTTAGTGAGTTTTTAAAAGGAAAGTGGTCCCGAATTGGAACCTTGAGGCATCACCACAGGCCATCCTCTTTTTTTATGAAGTTATACCTTCTTAGACCTTTTGTTCGCCCTTTTGGAACCACAGCTCCATTAAAATATCTTTTCCATGCAAATTACACAACCTTTTTGGAATTGAAATTAATCTGTACGTTTTTCTAAATGAGTATCTAAGGCAATAATCCTTCAAATTTCGAAATACTTTATTTTGTTTATTCGAAAGCTGAAAAAAAAAAACATTCCAAAGCTTACAGATACTCGTATACGAGTAATACTTCACACTGTTAAGCTGTATCCGCTGCTGCTCCATTTCGAAGGATTAGGACATGGACGACAACGAATTTTGTACAAAGTATTGATTTTTGTTATTCTTTTCTTCCCCGGAAATGACGCTTCAAACTCGGGAAATGTATTTTCTTTTTTCTGCTCTTTCCTGAGACTCATTTTATCCGCTACTCAGGAATTCAATTCGCAGTGGAATTACACGCCAAAACAGGGATTTATTTTACGTCTGACTGTTTGTTTTGTTAGGTTGGATGGATTCTGAGATACGAGTACTCCAGTATTTTCCCAAAGAGGGATGTTTTTTCTTGTCTACTGTTTTTTTTTTTTTTTTTAAATGAAAGCTGACGATGTAAAGGAAGGTGGAGAATAGTGATTATTGACGAAGAGAAGCAATTATGTTATTTGATCGTACGCTGGTTCCTTGTTCAAATAAGATATCGTATCATTGAAAATAATTGGCTCGCTTGGTTACAGTCCACCTGATTATCCCACTCGCTAACAGAAAAATTCAGATAATTAGTTGAATCATAAATCCAGATGAGGGAGGTAGGTAATCGTGTGGTATTACAGCTAAATTCCATAATATCTCAACACAGGCCCAGAATGAAGCGGATTGATTGCACTACATCCATCTCGCTTTTTATTGCTATTTGTTGTCCTCTTTTACCTGTTATCCGTTTTACACTATATCACAAGTTAAGAGTTTCGATACAAGACAAACATTCCAATAAAATGTGAAGATAAACAGAAATTGTTGGCCGTATAAAAGAAGATAGTGACAACCGTCTAAAGTAGGGCGAAGAGGTGGATTTAGGCAATTGCAAATAGCGTAGACTCTTGCTATCATTAAGGCCAGGGGCTAAGCTCTGAAACTTGGGCACATCTAAAATGCACCAACTACTAAATATCCTGGAAAGCAAATCGAAAGTGGGAGTAGATGTCCAGTTTTACTTCAAGTTGGGAAAGAAGATTGTAGAGACGATTTCTCGAGAAAGGAGTTAAGCGGTGCTTGATGTTGCCCGCTTCCTTGATAATAGTTTTGAGAGCGAGGAAGCCAATATTAAGGCTGACCAGCATCAGACTAAACACGAAAGCTGAAAGGAAGTTGCAGTAATAATATCATTCCCCACTTGCAAAAGATCCAAAATACCGAACGTAGAATAGTTGCCAAGCGGGTTATGAGCAAGTCCATGAAACGCAGCACCACTATGGCTGGTTGGAGCTCCGCTGATGTAACAAGACTGCTTCATTAAATGGAAAACACCCCTTAAGTGCGAAAGCAGAGATTGCAGCTGTCTTTTTTTCCATTTGGGCGCGCTCAAGGGGTTGTGAGTATCCTTAAAATGTTTGTACACAGCGCGGGCGAAGAAGAATCAGGGGCGAAAAAGAAGTGCTACCGAAGAACGTTGGTTTTAAATGTTTGAAGGTTATAACGCCTAGAAATACAGAGCCCGCAGCATTCATAGAGAGACGGGTGTAGCGGTTAAAGGTGCTACTGGTGATTTCTATGGGGCACTGGTGGTGGAGATTGCGATAAAACAAAGTGAAACAGGAGACATCACGTCGGTGTTCAAGGGTGTCAATTGCCTGACTGATATTAGTATAACCTATGAGTTTTATCACAAGGTTTTAAATCCTATCTAGCAGGTGTAGAGATGTTTCAGCAGCACCTGTCCAGGTGTGGGCATTATACTCCAGTTTTGGGTGGATGAATGCCTTGAGGTCAGATCAGAGGGGGTGAAATATTTCTTACATCGCTTGAGGACACCTAGACATTTCGCAGCATTTTTGACGACATTTTCATTGACACACATACCGAGAATGGAAACGGCTGGGTGTTTAAATTTCGCTTTAACGACAGCAGGCAGCACTGTATTTTAGAAGCATTAAATTCTATTCTCTCGGGGTTCCCCCATTTAGTAATGCTGTTTATATCGGATTTTAATGAGCTTAACATAGGCCGTCGTATGGAAATCAGAGAGTACTGTCGTCAGCAAAGGAATATATTGGATTAGAAGTAGGAGGCAAGAGATCATTAATGAAAAGTAAAAAGAGTGTCGGAGACAGAAAGGAGCTCGGGGCACACCATTTTGTGAATATCAGACTTGAAACCATCCAAGACAACTTGAATCGAAGGTTCCGAAAGGTAATTTCGAATCCATTGAAGTAGAGAGTTTTTAATCCTAAAAGCACGCATTTTTGACGAAAGAGCCTGATGCCAAACTCCGCCAAATGCCTTAGAAATATCAACTATGTTGCTTTCACCAGATTGGTGTACGCTTTGGTTACATTTTGCGGGAGACATGCCATCAAGAGAGACATGCCAGTGAACCTGTTGCTATGAAAACCTTACTGCCGGTCATTGAGAAGCTTTCGCGTTTCGTAATATTTCATGAGCTGGAAGTTAAATGGGACTATTGGAACAGAGAGAAGAAGATTCGCATTTTTTGGGGACGGGCTGCACAAATGCTGTTTTCCATCTGATCGAAAAGAGTCCTAAAGAGTAGAACATCTCTTCAGAAGAAGGGGATATATACCATCTGCACCAGCGGTTTTGTATATTAAGATCTCTAAGTACTCTTGCCACTACACGAGTGCGAAAGTGTATTCGTCCCATTGAAGATTCGACGCAATCAAATGTAGGCGGGGACAATGGACAATCTGGAGGTGTTGAGCTGGCCGCAAAGTGGGCAGTAAGCAGATTGGCCTTGTCTAAAGAGCTGATAACTGGAATGTCATTGTAAACGAGCGCTGGGATGCACTGCTAATCAGAAGGTAGAAACACCACTGACGCTGCTGGAAATGCAAAATGAAGGACTTAACATCAAGATGGCTTGGCTTGGGCCGATAGGTACGTTCGCCAACTACAACGCAAAACGTTCTAGATATAAAACTCCAATGCCAATATGAAAAGTAAAAAGTAATCTAATGACGTCACCATTTTTAAGTAGGAGGTAGGCCTCAAGGCTTTGAGAGTGGAATCATCGGCTCGCTCTTGCGCCGTTCACAATCAAAAAAAAAATCATAGGTCGCTTCTCACTGTGCACAAAACAACAAGATGAAACAAAAAACAGTGAATGGGACAGAGTATTGCTAAGCTAAGCCGGATAGTTGCGCCAACAATTTATTTATTTATTTTTCTTTTAAGCATCAAGGCATCGATATTACTCAAGGGCCGAAAAGAGGATCCTCGATAATGATGACTTTATGCCATAGATATGCAAGAAATATGCTTGAGCTACCGGTTCTGCAAGTTTGTACCTTGCGGACTCATGTAATCTGACGAGATCACTAGGCAAAGAGCTCAGTATGAGTCAAATCGGAACTCGGCCAACCGAACCCGCCATTCGTCGTGTTGCACAACGCTGTTAAGCTTGAGAACTATTTTTTCTGTTTTACAAGATCAACTCGACAGAGGAAAATAGAAAACAGTTCAAACGAGCCAGGAATGACTGCAAAATACTGCTTGGTGCGCACTTTACAACTAGTCCAACATTTCCACATTGTGTCATGTCTCCGGCTACACTTGAGCGCTTCAATGGGACAAATCCACTTTTGTAGTCGTAAAGATCTTAATATACAAAAATCCGCTGGTCCAGATGGTTTATCTCCGACTCTTCCGAAGAGGTGGTCTTACGTACTGGCAAAACTCTTGGTTAATCTTCTTTACCAATCCTACTCCATACGGTTCTTTCCGGGTTGCCCAATTCATCTTAAGACGAATCATTTTCTCTCTCCTCCTACAGACGCATGGCAGTTCTTGCTCATGAAACGCTTATAAGCCATGATATATCTCCAAAGACTAAAACTTCTCAATGAGTATGGTTTTCGTAGCAACAGGTCCTCCGGTTATTTGATGGCAGGCCTGACTGAGAAGCGGAACCACAATCTACAAGATAGATTCAATTGACAGAGTTTGGCAATCTCGGGAGTACAATGCTCATATCTAAGAACTTTCTGCACCTCTTAGATAGGTTTCATAAACGTGCCATAAATCTCATGGGTTAGATTTCGTTAAACGACTCGCTTGGGTACCAACGTAATGTCTTCTGCCTAACCTAGTTACATCGCTTTCTTCACTGAAAATGCTCTAACAAAACTGCTAATAACATTCCACTCTTTGATGCCTTCAACGGTCTCAATATGAGTTCTCATCAGTTTACCCTGAAGCCCACATATCGTGATTATTTCCCAAGCCTTGCCACTCGCTTATGGGATACCCTGCCGAGCCCTTTATTACTTAGTCATTTCAACCTGCAAACATTTAAAACCAACGCTGTGTGCAAACATTTAAAGAGTACTCTAAGTCCCTTTAGTGAGTGGCAGTTGTAAAGAAAAACGACAGCACTATATCACGAAATGGACTAATGAACTGGCCACCAAGCTGTGAGTTGGCGCCACTCTATTATTCCTTGTAGGGCATTGTAATGTTCATGGTGTTTTCTATCAAACCCACTGTTAAGGCATTGGCAGCCAATATTTAGTGTGTTATCGCTGAGATAGAGCCCCTCTCGCAACTCAATATGCTAAAAATCGGCCTTAATGGAGGCACCAGTTGACTGGGGCCCAGGAACATCTGGCTACCTAAAGTAAGTGTAGGTTATAGATCCAATTAAATGTCTAAAGTCGATTTCGAAAATAAAATAAAATTACATTGCCAATGTGTGACATCAACACTGCACCATACCGCGACATTTTTTACTAAATCCGACTGCAACAGATTTTTCGGTGTTGGGTGTCCTTCCTTGTTGACAGCATATACTTGGTCTTGCCCTCATTGACTGTTAAATCGATCTTCTCGGTCTCCATACCGTGCGAAATCGCCACTGACATCACCCTGCATTCTTCCATGTCAATATCATCGGCGTGTGTGAGTAACTTAATGGACTTTTGAAGGAGTGTGCCTCTTTTACAACCGCGTGAGTTTAGCACTATTGTTTCAAGAATAATGTTAAAGAAATCGCGTGACAGCCCATCGCCTTGTCTAAATACTTTTTGACGTCAAATGTATATGGAGCGGCGTGCGTTCTTCAACGTCTGCCTGCATAAATGGACGAGTTTGGCAGGGATGCCAAAACTTGACTTTACGGTGTACAGCGCCTTTTTATAGATGCTGTCATACGCGGCCTTAAAATCGATGAATAAGTGGTGTGTTTCCTAGATCTGCCATAGTGTGAACAATTGTGACATGTCTTTTTTACCATTCGGTAAAACTACCGAATCTCTTTCATGGATTAACATCTCTTAATTTCCTGGCGCTCTTCCCATGTTCTTCTTTTTTCTCCTCAGATACCGGTGTTCATCACTGCTCTTCTTCACGTAGAGTTCTTGAGCAGTTCTAGTCTTTCTTTGCTGCGTTGCTTTGTATGCATCTTGCTTATCTAAATGTGCTTGATGGCGCTCGTCGTCAAACCAGGGGTTTCGTTGTGGTGGCCGGTATTTCTAATGCCTTTTTGGCAATATTCCCACTGGTCTTTGATACTTAATGCTGGCGGCATAGCGGCTCTTAAAAAATTAAGGGCGACCCGATCGGAAAAGGACTTATCGATCTCTTTTCACATTGTTAGCTTGTTTGTCCGCAACCGTATCTTGGCTGTAACAAGGTAGTGGACTGTGTCGATGTTGGTCCCCCCGAGTGTTCGGACATCCGTAATACTAGAAGAGTGCCCTGTCAGTGTGGGCAATCTGGTTGACGTATGATTGGTTAGGAGATTTCAAAGTCCCCTTATGTATATCGTGATTCGGGAATTTCGTTCTGACCACGACAATTCTTATCGAAGGTGGAGTCATGCAGGCTATACCTTCCGACAATAACTACCAAAGATGCTGGGAAGAGCTTTGCAATAAAATCGCTGAGAACAATTTTAATGGCATAGCTAGGGCACTGCTCGTAGGTCTTTTCCAAGAGTTTGTAGAAGCTATGTTTCGTGTCGTCATCTTTCACCTCTGTGGTGGCGTGCGCACATATAAGGCTAATATTGGCAAATGTGGGCTAAATACGGTTTGTTACGTGGCGCTTGTTAACATACCGGAAACTCAAGACATCTTGCCCAAGTCTGCTTCTAACAACAAATAGGCGCTGCTTTTGCCGTCGATAACAATAGTAAATGTCACAGTTTTTCATCCCCATGCCATTTTTTTTATAATTTACGCGCGCCTAAGGGGTTATGGATACCCTAATACTGTTGCCATGGCGCGGGCAGAAAGATAGAAGGATGAGAAAGGAAAGTTTGTGATGTAATTGGTTTGAAACTCAGGTGTGTTTGGTTTCGATATTGACTCTCCAGGGGTGGGAGTCCGAATAGGACGGATGGCGGCAACATCTGCTTCGCAACAGTTGTTCGGCTGCACGTAGCTTATTAAGGGACCTAATATTTCACGTACAGATCCGAAGTTCATTATCCTTATTTCGTGGGCCTCCGCCCAATAGGCTACCAATGACGTTGTCTAATAAAAAGCGGGGGCAGAGCATATTACTGGTCTTATCGTAAGCAACTTCAGACGACGCCACCGAAAGTTGCTACGATTTGATCAGTTACAAGTTGCCGGTAATAGGTCTTGTTGGCGCCAGGATCACCGGTAATCCCTACCGAGACTTAAATCACGATACCATGGGAGTTAGGAGCCCCCGGATCTCGGTCTGGGCCTGACTTGTTAGAGCTAGGCTCCCTTGTGGAAGCGTCATGGTGGCTGTGGTTTATACCCAAAATCGAGTGAAGGGTCTTCCTGTTATGTTGACCCAGTTTAGAGTTGCAATAAGCACTGGGTGCTGTAACCCTAAGAACAGTAAGAGGTTTTAGATCGGCCTCGACTCATACCAAGTGCAAGGGTGGAGCTTTTGCTACCAAAACAGTTCCAAATTGGTATCAAAAGATTGACGGGGAGTGATGGCAAGGTGCATCCTTGCTCCCATGGAGGTATGGGCATCCCGTAAAATTAAGTCTACATGACGGGAGCGTACGTTAGAAAAAAAAAACAGAGACTATATCCTAATTTCGTTTGCGGGGTTTGTCAACAGTATATCCGTTCACATCCGTGACTTTTCATGGCCTGGTAGTCACCTCAACGACACAACTCCCAACCGAGAGGACCAGTTGAGAGTAATCCTTTGGGGGATATGAGCGCTTCCGTTGGCCCATTAAGGGCTCATCCGCCACCAAAAGATTCTGACTTAGTCTCTGGAATCCTTACCGGCATGAGCTCCAAACATATCAGCGTAGCCCGGAAAAGCTCTTATTTGCTTTTTTCCGGGATTATACTTCACTTTTGATTACAAATTTTGTCTGCTGGGTTTATTAGGTTGGTAAGTCCAGCCCGGATGGTAAGCACTTGGAGATAAAATAACCACAATTGATGAGTAGAAACACCTCTCATTGCCTATTTGTACAGCACCCAACAACCAGAATACAGATGTACAAATTTATACGCAAGAAGCAGGGAATTTAGTAGTAAAATCGTGTCCATGTCCATCGTTAAGAGAAATGTTAAACGGTAACGACGGACTGACTACAATTCAATACTGTATCAGGTAGAAGGAATCATTAAACGTCGTGGTCGATGCTAACAATTTTCTCGTCCATCTGTCCTGGGCAATATACATATTTGGCATAGTCAGAGTAAGGCTATCAGTCCGATGTTCCTGTAGCACTACCCAGGGCGATATAATAAATGTGCAAAACTGGCCAGTTGAGGTACTAATTGCTGTCTTATCCAGCGTATGCCTCAGATCCGACCAGTTGCAATTCATATTTCAAAAAAAGTGATATATGAAACATTCCTTGAAAACTCGGGCTTATCATTTCGTGACATACACTGAATGGATCTTAGCGTAGTGACTAATAAGAAATGTGGAAGTTCACCTTAACAAATCTTTAGCCTGGGTATCTGTCTATCTTTTACAAAAAAACACAAATACGAACAAAAACTTGTGTGATTGCTGACAGGTTGTAAAACAAAACAAAACCGAATCATCAAACAGCACGTGAGAAAATGTGAGAAAAAGTTTATTCGTTTTTTCATTTTCATTTGAGTATTTAACCGCCAACAGATGTTCATTTAACAGATTCTCACGACTAAAATAGATTTAATGTGTGCAAACATTATGCAATACAGTTGTAATGACATTCGCCAAGTCAAGTGGCAGTAAAAAGCAGTAAACTGCAGTAATTATTCTAGCTACGTGCTTTCATCAAACTCGAATAGTACACGATGTTAACTTGGTTGTTCAGATGTCTCCAACTTGAGTATTCCAAAGGAAATAAATAAGACTTAATGTACAAGATATTCAGTTACCTCGACTAGAGCCATCTTGACTTTAAGCCGACCAAAATGAATTGCCACAGATACTCCTCGAACATCGGATAAAACCCCCCATCACAGCACGAAGTGCTCTTCTCATTAATGGTTTCTTCGCGCTTGGAATAAATTTTGCTGTCTTCACCCTCTTCTAGGTCCTACCTATCGACGCATCTAATTTTTCAGTGTCAGACGTAGTTGTCTGTTGCTGGTACTGTTGCTGCGTGCTGCGTGGCAGTTCTCTTTCGTTTACTGTGTCAAAACATGTTAAGCGATTAATCGATAATGTACACACAGTGAACACATCTCTTCCATGTTCTCTTGTGTACGTGCGTAATTGCATTGCCACAAGTATCTAATAGATACAAGAATTCCAACCATCCCAACGCCAACAACCAACAACCAACAACAAACATCTGACAACCAGCAACCAACGAACCAGTTATTGGAGCAAACCTTTACTAAGGAGACCAAACGATCCGTAAGCTGGAAGATGAACTGGTCCCTCCCGTTAGGGTTGGGGCTAAAGGACTCATGATTACACGGAAATTGATAGTTAATTGGCTTTGATGGTTTTTGACCAAAGGGATTTCGTAGAACCAACACAACACCGATGGTGCAGAAATATACAGATACGGATAGATATAGGAGAGCGTACATACTCGTATTCGTATTCGTATCTTCAGCCAGATTGGGGAGTGCGTAATTGGATTGCCTATGGCACTCTACTAAAAAACGGATTGAGAATGGTTGGATGTTGTTGGTAAAAGCTTAGATTTACTATCGATTTTACGATTTTCCAGATGTTGGTGTGTGTGTTTGTGCTAAAATTACTGCGGTGAAAAAGGAAAAAAAAATTTAACAACCACGCTGTCGGAAGGTCAACAAGAGGAAGGAAATGATACCGGACAGGGTCAACATTAAATTTAAAATTAACTGCTATAGGCATAGGTCTTTGGGCGAAATTTTCATTTATGGCTTTGGACTCTGGTAGGCATCCTATAGAATCTCCCCTTTGCGTTATGCAGAATTGGTTTCGTAAAAGTACATGTCTCCAGCAATAGTCGTTCGATCTTTGATTTATTACAACCGTCTTCAATAAATTTCCAACTATCTAGACAAGCGTTCGAATCTGTGCAGATACTTGTGTATCCGTAGTCATATTCAGTGGCGATGGCGTAATAGTAAGCACTGTGATATCAGATGTAATTGGCAATCGCGAACATAAACTTTTTCCTTTTCCTTAAATCAATCAGACTCGTGACACACGTGGATGCAATGAGTGTCTTCTTTCGTACAATTCCGCTCAACTGAGCGACTAAGTCGCGTGACTGACATTTTATATTGCACTTGCAACCGATATGTCGGAGAAGGTGGAGATTTTCTGCAATTAGGGAGGGAAATAAATTTAATATTTTAAAGTGCAGTCGGGAAACTTTATTTTCGCAGCTACTAACTTACATGTGGAAACACTGGACCATGGGCATTCATGGTATCAAGTCGGGTAACTTCTAAGAGTATACTCTGCTCTTTGAGGCTTTGGGTACCAACATTTTCCTCATACAAGTCTAAAACATCTTGAATTTAAGTTGAATACGAAATAAATCTTTTGAAGATCACAGTATTATCGTCATGGCAAATGAATCGTTCCAAACACCGCTGCTTTGAGTGCTTCGAATTCGAACGCTTTGCAAGGATTTGCAAAGGCCCTAAAGACTGAACGGGCTTGCGCATTAGGTGCGAGAAAAATGGGCACAAAGACTGCAAAGATATACCAAACTATTTGCGTTGCAAGGCCAAAAGTGTCGAACCTGAGCATATGTCCAGAATACGAATATCATCGCGATCCCAATGGTTTGTGAATTCCAAATTAACACAACGATTACCTGATAGCAATACAGAAACTAACTAAAAATAGCTAGCCATCGACGCAACAAATAAGGCAGCTGTTTAGGTTTGCGAGAGCGTTTCCATTCAGGAATACTAGTAGCAACCTGAGGAATACTCTGCATGGGCTAAGATAAGCTGTATTTTCATATACAGCTGTTTTATACCACCTAGGGCTGTCATCGAAAGCTTCGAAATGATCTTGGATAGACTGGTTGTAATAGTCCTATCATAAACATTGGCCATTTCAATCCATGTGCCTCGGATTAAGTCCATTCGTGTACAAATCACAGAGGGTCGGATCTACTTGAAGTGTTTTCTTGTCTGAATAATGTTTTAACTAACATCGGAACTATAAACACGTTTAGCATAACAACGTCAGGTATCACTTTTGCAGGCAACGGCCTAGTGAGAGATAATAACTTTCAGCCAGCACCGATTCAGTAACCTGCATTCACCGTGCTATCAGGTCTAAATGGAATATAAATACCCTGGATGAAGATCTTCAAAGTTTCGTCATTAATGAGGCGATGATTGAAGCTAGAACCGCAAGAGATTTTATAACCCACGTATCGCGGTTAGTAATCGGTGCATGCAATACGTCAATGTCTAGGCTGGGAAAGGCAAATCTCTGACCTTCTGTATACTGGTGTACTCAGCAGCATTTCTGGACTCTGGATGCCCATGACCAGAAAGTGCAATCAAGTAGTCAGAACCCGAGTGAAAAAGCGGTTAAATCTGGGAAACGCCTTTACTTTAGAGATCTTTGAGAACCACCTAATCACTTAATCATATGATTCCACTACTCTGAGCATTTAACTTTTCGAGTTGTAGAGCCTGAATACGGTCAATGAATCTCGAGAAGTTTTCCAGACCAGTCCTGAAACTAAAAGATGCTCACCACCTCCCCCTTATCTTCCTTCTCTTCCACTCCTTTATCCCCTGGGCTGGATCACTGTGTCATACGACCCTTGCCGAGGATCAGTCTGGCTGAGGGCCCAGTATTTCCAAAAATAGCTAAGTCGTGAATGGTATATCCGGACACCTAGTGACCTCCGAATTAGCTAGCCTTAGCTGTATAGAGCGGATCTCTGTAATAGAAGACAATTTCTTAAAAAAAAAGCAAAGTCCGAGGCCGGTACTCTTTTAACACCGGCCGGTAATAATACCGGCAAGGCTCCTGCAATGTCGAGAAAAGGTAAAACTGCAGCAGGTTATGTTGCACCTTCTAAAGGCAAACGCAACGAGTCAAAATCCGAGCCATCAAAGAGTGCCGAGACTGTGGCGAGCCGGGGTCCTATCACTCCAGCAACAGCACGTCTTTCTGCTGCTAATAAAATTCCTCCCGCAAAAGCAGAATCAGAGGTTCTGCCGCGTCGGCAAATCGCATCCAAGGCGCTCTATATCAGACACCGAAATGTTTTAAGCATTATCAGAAACCTCTGATCCATTTCGGAGGTCAAGCGAACTGCGGGCATGAATAGCAAAATAGAGTGGGCCAAAAACATCTTTAAAGACGGATTATCCACTGCTCCCAGAATGCTAAAAGACTCCTAGCGTCTGAGATCGTTGGAGGAAACCATGTCGATTTGTAAAAGGCCCAGCATTTCAAACGTCAAAACGCCCCTGGGGGATAAAATATCACATATCTGAAGTCTTTTAGCGAAGTCCTAAAAGACGCTATAACGATCGCGGTGATCGCTAAAAACTACGCCGATGGATCAATAACACTTGAAAGGTAAGAGTTGGTCAAGGCAAAGCTTTCGGGCTTTGGGAAAACCCAGGACCACCTCTCATCAAAAGCGACGATACCAAAGCCTGTGCGGACAAAAGGTTTCTCGAACTATCCACAGTACACCTAGAACCCGCACCTGAATCTCAGCCGAACTCTGCTCCGCAGAAAATATTCCGGAGATCATTAGTCTCAGTAACTCGACCCTTTCGACCCATGACTGGAAGGTCGCGAAATTGGAGGAACTAAGGAGCCTGCCCTTATAGATGTGCGTTACTTGTGATGATCTAGCACAGACCAAAGCCATGATTCGTTTATAAAAAGGATGACCTATATGCTGATAAGCAACCTCCTCTTCCTTTAACTGAAATTGAAAATTTAGCCTCAGATTCTGAAATATCGATATCCTTTTCTGGATTGGATAGCAATTACTGCAATCTATCCGAGGTGGCAACTAAGACCGTAGGTCCCCACCTCTGATACCCAGTAGGAAATCGAAACCTATGACGAATTAGAAAGAGATCCTATACGATAAGATGAGCTGTTTGTCACATGCGAAGAATCGAAGGATTCGAAAAACGCTGTGGTGGAGGCTTCTCTGGTAGATTGTAGCATTCTGCGTCTATCCAAGCATGCAGACGACATCATTTTAATTCAGGAACCATGGATTGTAGAAGGCGCTGTTCGTGGACTTGGGACATCTGAATACATTCCGTTCTATATAGTAAGAGGCAAAGGTAAGATTAGAACTTGTGGACTAGCGGCATGCACCCTTAATGTATTCTTACTTTCTAACTTCAGCAACCTCGACACAACCATTGCCAGACCGGAAACTGACAAAGGCACCTACTGGCTGGCATCGACATATCTTGGATATGATCATGCGGGCCCTTCACCTGGTGATAACCTAAAAAAGGTGGTACTGGTTTAGATGCTAACGCGCATCAAACGGTAAGGTCAGAACACTATTTTTCAGACCACCAATTCAGTCTGAATGGTGCTCCTTCCCGCTAACTATTGTAGCAATCCGAAATTATCGGGTGGAACACTTTTAAAAATATTTTCCTCTGAACTCTTAATTCCCCCGCGTAACACCAACGAGTTTGACATGAAAGTTAAAGATTTTACCTTGACTCTCAAACAGGCTATGGTTGCTTCCTGTCCTCTTATTCAACCTAGAGGCACGAAAAAGCCGCATTGGTGAGCGGTCAGCACGGGGACCGCTTAGAAACGTGTGCAGGAATCTTTCCAACCATTCAAAAAGCACAAGAAAAGTGACAAACTGGGACTCATACAAGGAACCCATCAAAATATGTAAAAAAGAGGAAGAGAAAGTGACAGCCCCAGAGGATATTCCATGACAAGATAACAGAAACCTCTAAGGAAAGAAAAAAACACTCTACAAATCCTATGATGCCTAGCTGTTTGGAAAAAACCAATGGCTCTTGTGCCTCAAGTGAGGAATCACTTAACCTGCTACTGGTCACCCACTTTGCTGCCACCTAAATTCACGGTCTGATTACAAGAGACAAACTGGTCTGGGCTCTGCATAGCTTCAAACTCTACAAGCCTGCTGGTCCAGACGGTATAATACCTGCTAAGCTACAAAGGTCCTCAGATATTATCCAGCCAACGTTAGAAAATATCATGTGGAGACGCGCTGAAATGATCGTCATCCCCTTACCTTGAAGAGAAATAAATGCAGCTTTCATTCCAAAAGCCGGAAAATATTCTCACGTTGTCCCAAAGGACCTCAGACCTAAAAGTCCGAAAACTTTAGAACGACTGCAAACTTTAAAACGACTGACTGATATCCATATACGAGTACGATCTAAAATTTTATCAACGGCTCAACATGCCTACTGTAAAGGAAAGTCGGTGGAAACGATTCACTGACTAGCCACATCGATTGATCCCTACAATGTAGAGAGTACACAATGGTTACATTCCTGGGAATATAAGATGCCTTTAATAAAGTCAACACAACCGCAATCATGACTACTCTGTCAGCTCTAAAGGTAGATGACTCACTTTGGAAGGTGATCAGTCTCATGCTAAATAGCAGGATGATCAACCCCAACTCATGCTAAAAGATGAGCCAACAGAGGTACGCTGCAATTCGGTGTCTTTCCTTCCTTTTATGGAACTTAGTGGTTAATGAACTGCTGCTATATCTGGAAGCGGGTGGTAGTAGGAGAAATACCCATTTAAAGTAAGCGTCATAATACCATTAAAGAACTCCTTCAGCTAAATGTTAGCAGTTTAACCCGTTGGGCGGATCGCTGTGAATTTGGAGTAAACCCCCCCCCCCATAATCTTGTCCACATCTCCAGGAAATATAAAATTCCAATCATAGACCCTCCTTCAATAAACGGTAGCAGTTTAGCCTTCTCCGATACAGCCAGATAGGCTCTCACTTTTGATAGGAAACTAAACTGGAAACCTAACATTCGGGAAAGAGTCAAGAAAGCTACATTAGCCCTATTCTCTTGCAAAAAAAGCATTCGGAACAGATGGGTCTTCAAGTTCCCATGACCCACTGGCTATACGTCTCGGCTACAAGATCGATACTCACCTACGTGGTAGTTGTCTAGCGGACGGCCTTAGGCAATACTGTTAACTGCAGCAAACTAAGTAAAGTACAAAGGACCACATATCTGTGCATAGGCGGAGCTCTACGTACTACTCCATCCGCGGTACTAGATATTCTGTTTCACTTGACACCCCTCAGCACTTTCAGCAGCAATTCACCTTAGAGCGACAAATAAATTACTTGGCCCCGCTAATATTCTTAATATACTACGAATCCTTTCAGACATCGATTCCACTATGCCGCACTATTTGTTTGACCAAGATTTCAATGTAGGCATCCGCTCTAGATGCTTCCGTGAAAAAGACCTTTTCGTGGATGACAAGTCAATCCACTTCTATACGGATGGATCCAAGACTGACAATGTTTTCTCAGACAAACTCAATCTACTTAAGTCTCTCCTTCCGCCTTCCAAATCACTGTACCATATTTAAGGCCGAACTTTTGGTAATTAAAGAAGTCCTGTCCTGGTTGAAGAAAAACGTAACATCTGCTAGGGATATCCGCATGGCTGCAATTAAATCCCCGGACAAAACTCTAAACCCACACTTGACTGCCGATCATATTTTAGGGAGACAGCAGACTAGTTCAAATTTCCAAGCCGAAGAATGCGCTAAAATTGGAACCATTCTACCTATCCTACCTAAGAAATGCGGTAGCTGGATGCAAACAGAAGAACAAACCTTAGGTGGACTGTTGGCTCCACATGTCTAGCGACCAAACAAATCTGACCAAAGGTGGATCTGAATAGCTCTAAGAAATTCATTTTGCAAAGTAGCAACAAAAAATATTAAAAAAAAAAAAACACTTGTGCGGAAGAAAAAAAAAAGACGCGCGAGTGCAGTGCAAACAACACTCATAGTGCGGGCATCACATCCTCCCTGCCTCTGGTCAAACTGTTCCTTGCACTCAGTCGTTGGAGTTGTTGTATTACATTGTCGTACAGCGCGTGAAGTAACTGAGTGTATGTAACAAGCGATGGATAGCCGGTTGCGGGTATGAATTTTGTCAGCGTGCCGTTTCCTATTGTTGTAAGGGCCTACAACATACAGCAATATGGTTCGGTAAGCTAACGTCAAAATTCTCACTTCGCTTCCTTGCTTACTATAGTAACGTGTTTGTGTTTGTTTGTGATTATGACCAGGGAATTCAGGGTGGATATAGCAAATACTATAAACGTAATCACTTTTCTGCGTACGTCCACGTCAGTACGTACAGACCAGCAGTTTTGGTACGTAGTGAAACACAGGTAGAGCCCCGTACACACCTCTCAGATCACTCAGATCAGAAGCTACCTGGCTACGAACTAGTGCCATATTACCAAACTCCACCGCAATGTAGTCCCTGTTCGAAAAAGGAATTCAATTTCATGTGGTTAAAATTCCATCTCCGTAAACAAATTATCCACTTGCCTTATGTATTTACCAGTTACTAGAAAAGTAACCTCCTTGGGAATTGAAAAAAATTTCCGGAAGGTCTGCAAAATACTTCTCCGTGGCGTCGATGATTTCCTCGCGTGAGCTGAACTTTTTATTGATGAGCCATCTTTTGAGCTTTGGAAAGAGATAATAGTCCGAGGGATCCAAATCCAATTACCAATCGACGCCAAAGTCCGCCCGATTTCGCATCAGCAAGTCCAAACACACTTTCGAAGTGCTCTCGCGTTCGTGTTTTTGGTCAGGAGTGAGCATGCGCGGCACGCAGCGGCAGGATAACTTTTTCATATGCAGAATATTGCCCAAAATATGGCGTATGCGCTCAGTACTAATCTTTGTGGTATGTGCTAGCTCGCGCACCTTCACTTTCCGGTCAGCCAACAACATTTCATGTATTTTTTTGGCATTGTCTTCTGTAACCGCATCGGAGGGCCTGCCGCTGGGGACTTGATCGGTAATGGAGTTGCAGCCACCACGAAACTCTCGACACCAATATTTGACGGTATAATCTGACGGAGTATTAGCCCCATAATATTTATCCAACTTTTCTTTTGTTTCCTTCGCCGTTTTGCCTCTCAAAAAATAATGTTTTATAAGAGAGCAAAATCGTTTTTGCCCATACTCAACATGATGTCAAACATGTCAACAACAATCAGCTGCCAAAACAAAACTAAAGACAGTATCGCACTGAAATTTGGCATGTCTGCCTAAATATGAACGGACCTCAAGGCACCATAACCTTTTTTGCAGTAGCAGCGCATTCTGGCAGTCAAGGAGGTTACTTTTCACTCCACCTAGTACAGAAGCCCCAAACTGGACAGCAATTCGACGAGTTCGATGCGCTATCTGACTCCATTCAAAGAATTGTATCGTTCTTATGGGCGATTTCAATATACACAATTCTGGCTGGTTTCGACACTCTGGACAGACAACGCCCGTAGGACGATGTGTTGCGATCTTCGCTGCGCAAAATAACTTGACCCAGCTTGTAAATGAGCCCACAAGGATACCAGACATTGATGGTCATATTCCCAACACCCTGGACTTGTTATTAATTTCTCGTCCAGATAAATACACTGTTGATGTGGATTTCCCTATAGACTTCTGGGACAATTTTGTCATATGAGCTAATATCTCCTATATGGACTTCTAGAGAAAAGATTCCCAAAAGAACCGTATATTAATATGAGAAAGACAGTGACTTAACAGCTTCTTTAGGAATTTTAACTGGTCGTTATGTTTCATCGATAACGACGTGGATGCCCCTACTGATACTCGTACTACCACAGACACTATTCTCCTTGGAATGAGGTCCTTTATTCCTCATCTAATGAAGAGTATCAAACCAAAAGAAAATGCGTGGTACAACTCGAGACATGTTTTTTCGGCCCTTCAACATACCAACCCTACAAAGGGTAACCGGAAAAGTTCAAACGAGCCATGAAGGATTGCAACATCTTTTTTAAGCGCGTAAAATTCCCAAAGGCAATAAAATAAAAACTCTCATTTACAATGACATTGTAGCCGTCAGCTCTTTGGACAAAACCAATCTGCTTGCTGCATACTTTGCCTCCAAACTGTGCTTTGTCCCCCCACCTACCCGTCAAGAGTACTTAAAGACCTAAATAGATACAAATCCGCTGGTCCAAATGGTATCTCTCTTCATGTCTTGAAGAAGTGTTCTTCCTCGCTGGAAAAACCACTGCGTAAGCTTTTTCATCAATCCTACTCTTTAGGACTCTTTCCGAGCGGATGGAAAACCGCATTTGTCCAGCCCGTCCCTAAAAAAAGCGAATCTTCTTCTTTCTCCTCCTACAGACCCATTGCACTTACGTCCCTTCTCACCAAGGTCATGGAAACGCTGATAAAACGTCTGCTCATGAAATATCTCGAAACACGAAAACTTCTCAATGACCGGCAATGTGGTTTTCGTAGCAGCAGGTCACCGAAAAGTGGAACCAAAGCGTACAACAATCAGGCGGATGCAGGATAGTTACACTTAATATTTCTAAGGCATTTGACAGAGTTCGGCATCAGGTTCTTTTGTCAAAAATGTGTGCTTTTGAAATAGACAACTCTCTTCTTCAATGGATTAGAAACTACCTTTCGGAACGTTCAATTCAAGTTGTCTTGGATGGTTTCAAGTCTGATATTCACAAAATAAATGCTGGTGTGCCCCAGGGCTCTGTTCTGTCTCCGACACTCTTTTTAATTTTTAGCAATGATCTCTTGTCTGCCACTTCTAATCCAATATATTCCTTTGCTGACGACGGTACTCTCTGCTTTTCATATTCGTTCCCGAACTCACGTCCCTGCTCTTCGGCTGAATTTTAGAATAAACAGCATTACTAAGTGGGGTACCTACAACAGAGTATAATTTAATGCTCTCGCAACACAATGTCTGCTGCGTTAAAGTGAAATTTAAACACTTAGTCATTATCCATGAATGGCACTTGCATCGTCGAAACCGGAAAACTTTTCATTCTCGGTATGTGCTCGTATGTCAATGGCCATTTGTGTTGGAATGACCACATATTCGATATAGCCAAAAATGCTGCGAAACTTCTTGGTTTCCTCAAGCGATGTAAGAAATACTTCACCCATTTGATCTGGCTTCAATACATAAAGCATTTATCCGCCCGAAATTGGAGAACAATGCACAGCTGGGGTGGAGCGCCCAAATCTTTTCTGCACCTGCTAGATAGGATTCAAAACCGTACGATAAAACTCACAGGTGATACTAATATCAGTCTCGTGTCTCACTCTGTTTTATCGCTTTTGCCACCACCAGTGCTCCATAGAAATCGCCAGTAGTATTACGCCCCTTAAAATTTTTAAGCATAACACCCATCTCGCTATGAATGCTCATCAGCATACCCTCAAGCCTACTTTCGCTTATGGAATGCCCTGTTTAGGCTCTTTATTTCCTAGCCATTATAACCTTCAAACATTTAAAACCAACGTTCACCGGTACCTCTCTTTCCATCCTCCCTGATTTTCCTTCGCCCGAGCTATGTGCCAGCATTTTAAGGGTACTTAAATCCCTTGAACGCGCGCAAATTATAAAAACAAAAACAAAGGAAGTATCTCAGCGATATCATAGATGTTATTATTGCACACTGTCTTATACGCAACCATGCAAGAAAGCTTGGCGTCTTTAATAATAATTTCAGCGGAAGCTGCATGGACGAGGAGGAGGAGACAAGCCTCTATCTACTCCACTTTCTTCCACAAAATGTTTCCAAGAGTATTTAATATTAATTTAATTTTTGATTGGGGCGAATGCCCCCATTTATTCGGCTTAATACAAGCTATAACTTAAAAATTAAACTTAAACTAAAACTTAAAACTAAGGTTGGTTATTGTGGTGAAGGAGAACCGATTTGAGGTAGGAAGTGGTGCGGTGGAAGTCAAAGACGCTAGGGTTTGAATTAATTTTTCGTAGCATGCGGGAGATTGGTTCGTTCGCGCCATAGGATGTGTTGGTTGGTTGGGAGATAGAAGTGACGAGGGGTACGTAGATTACGAGGGTCAGTTTTGAGGAAACTAGAGTTGTGACGGGACGCGCATTCAACCTGACCTGAAAGAAGTCGATGAATGAAGAGAAAGTGGGCTGCATCTCTGCGTTCCTCAAGTGTGTTTAGGTTAATAAGGTTGAGCCGGTTTGATAGGGAGGCAGAGTAAAAGGATGGTTCCAGGGCAAACCTCGAAGAGAAAATCGAAGAAAACGGCGCTGGATGCTTTCGATTCTTAAGATATGAACTCGATGATATGGGGACCATACATGACTGGCGTACTCTAGGAGGGGGCGAAAAAAGGTAATATAGAGGGACCTGGTCACGTATGGGTTGGTGAATTCTTTGGACCACCGTTTTACAAAACCTAGTGCAGAGTCAGCTTTAGGGATTACCCCTTCCATTTGTAAACGGAAGTTGAGCTCTTATCACACGAAATGCCGAGGTCGCGAAGAGATTCAACGGAGGAGATAGGTTGATTGTGGAGAAGGTAGATTCGGGGAGGAAATTGATGCCGCTTATGTGAAAAGGTGATGGATTGGCATTTGGCGATATTAAGTTCCAAACAATTTTTGAGGCAGCAGATCGAAAAACAAGATCTTGTTGAAGGAGGAAGGAGTCATGGGGAGAGGAAATGGCTTTGAAAAAATTGGTATCGTCGGCGTAAAGGTAGACGGACGAGTGTTTGATGACCCTGTCGAGATCATTTATGGTTAATAGAAAAAGAAGGGGACCGAGATGGCTGCCTTGAGGAACTCCAGAGGTAGCCAAAAATGGAGCGGAGTGGGCTGACCTAAAGCGAACACTGTAAAAACGGTTTTCGAGGTAAGAGGATATTCATTTTAACAGTATGGGTTCAAAGCCGAGGGCATACAATTTGAAGAGTATTAATCGATGAGAGATTTTGTCGAAGGCTTTGCTAAAATCGGTTGCAACTACATCGACTTCGTTGCCGTTCTTTAGGGCAGAGATGGCAAAAGATACGAATTCAACGAGATTTGTGGTGGTTGACCTACCCTTTAGGAAGCCATGTTGTCTAGGGGAAATAGCATCGGAAGCTTAGAGCTTTTTACAAAATACTTTCGAAGAGTTTGGGTATATGTGAGAGTTTAGCGATTGAGCGATAGTTTGTTATTTCGTTCTTTGATCCTGTTTTGTAGATCGGGGTTATGAAGGAGGTTTTTCAAACCTGAGGAAATTCTCCTTGTGAAAGGGATAGACGAAAGTGATCAGAAAGGGCAAGGGAAAGACACGAAGAACATTTTTTAAGAAATATGGCAGGGAGGCCATCTGGACCGGGTGTAAATTCGTCATTGAGTTGGAGTAATTTATATTCGATGTAAGAGGGGTCCAAGATGTGAGAGAGAAGTGGGCCATTGGAGAAGTTCAGTAGGTAACGAAAATAGGATGGATCTGGTACAAAGGAGTCGTTGGTAAAGGATTGTTTAAAGAAGCTGGCAAATAGGTTGGCAATGGTGAGTGGATCGGTTGATGACTTGTTGTTGAAAGAGAGGGAAGCAGGGTAAACATCGGACTTTCTTTTGTAGTAAACAAATTGGCAAAAGGACTTAGGGTCATTTATAAGGTGGACTTGTGCATTATTAAGGTTACGCTGGTAAAGTGAATCATAAAGTTCGGTGAAATGAAGATAAGCACCAAGATAGTTGAAATAGTCGGAAAAGGATCTGGTACGCAGGAAAACAGTCCATAACTTGTTTCTCTTGTTTCGTAAGGAACGAAGCTTGCGATTATGCCAGGAAGGATTAGTAGATGATGTTTTAAGGCGGAAAAACGGAACGTAAAGGCAAAAAGAATTGAATGTTTCTTTATAAAAAATGGATAAGGCATCATTTACGCTTAGGTTGTGAAAGTTAAAGGGGGATCTGCTAAGATAATTGAATCTGTTGTGAAAATAAGGTTCAATTGCTTGCCCATATAGTTGGATACACCACTGACTTGGCATAGACTTGAGTCTGTTAAGCGATCTAAGAAGAGACATTCCTTAGCTGAGTTGGCATTTGAAGCTATGAAGAACGATTGATCGTCTGATGAAATCCAGAGTAGCTGAGGAAGATTAAAGTCGCCGAAAATAAAGATATCGTCAGTACAGTCAGACAGGTCAATTAAATGGTCGATCGCATCGACAACAAGCTGTTAAGATTCGATAGGTTGAACTGGCAGGATGTAGCAACATAAAACGTAAAGGGACTTGAAGGGGAGTGATATTTTTATAGCGACAAAGTCGACTTTAGAGGATGAAGAGATGGTAATGGGAGAAGAGCTAAGGCTGTTGTGGATCGCCAGTAGGACGCCTCGACAGGGGGAATCATCATGTGGGCGGGTAGGATCGTCGTCGCGAAAAACATTAAAAGTAGGGGGGAACAATTCCTGGTTCTTTATGTCGGGCTTCAAATTGGTTTCAGTCAAGGCGTAAATATCAAAGGGAAGAGAATGCGATTGACGTAGGACAGCATTGCTTTTAGAGCGAATACGTCTTACATTCTGGTAGTAAAATGTAAAAGGGATGCTGTGTGGTGGTGATGTAAGGGGGGATGGTTTAAGTGCTGACAAGGGAGGCACGTTATGGATGAACAAATTTATCGTGGTCGGCTCGGCTTCGCTGTAGGTGTGAGACTCGTTTAGAGTGAACGTAGTGGCCGAATGCAGCAAGGTCGTCTGCTACTTTCTGAGGGGACATGTTAAAAATCTCGTGGTACCTGACATTAGGGTTCCTGAGACTGATAGGGTCGGTAGAGAGGCCTTCCTGCTGGATGGATACCATGACGCTGGTTTTGGTCTTCCCTTCATAGCAGACCGAGTCCGATTTGTCATGTAAATAGGCGAGAAAGAGACCAATGTTTTCATATATCTTTCTCTCCATAAGCCTAGAGAGTGCATAGCGACTTTCTGTAGTTCCATTGGTTTGCTTGGTTAGTTTAACTGTGGGGGGAAAAAGGGGACCAAAAAATTGGCAGTGGAGGAGGGAGATGGAGATACTTGGTTGGATATGGAGTTGGGCGACGGATGAGATATTGGGTTTAGGGTATGGGAGTTAATAAAATCAGGGTACTTAGCTCCAATTTGTAGGTCGAAGTTAGGAAATGAGTTGTTTGATGGGATTGGTGGCGTATTAGATTGAGAAGGGATAATATGGGTGGTTGGGGATAAGTTGAAAGAGTCGCGTTGGCGCGGGAGCTTGGGTGGATCATTGGGAATTAGCGGATTAGAGGATAGGTGTGTAAGGGCTTTGTGTCGGATAGGTGAGGAGGGAGGACTAAAAGTGGGGAACAAGTTCGTTTTGAAGCTCCAGTTGATATCGGTATTAGAGCTTCGTTTTTTCTTAGTGTGCTTTTTAGTTGGAAGGGGGTTTGGGAGCGGTCTTTTTTTAAGCTTATCGTTACGTTTATTTTTAAAATTTTGGTTGTCGTCGACACGTGGGTTTTCTCGTTCCTCAGAGCATTTGGTGATACTTATTTTCCCAGGTTTATTGGCCTTACCATGGGAAGTAGGGAACAACCACAAATATTTGGTTGGGATGTTGATTTTGAAGCTGCAGGAACTATTGGAGTCAGCAGGGGAAATCATCTCGCACTCGCTAATGGTGATGGGATAATTTCAGTGAAAGAAATTCCGCACCCAAGAAACATCAGCGTGTTGAGGAGGCCCTTCAACGTAGAATGCTATATGGTTTCCGTCTTTCAAGTTTTCAAGTCGGCTTTTCCATTCAGAGGAAGTCCATGAAGTTCCGAATTGTTCGAGCAGTTTGCGCGGGGCGGGGGCGAGCGGGATACTAGTTGGTAAAGGTAGCGCGCTTTCGGTTTCCGTTATTAAGGCGGCGGGAGGAGTATTTGAAAATAACTCCGTGTCTACTAATTCATTATGAATTGAGACATTGTACGGGGAACTGGCTTGAAGTTGAATTTGATCGGGGATTCCATCGATTTTGTGGGAAGCCAATCTCACTTCTTTACCGATTTCGGCAACGGTCAACCGAGTTGCTATGAGTTCCTCGCTGACGTCTATTATTTTTAGGGTTATGTCTTTCATCGAAGTGATATTTGATCACTTCACTCTCGTTGTCGTGATGAGATTTGGTTTTGGACACATTCTGGATCGCTGTCAGTTGCTTTTCGATCAGCCTTCCTGTGGACTTGACATTGACATTACTGTCAATGCAGTTTACTGAGTCTTCGATCTTCTCTATTCTGTCGGGAATAGTTCTGCTAATACGATTATTCTCGGTTAGCATCGCATTAATAGACTCGTTGTTGCATTTAATTGCCAGCATAACGTGAGCCAAGGTGATCTCTTTGCACTCGTCGCAGTAAAAATTGAAGAGACTGCAGTACTCCTTGAGGTAGGTAATGGATCTCCGGGTAAGTCCGATGCATATGCCATGGAATGATTTCCAACAGAGACCATTGCGTTGGGGTCAGCAACTGAGCACAAAACACTAGCACAGCACTTTTCCATTGTTTGTTTATTTAGGTTACCAACACTTATCAACACAATTAATTTTTGTTTGGGTTATTTATTTTTTTTTTGTTTTGTTTTTGTTTTTGGGGATACAACTGGCACAGGCGAATCGGCAGACAAAACTTGTTTGACGAACAACGACGGGAAATATACTGAGTCGGCAGTTTACGGGCCTTTGAAGGAAAGCGGAAAAGTAACTGAATGCGGTATACAGGAGAAAAAGAAAAACACGTCCCACAGGTTGACAGTTAGACAAAGTCTGTAGGAGGCTCACAGATCCGCGTGCTAATAGGATTGGCTTCACCAACAGCCAGTCTTACCTAATCTATCCTAATCTAATTTGTAGCGTGTACAAGTGGAAGGGGGCCTCAACCGACTTGGAATGCGCAACTGGAGGCAGTTAGCTAAAGACCGGACTAACTGGAGTGGCTTGTTTGTTGAGATCGAGGTTCACCCAGAATTGTAGCGCACCTAACTACGTAAAATACTCGTGAGTAAGACATTTTTTGGTAACTATTTCCGCAAAACTTCTTGGCATATTCTGTATATAAAATACTACCATCCCCACTCAGATCTGACAGAAATCTAACGTCGAATTAAACAAATGCAATTTCCAGATATTAGACGCATTTATTGCAAAAAAAAAAAAAACACAAATCACTCATACGACTGTCCTTAATCTAATCTGTTCTACAATACAAGATAAGCGGTTGCACCTTTTCTAATATTTACAAAGCTCCTACGACTTCCATAAATCTACCATTAAATAAAAATTGTACGTATTTGTATCTTAACTTAAATTAAAACTATGTTATGTATCTCTTTCGTTTGATTAAAACCACGGCAGCACTGGTTTTATGCTTCATGCAGTCCAGGGATATGCATTCGCTTTTTCACACCATGTCAATGGGGTTCGATATATGTGTGTGTGTGTCTTTATAAAAAAAATTGTTTCAATGTGATGTTGATGTTTGACAACTGCTGTCAATTGAATGTCAAAAAGCTATGTACGTTTCACTGTGTTACATTCCCTGCGACTTTTGGTCCAAAGTCTATCGGATGCCTCCAAGCGTTTAACGCCATTTGTTTTTGTTTTTCTAGTCTTTGGCGTGTCTGACTATTGTTATTGGATTTAGTTATCTTCGACTTGACGCTCCTTCTTTCTGCGGATTATCTTTCGAACCAAGACTTCTGCGGTCCAAGAGAATAGAGCCAACATAGTCAAAAGATTGATGAAATGGATAGATGTGACGTAACTGGTTGCATCCGTAATGGCACCTAAAATAGAGAAACTAGTTATATTGTCGAATGGAAATAGTAACCAGTAAAACTTACCGATAACTGGTCCACAGGCAAGTGTGAAAATACCATTGGAGATAAGTTGAAGTCCTGTCGCAGCTGGAAGGCGATTCAACGGCACATAACTCGGAATAATCAACGGCGCAAAGATAGTTCGTAGACCCTTTCCAAGACCAATTAGGACGGCTACAGCCAAAAGAGCATGAAAGTGTCGAACAAAGGTGATGCAGAACCGCCCAATGGCAATAGTCATGATGCCAATTGAGAACAGAATTCGATTGTCCAATTTGATTTTCTCCAATGCAAATGGCGCCAAAAATCTAACAGCCAGATCCATGCCACCGATCAAAGACATTGCAAACGATATCTGCGAGTCGATAAAGCCAAATTGATTCAGAATAAATGGTGTCAACACTGAGAAATTCATCTCCCCAAATAGGATCACAGTAATGCCCAGAACCAGATTGACAAATGTAAAGTCATTCAGTAGATCCAAATCGAAGAATCTGACAAGTTTCTGTCTAAATGTCAAGGGTTTCTCGATGACAACTGCCGTTGATTCTTCGTTTTCCATTTCTTTTTCAGCAGCAAGCTGTTTTTGCAGCAAGGCCTTCTCTTCGGCACAGGTGCACTTGAATTCTTCCTTGCCAGACTTGGAGTAGATACTGACTTTGCTGGTGTATCTGTCAAGATCTTCTTTCTCCCGATTGAAGTAATTTGGTCGTGTGAATGCTTCGGAAGGTAAAGTTCGTTGTTCGCCTTGGGCATTTGTGGAGATACGTCGTTGAAGTTTGCGTGGTCCATTGATATCTGAAGCAATTGAAAGCTTCGAACCATACCAACCATCATTGGCACGGGACAACATAGGAGTTCCTGGTTCAATGATTTCATACCCCGGCCTGTCGGCGTCATCGTCATTGAATAGATACTGACTAGCGAACACACTACGTTTACGTTTCTTTGCCTGACAAAACTTACACTCATAATCAGGTTCGGGGTCTAACGCCTCCACATCGGGTTTAGTTTGGGGTTTGACATGCCGGAGCACGGGTTGAAGAACCATGCCAGCCGCTATAGCATTCAGAGATATCGCAGCAAATATGAAGATCGTTCCTTGAACGCCATATTGTGGCATAGTTAGAGTGACTATGTGGGGAAAAATGATCGGTCCAAGGCCGGTGATGGTCCATGAGAATCCAGTCGCTCGACGACGATTTAGCTTGAAGTAGGTATTCACAGCCAGCGATGTGGATGACATGTTGATACCAAGGCCAAAACCTAGACATATACATAACATTGTTAGATCCAAAGGTCGTGGTCGGTCACGGATGACTTGGCTACTTACCAAAGATCACTGCGAAAAAGATGATGAACTGGAGGAATGTCGTGCAAAAGGCTGATGCTACGATACCAGCCGTGATGAAAATCGCACCAAATATGGCGACTTGTCGGAATGTATATCTTCGGAACATAGCTCCATTAATGAGGCCTACAAAGATTTCATCATCAGTAGGAATATGGGAGAAACAAATTTGGATTTGCTTACCTGTTAAAGAGGAAACGGACATGACGATATTGATGATTGTGCTGATTTCGGAGGTCTTGAAGCCCAGGCCGTAGAGACGGTCGCGGTAAACCAGTCCATACTGTTGAAGACAGGGAAAAACTGAAAACTGAAATGAAGGAAGAACAATCCATTAACTACTCGTATCTTGCCATAGTAGGATGAGGAAGAGATTTACAATATCACTTTCTGGTTCAGCTTCGAATATATTTTATTAGCAAAAGCAAATTCGCGGATGATACAGTCACTGAGTCACTCTTACAGATACAACAAAATCACAAAGAAAGAGCAATAAACAAGAAGCTTAAGCTGCGATACTATCTTCAACACAACAGCAGCCATCCATAAACCATTTGTCAGTACCTGACCAACATAAACATCAGTCAATTCGTAAAATTTTAAATAAAACTGAGAAGACCGTGAGGACAGGTACTCATGTCGTCGACACACAGTTCACGGTCAAGCGATCAGAGTTTTACTGTGAACCAAGACAATAATAATAATCTTCAAGAAAGTTGCTCCAAGAATCACTGAAACGGAACAATTAATGACAAGAGGCTGATGTTTGTTCCAATGAAAGTGTTACAAAATGCAACCAGTTTGGAGGGGTTAGTTAGCACGAGACTGACGTCAGTCAGTAATGTGAAGGAACTAAAAATGGAAAAAAAAATCCCGAATGAGACGCTGAAAGCAAATTAACGACTGAGATATGATACTGGCGAACGTCGTGACCTACTTTAAAGTTGCAAATTACAATCGGGGCATGATTATTAGTGCCAATGGGTAGGCCACGGCTACATCTTATGAAATAAGAATAACCTGATTTTAAAGGGAGCAAGTATTGTAGATCTTTTCCTAGCTTCGCTTCACTATTACACTTACCAGTGCTAATGGCTTCATGACCTTTCAGTGGACTAAAAATGAAAAGGTACCATGACAGCATGGAGCAGATACACCCAACTCACTAGTCTCGAGAGCAAAGAAGTACCAAATCCTCTTCAATTTTGGTCGGTGAAGCTGGCATCTCAGCATGTAAGAGGTAACAAAACGCATCATAGAGCTTAACACAAAGCAAAGCCGCAAACATGAGTATCATTTGCGTGAAGCTGTTAGAAGTGACACCATACACAGAAATAATCGATTCGTGGAGAAATGAAAAAAAAATGGTTATCTGATGGGAAGCGGAAACTGGAGCGAAAATAAGAGCAAAGGTAGTTCTGGAGCGGATATACGTAGCCCTAGGCTCAACTAGGAAAACTACATATCACTGCTTTACGGATAATTTTGGGACAATACATATGACAAGTCCATGTACCGCTGCTATATTGGGAATTTTTAAATCACCTTCAACAGTTTGGACCTATGTAAGCTAGGTCATACTCTGCAGAATAATAAGGATAACCCGAGATATTTCGGATCCCCAAACTGGATAATAGATAAAAAACTGTAACTGTGACAGGGTTCATGATAGGGCAAATGCGTCGCAACAATTTCCGAATGGCAAATGATTGCAATGACTCCACAAAGCCCAAAGAGGAGTAGTTAATGTTTTATTCAAAGATTTGTAACTTTCTTTTGTTAGCCGCCGAAATATGTAGATAACACACGTAACTATACCTAGTGCTATGTATGATGGGTGTGATATTTATACGTGAATGACTACTTGGTTTTTTGTCCCGGCTTTAGCAACAAATTTAGACGTCTTTGATGATCGAAAATTAAGGAGAGTGTGCGACTTAAACAAACATTTTAACTTTATTTCAATTTTTGAAAAGATAAACTTATGACCATAAATATCAGTGGTCTCAGGTATAGAGCAATGTTAACCGATTTTCTGTGGTCAGAGCTCGACAACATCGATATATCCGAGCTATGGTTGTAAACAAGACGACGCTACATGTCATACAAGCGACGCAACGCTCGACGTTGTGAAGGGGAAATTTGTCGACTGGGTCATCTCACGGTGAGCGTTCATCAATTGGTCGCCGCGATCATGCAATTTGACACCACTTGAATATTTTTTTCTGGGGCTACGTCAAGGCCTTAGTCTACGCTAACAAGCCAACTACCTTGGACGAGCTCGAGGCCAACATTCGACAAGCTTTCGCCGGAATAACGCCGTACCGTATTGGACCGAGTCATCAAAAATTTGATCAACCGCTTGAAGCATTGCCAGCAAAGCGGAGGCGGCCATTTGAATGATGTGCTACTCCACATATTAACCCTTCAGGTAGGCATGCCTGTCGTAAGAGGCGACTAAAGTCAAAATTTTTAAACTTTTTGATATAAAGTTAACCAAAAATGGAAATATGCAATGAACAAACTTAATAATATAACTACCCCAGGTGTTACGCCAGGTAAACTGGTAAACCCACCCTTTTCGGAGGCCAGTTCCATGGATTCTGGGGGGAACCATTTATTGCTAAAAGATGACCCTTTTATAAAGAGTCGTAAATTGGTAAGAACACCACCATCCCCACCAACAAGAGAAAATTCGATGTTGGAAGCTTATTCCGAAAAAGCCTCTGAAGAAAGTGACAATTTTAAGCAACTCAGTGAAAAACTGGCAAACGAAATTGATAAATTAAAACTCGAACTGCAGCTGTTCAAAGAACAGGTCAATAATAACAATAAAAATGAGCAGATACCTAAAACTGTAGTGTATTCTGCGGATGAAGAAGAACTCCAACCAGGGACAGAACCACCCTTCAGTATGACAAAAAGGAACAAAAAAGGAAAAATGAGCATGTCTCCGGAGCTTTCACCACCAAAAGTGAAAGCCCAAAAAAGATGAAAGATAAAGAAACCACACCACTCAAGCCAATAAAGCCTCCCCCAACTATAGTCCTCCGTATTACGAAGTACGAATTCTTATTGAATATTCTAGAGGAATATAAAATAAAAGCTAATACAGCTCTCCTAAATAGTAATGATGTTAAAATTAATGTGGATAACGAAGAATCCTACAGAGACTTGACAAAAATACTAAACCAGAAAAAAGTTCAATGGTATTCGTTTGAAAATAAACAATAAAGATTGTTGCAAAGAAACTACACTACTCATGCACACCTGTACGCATTGCGAATGATCTAAAGAAGAAAAAACTTCAAAATACATGAAGTTGTCAACATGCTTAAGCACAAGAGTAAAGCACCGCTCCCAATGTTCATGCTTACTTTTGAGCAAGATGAAGACATCAAGAAAATTTATAAAATTAAAGATATCCTAGGAATGAAAGTACAAATTCATCCTTTGCGGAAATCAAAGCTATTTCCTCGATGCAAGAACTGTCAAAAGCATGGTCATACTCACAAATACTGTAGCTCAAACCCGAAATGCGCTAAATGTGCAGGAGACCACCATACAAAAGACTGCATAAGGGAAAAAAATGCAGTCCCTAAATGCGCCAATTGTAGCGAAAGACACTCAGCTAACTACAGAGGGTGTGTAGTAGTAAAAGAGCTACAGCAGGTAAAAGACAACAAGCAAAAGAAAATGCAAAGCCCGTTCGAAAAGGCGCAACCAAAATCGGAGAAAAACGAAACAAAAAAGACTAGAGAGCGAAATCTATGTCCCAAATGAATAAAAAATTAGATAGAACTAAAGAAAATCTACCCTTACGCGAAAATAAAAACCTAAGCCTCATAACCGGTCCAAAGAAAACATATGCAAAAGTTGCTTCCAAAAACGTTGAAAACCAGTCGAAAACGCCAAGCCGCCCAGCAATGTTATGGAGGATATCAAGCAAAGAATTCTTAACAGAATAGAAGATATGGAAAAGAATAATAAGGAAATTCTGGAAAGATATCTTTCCTTGAAACACAAAACAGTAATAAAAGAACTTCGCGGATACAAGACATACCATACCCCACATCCTCACAATACAGCAAGAGGAGGGGCCGCAGTTATAATTAAGGAAGGAGTTAGCCACGATGAAGATGAAGAATACGAGTCGTGTGAAATATAAGCCAAATCCGTAAACCTAAAACCAAACGGGGGCATATTGTTCTCATAGCTATAGGCTGAAACGAAACAATTTTGAAAGCCTCTTCCGTAAATTCGGAAATAAATTCATTCAACACTAAGAACAAATCTTGGGGATCAAGATTAACACATACAAGAGGAAGAGAACTCTTTGAATCTTTTAAAAAAAACCAATGTTAACTACCATTCAACGGAAAATTCTACTTACTGGCCCACAGATAGGAACAAAATCCCGGATGTTGTCGACTTCTTCTTAACTAAGAATATCTCCTTAAATACTACCCAAGTTAAGGAAGTGTCAGATCTTGACTCAGATCACTCATCTGTGCTGCTTACACTTGGTAATAAAATTATAATGAAGGAAGACAACCCACGTCTAGTAAATAAACAAACAAACGGAGCACGTGTTAAGTTTTTCGGAAAATTGGATAGAGAGAGAGAGAAAGATTTTTGGGCTCAGTGGTTATTTCGCTCCATGGGTGGCATCCAACATTTAATGGGGAGACTAAATTACAAGTGTAAATTGGACTTGATGTTATATTTAGGCAACCATTCATCTCACAAGATTTTAGTTGCCTGAAAAAAAGTCTTTCGGTCACGGCTGGTATTGAACCCCGAACCGTCCGATTGGGAAGCCAACACACTACCACTTGAGCCACGGTCACCCACCATCGGCGGTTATGGCGGCGCAAACCATAACCATCGGTGCTGCCTGCTTACTGGTGGCCGTCCGAAGATGTAAATTTTCGAAGGGCCTCTCTGGAAAGTTTTGTTTGTCTCGGTCTCGGTCATTTTGTTTGTTGACATATTGCTCGATAACAAATGGCGACTCATCAGAAAAAACCAAATTCGGCAGCTCACCACTTTCGTGCAAGCGTAGCAACTCCTTCGCTCTTTCGACTCTAACTTTTTTCTGTTGCGGTGTAAGATCGTGTGCTTTTTGGAACATTCAATGGCTTGAGCCCCAGCTCATATTTCAGTGTGTGTTGCATCCGTTCCAACGATATGTTGAGCTCACGAGCCATTTTTCTTCAATTCGAGCCTTCACTTTCCGAACCATTTCTGCCGATGTTGCTGTTTTTTTATGACCACCTCCATGGCGTTTTGCAGCGCTGCCAGTATCACGGTAACAAGCTATGGTTCAAAACACAAGTGATTCACGTTGAGGTGCTGGAGGGCTCTAGCGATAGCTACTTGTGGTTTTCCAGCCAAATATAAAGCAATTACCCTATCACGTTTGAATTCCATTGCGGATAAAAATTTTTCAACACAACTGAGATGCAAATCGTTTAAAAAGCTTGTAAATAATAAAATCATCTGTCATTTGTCAAAATTTGAGCTCACTGTCATGAACGGTTTGGAAATTATAGCAGTCTGAAGTTGGTTGCAGTTCGATTCATTCAGGGTTATATGAAAGACTTCGTTGAATGCCTGAAACAAAGATTTCAAAAGTGCAGAGATGACAGTAGTTACCAGAGCATAGACAAATCAATGACCAAATTCAAAGGCCGTAACACCTTGAAACAATATATGCCCATGAAGTCAGTGAAACGAGGCATTAAGATGTTGTTACGCTGTGATGCTCTCTCCGGATATACTTATGACTTCGATATTTATACTCGGAAAGAAATTGCGGAAGGTGGCGGGACATTAGGGGAACGAGTAATACAAAAACTGGCAAGATCTGTAACAAAAACCGGTGTCCCATTATGTTTTGACCGCTTCTTTACATCCGTAAATTTGCTTACTACAATTTCATTCCCTTCTGTTAGCACAGTTATCAGCAACAGAAAAAATTTGCCTGAATTTGAAATGAAACTGGCACGCGGAGATTCGGAATTCAAATGCTCTTCATCTGGACTTTTGCGTGCAAAATAGCTTGACACAAAATAAGTCTTGGTACTAGTAAATTGCCATTATGCAATAAGTTCGACCGTGGAAAAAATTAAAAACTGTTAAAAGAATTTAAGTATGTACCTTGTCCAGAAGCTATCAAGTTTTATCGAGAAGTTATGGGGGGGCGTAGATTTGGCAGGCCAGATATGCGGCCTCTATGACTATGATAGGAAATCCAAAAAGTGGTGGAAAAAAGTCTCCAATCGCCTTATAATGATGACAGTTGTTAACGCATCGGCAATCCACAGTGATCTCAACCGAAAAAAGATGCCATTGAAAAAGTTCTTAGTGACATTGGCTGAGCTCCTTGTAGAAGAAGGTATGAAATCGGTTCTGGTTCGTAGGTCCTCGAGGCCTTGACGTGGGTCATGGGAGGTTAGTGACATCAAGCATTTCCCAATAGAAGGAACGACTAGACGTCGGTCGGTGCGTGAGTTGCAGTCAAGAAAAAAAACAATCGCGCCCCAAAACTATGTAAAGAATGCGGAGTACCGATATGTAAAAAATGTTTCACTCCCTATCATACATAATTAACATATTTATTCACTTTCCTTATTTTTTTCTCTATTGCTTTTTTGCTAATGAAATTTCTTTTGTTCAATATTGTTTGTGTTATTTTTTTAAGTTTTCTGTTGAAGTAAATGAACTTCTAAAATGTACATATATTTTATTATTCAATATAGCCTAAAGAATACGGTTGGTACAATATTGTACCACATAACATCCCGGATGGTACATTTTGTAAAACCGCCCACCAGCTACGCCCTCTGAGCAACTAAATTTTTTCTGTGCTGGATCATTTCTTCTGAAGGTTTTGATGAGATGTAAATCACAATAAAACAGTACATAAGTACTGGCGACTAGGTGCGATTGCTGGAAGGATGGTAACATCATGCCTGGGTGTTTTTAGTGGGTGATTCAAGTCCCACACTATCGCAAAGCTCGCAAGCGATGTCTTTCAACGATTTTCACCTAGCTACACGCAAAAAAAAAAAAAAAAATTCAACACATAATGGAATGAGCGTAGCTTCAAAATAAAGCCGGAATCAATTTTAGATCTCACACCGTTGTTTCCATCGCTTTTATCTGGTTGAATGGCGGTTTTTTACGCAAAGTTTTTGTTTGAGATATGACTAACATAAATGTGATGAATGTTTGCCTTAACGTGGATAATTCCACTCGAGAAAAGATCAATATTCTATCGAAACAGCGGTACGGGTGTAACATTAGTTACTTCAATGCGCGCTGTCTGAACCAGTGAAAGCTTGACTACGCACGTTACTTACGAGTATTTACAAATTCCGAAATTGATGTCATTTGCGTAGATGTGACATGGTTTGATCCGAGTGTTAAAAATTTTGTTGATAGAATTGATGGCTACAACCTGTATCGTAATGATCGTGTGGCGAATACAACTGGAGGTGGGGTTGCTATTTACTACTAATTCGGTGGTTGAATTTCTTATCTCTGAAATACGAGTACGTGAAAGATGGATCAAGTGCTTTGTTGCGTGTTGTTATAACCGTAGTAGACGATAATCACGTGAACCTTTTTTATCTCATATTACGATTCTGTCACCATACTAGACTAATGTAATTATTTCCGGAGACTTTAACGCTGATGTACTCAAAAGTACCTTCCAACATGTTTTCGGCCGTCCGAAATACAAAGCCTGCTTGATGTGTTCATTGTTTCTGATCCTTCATCTGTTCATCTATTTGACCAACTATCCCTAGACTCTGTCTTCGAATATGATCTTACTTGTGCCTAACAAAAGTGGAACATCTTTCAAAGAACGACTAAGGGTCGGTATTCCAAAAGACACGGATAAGCGATCTGTAACTTTGCTTTGTTTGCTTGATTTGGCAATGTGCACGATGAAACTCGTATCCTGTGCTAGAAACTGAACCATTATTTAGGTTTTTGTGATAGAGCTGTTAAATTTCTAAGGGATTTTCTAATTGGCTGGTCACAAAAAGTTGTCGTTGGAGGTAGATTCTCAGAACTCTAGTCTCTCAAATGAGCTAATTTGGGGACTATTTTATTTTGCATCTTTGTAAGCGATTTACCTTCAGAATACAAAAATTCTTCATTCTATATTTTTATGCAGATGAGCCTCAGGTTCGAATTTCTCGTACAACATTGGTGATCTTGTGTCTCAATTAAATGAAGATCCCATCGGCCCATCGAGTTTTAAAATAAATGTTGTGGAACTCGCCATATTATAGTCACATCAACTTGGGGATTGGTCGTGTCTATGGGTACTTCCGAAAACTATGGTTAACCGCTGATTTCACATACTTACTTAGGCGGCGTAACAGTCCAGATTGGACCTTGGGCCTCAACCAATAGGCTTCTCCAATTAGCGCTGCCTTTGGCTAACTGCCTTCAGTTGCACACTCCAAGTTGTTTGAGGTTCCCTTCCACTTGCCCGCGCTACCTAGGGCGATGCCTTCCTCTACTGCTTTGTCCCTCCGGATTAGAATCGAAGACTCTGCGGGCTCTCATGTCCCAGCCATTTCAAACGCCTAATTCGCAGTTTTTTGGCCAGGTCTATGTAGCTGTACAGCTCGTAGAGTTCATCGTTGAATCGTCTCCTCCAGAACCTGTCAACGCTTACGCGACATCTAATGAAGAATTCTTCTCTCAAAACGACCAACGATATCTTCATCCGCTGCTGTGTTGACTTGTCAGTTTTGCACAATTCTTTCGAGTACAATGCTGAAGAAGTTTTATGACAGCGCCTTGCCTAAATCCTTTTTTGGTATCAAAGGTCTCGGTTAGTTCGTTACCAACCTTGATACAGCAGCGAGCTTTCTCCATCGTCATCCAGCACAAGCGGACGAGTTTGTCAGAGATGCCAAACCTAGATATGGCTTTGTATAGCTCGTTTCTGTAGATGCTGTCATATGCGGCTTTAAAATCAATAAAATGGTAGTGAGTATCGATCTGAACTTCTTTGGTTTTCTCCAGGATCTGCTGTAGTGTGAATATTTGTTTAATTGTGAACTTACCGGACTTACAACGCACTGATAGGGTCCAATGCGATGTTTAGGAGACTGGTGCCTCTATAGTTGGCGATGCTGAGGTTCCATTCATCGGGCATACATTCAATCGACCAAATCTAGGAAATAATTTGGTGTATGCTCTCTCCTGCTGCCTAAAATAATACGGCGAGTAGGCCATCCGGCCCAGCGGACTTGTTCGACTTCAGTTAAGATATTGCTATCCTCACTTCATTTTGGTCGGGTGGACGGAATTGTTGACTTGCATCGTCAATATTGAATGGATCGCTATGCCTGGCAGCGGAATTTGTGTCCTCTTCGACGTTTACGAGTCTGTAAACGACTGTGACTCCACTACAAGGTTTCCTTGTTCATCTCTACAAGTTTCCGTTCGGGTCTTATTACCCTGACACGTTCTTTTTAGCATCTGGTAAAACTTCTGAATATTATTTCTGGAGTAGCACCTTTCTATTTCCTTGATTGCGCGCTCCTCATGCCCTTTCTTTTTTCTCCGCTCTCGTCCTTTTATGCAGCGTCGTTTTGAAGGTATGTTGGTTTGCTGCATGCGCTTGCTGCCACTCTTCATCACACCATGGGTTTCGTGGTGGTGGGCGGGTGAAATCCAGCACGTCAGTTGTGGCATTTCTGATGGCTTCTCGGCATCTAAGCCACTGGTCTTCAGCACTTGATGCTGGCTGCAAAGCACTTCTCGGGAGGTTGAGGGATACATTATCGACAAAGGTTCAACGTTAAATCTTCTATTACTCGTACTATTTCCCCGCTGTAGTGGCGTCTAAGATATCCGTAGCCGTACCTTGGCTGCAATTAGGTAGTGCTCCGAGTCTATGTTGGCTGCTCGGAATGTTCGGAGATCTAAACTACTTGAGGTGTGCCTTATGTCGATCGCAACATGATCAATCTGGTTGATAGTTTGCCGATCTGGTGTCTGCCATGTTCCCTTGTGGATATTGCGGTCTGCAGACCATGTACTTGCTATGTAACGTTATGTTCCGCAACGAAATCGATTAGCCTAAGTCCGTTTCCAGACGTGGTGTCGTGTTGGTTACCAAAGATGTCCTCCTTTCCAATTTTGGCATTAAAGTCGCTTAAGACGATTTCAACGTCATACATCGGACATTGCTCGTAGGTTTTGTCGAGGAGCTCATAGAAACTTTCTTTAGCAGCATCGTCCCTGTCGTTAGCAAATTGATGGGAATCGTCATAAGACGCTTGCGAATTGTATAAAAAGTATTAGACACGGAATGTCTGATGGCGTGCTTGATAGTAGCATAGGCCTCCTCGAGAGTTATTGAAAGACTCGATTAAAAAAAATCCTACAATTCCCTTTTCCTTACAGCATTTTCATTGTTGTGGCATATGGGTTATCTGTCTTTACACTTTGGTTACTAAGTAGTGTTCTAGGACATTGTTGGCTCCTTAGAACATTTCTCATCGAAAATACCGCAGCTGTACCAAAAGTCGAATGTAATCTGATTGACGGCTACTTAATCAAAGACTTATTAGCAATGTGTTTATCAGTGATCTGTTGTGGTACTGGGCTTTCAAAAATATGTTCGAGCCACTAAGAACGACTTCAGTCTCATATTTCGGATATTACCTTCTGGATAGCAATCCTGTGAATGACGCGCTCACGTGTGTAGTTCTAAAGATTTCTTACAAGTTATTTTGTCTAGAGTAATTATCATAGCAATTGCCACTATTTTCTACGCCTTTTTGTGGAGTTTTATAGGAAATTTTGAGTACTAAGTGTAACAAATATCGCCTCAGCTCTTAACACAAATTGTAGCTAAGTGAATCGCGAATCACGGGAGCTCGAAAATAACCGGCAATACGCTTTTTGTAGTACAAATCTACTGGTGATTTGATGCCATGTTAAACCAAAGCGTGTGGAATGAAAGCGTTCAGCAATTTGGAGATGTCTTGGATGGTTTGAGGTCTGATATTCACCAAATAAATGCTGGTGTGTCACAGGGTTCCGTTTTGTCTCCGACTCTCTTTTTAATTTTTATCAATGATATCTTGTCTGCCACTTCTAATCCAATATATTCCTTTGCTGACGACGGTACTCTCTGCTTTTCATATTCGTTCCCTGACTCACATCCCTGCACTACGGCTGTAGAATGGAACCGGCAGCGTATGCTAAGCTCATTAAATTCCAATATAAACAGCATCATTAAATTGGGATCCACCAACAGAGCGGGATTTAATGCTTCCAAAACACAATTCTGTCTGCTGTCGTTAAAGCGAACTTTAAATACCCAGCCATTATCCATTAATGGCACTTTCATCGTCAAAACCGAAAAACGTTCCATTCTCAGTATGTGTGTCAACGAGAACTTACGTTGGAATGACCACATATTTTATGTCGCCAAAAATGCTGTGAAACAACTAGATTTCCTCAAGCAATGTAAGAAATAATTCACCCCCTCTAATCAGGCCATAATACTTGCATACGAGGGTTGTCTGAAAAGTTTCCGCAACGTAAAGATAGCGGCACTCGTCAATAAAAGCTAGTGAATGCTACGAGTAGTTGCTAGTTGACATTTACTTACCGAAGTTTCAGTCATTTTGGAAGGGCAGTTTTTAGTTGACAGTCGTTTGAGTGAGTCGATGTGAGTGTTTTTTGTGAAAATGGAAAAAAATTGAGTATCGAGCTGTCATTAAATTCTTGTTTTTGAAAGGCAATACGCCTACGCAAATCAAAAATGAGTTGGACTCTGTGTATGGGGACTCTGCACCATCATTTGCCACAGTGAAATTTTGGGCAGCTGAATTTAAACGTGGCCGTAAGAGCTTGGGAGATGATGAACGTTCGGGACGTCCAAAAACTGCAACCACTGACGATAACATCGCTAAAGTTCACCAAATGGTGTTAGACGACCGCCGAATTAAAGTGAGAGAGATAGTAGAGGTTATGAAAATGTCCAAGGAACGTGTTTGTTACATATTGCAACAAGATTTAGGAATGATAAAGCTGTCCGCGCGTTGGGTGCCGTGTTTGCTTACGTTAGACCAAAATCGCGTTCGAATGAACATTTCCAACGCTCTGTTGGCGCAGTTTAGGCGCAATAAGTCCGAGTTTTGGAGACGATTAATTACTGTAAATGAAACTTGGATACACCATTAAACGCCCGAAACAAAAATTCATTCAAGACAGTGGACTGCAAAGGCCGAGCCGGCTCCAAAAAAAGCAAAAACTGTTTTTTCGGCTGGGAATGATGGTGATAATCTTAATCGATTAACTTCAAAAAGGAAAAACCATTACAGGAGCATACTACGCATCATTACTTGCCAAGCTGAGGGCAAAAATTGCGGAAAAACGGCCACATTTGCAGAAAAAGAAAATCCTGTGGCACCAAGACAACGCGCCGTCTCACACCTAAGCGGTTGCACAAGGCGAAAATCCATGAATTACGGTTTGAACTGTTTGACCATCCGCCTTATTCACCAGATCTAGCCCCAGCGACTTCTTTTTGTTCCCTCATCTAAAAACTGCGCTCGGAGGACAGAGATTTTCGTCGATTGAGGAGGCAATCACCTTCGTGAGCAATTATTTTGCAGAGAAAAACTCCAAGTACTGTTTGGACGAGTTAGAGAGATGGGAGCATCGCTGGGTGAAGTGTGTAGAGTTACAAGGAGACTATGTGGAAAACTAAAAAAAAAATTTGAGAAAAAATGTCTTGTAACATTTTTCGGTCGGAAACTTTTCAGCCAACCCTCGTATAAGCGATTTTTCCGCCAAAAATTGGATGCTTACAATGCTTACATCTGGTCAGGAGCTCCTAAAATGCTTCCGCGCCTGATAGGTAGAATTCCAAACCGTGTGATAAGGACTCATATATGATGCTAATACCACTCAGTCAATTAACAGTCTGGTTCTGTAGGTATTTCCACCAGCAGTGCTCCATGGAAATCGGCAGTAGCATTCCGCCCGCTCATCTGTTTACCCTCAAACCCACTTTTCTAAGCCGCATAACTCGCATATAGAATGGTGTGCCGAGCTCTTTATTTCCTAGTCATTATAACCTCCAAACATTCAAAACCAATGTGCATCCGTATCACTCTTTCTTTCCTCCCTAACTTCTCTTGAGCGCGCCAATTATAAAAAAAAGATCCAAAAACCAAGAGTAAGTATACGTAAGTACTATATGTGACTGAAATAGAATTTGGATAAACAGGTTTACAGAAGTCGCTTTCGCCAATTAGGTGCGAAACACATCCTCTGATTAAGCCTGTCAATGTTGGTGATATCTTGAATTAGAGAAGCAAAGCAGTAAAACTGCTGGAGGGTGGTTTCTCGTCCGTACTCTACCCTAGAAGTCCTTCAGAAGCAACCTATTATATTTATGAAATGGGTATGCTATGATCCTTTTAGCCATATGCAGAACTAGGGCCCAAATTTTACGGCTGAAGAGAGTTATTTTTCGAACTAACTAAACACTGTAGGCCACGCAGCGACGAATGAAAATATGTAAGAATATCGTAAAGGAATGATTGGAAAGTAATCAGAATCGTGGGACGTTACTATAGCTTTATGAGGACAACTGGTGATTAATTGATGAGCGAGCAGCTGTATAACTCAAATTACAGCAACTCTGGCACGGGAGAAGATTGATCTCATGTCCCTTACTTAGCAATAACCCTTACTTCACAGATATAACTGCTACAAACGCAGACAGAACGCATAAATACGTCACTAGAATCATGAAGGAACCGTGTGGTGATCGGATAAAAAATTCTGGTGAAGCCCTCCGCTTCCTTTTCATATCAGATGAGGGCCAACAAAGAAGATGTTGGAACCACTTTCCTTCATTTTTGAAATATGTATTTCCGGCAACATGCACCCAAATAAAATATCTGCTGTTTGGAAAATATAATCAGGTCCACCGTAAAGATTCCATTGACGTTGCGGATAAGTACCTAGGAGTTCTTTCGAATGCTCTATCAACGGAAACTGGATAGGATTAACGACCTTCTACGCCTGGACTAAAATATTTGGACTATCCGTGCACAGTCGTATAACATAATGAAGAGCGTATGACGTAGATAGTAAGGCACGTGCGGTCGACCCAAGAAGCTATTAAGCTCAACATACGATCTTCAGAATTCGTGCATAAGGTGGATTATTGGTTCGCCTAATGGCATGTAGCGACAATCGGATTATATTCCACATAAATAATTCCGTCCATGATCAGGCCGCTTCCTTGTTCCACTGTATAAAGGCAAAAACGTCACGAGAAACTGCAACAATTGCTGTCAGTTGAGTAAATGTCTCACATAATTCAAATATAAGAGCGAGTTCTAGACAGTTGACAATGCAATGTAGTCAAACTCTTTGACTATCAATGCGGCTTCATAGGATCAAAACCTAAGGATAGCGACTGAAAAACATCACAACGAGAATATATTCACCAGAATTCCGAGATATCTTCGGACAGCGTTAAAATTTCAAGAAATACCAGAGACTTATGTAAGAATGTTATCGGGTGTGTACTAAAGAGTTTGAGCAAAATCATGAAGGACACCAATGTGGTGTTCAAGGCGCGTTGTCATGCCGAATTTTCTACTAAGTCTGGAGTGACTCTACTTGCATTGGCCGATGACTGGCAGGCAAAACCCAATAATTAAAGAACGGCGTTATATGGTAACGATTTTTGAATTAGTCGTACAAGATCCAATGTTTTCATTGGTGATTTCGGGAACCTGCGAACACAACTTTCGATGTATGTACAGACAACTCTCGTAGAAGCAGTTATCTTGTGTTTAGTTGAAGGGATCAAGGCAATTGCCATGAAAATATCGCACATAGAATTAATGTTCAGTTGCTGAAACAGAGCAGTTTTTTTAGAACAAAACAATGCCGCTGAAGTTCACAGAATTGCTTTACTACAACGAAGATGGAAATAGTACATAGGCAGAAAGTATACCAGTAGATCCGATGCATTATGAGTGTAGCACCCGGAGAGGAAATAAAAAAAATCAAGTGCTCCAGAAATCACTGTTTCGAAGATGAAAGTCGCAGTGAAGAACATTTTGAAAAGCGACATCCCCCTTGCTTGTCCCATAAAGCAGAAGAAACCGATTACACAAAAGGGCGGATCAACCAGTTCATGATGCGAAATATTCGAAAGGAGTCACGGTGATAGGGCAAACGTCAGATGGAACTGAGAAAAATTGCCATACTTCGCACACCATGGCTTATAGCAGTCGCGGAGACCCTAAAATCCTCAAGGGATACAGGGCATGAGTGACCAAGCTAAACAAATTTGATTCCAGGGACTTTCGACAAGCAACTTTTGACGGAGTACGTAGCTCGACCTTACAAGACGGGAAAGAGGAATCACTGGTTTTATAGGTAAAAGCAATACTGGCAATGGTAAGCAAGGGTTGCCCGCAAGGATGCGTTCTATCTTCACTGCTATGATATATGGTGGCCGATTAACTTTTCAATACTCTCAACAGCTCTAACTTCTGCGCTTAGGCATATGCATGAGATATAAACGCACCATATGTTGCCTGATTCCTAGTGACTGTTTCCTGGCAGCTCTATAACATATATAATCGACAATTGGTGTATTATATATTGGCTTTCAATCAATCACCTCAAAACTGATTGCTCTGACTCATCTAGACCTCAAATCATCCGTTTCTCCAACGAAACTTAGTGCGTGCCATTCTGGACAACAATCTTCTTTAAACTTAACATAACACGCCGAAAACAACTTTTTGACAGTCTAAAGGGACAGGAGATTTACAACCGTCGGTTGTCTAGTATTTTTTTTTTTTTTTATAAAGATTCTAAGGTACCCTTACAATGTTTGCACACATTATGGGCGAAGAAAATTAGAGAGAGAAGAACGACAGGGTACCGATGTACGTTGGTTTTAAATGTCTGAATGTTATAATGACTAGGAAACGGAGAGCTCGTCAGGACATTCCACAAGCAAGTTTTTTGAAATGCTACTGGCGATTTCTATGGAGCTCTGATGGTAGAAACAGCGATAAAACAAAGTGATACACGAGACATTTCGCCGGTGTTCGAGGGTGCCCATTAACTGGTGATATTAGCATCACTGATGAGCTTTGTCGCACGGTTTTGAATCTTATCTAGCAGGTGCAGTGATGTTTTAGGCGCACTTGACCAGATGTGTGCATTGTACTCCAATTTTGGGCATTTGAATGCCTTATATATTGAGGCCAGCCCAGAAGGGGAAAAGTATTTCTTACATCGCTTGAGGAAACCTAGACATTTCGCAGCATTTTTGGCGACATCAAATGTATGGTCCTTCAAATGCAAGTTGTCATTGGCACACATACCGAGAATGGAAAATTTTTCGGATTCGACGATGCAAGTGCCATTCATGGATAATGGCTGTGTGTTTAAATTTCGCTTTAACGACAGCAGACAGCATTGTATTTTGGAAGCATTCAATTTTACTCTGTTGATGGGTCCTGAATTAGTTATTCTGCTAATATCGGAATTTAATGTCCCTAACATACGTTGTCGTTTCCGTTCTACAGCCGAAGAGCAGGGACGTGAGTTCGGGAACGAATATGAAAAGCAGAGAGTACCGTCGTCAGCAAAGGAATATATTGGATTAGAAGTGGCAGACAAGAGATCATTGATAAAAATTAAAAAGAGTGTCGGAGACAGAACGGAGCCCTGGGGCACACCAGCATTTATTTTGTGAATATCAGACTTGAAACCAGCCAAGGCAACTTGAATTGATCCTTCCGGAAGGTAATTTCTACATTGAAGAAGAGAGTCATCGATCCCAAAAGCACGCATTTTCGACGAAAGAGCTCGGTATAAGCTTCCAAGAAAATATGTCACCGCTGCTGTTACCATACTTCAAAGAACGGTCAGGCTGCATGGGGTTTTTTCCCAGCGCATATTGCTCTGCTCAAAACCCACTGGTGAATCGTGTTCATATCAAGGGCTGCATCCTTAAAATCACCTTTCGTTTAAAAATAAACGGTCGCATTAAGTTGAAAGGATGTGTCCCCTGATGCAATCTCAGCCAAATTCTTATTGCCGCGAAAATATGAAATTGACTTTCCCTGTGCCCAGAATCTTAGTCAAGAAAGGAGTGTAGTTTCGTCTTCATAGCTCCAAAAGCTATCTACTCGTACACAGGATGCGGCGTTGGTGTGTTTTTAGGGAACGACAGCGTTAGATTGCGCTTAATACTATATTTTAACAATCGGTGGAACGGTCTGTACCGACAGGCAAGCTCCGCTTACCACCTCACTTAGTCCTCTCACCACTTCCAAGCTGTTAGTTCAAGAATACAAGGCTTCTCTAAGTGCAAACAGAAGGCTGAATTCTATAGCAGCTAGAACTGCATTTGTCCTCGGTTAGGACTTCCATTGACAGTTCAGTTTCGTGTGGGCCAACTACAGATGCTATGAATTTCAAAGATGACTTCTGGCCAAGTGAATGCTTTCCTACGTAACTAAGAGACCAGCGGCTTTCCTGCTGTCTTTTTAGAAGAAAAGTGGAGCAGCACTGGTATTATAGCGAGGCAGCACGCTTTTACTTAGCACCTAAGTGTGATAAATTACAACATCCAGTGTCATTTGCTGTGAGAGAGAAGCACTATCTCTGTCGGTATTCGGTATACCCACGCATTTGGCTTCGATGGATACTACTACTCTATCACTGAAGCGTTTACCTATCTTTCAACGAAAAACTGAGAAATTCAAGTGAAAGGCAAATAGGTACAGTGAGAGTAAAAAGAAGAAAAAGACGTCAGCTCAACTGTCCCCGAAGTCCTTTTGATTTCGTTCAAAGAACGGTTTAATTTTCTGGAAATGAGTTCTCTTCAAATTTCATCCATCAACGACTCATCATCCCCAGATGCTATAAATTTGCGTGCAGCTAGCCTTACTTATTCGGCACGATGTTACGGGTTCATTAAAAAATTTATAGAAAACTTCAAAAGTCGATGACGGCTCTTAAATTCACTCGCTTAATCTATTCCAGCCGAAAGACATCTTTATGGAGACCATGTGCGACGCATTTGGCATTCATAACATTCTAAACCAATAAAACTGAATACCTCACCACATACCTGTTTACAGAGATGGCCCATTCAATTTTACGGCAAACCCATCGAAAATTATATGCCTGCGTCTCTACGGACGTATGTATTAGTATCTACTCGTATATGCCGTGGAGTGTACTGCACTATTTTAGGGCTACGTATTCGTGGTTATCATTTAATACGCTCATGTCGCACGTGGGTATGAGCCAGCCAGCACAAGTCGTGCGACTTGTCGGTGTTTATTTTCGGTGGAGCAGCAAGGCAATTCCCCCCCCCCCCCAATCAGAGTGGTAGGCATTTGCTGCCTCAAATGCCACCCATGAAATGACTACAACAGAAAGACGACGACTAAGCTGCGCGTATCTACAAACATTTACGAGTACGCCTGTGTCGTCCTAAAACAACAAATTGAGGACGCACCATTCGGATACAACAGACGCCGCCGCCTGAAATAGCTTAATCTGAAGAGAGTTAAAATTGAATTAATTAGTGCAGCTGAAGTGGGGGTCGTAATTAAAAATGTCAAGTGGATGCTATTGAAGGAGAATTAAAATTATTAATGGAGAAGGATGCACTTCCACTGGTGGATTGGTTGTACGAAACTTCCTTGGCGGAAGAGTTCTTCTTCTTCGACATGATGACGACGGCTGGCATACCACTTACGATGATTGCTTCCATCTCAGATACTTTGTCGATTGCATCCACTTAGACATGCATTCGGGGGAGTATGATTACGAATACTATATACGCTCCCTTTGCATTTCTTGGAAAATTGACATTCGATTTCAATCTCTGATCACTTCCTGCCGACGACATTCAACATTCCACCACTCTTCCAACACAACCAACACCATCAGGGGCCCATCCCTAATTTATTCCGAAGAAAACGTCATTACAGCCCACCAATCGACTACTCGGTAAAGACTTGATTTTCCCTCAGCTATGGATGCGAGTACATGTCACCTCCAGCAATCTAGTGCGGCCCATAATTTGAGCACTTGGTACACCTCCAGTCGTCTCGGTCGCCATAAACCTGGGTGGAGAAGTACTTATACTTACATTAGATACACCAGCGGCAAGGCATACAGCCCAGGCCCATCCACCATCGGGGGCTACAAAATTTTCACCCAAATCGCTTTTATCGCGTCGTTTCTTCTTCGTCGGTTTCGTTGTCTCATTGTACACTTTGAGGTTATTGTTCTCTGTCAGCATTGTCTTGTCCATTTTTATTCTTTTCTTCAAATCTGAAATGAGAAAATCAAAACAAAAAAAAAAAAAACAAATAAATGGGAGGTTTAACTGCGAACTGAAAAAAAATGGAAAAAATTTCAATTTCAGAGGTCAAACAGTAGCCGCAGATTTTTCAGATACATGTATACCTCTATACAAGCAAATGCAGATACGGATGTAAGCCAACAGCGGTAGGCGATATCGTTAATCACTCTTATTAAACCGAAACGGCATACAAACACAACATGAACACACTTTTTACCATTTTTACTAGAGCCAACCTATTAAGTCGCATGACATGGCGAATATTTTAATTTATACTAATTTACAACTTCCCCGTACTTTCCCTCATTTCCCTTCCACAAAGTTCGACTGGGGTACTCGTGTCAGTAGAGAGATACATTTAATTTGATGTTCGGTTTAATGTCACTGGGATCCTGTTTATGAGGTTGTTAATACTATTCGCTGATCTGACGAGATGTGAAACAACCGCTTATCTATGAAAATTTCCCGTGAGATTAATCGCACGGATATTCGTTGATGAACTCCAATGAACATGTGGAACAGTCTACGTAATTTCGTACCATTTGTAGGTGAAATTTAGCCAAAGTATCGAATAGATTTTAATCTGCGAATTAATGTTCACACATGAGACTGGCTTAGGAAATTCCGATTTATGTTGGATAGGTTTGTTAACATGATTTGGCATTACTTTTACTTTGAGCTTGGTTGTGGATTTGGTAAAGAAATGAAATTTCTAAAATTTGTAATTAAGCACAGAAGACCTTTCACTTTTTGATCAGGTAAAGTGTGTGGTTTCCTTGAAGAAGAAAAGTGCTAGCGGCTACATCATAGAAAACGCCCTGAGGCTACATATCCGGCATCCGACTAGGATAATCTGATAATTTGGCCCCGCAAATTAGACCAGGATAATGATCAAGAAGATGTAGATCAACTTTCTGACAACTACATCGACTCAGGAAACATATCTCTTCAGTGAAAAGAGCGGAAGTTTGTAAAGCAGGCAGATATACATAGTTGACAGGTTCTTAGCTCAAAAAATTTAAGATAGGTAGGTAGAGGTAGTACCAGAATGTGAATTTTTTGAAACCACAAGAAGTGTGACCTGGTTGATGATATGTGTTGTTGAGGATATGAGACAGTCAGTGCCTAAATCCAGCCTGTGGATTGGATTAGATCTCGTATTCAAGCCATTTAAGTACCCTTAAAATGTTGGTACCGGTGAACGTTGGTTTTAAACGTTTGAAGGTTATAATGACTAGGAAATAAGGAGCTAGACAGGGCATTCCAAGAGCGAAAGTAGGCTTGAGGGTATGCTGATGAGCATTCATAGCGAAATGGGTGTAACGGTTGAAGGTTTGAAGGTGCGGAATGATACTGGCGATTTCAATGGCGCACTGGTGGTGGAAATAGCGATAAAACAGAGTGGGATATGAGACATGTGTGTATGTTCGAGGGTGTCCATTGTTTGAGTGATATTAGCATCACCTATGAGATTTATCGCACGGTTTTGAATCCTTTTTAGCAGGTGCAGAGATGTTTTGGGCTCACCCGCCCAGATATGGGCATTCCACTCCAAATTCGGGCGGATAAATGCCTTATACCATATATTGAGGCCAGATCAGAGGGGGTAAAGTATTTCTTACATCGCTTGAGGAAACCTAGACATTTCGCAGCATTTTTGACGACACTGAATATGTGGTGATCCCAACGAAAGCTGTCATTGACACACATACCGAGAATGGAAAGTTTATCGGTTTCGACGATATATTGTAAGTGTTATTCATGGATACTAGCCGGGTGTTTAAATTTCGCTTTAACGACAGCAGACAGCATTGCATTTTGGAAGAATTAAATTCTACTCTGCTAGTGGTTCCCCAATTAGTTATGCTGTTAGTATCAGAATTTAATGAGCTTAACATAGGCTGCCGTTCCCGTTCTACAGCCGAAGAGCAGGAGCATGAGTCAGGGAATGAATATGAAAAGCAGAGAGTACTGTCGTCAGCAAAGGAAGATATTGGATTAGAAGTAGCAGACAAGAGATCGTTGATTAAAATTAAAAAGAGTGTCGGAGACAGATCGGAGCCCTGGGGCACATCTGCATTTATTTTGTGAATTTCAGACTTGAAACTATGTATCCAAGACAACTTAAATTGAACGTTCCTAAAGGCAATTTCTAATCCATTGAAGAAGCGAGTCGCCGGTTCCAAAAGCACGCATTTTTGACGGAGGAGCTTGATGACAAAATCTGTCAAATGCCTTAGAAATATCAACTGTAACTACCTTGCATCCGCCTGATTGATTTACGCTTTGGTTCCACTTTTCGGTGAGACATGCCATCAGATCACCAGTGGACCTGTTGCTATGAAAACCGTACAACAGGTCATTAAGAAGTTGTCGTGTTTCGAGATTTTTAATCAGCGTTTCCATGACCTTGGGAAGAAGGGACGTAAGCGCAATGTAGAGACGCAGGAGAGAGAGGAAGTTTTGACTTTTTTTAGGGACGGGCTGGACAAATGCTGTTTCCCATCTTCTCGGAAAGAGTCCTAAAGAGCAGGATTGATGAAAAAGCTTACGCAGTGGTTTTGCCATCGAGGAAGAACAGCTCTTCAGAGAAGGGGAGATATACCATCTTTAAGAACGCTTGCTACTACACGAGTGTGGCAGCGAATTGTTCCCATTGAAGATTCGACACATTCAAGTGTAGGCAGAGACAAAGCAGAATCTGGAAGCGTTGAGTTGGCCGAAAAGTGTGCAGCAAGCAGATTGGCCTTATCCAAATAGCTGACAGCTGGAATGTCATTGTAAATGAGCGTTGGGATGGAGGATGAGGTAGAATGTCTAATATTTTTGACGAACGACCAAAAATTGTTACTACCTTTGGGACATTGTAGTATTTTTTGCCTCAGTTTTTCGGTTGGTCTTCAAGGTCCGAAAAAACATTTCTCTATCCCTGACAGCTTCTTTATAGCTCGAGTCGTATCATGCCTTTTCTTTTGGTTTGATACTCTTCATCCGATGATCGATAAAGGGTCTCACTCCAAAGAGAATGGTGTGTGTGGTCATATCAGTAGCAGCATTCCCGTCGTTATCCAGGAAACGTAAGGACCAGTTAAAATTCCTAAAGAAACTGTTAAGACCGCTGCAGTTGGCTTTCTCGTATTGCCATACAGTTCTTCTAGGAATCTTTTCTCTAACTACGTGGTCGGTGTACGAGAAATTTGCTGATATGACACAGTGGTCCGACGAGCCTAGAGGGGATAGCACATTGACCTTGTATTTAGCGGGGTTAGAAATTAAGAACAAGTTCAGGGTGTTGGCGGTATGACTATCAATGTCTGGTATCCGTGTGGGCTAATTTACAAGCTGGGTTAAGTTATTTTCTGCAGCGAAGCTCCCAACACACCGTCCTTCGGATGTAGTCTGTCCAGAATGTCGAAGCCGCCCACAATTGTGTATATTGAAATAGCTCGTAATTACGATTTCAGTATGGGAATACAATGGTACAATTCTTTGTATGGAGTCAGACACCGCATTAAACTCAATAAAGATCGAGTTGCTGTCCACTTTAGGGCTTCTGTAAATAAAGCAGTATTGGATAATTTGCTTACGGAGATGGAATTTTAACCACATGAAATTGAATTCCGGATTGGAACAGGGACTACATTGTGGTGGATTTTGGTACGCTGCCCGAGATGTCATTAAGGTCGTCGAGGAAATTGGTTTAGTGCATGCAATCTGGCTCTTGCTAGCACCAATTCGCCAATGCCTCGTGATATGGCAAAGGTAATTAATCCCCTCCATCGGAGGTTTGCTTTCTGCAGGAAGTGTAAAAGGATTTGTCCTTTACCCGCTCCAGCACGCATGTGAATCCTTGCCGCTAGTGAGCCGTATGGAGCTGAGCCCTGCCTGGCCAGTTCACCTGTACTCTCGTTTCATTTCAGATCACTGTGCCTTGGAAGACAGAGCAGTGTGACTTTAAAGCGTTCACTCAGGCGGGCAAGATACTTCCGGCACTCCTACACCAGCTTGGATGATATGGTAGTCGAGGCGATAGCTTTGATAAGCGCTTGCCTATATAGTATATGAGAGTATCAATGTCTTGTTTGTGCGTTGTGTCACGCCCGAGTTGCTTGCAATCCTGTCGGATTGCCAGTAGTTCCGCCTGTTAGGCACTGGCAAAATTCGGCTAGCGGAAGTTTTTCTTGAAGTTCAGTTTGGGTGTGATGTAATCGGTTGCAAACGTGACCGTGGCGTGTGGTAACGAGTCTATGAAGTTGCTTTCGCCGTAAGGCCGTGCAGTTCAACACCCAGATTCATTGAGTTTGACTGGGCTTGCAAAGTGCGGTATTTTGTGTATGTAGGTCGAGAGGCAGAAGATGTAAGGGCATGGTAAAAGCATCCATTGGGAGCAACATCATTGTGCCCGTGGAGCTTATACTGGCTGCTCTTTGGAGCTGAAATAGGAAACCTACATATTTCTACGCAGTATCCCTATCATGGTAAAACGTGGAGTAGCCAAATGTATGTCTAGTTTGATTTGGCAGGCAATTTACCAATCTTTCTTAATCTACTTGGGGTGTATAAATGAATTTGAACTAATATAGGGTGACCAGATAACAATGAAAGCTTGTCCAATTGTTATGGCCCAGCAGCTGTCAAAATATTCAGTAAGGTTTGCCATTTCATCGTGCATCGTTTTACGCTTGTTGAACGTGTGGAAATTATTATCGAGATTCCGGCTCAGTTGTAAATACGCAACGTGAATTTCGTCGTGAGGTCAGCCGTCATCATGGCTTCAGTGTGCAGGTAATTCGTTATACCGTGGAAAAGTTTAAGAGTCAGTACACACTTTTGGATCGTAAGCCACCAACCAGACAGATATTGGTGCGAAATGAAGAAAACATAGCCGCTGCCGTAGCGGCCAGTATCGAAGAAGACCCAGAAATGTCGATTATTAGGCGCCGATCAGCTGAATTGGGCATCGCCAGAGAGCCAACCCGGCTTACTTTGTGGTTGGATTTGGGCCTATAATTTTTTTTTTTTTAAAAAATAACTTAACACTCAAGAGGGTATTATTACTCTTAAAATGCCGGAGCACGTGTTAAGTTTTTCGGAAAATTGGATAGAGAGAGAGAGAAAAAGATGTTTGGGCTCAGTGGATACTTCGCTCCATGGGTGGCATCCAACGTTTAATGGGGAGACCAAATTATTAGTGTAAATTGTCTTGATGTTGTATTTAGGCAACCATTCATCTCACGAGCTTTTAGTTACCTGAAAAAAGTCTTTCGGTCACGTCTGGTATTGAACCCCGAACGGTCCAATTGGGAAGCCAATACACTACCACTTGAGCCACCGCCACCCATTCTGTATAAGATTTTGCCAACGTAAGAATATAAGCCGGATAACCATAGACATCGCCGTGAGTTCGCTATTTGGGAGCTGGAAATTTTGGCCGCAAATCCGGATTTTGGCCAATAAATCATCTTCTCGGACTAGGCCCATTTTTGGCTCAGCGGCCAGGTCAACAAGCAAAATTGCCATTATTGGAGCGAATACAATCCATAAGTGTTCGGCCAAGCATCAATGCATCCACAATGATGAACTGTTTGGTGCGGTTTATGGCATGGCGACATCATCGGACCTTACTTCTTTCGAAATAAGGAAGGAGACACCGTTACCGTCAATGGTCTCGAGTATATAACGATGTTAACCGACTTTCTATGGCCAGAGCTCGACAACATCGATATATACGAGATGTGGTTCCAACAAGACTTGATCATTTTCTCTCGGGCTACGTCAAGTCCTTAGTCTATCTTACCAAGCCAACCACTTTGGCGGAGCTCGAAGCCAACATTCGACAATCTATTGCCGGAATAACGCCGCACATATTGGACAGAGTCATCAAAAATTAAACACGCGGTGTTATCTGAGACGTTGAGCATCTTGTGGCTGTTAAGTGGCTGTTGGTTGCCTTCGACTCAAAGAGCCGGATCGTGTTGATGATCTTTGGCTATCGTACATGGCATGGGCAGTGATCTGAATTGCGAAACTAAGGTCTGCAGAACATCAGTTTCCTCAACTAGAAACATTATTTTGGAGCTCGGAGCTCAAATACTGATGAGTACGAAGCACTGTGTTCTTTGGGGTCTTCCGAATCAGCCGAAAGCATGCACGAGTACGCATAGAGCAAATGCTTTTACGAAAAACAAGAAGAAGGTTAATATCACGGAAACCGAGCATTGACCGAGTAATAAAGGTCACGACTTTGCTAAAGTGTGGACTGATGATGAGATAGACTATTTCTACGACGAGGTTGCCACTGCATACGATCTAACACCTAACGGAGATGGAAAATTCCAATATCGCTGTGGTCAAATATCTGTATGGCCACGAAGATTAAAATGACAATGCCGACCATTCGTGGATTTCCGCATCTACTCGTACTGTACTTGGCTACAAATCAGCTAAAATTCATCTGACAAAAAACCAATCGACCACTCGACTTATGAGAGAGAAAGCGCTGTCATTTTACTTTATCCGATTACAATACCAACAGACTACGCGATGCCGCTGTGTGCCAACAATTCAGAGATCGCTCAGTTGAAGAGGCGAAATAATCAGCAGAGGCTAGGACACTACTGTGAAAGATCAGTGATAATAGGCGGAGGAGCATGTTTTATTCAAAGTTATGTTTGCGGCAGACCGAGCGTAGTGTGCCACGTGGCAAGTCGAAAATTCAGCAAGCTAGTGAAACAGTATGTTTCCACTTTGCTATAACCAAAGAACTAACCACAGGACGCGACCCAAACTATCCTAATTGTGTCCTTATATTAAAGAAAGATCAGATCGAGAGATGGTGCGATCCATGTAGACTACAGAGCGAATAGAGTTTGAGTCCTTCCAAGAATTTAAGTTGTTTTCTGCATACCCTTAGCCGTAGCAGGATAGATAGGAACTGCGACTTAAACGCTCAAGAAGTGAGAGTGTTTTTCCATATTTCGTCCAGTGTTTTGGCAGATTTACCGAGACATACTCGTATCAAAGCTATAGAATGAAGAGTCTGGAATGAAGAAACTGAGATCGTCAAGTTGTCGAAGAAGGGCTATCTGAGATGACTGGTAGGATATGCCTGTTCTTCCAGTTGTGACCGGAATGGCAGCGAAAATAATCCGCTACAAAACCAACGAACATCTTAATTCAACTCTCAGGGCCCGGCAGGTAGGCTTTTGCTCCAGATTTTCCTACATCGACCATAAATACTTTGCGGACAATTATAGAAAAAGGCGTCGAGTAGAAACCTGCGACATGTTTTGAGATCCTGCTCAAGTCTTAAACAGAGATCGGGATTTTGTCATCTCTCGGTGACACTAAAACATGTTGTCCATGTGGCACTGTCTAAGGAAAGTGGAACAATACCATGGACAATGTAATTTTAAATGAAACAAAAGATCTATACTGTTTCCGCGTAAGTTTATGAACCTTCCATTACTTGGAATCAGAAGCAAATAGACAAGGACTAAAAAGAAATACGTCTTTCACTCAACATTGTTGGATTGGAAGAATCGATTCGGTGAAAAGCGACAACGAACTTGCTGTGGTCATATGAATCGGAAAGTTAAAAACCGTGTTTATGGAAACATTGACGCAGGGTTGTACTCGTTTAGGAGAAGTCGGGGAAAGGCAAGGTCGACATCTGAACAAGCTCCTAAATTTGCTTTCAAAAACCGTATTCATTGGAACGAGATGAAAGGATAGAGCAGGGCAGTGTTATGGATAAGACGATTATATCTACAATAAGATTTTAATACAGGGTCATCCAATTCGTTGCCGGATTTGATATCCCTGTTTCAACCACATACGGCATTTCGAACTCTCATCCGAGACTGTATATGTTTAATTTAAGGTTTGCCATTTTACAATATGGATCGTTTAACAATCATTGAACGTGTTACAGATGTGAAAATTTGCTAAAAAAAAGTAGTGATTCCGTAGCAGGTACGTTTCGCGCATTAGGAGCAGATTATAATAACATAATCGCCCATCTAAGCGTACTATAGGCAAAACTGTTTCGAAGAAACTGGCTCTGTTACAGATGTCTTAAGGCCTATCCATCATTCAGATTCGCGCTCTACAGAAAATATGGTTGCCGTTAGTGAAAGTGTTGAAGAAGATCCAAATCTATGTATTTATTTCACGGCGATCACAGCATTTGGGCTGGTCTTACGGCACATTATGGCGTATTTTGCATTTGGTTTTGCATCTATAAAGTTCAACTCACCCAAGAATTGAAGCCAGCTGACCACGGAATTCGTCGATCATACGCCGATTGGATGCTTGAACATCACCGTTTGGATGACAAATTTTCACAAAACATTTTCTGCAGCGCGATTAGGCTCATTTTTCACTCGATGTCGTATATGGGGAAGTGAAAATCCACAACATGTAGCTATCGAAGGACCATTGCATTCACACAATTCCACTGTGTAGTGTGCAATTTAGTATGGTGGTGTCCTTGGCCCGTACTTCTTCGAAAATATGGAAGGTGTAACCGTCACCGTCAAAGACGGTGCCACATCTCACATAACACGACCCGTTTTGGCTTTATGGCAGGAACAATTTCCTGGTACGAGTTATTTCGCGTTTTGATGATGTGAATTGGCCACCAAGATCGGATGATCTTACGCCGTTGTATTGCTTTTTGTGGGGCTCCGCAAAAGATCGCGTCTACGCACACAATCCTGATGCTTTGAAAGCGAATATTCGTCAAATTATGTCCGATACGTGTCGAAAAGCCATCAAAAATTACCTTGTCGGAATCAAGTCCTGCAAGAACTCGCCTGGAGGACATCTGAATGATGTTATATCTCATTCATAAATGTGTTTTATTTAAATTTACTTTCGGAACTCCAAAATGGATGACTCTGGTAGACAGGTAATGCAAACCAAGTACGAATATTGCTCTCTTGTGAAATTGTCAAGACCATTTCCGATCTACAGATGCACATTGAATTTTCAATGATTGGATTTCTAAGCCCGGTTAATGTTTTTATCCAAAGCACTTCGCTAGGATCAAGTTAAGAAGTTATGTTCGATGTATAAAGACCAAGCAAATAACTGGATCTTACGGATGGTAAAAGTCTGTGAATATTATTTTCAAAATCAATATAGGACATCCTATAAATATAAACTTGAACGACTGGCTTACATCGAGTTCACTCAAGATACTACTCTAAGAAAGGACTAATCTTTCAGTGAACAATCGTGAACTTCTTTGAATTCGTCGGGAAAATGCGTGATTGACAGTGCTCATTTATCTTTGACCATGTTGGCCTAGATATTGTTCAAATTCCTTTCCCTTGTTGCTGATAATCTGAAAATAATTTCCAACACAAAATATAACCTCATAAATTCATTAGATCTGGGCCAATTCCTAGAACCACCTAACCTTATGCAGATGCATATTGTATTCGTATCTCTCAACTCGTTAATCAAAGATTTCATTGCGCTGATCATATACCTTCGTATCTCTTTCCCAAGATTCGATCGATTTTATGAGTAAAACGTGCCTGGACAACGGTTACCTCGGATTAGCGCTGAGATTAGTGTTCTTTCTTGACTAGATCAAATGACAAACTGAATTTCCAGAGCCCAGCTCGGCATTAAAATCATGTCGAGAGTTAATTTTGCCGTCATCATGAATGGATTCATTATGAAAGATAAACTTTTACAGCCGTCTATTCGTTTTATTTGTTTGCCGTGGTATTAAGCACTCGGAATTCCTAGATCTTCTGGTCTATGAGTATACCATATTCTATCATGTATCTCCCATCGCTCGTCAGGCTGGAAGTTTAATTAGGGTGCCTGGCAAATATTGGAACTTGAAGGCTTTAATGTGTGTTTAGTGTTGTGTAGATACACCTTAATCCCTGTTTATGCTGCTACTTTGGATTTTCCGGTTTAAGATCTCATTAAGTCAATAAATCTTGTTAGAGGCCAGCTAGAGAGGAGAAAGTCAAGTCAAAAGTCTCCTTTGTTTATTGAGTCAATAAGAAGCTACACAAATAAATATTTTCCTTTTTGTCTCGTGTCTCTGTTGTTTATTTGAGGATTTCCTATGTGACATTTTGTTTACATATTTTTTTCCTGATCGTGAAAGAGGGAAATGGATTGAAAGTGCTAAGATCTTTTAAGGTTTAACGATTTACTGAAATCTTGGAAAACAATTTATGTGAAGTTGTAAAAAGATGCTGACTCATGTCGAGAAAAATAGGAAGCTAAATCTTGAGCGACCACTTAACTGCTTCTAGTTTGGTTGCTTTATTTTTTAGGTGATCTTATTTGGAGGCGATAGCGCTATCAAATTTCAACCCAATTTATGAGTACCCTGTAAAGAGTGCGCTTAAAATATCTTACGCCGCGAGTTCGATGGTAAAATTGGTAATCTAAACATTATTGGCAAAGCGATCAGAAAGCACAGCTTCCATAATTTACTGCTAACTGACTTTGTGGCAGCTAGTGATACGGTAATAAGTAGCTGATTCCCTTAGAAGAAAATCCCACCAACCAAATCGGTCACGTGCTGATACAAGACATGACCTACACGTGGATGATGGATGATGTAGTCCAACGAGATGAAATAGTTCGAAGAAAGTACCAACTATGCAAAGATAAACCACTTATTATTAACGTAAAGAAGGTATCTGAGCAAACCGGAAAGACCCATACATCGCAGAGAACAATTAAGTGAAAGCAAAGATTGGCCAAAATTCCAGTATGTGTACACAATGCAGCACTACCTTTCAAGAAGTAGCTGAAAGATCTCAATGAGACTAAATATCTCTGACAATAAGTCCGCCGTAATATGAGGATACGCGTAAAAGAGAAAGTTGAAAAGAATAATCCGAGCAATGTTGGGTAATCAAAGATTCAGATGAAGGAAAGAGAAAAGTCGCTGCACAAAATGAAACACAAAGTGTGACAGGTACAGATGTATATTGTTTTTAAATGTTTGTAAGTTATAACGACCAGGAAACACTGAGATCGGCAGGGCATTCCATAAACGAATTGTACGGCTTAGGAACGAATCACGATATTTTAGAGTACTTCCGAAAATAGGCTTGAGGGTATACTGATGTGCATTCATAGCGAGACGGGTGTTACGGTTGAAAGTTTGAATGGGCGGAATGCTACTGGCAATTTCATTGGAGCACTGGTGGTGGAAATAGCGATAAAACAAAATGAGACAGGAGACTTTACGTCGGTGTTCGAGGGTGTCAATTGATTGACTGATATTAGTATCACCTGTGAGTTTTATCACGCGATTTTGAATCCTATCTAGCAGGCGCAGAAATGTTTGAGTAGCACCTGACCAGATGTGAGCGTTGCACTCCAATTTTGGGCGGTTGAATGCCTTATATATTGTGGCCAGATCAGAGGGAGTAAAATATCTCTTACATCACTTGAGGAAGCCTAGACATTTCGCGGCATTTTTAGAGACATCGAATATGTGGTCATTCCAACGTCAGTTGTCGTTGACAGACATGTCGAAAATAGATAATGGCTGGGTATTTAAATTTCGCTTGAACGACAGCAGACAGCATTGTGTTTTGGAAGCATTAAATTCTTCTCTGCTAGTGGTTCCCCAATTAGTTATGCAGTTGACATCGGAATTTAATGAGCTTAACATACGCTGCCGTTCCCGTTCTATAGCCGAAGAGCAGGGACGTGTATCCGGAAACGAATATGAAAAGCAGAGAGTACTGTCGTCACCAAAGGAATCTATTGGATTAGAAGTGGCAAGCAAAAGCTCGTAGATGAAAATTAAAAAGAGTGTCGGAGACAGAACCGAGCCCTGGGGCACACCAGCGTTTATTTTGTAAATACCAGACTTGAAACCATCCAAGACAACTTGAACTGAACGTTTCGAAAGGTAATTTCTAATCCATTAAAGAAGAGAGTCATCGATCCCAATTGATGAACGCTTTGGTTCCAATTTTCGGTGAGACAGACCGAAGAAGTTTTCGTGTTTCGAAATACCATATTTCATTAGCTGGCAGTTTATCAGCGTTTCCATGATCTTGGAAAGAAAGGACTTGAGTGCAATGGTTCTGTAGGAGGAGAAGGAAGAAGATTCGCCTTTTGTAGGGACGGGCCGGACAAATGCTGTTTTCCATCTGCTCGGAAAGGGTTCTAAAGAGTAGAATTGATGAAAAAGCTTACGCAGTGGTTTTGCCAGCTAGGAAGAACACCTCTTCATAAGAAGGGAGATATACCATTCACGAGTACGAAAGTGGATTTGTCCCATTGAAGATTCGACGAAGCACAATCTGGAAGTGTGCGGCAAGTAGACTGCCCTTGTCCAAAGGGCTGACAGCTGGAATGTCATTGTAAATGAGCGTTGGGATGGAGGATGATACAGAATTTCTAATGTTTTTGACGAAGGACCAACAATTTCTACTGCCTTTGGGGCATTGCAGGATTTTTTGCCTCAGTTTTTTGGTCGTATTGGAATTTCACACGCTTGAGAAAGACGTTGTAGTCATTTCTGGCTCGTTTAAACTTTTTTCGGGTTTCCTCTGTTGGGTTGATCTTGTAGGACCGAAAAACATTTCTCTTACATGCCTTTTCTTCTGGTTTGATACTCTCCATCCGGTAAGGGATAAAGCACCTCATTCCAAAGAGAATAGTTTCTCTAATCATGTCAGCAGCGGCATCTACGTCGTTATGGAGGAAACATAACGACCAGTTAAAATTCCTAAAGAAGTTGTTAAGCCCTCTTAAGGCGTGCATTTAGCCTGGAAGCTAGAAACCTGGGCTCTACGAAACAGTGAGAGTAGTTTTGTCACTGACCCGCGGGGAATTATGAATGTGCCCATTGTAACTTGATGATAAGATGATGCTTTGGCAGAAACCTTACATATAATCATCAGCAAACTATGTCATGCAAAAATTGTCGACACAGATCTTTGCTAATGTTGCCTAACGTACTGCGTGAACGACTAAAACCGTCTTGTACAGTGCTCGTTGGCACTAAACATTGCGTCTTCTGGCCCGATAAATCGACCAAAAAGCCCCATGTTGATACTGATCATCTCTTTATCGATTTCAAAGCCGGATATAACTACACCAATCGTACCAGACTATAAGTCCCGACGGCCGAATTCGAGATCCCAACAAAATTTATCAAATAATACCACACCACACTCGAGGATTCATAATGAACTGTGCAGCTAAGTAGATAACATGCATCGGTTTTCTGCAACGAATGGCGCTGTCATGTGATTTCTTCAATCTTGTGATGGGGCAGATAGTTCGAAAGGTAGGCACTAAGTCCAAGTGTCGGGTTTACTTAACTCTGAGCTTACCAGTGTTGCTTTATGAAACTGAATATTAGTTGAAGAGCAAAGTATTCGAGCAGATCTTGGTAAGCCTATAGAGAAATTATACGCAATCCGGGTCCTAGCAAACTCTGCGAACTGAATAAAGGTGTGATCCGGGCTACTTTCGCACCTTTATTCAAGCGAAGATTCGTCGACTGCACTGACTTATCCACCGATTAGCGTCTCTAAATCTCACATTCACGAAGGAAAAGGTGGCCAAACCTCCAGTATCGTGAAAGATAGAAAGCGATGTGATAAGTAAGTTACTCGTAGTATGCATATGGGTAGAGGCAAACTTACCAAAATCATAGAATATCTGTCCTATATGGTTCTGTTAACCTGCAAGGCTAGTGACTGAAAGGATATCTGATCATATTTTTGAAAGAATGACTTGAATGAAAGAAAACTTAAATAACATTGCGCAAGATAATGGGATACACTACAGAAAAGAGAACTTTGAACGCGGCAAAACCACTTGATTTATCCTGAAGATTGCCCACTATCGGTTTCGTAATGTGAAAACATCCGCGAACGCGCATATTTCTTATTAGATGAAGTTTGGTTACACCCGCTGTCATTCGTTAATATTTCCATTTTCGACGCTGTCAATTTTCCGCAATATTTCTCCATCATTATCCTTAAAATTTGAACTGCGTCAAAGTTAATTGCCATAAAATTTAATAATGTTGCGCTCTCGACTGTCTAGAATTTTCTTGTATATTTTCATAGTATGCGGCATTAGTTTCATTGAGTTGTTGCAATTTTTCGTGACGCTATTGCTGCCTTTATACAGTGGATCAAAAAAGCTCTCATTATACTGGTTAGCCATTCGAAACCATCTTATTATTTTACTTAACAAATGTACGAGCCATTTAAAACCGAGCTCTGTAATTGTCGGCCATACTTAGCAGGATGTATGATCTGCCCCGACAGGGTGACCCTGGCCCGTTCATTTTACTGCTCCGAAAACTTCAGCTTCCGCAAAATCATGTTTTTGGGCGTTAACCGCGGAAATTGTACTGAGTAATTAAAACGACTGCTTAAGTTATATTCGTAGCAGAACATCTCATCTTTACGATGATAGTGACTTATTATACATCCGGTACCAACGAAGCCTTCTCATCTGACCATCATAGTTGATCCGTCTGAAGACGAAATCATTTTACGGCGGATGCAGAAACTAATATGCACGCGGATGCATTGACTGTCTTTCAGTCAACCTGAGGTAATAGAAAATAAAGCAGATAACATCTCAACAGATACACTACCCCGAAGGGCAGTTTATTTCCAAGAAGTAAACTACGTATCTTAATCTGAAACACCGTATTGCGGCAACGTCAATTCTGTGTGATATGCGTTGATGGAACCAAGTGGGGAAAACAACTGCCGCTACTTGAACTTACAAACGAAAGCGTACAAAGTATATCAGCACAGACGGAAACAATATAAGAACGGGGCTGCCATCAGTCCTACAGATGAACCCCTACACAAGATGGGAAGCGTCACGACCGATTAATGGCAATTTCTTTTTTTTATAATTAGCACTCAAGGGGTTATTAGTACCCTTAAAATGTTTGTACACAGCACGGTCGATGGGAACTTAGGAAGGAAGGACAGTGAGGTACCGATGTACATTGGTTTTAAATGTTTGGAAATTATAACGACTAGGAAATAGAGAGCTTGATATGGTATTCCATAAGCGAGTTGTACGTCTTAGGAACGAATCTCGTCCGTAGGAGGGTATACTGATGAGCATTCATAGAGAGACGGATGTTACTTTTTAATCTTTTTATTTTTTGGTGGGGGCTAACTCCCCCATTTATTGGGTTTAATACAATCTTAAATACTAGCACTTGAAAACTAGTACAAATTAAGGTTTAGCAACTAAGGGAATAATTGTAGGACTCATCACTAGCGCTTAAATCTAAGGATGGTGAAAGAAATCGAATTTGAGGAAGAGGTTGGAGTTTACCTTATGCAGCATACGGAAAATTGGTTCGTTAGAGCCATATGTGGTTTAGTGGATTGGTAGATAGAAGACACGGAGCAACGTAGATTTCGAGGGTTAGTGTAAAAGAAAATAGAGTTGTGGAGAGACGTGCAATCGACAGAGCCTGAGAGGAGTGGGTGAATGAAAAGAATGTCAGCTGCGTCCCTTCGTTCCTCAAGGGTATTCAGATTAATGAGTGAGAGACGATCTCGATAGGGAGGTAAGATTAGAGGATCGTTCCAAGGTAGACCCCGAAGAGTAAATTGAAGAAAACGTCGCTGGATGCTCCCAATTCAGAATACATGAACTCGTTGAATGGGGCATCACACTTGACTAGCGTATTCGAGAAGGGGCGAACAAAAGTGATGTGTGAATAGTGATCTGGTCACTAAGGAGGAGACTTGTTGCACTAACGTGAGAAGGTATTCGATTGGCATTTGGTGACCTGAGTTCTAAGCAGGTCTTGATGCACCAGGTGGAAAAACTGTTTAGATTCATTTGAAGGAGGCTGGAGCTATGTTGTGAGGAAATGGGCTTAACAAATTTGTTATCATCAGGATAGAAAGAAAGTGCTGAGTGTTGAATGACCTTTTCAAGACCGCTAATGGTTAGGATGAAGAGAAGTGGCCCTAGGTGACTACCCTGAGGAACTTCTGAAGTCGCCGATAGGACAGACCTGAAACGAACACTATAAAAACGAGTATCCCGGTAAGATGATATCCGTTGTAGCAAAATGGGTGCAAAGCCCAGGACGGAGAATTTGAACAGGCTTAGTGTATGAGATATCTTGTCAGAAGCCTTGCTGAAATCAGTTTGTTATAACATCACGGTTAAAGGTTAAATGTTTGAAGGAACGGAATACTACTGGTAATTTCGGTAGAACACTGGTGGTGAAAATAGCGATAGAACTGAGAACACGAAACTTGGTATACCGTCAGCATAAACAGACGGTGATCAAGCAGAATAACAAATATTTTGGCGCGACTTTTAAACGGAAAATTAACGGCGCAAAGCATTTCATGGAAAGCATTTCATTTGTGCAGACTTAGACGGATATGACAGGAAACCGATCAGTAAACACGAAGATTAATCTGGAAGGAAACGGTATGGTAATCAAAAACTTTGCGGTACGAAAGATGATTACGAACTGTACCGTTGGACACCAAATTAATGCGAAACGCCAAGAAATAGATTCAAAATGATCTTGCGCGAACCACTAGCAATACCGCACCAATCTTTCCTGACAGAATTTTTATAAAGAAACTTCAGCCGAAAAACTAAATTGACACAACTTAAATGAGGAAAGAGTGGGTCTAAAATGGTGGGGGTAGCTCCAAGGTATCATAAACCATAAGATGCAATTAAGCGCGCAAGATATTGGGAACAACTTTGATGGAAATTGTAAGACTAGTGCAAGAATCTTGCTTGGTAATTCAACAGGTTGGTTCCACATAAATAAGGAACTTGGTGGTTAGACTACCAGGTGATAGGCGATAATGGCAATAAGGACCAAAAGGTAAGCCTTTGAAGCCTGGACTTCGAAATAGTGAAATGAATAAAGTGCGTCAAGAGTAAGACTTCGAACGTTGATGTTTCTGACCATGATCTTCTTTTCTGTAGCTATGATGTGAATTTGTCTAAAACAGTTATCCCAGATACCTTCACTTTTAAAGATTTCAATTCCATTGATTTAAATGCCCTTCGAATTGCTACTTTTTCAGCCCCTTCTGAGCAATGCTGCTTAATGGCTGATCCGAACGAAAAAGTAAAATTGTTTCAAGCTATTTTAGCACAATTGTTCGATTAATGTGTACCAACTAAAACGGTCAAAATACAAAACAGAGCATGTCCATGGTTTACGTCTGAAGTGGTTTGCTCTATTAAAAGAAGAAACAAATTATATAGTAAGTGGAAGCATAGACCATCTAATGATAACTGGTCTTCGTACAAAGCGGAACGTAATTGTGCCACCTTAGCTGTGCGCACCTCAAAGAAAAACTATTTCGCCTCTAAACTTAATATATCCCTCCCTGCAAAGAAACTTTGGAGTAATTTTCGTAAAATTGGTATATCTAGTAGTAACAACAACTCTAAATGTGTTCTTGATCCCGATGAACTAAATCATTCATTTCTGGGAGATGATTCCAGTATAAATGAATTTGATTTTAGTCAGACTGAGGAAGCAGTGCAATCGCTGACAAGACTGGAAGATTTTGTAGTAGTCACTGAAGACGTAATTATCCAATCCATAACAGCTATCAAATCTGACTCCATAGGTGAAGATGGCGTACCAGTACGTTTTATTAGACTTATCTTATCGCAAATTGTACCTCATCTCACACATGTAATCAACTGGTGCATAACAACATCAACGTTTCCTCAGTCCTGGAAAATTGCGAGAGTTTTGCCTATCGCAAAGAAAACCTATCCAGCATCTCCTGCCGATTTTAGACCGATTAGCATTTTACCCTGCTTGTCAAAGTTTTTGAGAAAATAATGGCAAAACAAATTACGAAGCACTTGTCTCTCAATAAGTTGCTGAGTGCTCAGCAGTCAGGTTTTAGGGCTAACCACAGCTGTTCCACAGCCATGGTCAATTTACTTGAAGAAATACGACAAGATTTTGACAGGGATCATGTTTTATTTCTTTGTCTGTTGGATTTCTCAAAGGTCTTCGGTAAAGTAAACCATAAAATTCTGTGTTGGAAGCTAAAGAACAATTTTGAGTTTAGTGAAAGGGCCGTGAAATTGCTGAGTAGTTTTCTTTCCGGTGGGTCGCAAAGGGTAGTATCGGGTGAACGAAGTTCTTCACTAGTGGAAATCAAACAAGGTGTGCCACAGGGTTCAATATTGGGACCGATTCTCTTCTGCCTGTTCATAAATGACCTGCCATTAGTGTGCAGACATTTTTCAGTACACCTGTATGCAGATGACGTTCAACTACACCTAGCGAAACCGTACTCCAACCTTAATAAACTCGCTTTTCTCATTACCGATGACTTAAAACGGTCAGTGTCAAATGGGTTACTACTAAATCCGGCAAAATCTCAAGTAATTCCAATATCCAAGAAAAAAATCAATTTTAATCTCCTACCTGACTTATATATTAATAATAATAAAATCAAAGTCGTAGAATCAACAACTAGTCTTGGCTACACTATAACTCAAAATCTATCTGGTCACAATCACAATCAACCTGGTCATTGGTCGTATCTACGGATGCCTTCGTAAGTTGTGGCTTAGCGTATATTTCACTCCAATTGAAACACGACGAAAGCTGGTAACAACGTTAATATTACCTCTCATAACATATGCTGAGGTTGTATATAGTAGTCTTGACTCATTATCTCAGCGTAAATTACAAATAGCTTTTAATGATGCGGTGCGTTACATTTATGGCATTCGTAGATATGAGCATATCTCCGAATACTCTAGGGATTTACTAGCTGGTAATTTGCAACAGTATATCAATGCTAGAAACTGTATATTCTTACACAAAATTATTAATAATATAAGTCCGTGTTATTTGTATAGCAGGCTTAATTTCACTCGCTCTTCAAGAACAACCAACCTTATACCCTACCGCTGCAATTTTCTTAGCTCTTCGCGATTATTTTTCATTCACACTGTAAGACTGTGGAACTCCTTGCGCTCACATCTAAGATCAATATCAAATCCCCGCAATTTTAAAAGTGCAATACTCCTATATTTTTCCACACAACAAAACTAAACTTCCCCTTCTTCCTATTCATCCATAATGTTTATATATTGGGTCTACAAGTAAGTTTCCAGCGTTTTTTTTCCAAAATTTGAAGTTTTATTATGAAAACATAGTTACAATGCTTTATTCAAAGTATCGTCCATCGGAAGCTACAACTTTCCCAAATCTTTCTGGCAATTTATGAATTCCAGACCAAACAAATTTCTCGTCTTTCGAGCCCAAGAACGTATCGAGCCAATTTTTGATTTCCTCTACTGAGCTGAAGCGTATTCCCGTAAGAGCGTTCTGCATCGAACGAAACAAGTGGTAGTCAGATGATGCCAAGTCTGGACTGTAAGGCGGGTGAGGCAGAATTTCCCATCCACTATTTTCCAAATAGTTTTTCACCGAAACCGCAACATGTGGCCGAGCGTTGTCGTGATGAAAAATGACGGACTCATGCCTGGTCCCATATTCTGGCCGTTTTTCTTTTAATGCCCGCTTCAAACGAATTAGTTGGGTTCGATATAATGGTCCTTTGATGGTTTCACCACTCGGAAGCAGTTCGTAGTATACGACACCCTTTTGATCCCACCATATGCAGAGCATGACCTTATTCACGTGAATATTTCGTTTCGGCGTCGATTGGGCGGGCTCGCCGGGCTTTGTATACGATTTTCTGCGTTTAGGATTTTCATAATAAATCCATTTCTCATCACCAGTGACAATACGATGCAAAAATGATTTATTTTTATACCGCTGCAGTAACATTTCGGACATGCAAAATCGTCGTTCGACGTCTCTTGTCTTCAACTCGTACGGCACCCAGTTTCCAACCTTTTGAATGAATCCCAGTGCTTTTAGGCGCAGGGAAACGGCTTGTTGCGTGACGCCCAATGATGCAGCAAGTTCTTCTTGAATATGACACGGATCCTCATCCAGTAAAGCGTCCAATTCCTCGTCTTCAAAACTTTTCGCCTTTCCGGGGCGATCTTTGTCTTCAACTCCAAAATCACTACCTTTGAACCGTTTGAACCACTCGCGGCACGTCGATTCACCAATACATTCCGCCCCATAAGTTTCCGAAAGCAAACGATAGGCCTCAGCCGCACTTTTCTTCATATTAAAGAATAAAAGCAGCGCTTCCCGCAAATGACGTTTATTTGGCTGGAAACTTGCCATGATTTTGCTCGATAAAATGTACGACACCGATAGAACTGCTCAAATATAACGCTGCAAAGTTGTTGACAGATACAAAACCTACAAATAAAACACATGGGGTCTGACATTTCTGCCCGGGATCCACTGGTGGCGCCATCTCTGACAAACGCTGGAAACTTACTTGTAGACCCAATATATTAGTTTTAAATTTGTAATTAAATTATAAAAGATAATATCTTAATGTACAAACCATTTGAATGAAATAAATGAAATGAAATGAAATTGTGTCAGTACTCTCGTATTCGAACATCAAGTGAAAAGCAATCGAAAATGTGTAATGTAAGAGCAAGCGGACTTGTATTTTTAAAATTGCTGCACAATGAGGAAGAATCCGCAAGAGATTCATTCGCCGAAATATATTGAAAATGACGGGGCAACGAGATTTGCAGTAGATAGAAAGATTACTTTAAGAGATCGCTGGATAGTTAAAATGAATTTAACAAAAATAACAGACAAAATACGCTACATACTCTATCCAAGACAAAGAGCCATATAAAGAATTGACCTATACGAGTACCTCTTATCCATTTCTTAGAAGGACATCTTTGACACAAAATGCATATCCGCTCCTATGTCTACCACTGACCATAGTATTTTTGTTTTTTCAATTAGCACGAGTAGTACGAGTATCATAAACACTGTAACTTCCATCGGCTTTATCAAGACATTCGAAGACTTTCCAACTTGGGCTATACGATTACCACTAGTCTGTCCATATGTTGTCTGTCCTAAGCTGATAATTACAATGAGTATCTGGACGAATTACCCTGATTGAGCATTTGAATTCACATACATTAATATGGCTAATTAGTCAATTATCCACTGTTAAACCTCAACAGATACCTTCCTATGGAATCTATTGATTTGGATTAATCGTAAGTCATCCGGTGCATAATTATGAATATTTTCCCGTCCAAAAAGGTATAAGAGAGAAAGAAAAAAAGAAGAAAACATTGAATTGTAGGTAAGCACGTGATTAGATACCGGTCTACGTGACTTTTTGAAAGGAATCCGCTTTAGGGGGATTAAGAAATTTAATATCGTTCAGCGATTGTGCATAACCCATGAGACATGTGAGCTATCCTCTATTGAGTCTGACTCGTGTGGGTGCATAATTTCTTATGGAATTGATGAAAGATAATTATTATTAATGAGGTGGTCCCTGTACTGGTGCCGGTACCGGTGCCGGTGCGGGTACCCGGTAATCTTGAAAGAAATGGAGCGTGTAAGTATCTTTATACTTCCTTTAGAAAATCTAGGAGTTGTTTTTGTTTTTTCATGGAATTTTAACAATCCCTTAAGCAGAATGGATTTTGTTTTCGGCTTAGAATAGTTTTTTTATTGTCCGATTAGTACAACCTGTTGGGTGTAAGAGGATCGAACTTTTGAAAATTTGGAAAATGTTAAGAATCTTAGGAAAAGGCTTGCACCGAGGCGTTTAATTCCCTTATCCGTTTTAATACAATATCCTTCAAAATTCCATATATTATAGTTTGTATAAAGGCATATAGTAAATTTGCATTTCCTTTTTGAGACGATAATAGAGAAAGCAATTTGAAAATGTGCATATGGTATACTTTACAAAAGACCAAGACGCTCTTGTCGATATTCACTCGCACCGAAAATAACGAGTCTCTAAAAAGTAAGGCCTCCTCTCCGGGATACAGGATAAACCAGATCAGCCGGACTAAATTTGACCATCCCGATCAGATCCAACATTTTTCAAGATTTCTCTGTTGGTGGTTATTTTTAAAAATGCAGCATCTTCAGGAACCACAAAGTGTTGCAGTGCAACAAAAAGAAACGTGAATCTGGCTAAAGCATTTACAAAGATGAAGAAAACATCGAGACCTTTGAAGATAGCTGTGGCTTCAAGATAATAACAACATTATGAGCGATGTAGGGTACAAATACTCGGAAGTTCATCTGATTTTCACAGAAAACTATTAAACGGCGCCGATACTACGCATCTGGGGACCACTACCTTTGAAGCCTTCAAAAGACCCCTGTGACGATCACAATCCCTTAGATTCCTACACAACTCTGAACCCCTGCAGACATACCATACTGAAGCTAATTCATTCCCAGGATTCATGACTTAGCATACGATTATGGGTTGTTTACTCCAATATAGTATAGGAAGGCTAAGGAGGAGGCTAGTCTAGGACAAAGATTTTGTCGATCTCATTAGGACTACGAGTAGGTACAACGTGCGTCTTTACTTGCATTTTAGCCTTCATTGTAGCCTTCACACTTCACTTATGTATATCCATAGTATACAAGTATATAAGCTTAGTTTCTGCAACAAAGACTTCATAAGTACAATAGAACATGACTGTATCCCCGGCCGTTCGATGCTCCTTCTCAACCAACGACGGCATAAAAATGTTATACTCGTATGATCCGATGGAGTTGCTGAAAGGATAATTTAGGGCGAATGCTAATGCAATATGCTAATAGACACTATGCAGTATGCAGGACTATTATCTGACTTCAAGGCAGCATTTTTTCCTCTGATAAGGAACTATCACCACGGCGTGGTGGAAAATTGCTAAGCTTCCTTCCACCTCCCAGAGGTGGTCCCCGATTACTACATGAGTAAACCCTCGAAATAGTCCGTAAAACGGTGGTAGTATAACTGCATACTCGACAACTTAACTACCTGTAGGAGGTCGAATTGTCAACCAAATCGACTACGTGCTAACTGACGCAAGGCGCGCATCTATCAGGCTAAATGTTCAGAATTTCAGAGCAGCAAATCCCGATTCTGACAATATCTCCTTGCTGTCAAATTCAAAGCCCGACTATCCAACGAAAAGAAGATGCGAATGGCACATAACTGAGACTTGAAATTGGATAACTCAGCACAATTCATAGAAAAGACCAACGAATTTCATGTACGAGTATCGACCCTAAAATCGCATGTGAAAGCATTCATCATCTTCAACTTTAAAGCTGAAACTTGACCTCTTAACTATTCCAAACGTGTACCGGATTTTGGTACTGGTTGGGTGCGGTTGCCCAGTGTTGTAGCTATTTCTACACATCAATTGTGCTTAATTTACTTCTGAGTGGTAACCGTCGATCGGGTACTTGACTTTCCAAAGTCGTGCGAGTACTGACCAACAGTCAAAAATAGCAGCACTATAAACGGGATAGCGGATGAATTCCCGAGGTGGAATCAACGGTGAAATAAAATCCTTATCCGGTCTACTCCGATATATTCGGAGCTCAAACCGATTAGAATTTTCGTAACTAAGTCAGGGTCTTGGAAAACAGATGATGACACATGAGCCCTTATGGGACCAGCGCTCACATCACCGAACGGGTTACTGGCCGCTGTCTAACCGACCTAGGGGTACCTACGATGGAATTGGCCTCCAGGATGGGGGTTGTGTCCCGGGGGTAAATGACTGGCCATGAAAAAAAAAACTAAGTTACGAAACAACAACAAGCCTCGGATATGGACGAATCTACTGTTGATAACCCGCGCAAAGAAAATAACGACAACGAACTTGGGTTCTACACGTGGAATGTTAGTTCCCTTAATAGGCCATGTACAGCCGAATAACCAGCTTTGGACTGCTGCAAGGTATATATTACCGTCACCCAAGAAACCCGGCATGCAAACGAGCGCCTCTTCACAATCAAACATTAGCCTTATATGCGCACACCCCTCCACAGAAGAGAAAGATAACGACACCAAAGATAGCTTATACGATCTCTTGGAGAAGACTTACGAGTCGGCGACTTTAATGCAAAGCTAGGAAAAGAGAGAATCTTTGGTAGTAATGCCGAAAAGTATAAACTGCACGACAGAACCTCCGATAACGGATTCCGGTTAATTGACTTTGCGGCGGGGCAAAACATTGTGGTAGCTAGCACGCGGTTCCAACATCTCGATATTCGCACGGGCACTTTGCGAACTCTGATAAATCAACCGTCAATCAGATTGATCAACGATTCGGACCATTACTTGTTGCGGTGGTGCATAGAATGACTATAGCTGCTCACGAGCTCTACGAGAAGAAGAGGAGAGACTAACGCCAGCTTCTTAGGACGAAAAATAGGGAAATGAGGTTGAGAAAATTTGAAAGATTCTACTCCAGGAATGAGATTCGGAAGTTTTACTAAACGTAAAAACCATGCCACGGACACAAACCCCGAACCGAAGCCTGTAGAGGTGAACAAGGAAACATAGTCGTAAAGTCGCAGTCGATGCTGAGGAGTTGGAAAGGGCCTTTCTCTAGACTGTATAACGGCGATGATGGACCAAATACCCCTGAATGTAACTGGACGACGTAGATCAACAATCCCGTCCACCCGACCTGGATGAAGTGAAAATAGCCATATCTAAGCTTAAGTCTCACAAATCTGCTGGAGCAGACGCCCTGACAACCGAGCTCTTCCAAGTATCAGCCGGTGACTTAGTAAGGAGCATACACCAACTCATCTGTAAAATATGGTCGAACGAAAATATGCCTGTTGAAGGGAACCTCAGCATTGTTTGTCCGATCATCAAGAAAAGAGACTCTCTGCACTGTTGCATATACAGAGGCTTCGGTCATCTAAATATCGCCTATCTGCTGTATTATGTGAAGGCCTGAAGCCGTTCGTCAACAACCTGTTTAGTCCATACCAGTGTGGCCTTAGGTCAGAAAATTCCCCTATCGACTATCATACTACGGTAGATCGTCCCATGAACTCCAAATCGATTTTAAGGCCGCGTATGACAGCATCTTTAGATACGAGCTATATAGGGCAATGTATAGTTTTGGCATCTCTGCCAAACTCGTCCATTTGTGCCTTGATGTCAAGAAAAGACGATGCGCTGTCATACAATTTCTTTAACATCACTCTTGAAAGAATAGTGCGAAACTCAAGCGCCAAGACAAGAGGCATACTCTCTCAAAACTCCGTCCATTTACACGCATATGCCTATGATATTGACATGATCGGAAGAAAGCAGAGCGATGTTAGTGGAGCTTTCGCGAGTATTGACACGCATGCGGCTAAGATGGGTTTAACGGCCAGCGATGGCAATGATATGCTGTCAACAAGATAGGGCATCCAACACCGAAGTCTCGGACAAAACGTCATCCTCGACAGATATAACTTTGAGGTAATTAAGGACTTTGTCTACATGGGTTCCGCTATCAATTCAGACAACGATACCAACGCTGAGATCAAGAGAAGAATAACTCTTGCCAACCGCTGCTTCTTTGACCTAAGAAGGCAATAGACTAACAAAGCCCTGTATAGGGCTGAAATTTATACGTAAAGCACTACATTCAACGAAATCTTTCCAACTACTGGGATTCGCAGACGACACCGATATCATCGATCGTATTCCGCCTGTCAATCTAAACCACAAATGAGTTGGTATTAGAGCACATGAGGACAAAGCCAGTTGCATGCTATCCACAAACAAAGCATCGGTTCACCGCCTATGACAAAACGTCGCAGTTGACACGACGTAGGACAATTGGTAAGCATAGCCTACACGACACCACGTTTGGCAATGGACTTAGACTTATTCACTTTCTGGCGGTACGAAATATAACTTTCTTCATCTCAATATACAAAAGGGGACATGGCGGTCTCCGGATCATCAAACGCTAAATCAAACTGATTATTTTGCGATAGACATAAGGCATACCTCCGGTATTCTGGAATCCCGAACCTTCCGGCCAGACGGGCCCCCGCCCAATTATCAAGGCTTCGTCCATCAATGACGTTGTCTAATAAAAAGCGGGGGCAGAGCATATTAGTGGTCTTATCGTAAACATCTTCAGATGACGCCGCCGAAGGTTGCTACGATTTGATCAGTTACAAGTTGCCGGTCATAGGTCTTGTTGGCGGCAGGACCACCGGTATTTCCTACCAGGACTTAAATCGCGGTACCATGAGAGTCAGGAGCCCCCCAGATTTCGGTCCGGGCCTGACTTGTTGAGGTAGGCTCCTTTGTGGGAGCGTCGTGGTGGTTGTGGTTTAAACCCAAAGTCGCGGGAAGGGTCTTCCAGTTGATTTGTCCCAATATAGAGTTGCAATAAGTACTGGGTGCTGTGACCCTAAGAACAGTAAGAGGTTTTCGGTCGGCTTCGACTCATACCAAGGGTGGAACTTGTGCTTCCAACACAGTTCCGAATTGGTATCAAAGGATGGACGGAGAGCGATGGCAAGGTGTAGGTATCCTTGCTCCCGTGGATCTACGGTCTTCCCGTAAACTTAAGTCAACACGACAGGTGTATACATTAAAAACCGGAGACTATCTTCCGGCCAAACAAAATTGACGCAGATCATCACTTTGTTGCGACCAAGGTACGAATTCGGATTTTCAAAGTGCTATAACAAAAAAAGGACTTCTGTGAGAAGATATAACGTAGAAAAGCTGCAATCGCAAGTGACTGCCAGAATCTTCGCCGGACACATATCCCGGAATCTTTCACCAACTTCTATACCGCCAGCATCGTGTACCTAAAGCTAGTGGCAACGCTGCCAACATGCCATCAGAGATGTCGCAACGGTCGGTCTCACCTTGCAACGGTCGGTCTCATCCGACCACCACCAAGAAATGCCTGGATTAATGAAGAACGCCGGCCAGTACATGCAGCTAAATAAGAAGCCTATAACACGGCGCTGCAACGAATGGCGAGAGCTGCTCGTAAGCTCTACGAGCTGAAGAGATGGGAAGAACATCGGCTTCTCCAGAAGAAGAAAAAAGAGAACGAGACTCAAGCTAGATATTGAGAGGTTGTACTCCAGGAATAATGCAAGGAAGTTTTACTAACAGGAAAAAGAACGAGTCAAGATAAGAAGACCCTTACAGAAGCCTGTAGAGATGAAGGAAATCTTGTAATGGAGTCACAGTCGGTGCTCAAAATATGGATGATAGCCAAAACTTACTTCAACTTGGCCAACACGAAGTAAGGATAGCAATATCTAAGCCGATATCCAACAAAGCAGCCGGACCTGACGACTTACCGGCCGAAGTATTCAAAGCAGCTGGAAATAACTTTGTGGAGAGCATGATCAATTCTTTCAATTAATTCATAAAGATGCTCTTATTGGAAAACCTTAACAAAGACGTTTCTCTTGAAGTCCGAATTTGAGAGTATTAGAGCGGACACCTACACATGCTGCCTTAAACTTGTCGAACGCCTGGAGCGCGTTTCTCTTGATCCTGAGAGTCCATTTTTTTTAAAGTATTTCGACCTGGGCATGGATGGTTCAGCCAAAGTTAGTATAAATGGCCCAGAGCCATGACAAGTAGGCTTCTTCTAACCGGCATCTTGTGGCTTAGCAATGAAAACTATTTCTAAAAAAATTAGTAAAACGCGATAATGCTTTTTATTTCCTTATACCTATAATAAACACGAAAAGCTTGTAGCTGAAATATTATAACCATTTGCTTCCTAATGCACGTAAGCCAAAAATATCTGAAAGAATTTTCAAAGATAATGTCCGACCAGTCACGTGAGTCCATATTGCTTGCTAAAACATGGTCTCGCTCACGACTTCAAATATTATAAACATCGCGTTCTTCATGTGACTGGAAAATGACTCAAATGGTAATAAAAATATGCGCCCCAACATTATTTAACAATCTTCGTTAGAATAACGATAAGAAAAACTTCAAAAAATATTTAGATATTTGCAGTGGTACGGGTATCTACTCGTGCAATATGGAAGTAGATTAGCTCCAAACAGCAATTCTAAATATCGCTGAGGTTATATTGTTTGTGTCTGTCGGACTCGACGAACGAAAAATAGCAAAATTATCGAATAGATAAACAACAACGAATTATACAGCTATACCTACTACATACACTTAATTAATTTCTAAACAACAACTTGAGCATTCTCACATTTATTAAGTGTGTTTCTGGTGTAGTGTATTCGAACTCATATCTGTTGCCCGTATCTGTTGCTGTATCTACTGCGAAAATAAAACAATTGAAAATGTTGTAAAGCTAGTAGCAAAAAATGGGAAATATTGGCGCAAGTTGCCGCACAAGTACGAACTTCAAATTGATTTATATCCGCGTTGCACTCACGAATTAACTCTTATAATCTCACATTTTATATAAAGTAACGAGTGTTTGTGGTTACATTACATCATTCAGTAGGCACTCAGGCACTCACATTCGATATCTATAGATGGCAAATAAATTACACTTTTTCATTAATATTCTGTTTGTTCTTAATTTGGAAAAAATCTAACAAATTTTAATTAAAGATACACAGATGTTTGTACATCACTAACTGAAATCTGCAAACGGTCGGTCAGAGGTAAAGGCAAACTAATTGGAAGTGCTTCAAGTACGTATGTTGTGAAATTAAATGCGTTATTTGAGGCAGTCACATTTTGAAAGCGTTGAAATGATAATTTTTACGTATGTAGGTGTAGATTATTATTATTATTATTTTTTTTTTAATAGAAGATAAGACTGAACGTGATAAGTAGCTACTCCCTATTGATTTGTGCCTCTCTTTGATTTTATTCAAATGGGACTTTGCACAGTTGGTGCGAAGGTAGTGTATCAGATGACGAAACTTAAAAAGAAGTCCAGGAACAGGGTGAAACTGATTTTTTTTTTCTATCAACAGGAAAAATGGAATCACTTAAAATATCTTTTCCCATACATAACTACGGTGGATATCCCTAGTTTCTTTTTTAAGAGACCTTACAATCTTTTTGGCTTCTGCTCTGTATTTTTGTTCTATTAACTGTCCTAAAAGCTAAAATTTTCATGCATCGAGAAAAGTGTGCTCGTCCCTTCAGTACTTGATGCACCATCAGTATTAACAAGGCGGTATAAATTCTCAACCAGCTCTGTGCACCTACGCGGGGCACCTAATCGTTTATTGCAGCGCTATCGTTACAGAAGGGATTGAAGGCCATTAGCGGCGGAGCGGTGGTATTCAAGCACTCACCCAGCACTCAATCAGTTGCGATGACGAAGACTGATTGTCTTTCTAATCTCCGCAGACGCGTCGTGAGTTTTATTCCCTGCATAGGAGGTGAGGTGTCCTTTCTTGCCGAAAATCTATAAGTAGTTGCTCCCTCATCTAAAACAAAACTCATGCTTGTCCCTTCTGTATCAATATAGCCGCGAAACGAGAGCCTGTTGCCACTTCTCATAATTTTAATGCCATGCGAGCAGTTTTATAATTTTTTTACATCAAATATCTCGGTGGTGTCACAACCGACTGGAGCAGAGAGCGTTTTCCATTGTCCTCCTAAACAGATCAGAAGCGGCCAACATTTATTTGACAGTTTACTGTCAGCAGAAAGGGGCGCATATTATCGACAGCTTGGCTAGAATCTTATTTCCACAGTTTCAAGCAGCAACGGCATCAGCCCAGAAATCGTGGCGCTACAATTGCCAATCATTGTTTCTTCGGGCTCAGAAGGCAATTGAATAACACAGCCCTCTCTCGTAAGACCAAACTGGCTTTATACCGTACCCTTATCATCCCAGTCCTGTTCTCTTGGAGTCGAAAGTGGACGAAACTGCATTCCGACATTTCGAGAGAAAGATACTGCTGGTGAGATTAAACCATGAACTATACGGATGTTCACCGACACCGGTCCAGTCAGACGTCTATGGATCCAAGCAAGTAAATGGACACTATAACTTCGGCCCAAAGAGTCTTCGAGTTCAATTTTGAGTGATGGCGCAGCAGAGGACAACCGCATCTAAATTGGCGCACGAAAGGAACCTTAAGTAACTTGGAGTGCAGCACTGGAGGCAGCTAACGAAAGACTCTGTAACGCAACCTTAATAAGTGGATCTTAAGTTGAGTTACCAGACCTAAAATGACATGGATGAGGATCTTTCACATTGTTCACTTTGTACGGTAGATAGAGTCTTATAAAAGATGTCACGAAAACATTGGTTTGCAAATCTTTACCTTAAAAAATTTTAGATCAATTCTTTTCAACACCATCCAAATTGCGACTTGATCAGCCTATGCCATCTTTGTTCGGATCCAAATGAATATGTTAAAACATTTCAACTTATTTTAACTCAGTTTTTTGACCAATGTGCGCCAACGGAAACTACTAAATAGAGTATGTCCTGTCCATGGTATACATCTGAAGTGGTTAAATCAATTAAAAATAGGAACAAATTATACAGCAAACAAATTATCCACTGCTAACTGGTCGAAATATAAAGCGCCGTTGCCAACGTCTATAGTGCGAGCTGCAAAAAAAAAACTTCTACTTGTCTAAATTAAGTGCCTCCCTCGATGAAAAAATCACAAAGACTACTTAGGCCTACCTAAGATGGTTAAGTCTTGGAGGACACAGGGTACCCAAAGCTCTTTAACCGCCTTTTGACGGCAAAACATCTAGGAAGTTAATAAAATTGAACAGGGATAAGCTTACGACAGTAATAGGAATCAGAAACAGGACACTGCCTCCTGCGGCAACACGTAAAGATACTCAAATTGTCAAACACGGATATTTGCAGATTCTGCGGTGATCTGCAAGCTGTTGAAGACATAACACACATACTGTGTGAATGCGAGGCGATATCGCGTAGTCGAAGAAAATTTTTAGGGAAATACTTTTTCAAAAACATAGAGGAAATAGAAGACACGAACTTCAAAGGCCTTCTTGGCTTTTGCAGGAAAATTGTGTGTTAGGTGTTTAGGTTTTTGCCATTTGAAGACAAATTCAACTGGTTCCACAGGGATCGTGATGGACGCGTTTTGCTGCCTGGTGTCTGTGTGATGGCACATCCATCATACCCCTGTTTAACCTAACCCAAGCACTTCCCTCTGGAGCAACCATCATACGTTTGGTATATCAACGGGAAACGATGCTAAGGGTTCGATCTTTAAATTTAAATAAAACAAAGTGTGTGTGAGATATCATCGAAACTTTCATTATGTATGGAATATAACGTCGTTCAAATGTCCGCCGCGACCGCCGCGAAATGTCCAATTTTTCCTGACTCTAGCGCATAAATCAGGCTGAATATGACCGGTGTCATGGGTTATGTTGACTTTGAGGGCCGCTGTGTGGTTAGTGGCCTATTTGCATAGACCTGCGACTTCAGAAAACCCCACAAGAGAAAGTCTAACGGTGTCAAATCGCACGATCTCGTTGGCGAGTTCACATCACCTCCACGTGAGATGACCATGCCCTCGAATCGCTGGTGCAGAAATTCCAATGTAGCGTGAGCTGTGTGGCACTTAGCGCCGTCCTGTTGAAACCACATGTGGTTGGTGTCCATATCATTCTATTCAGACCAAAATAAGTTGGTAATCATCGACCTATAGCGTGATGATCTGGTCAACATCGTTCTCAAAGAAATATGGACCAATGGCGCCGCCAGCCCAAAATCTGCACCAAGCAGTGACTTTTTCAGGATAAATTGGACACTCTTGTATCTCATGTGGATTGGTACTCGTATTATCGAAAATTCGACAATTTTGTTTGTTGACGTATCCATTCATCCAGAAATGGGCCTCATCGCTGAAGATGATTTTTCGATGAAAATTAGGGTCAGGTTGCAACTGTTTCAGAGACCATTCAGCGAACACACGTCGTTGTCTATGGTCATTTACTGAATACTTACACTTCAGCTCCTGGGTGAGTTGAATTTTGTACGAGTGCAAGCCCAAGTCACGATGCAAAATTCGCCAAGTTGTGGTCTGTGAAAAGCCGAGTTCTTGTAAGCGACGCGAAATCGACTGCCTCGGATTTTCCTGCACACTCTCATGGACATCGGCGATATTTTCGGCAGATCTTGGGTTTCGTCAACGAGCGGGTATTGATTTATCGTTTGCTGAACCAGTGGACTCTAATTTATCCACTACACTGCAAATAGTCCTCTCGGTAAGACGATTATGGCGACCGAACAGAACACCCATTTTGAAAAAACAATTTTATCATTTGCACGTGTTGTTAAACGCCATTTCCATCCATGGTGATTTGGCAAAATAGACTGAATAAATGACAGCCAATTTGACAGATAATACTTCAACAATATGGCCGCTATCAACTGTCAAAGTTCGGAAGTCCCTATCGGAAGACCCTGTCTAACAACTTCCACTTTCTCCAAATGTGGAAAGATGCTAAGGCAGTACCAATCGCAAGGAAAAGGAATTCAATATCACCTGCTGATTTTAGACCTAATAGCATTCTTTCATATCTGAGAAAGTCAAATAACTGAAGGTATTCAATCAATACCATAGCTCTACTGCTATGGTCAACTAACTTGAGGAGATCAGAAAGGATTTTCACAACGGACATGTTTCGTTTCTGTGTGAATTCGATTTTTTCAAAGATAAACCATTCTTTCCTGTGTTGGAAGCTTGAAACTCAGTTCGGATTTAGTCATAGGGTGATAAGGCTAGTCATGAGTTTTCTGTCCCTAAAATTTCAAAGACTGTTCTCCAATGAACGTTATTCATCCCTCAAAGAGCTCAAGCAGGGGGTATCTGAGAGCTCATTTTTGAGCCCCACTGCAGGCTTGGTGAATTAGCTCTTCCTAAGAATGAAGATCTCAAACTCGTTCAAACTTGATTTGAAGACCAAATTAAATTTAAACCCGTTGCTTAACATCTACCTTAACAATAAAAAAAGGAAAGCTGTAGATTCTGTCACTAGTTTATCTGGATATAACCACACCAATAGGGTCATCAGCCGTATATACGGATGCCTTCGCAAATTGTGACTCAGCGCTCCACTGCAAACATGTTAAGAGCTGCTGAAAATGCTAATCTTGCCTTTAATAACGTACTCTGAGGATGTTTATAGTAGGCCTGAATCTATATCTCTTAGTAAATTGCAAGTGGCCCTCAACGATGCAGTGCATTATTTTCACGACAGTCGTAGATATAACCATGTATCTGGTTATGTGATTATATTTTATCCGGTCCCACCGAGTTCTTAATTTAATCCCCCCTCGTGGCAATTACATTAACACCTCACGTCTTTTTTTCCTTCATACCGTAGGATTATGAAACTCATTATCAACACAAATTAAATCCACTAGAAATCCTTCAAAATTTAAAAGTGCAATCCTCCTTTATTTCTCCAATACCACACTTTAAATATTAGCCGTTCTTCCTACTTCTTAATTCCTTGCATCCTGAAAGCTATTTTCCCCTCAATATCCTTACTTATTTACGCTTTTACCCCCGCCAACAGTCATTCTTACCGTCTCTTTGCTCATAAAATTCGCGACCAACTCTAGTTCTTCTTTACAGCCCCGCCTTGTACGCCTCTTATTTCGCAGACACTTTTCATCACACCAGGAGTTTGATGACCTGGTGAACTCTATTCGCAAGATGTAGTAATGCTGATAGTATGCTGACAATTTTGTTGCGATACTGACAGTATAAGACTTATTGAGAGATTTTAGGAATCTCGATGGAAAATGCTCAGGCAGTCTCTTGCGACTCTAGCCATTCAACGTCCGGTATCCTCACTCTACGTATTTGGTGCACCGTATGGTAATGGATGATGGGTCCTTGGAACTTTCGGGCGTCCAGAAAACTGGAACTTTGTCTTCCCTTTGTCGATCGCAATGCAGTCAATCAGTGTTATCGTTTTTTTATCAGGTGACTTCCAGGACGCTTTGTAGATTTTGAATGATTTCGAACTCTTGTAATCTATTATGCCATTTAGGCCTGCCTCAACGTCCACCAGCCCGCATCTGTCTTCCTGACATGAATGCTATGTTTTCGAACTGTTCCACCAAATATGCTTTCTGTTACCAAGGACGACCTTAAATTAGATTTGATTAAGCGGTGAGATTGGACCATTGCAGCCAGGTTAGGCCTATTGTGACTTCCTCAAGTTAGAACTCACCCATGATGCCCGAAATTTTATTAAACTCTACTATATGTTTGAATGAGCTGGCAGCTATATCTTCCGTCTTACCTAGAAGACGTAGACATATTCTGTAAATGTGACAGGTGTTCTCTTATGTATAGTCGTGAAATTTTATCAACTCTGCAGTGATCCCTTAAGAATCAGGTTATTGCGTGTATCGGAAACCTAGAGGTGTTTAGTTGGCTTGCCTCTAACCAACAGTATCCGTCCAGTAATGGGAAGCCTTTGTTTTTAGCCAATTACATATTTTTATGTTATGGAGCTAATTGGTAACCCGCAAACTGGTCGTGGCAAGATGAATGTTAAGGCAGAGCCTTTTCTGTTCTTTGATAACCATCATAACCACTGTGACCTAGCACCCAGATTAAATGAACTCTATTGGTGCTGACTAGTGCTATGAGATGTATAGTGTAGTCCCCGTAAATTTTTGAGGTCATCTCAAAAGCGTTGATAGCAAGTAGGGCCGCTTTGCCGTCTAAGAGAGTATAAATGTTCTTGTTGGTGACTGATCTGTTTAAGTTCTCCATAACGCAGGGCTCTATTGCTTGTATCTCAGCTTGATGCACAACTTTAAAGTCATACCCGTTGGTTATACGTCTATTTAACCACTTCATAAAAGCGCTATTAATCATCGCGGTCATCCTTCTCCTCTGTGCGGGGATAGGTATATACCAGGCTCATGATGGCGATTTTAGCGTTAATCTGGATTACAATCAGGAGTTCGCTTAGATGTCTGAAGCTCAAGATGTGTTGGCTATACCTTCCACTAATACTACTATGTAGCAATTTATACCTTCCACCATTTTTTATTCCTCCTGTGTTCGACCACCTCCATTGCGCTTCTTATAAGGCAAAGGAACAGTACCAACATTGTAGTGTTCTACGGGCTCCACTACTTGCTTGGCTCCATGTCAAATGTTAAGCGTCAAAAACTTCCACATGCATTGCTGAAAATCCTTGAGCTCGACTGCTATAGTCGTCAACAGTAAGTATATTCTGTTCGGCTGTTTATCACATTATATAATGTTTTACGTGGTAAGCAATGCCCAACTTAGGGGCCCAGATCCTTTAGAGGATACCGCCAACATGCATCTCCGAGGGTACTAGGGCTTCCTTTTGTTCGCTGATAACTTCTAAATCACAATCTCTACTCTGAAGCAGCTCAAAGAAGGTTATTGCTAAATCTGCTTCTCACTTCACCGTTGGCGAAAATGGCTGGGAAAATGATCGCGTTGTCCTTTGCCCGGATCATACTTACACACTGACGTTCACCCAGCTTTGCATGCGCAGATCTGAGTGTTTAGTTCTCTTTTCGCTTTAAAAATATTTCCAAAAACCAATTTTTATGTAAAAACAAAATTAACAATATAAGATCGAAACTACAAGTTCTATGTACAAGTTGAATCAGTCAATCCAACATGACCCACCCTATACAACAGAGTCGAACCGATGTTTAACCTTTGAAATCGTCGTCAACTAGGCTAATTGCTTTTCCAACTGGTGGCATAGCATTATTCAAAATTAACCTGTAGAAGGCGGAACCGTTCTCAAAACCTATCACTCAAAACTAATTAAATCTTAAATGTGAGGTAATAAATTTACCAACAGAGTCAGCATTAACGCACATATGGCAGCTAGTCGGTTGACTTAGAAGTTGGAGTCGGGATCTGCCCATAGTGGGCATGTGGTTGAAGCCATGTTGTTGAAGTAATTACTTTTCCTCGCTCTTGGATCGGAAACTTATAATTAGTGGATTTTCTTAAGTGAACAAAATTGGTGATTAGGGTAATAGTCAGGAGGTGAAGTACGAGTACGTATCTTAATCGTTCTTAAACGTGTTTTTTTCTACGTCTGAATACAATGAGTTCCATAAGATAATGGAGTGAAGATTTTTACATAGGAACTTGAGAGAAGGCTGGTTCCTCACACCGAACATCGAAACATTCTCCTTCAAGAGTACTGCAATTATCTTCTTATATGTACATATATTATCACTGAATTCCGCTGGCTGCAAGGCAACTCGTGCCGCCAGATTGTACTCAGATATAATCGAGCAAGTGATACCGAGTTGCTTACAATTTTGAGAAAATCGTCACGTCTGCGACTGCTTATCATTCTGGCAAATACTAAATAATTTAAACTCGCTCCATAAACAATAATCCCTCTACCAGTATCTGAGTCTTTTATATCGCTTAAAGTAAGCTTCAATGCTTAGATCAATCCTTGGCAATAAACTTATTTGGTCTCAACAATTACCATAGCTCTGACGAAATTCTGATTATACGAAGCTGCTAAGTATTACACAGACGAAGGGTTTAAAGCCAAAAACAATTTCATGGCCTGCGATCTGAACGATGTCATCTAATGGATAAAAAATGCATATGCAGAAAAAAACACAAGTGCTGAACTCATTTGACTTCGACCATATGCTTAGTTGCAAAACTTGTCCATGTTACAGGACGAATTCGTCTTGGCTACCTAATGTCATTCATCTAACCAACATGAATAAAATGTATCGAATACCATGGCGATGGCGAAGTAACACAAGGATCTAAATGCAATAATGCACTAAGACACTTTTAATTTGTCAGTTTCGAGAGTTTGTCAGACTTATTGCGGTCTTGTAATCAAAGTTTCGAGGTCTTTCTTTTCCTCGAAAGTTAGGATAGGTTAAACAGGGGTATGATGGACATGCTATCACACAGACAGCAGGCACCAAAACGGGGCCCATCGCGGTCCCAATGGAACCAGTTGAATTTGTCTTCAAATGGCAAAAACCTAAACAATCTCCCTGGTGAAACACACAATTTTCCTGCAAAAGCCAAGCAGGCTTTTGAAATTCGTGCCGACTATTTCTTCTGGGTTTTCGAAAAAGTATTTCCCTTACAATTTTTTTCGACTACGCGATATTGCCTCACATTCACAGAGTATGCGTGTTATGTCCTCAACAGCTTGCAGATCACCGAAGAATTTGCAAATATCCGTATCTGACAATTTAAGCCTCTTTGCGTGTTTCCGCAGGAGACAACGTCCTGTCAGGATTCCTATTACTACCTTAAGCTTATATTTGTTTAATTTTATTAGCATCCTAGATCTTTTGCAATCAAAAAGCGGCCAAAGAGCCTTAGATACCGTGTTTCCTTCAAGACTTGACCGCGTTAGGTTGAGTGATTTTTTCTTCGATAGTGCCCCTCACTATGCGAAGGGTGGTTTGATTGTGAAGTACCCTTTGTGTTCTTGCAAGCTCATTCGCTTGTTCATTTCCTTTAATACCGCAGTATCCTGGCACACAGCAGGATGACGCCTTGAGCACTGTTCGACCAGCATAGTGGATATCGATGTAGATAGCCATATCTCAGCGGTCCTGGGGACAGCAAGAACCTCTGATTGGAAGACGCTGCTTGCGTCCGGTAGTCTTATAGACACTCTTAGTTCTGAGTCTTCCGAGAAGATACCAGAACGTGTTCCTTCCTCTGTTTTTAAGCCACCAGTGAAAATTGCAATTTCATTTGACCCGATTATTGCATTTTTTGCCAGTCCTGACTCCTGACCAAGGAAGGTCAGGATTGGATTGCCTGGCGGTAGCTCCGCTAGAACCGTGCCATGTCCGAAATTGGTGCTCTTGAAATAACCCAGATTAGTGAGTCGTATCGCACTGTTGCCAGCAAGTTTTTTGATCTGGAAATAAAGCGGTGTTACGATAAAATGTTAGTGCCTGAGAGGGTTCGCCCTACCGTCAGGCAATACATTCCTAACAAGACCTTTTGCTTTGGAGTTAAGCTTTCCAATTTATGTTCAACAAATAGGTACACATGGGCTCTAATGGCATATACTGATGAGAAGCACATTATTATTGGGAAATGAATGAAAATTGTCTTATAATGAAAAAATTGTAAAACCCTCTATGGACAGAGGTTGACAGAAGTACCAACATTTTTAAAAGAACAAACACACAAAAGGCCGCCAATTTATAAGCGAACTGCTCCATATTGTTCTACGCTCCAAACCTAGAAGGCTGGCGATTAGAGTAGAATCACTGCAAAACCACTTTATGAAAGCTTTACATATGTTCTTAATTCCTCAAGCTTGAACCCGAAACGACCAACGACCAAGTAAAATTATTAGAGTTCCTAGCAAACTGAAGTTTGCATCATCCAGTCCCAAATGCCTGTCCATTTACTACCAAAATCTGACATTAAAAACCGTGAGCTGTTTCCTCCAAATTTCAACGTTTTTCAAAAAGATGGATTTGAAAGAGCTGATAATCCCTATCAATCCGGAACTGTTTTCACGCAACTCCTGTTGACTTACCTCACACTGTCAAGTTTGAGTTGTACGAGTATGTGTCAAAATTACGCTCTCCAAACGAAGCCTTTACGTACTTTGTTGTTACATTAACCCATCTCAACCAATTGAGTCGATTCGACATGTAGTTCACGCAGTGGATTTTTTGTCTGATGAATCAAAACCCGAAGATAGTATTATTCTAGTAGGGTATTTCAACCTCCCTCACCTAACATGGGCGCCTTCCGACGATTCGTCTCTCTTAATTCGTCCTCTGAAATAGTATATTTATGGTGGCCTGCCTATCCAACTCAAGTCTATATCAGATTAGTGGAATACCTAATACAATGAACAGACAACTCGATCTTGTCTTCACATCCGATTCAGATAACTGTGTCGTTTATAGGAGTGATCATTTTCTTTCCACTTTAATAAACTTAAAAGCCTCATCATCAAAATTAACTTTGACTTTGCTGAGACAACTAACATTGATCTTGCCCTATCAACTTTCTATTCATTAATTTTCTCCTGCTTTGTCCAATCGGTGATATATACCTACCGAAAGAACTGCATGTCAGCTCATCCCTGGTACAACAAGGAGGTGCGCTCTCCGTAATAACAAAAACAATTTGTGTCACAAATTCTTAAGAACTCAATCTGATTCCGATTCGATTTGTATACAATCATTTTTTTTAGCTTTGCGAGTTTTTTTACCTTGAGTACCTCTACCGCATGCAATTTAGCTTAGTCTCAGACCCTAAACGGTTCTACCAGATTGTTAATACCAAAAGAAAGTCAGACAGCTACCCATGTACTCTCAAATTTCTTAGTGAATCTTCTGCCGACCTAAAAACCATTGCAAATTTCTTTGCTTGTCATTTTAACAAAACCTTTTCTAAGCAAACAGTTGAACCCGATCCTAGTTGCTTTAGCTATATGTCCTCCATCTCGCTAAATATATTGTAACAACATCTTTGGTATCTAAAAACATTACCAAATTTAAAGACGATTTTTCGTCCGGCCTTGATGCCCTTCCCGCAACCCTTCGTATCTGTTTCAATAGGTACCTTCCCTATGGAAGGAATCTTTTATCATCCCTATTCATAAAAAATAAAGTAAGGCCGAAGTCGATAAATATAGGCCCATAGCCAAACTCTCCTGCATACCCAAATTTTCGAAAGCATAGTCAATCAACAACTGCATCCATTCTGTAGGCCAACTATCTACGCAATTCAGCACGGTTTCACGAAAGGTAAATCAACCACAACTAACCTAACTGAGTTCGTCTCTAGGATGCTTTGTACTTTAGAGCACGGTGTTGAAGTAACCTACACTCAAGCCACCCTGAATCTCGACCACGAGGGAGACAACTTTTCATCGAAAATCATCATGAGCGACGAGGGCCATCGAGGGTCATCTGTGGACGTGTGATTATCGCTTGTGGAGCACTGAAAATCCGCGTATAACCCACGAAGAGCCATTACATCCGCTCAAAGTTATCGCATGGTGTGCTGTTTACGCTGAAGGTGTCATTGGGCCTTATTTTTTCGAAAACGCCGCGGGCCAAACGACTACTGTGGACGGCAAGCGCTACATAGCCATGCTCAATTGGAAGAATTGAGACTGGAGAATATGTGGTTCCAACAAGATATAGCAACAGCGCCTACTGAACGAACCACAACCGAAATTCTGAGGGCTGCATTTCTGGGTCGCCTAATCTCTGGTTTAGGCGATTTGCACTGACCGGCAAGATCGCCTGATTTAACCGCTCCAGACTTCTGGGGGTTTTTTGAAGTCACGAGTCTATATCAACAAGCCTCTGACTTTTGAAGCCCACAAAGAACGCGAGAACATATCGCCTGAAGTTCTGGCAAGAGTGATGAAAAATGCCATAAATCGGGCCCTAATGGTTATCAATTCTGGCGGTGGCCACTTAGCTGATATCATTTTCTGTCCTGGACATCAGATAAACATAATTCAAAAGTAGAACATTCATAAAGAAAATTACATCCAAAGATCATCGGGTGACAACTTTTGCGCCACCTTGTATTTTCGCTGATGACATGAGCATTTCCAAAGTCATTTCATTGCCTTCTGACTCCCATTGCCTGCAAGATGACTTAAATACGTTTTCGGTATGGTGCAAGCAATGCTTTTTCGAGCTTAATATCAACGAATGCCAAGCGATTAGAGGATTCTCTCCACTACCCAAGTACGGTATCTACAAATAATTTGTGACAGAGAATTAAATTTCGACTTGCATATTGACAGCATCATAAATAAAGATAACCCTGCACTTGGCTTTATCAAACGCTGTCCAAAAGAATTTTCCAACCCTTATATTACAAGGTCCTAGTATATTACTTTTGTAAGGCCTCTTCCCAAATATTGCAGCCAAGTTTGGTTACCCTATAAACAAATCCACATTCAAAGAATTAAAGCAATTCAACGCAGGTTTATCCGTTTCGTACTTCGTGGTCTAACTTGAGCCGATCTATGTAGAGTACCTTTCTATGAAAATAGGAAAAAAACCTCGTGAAGATGCTGATGCACTTTTTATCCACCAGTTATTGATTGGAAATATTGACTGTCCGAGAACAACGCAAAATATTTCATTCACTTCCAATCCCCGCAATCAAAGATTGGCCCCACTCCTCCTAGTCTGAACTCACAACTACGCCGAAGTCTTTGGCCTAAATAGCAGCAAATACGAAATCAAAAAACCACTGCCCAATACGCCATTCCTTTAACATTTCCTCGTACCACCATTTCTTTTTAAGCCTAGCTTTAGGTTTCTGCTTTTTAATGGGCTTAGTAAAGTTTTCTGGGGTAGACCCGGGCCAATAATAATAAAAAATCGACGTCATCAGATCCAGACATAACTCACGGACATATGTATTTCTATTCTTCGAAAATACGCAGAATGCCATCTTTTAAATACTAGGCTTCCTATAATAAGTTCCTGGGAAGGTGTTACCATCCATTTTACCATAGGTGGACTTACGTCAGAGCAATGCAAAATTTATTTCGAAAATTGTGCCTCAGTACCCATTTGGAGAAGTGACTTGAATACCCATAGATGGTTTTTGCACCACGTATACTCTAATTCATCATACGCGTCCATAGAGATTTCGTACAGTGCGCACCAAAGAAACTGTTGCTAATTTGGGGCGTAGAATTGAGGAAGGCCCAAATGAATCGATTCGCCATCGTTCACAGTAATTGGAACTGTATCCATCCACTTTATGGATATTTTACAGAAACCGTGAAACAATTAAAGCTGCTGTGTGTGCGTCATATGTTCACTAAATAAGCCGAAAACGAGTTCGCTCTTGATTCTCCATTTCACCACAAATTCTTCTTTGCAGTGATGACGCTCATTTTGGATTGAATAGTTACGTCAATAAGCCAACTCGCCGCACTTTGACTGGAGAAAAACAACAAGCAAAAAGACACAGTGTCTGTTTATATGAAAACAGTCTTTCAATATAAACTACAAGCCATCCTCAATTTGCCAGTACCATTCTTGGGATAGGAATCTAAGGTGCCCCCATATCAGCACCGCAATCATTAAGCTCACTCTTTTTTGACTCCAAATCGATACTACGCTGCTTCAAGACCCTTTAGGGCCAATCTAAAAGGAACAAAATCAAGCACTGGTAGCACACGTGCATTGAAGGAAATGATTCCGTCATTTCATTTCATCTTCAATGCATCCTACAAATATTGTAGTAGTTTGGCTGAATAGAAACATAAGCCAGCTCTTTCAATTGAAGTGTATGAAGCTATAAAGCCAGTCTACGAAGAATTGACCAGATGTGATCTTCTTACTCGATACATCGGTGGTTATACTCAAAATTGTAATGAAAGTTTTAATTCGATTGTGTTGGCATTGGCCCCAGAATCCATTTCTAGTGGTACAACTGTGTTGGATATATTGTAGCTATGGTTAATGGTTATTGCAGCTTGCGTGAACAATGACGGCCTTTCTTCAATTTTGCACAGCTACGAAATGTACTTGGAGACTGACAAAGAGCGCATAAAGCTTGCAGAAAGATCGCTGTCTGAAGCTACGAAAGATTGGAGGATCGCATTAGAATCCAATAGAAAAGAAACGGAAGAGCAGGACACTAATCTAGAAGGTCAATTATATGGCGCCGACATACATTTTTAAACGCGTTTATCTCAACACTGAATTTTTCAAGTTGACTGCACTCATAACTTGAACAATTTTCAACTAATTGACTTCAAATTTTAACTAGATCTTTCAAAAATATATTGTCTAAATAAGTACGTTGGATTGTCTTCTATATGACATAGTTCATTTGTTTTTAACAATTTTCTGGCGATTTTTCTGCGAATTTTACAAGTTTGACTTGGGAAGTGGGCCTTTCGGCCTGATTTTTCATGATTGATTCAAAAAAATCCTACGTACTTCTCTAGCTGTTGATACTTATGTAAAATAAAACAAAATTTTGTGACTCGTCATAATTCATAATTTATGAGAGTTGTTGGTACGGCCATAGACTCCTCCAAACAAGAGAGCTCATCTGAGAAACGCTGCACAACAGCCATTTTCAAATAAACTATTCTATAAAAATTATGTTTTACTGTCAATTATATGTACAATAAACTTCTGCCTTTGTAAACTCGATTTCTTTTTCAATTTTTCCTGAAAAAAAAACACAAAAAAGCCTATTTTTACGGTCTCCAGAGTGGCCTAATCCCTTAAATCTATGCTAAAAAACTAGGCTAACCCACTTTGATTCCTAGTGAAGCTATCTTGTACTAGAGGCATTCGACGACGAAGCGTCCTCTCCTTCAACAAGCCACTGAAATTGTTGGTGTTGCTGAGCAACATCTCTCATGTCGCGACCCCCTACCGCCCTACTGGACCGGAGTCGCTCCGCACTGCCATGCGCGACGTCTTTGTCGTAGTTGAGTCGCCTGAACGCAGCTGCTCGAGCGATGTTTAAAATTAGTAGCACCGGTAATCTATTCTGGATCAGACCCTTCATATCTAGGTAGAGAAACGCTTCTGGAGGAATAAATTCGTCAAGCCCGGTAGACCAGGTTGTTCGATGAGGTCGAACATTGCTATTGCAATGTGCCTGCTAGTCAACTTAATAACAAAATTGTCCACTCTTATAAGGTTTGCCCTACTGCACAAGATCTCGTTGGGACAGAATTTTATGTACTCAGACTCTGCTGTTCTGTATAAGCGAAGACAAGCCCTGAGGCAAGCCCTCTCGAACGCCCGAATCTTTTCCAATAAACTTACTCTCACACTGAACCACCTTCACCCTCGCATCGAGTTGGCTGCTATAAAACGGTCTCATTGTAATGCCAAAAGCACTTTTGGCTCTGACCAGAGCAACATCTATATGTTTGTTAAATTATAGATATTGATCTAGCAGGGTCCCAAGGTACTAGATGGAGTGAAAAGTGACCTCCTTGACCGCCAGAATGCGCTGCTACTGCAAAAAAGGTTATGGTGCCTTGAAGTCCGTTCATATTAGGCAGACATACCAAATTTCAGCGCGATACTGTCTTTAGTTTTGTTTGACAGCTGATTGTTGTTGACGTGCTTGGCATCATGTTGAGTATGGACAAAAACGATTTTCGTTCTCTCATTATATTGGTTTCGAGAGTTTCGTGGTGGCCGAAACTTCACTACGCATCAAGTCCGCAGCGGCAGGCCCTCCGATGCGGTTACAGAGGACAATGTCAAAAAAATACATGAAATGGTGTAGGCTGACCGGAAAGTGAAGGTGCGCGAGCTAGCAGATACCAAAAAGATTAGTACTGAGCGCACACGCCATATTCTGCATATGAAAAAGTGACCAAAAACACGAACGCGAGAGCACTTCGGAAGAGTGTTTGGACTTGCGGATGCGGAATCGGGCGAACTTTTGGCGTCGATTGGTAACTGGATTTGGATCCCTCGGACTATTATCTTTTCCCAAACCTCAAAAGATGGCTCATCAATAAAAAATTCAGCTCACGCGAGGAAATTATCGACGCCACGGAGGAGTATTTTGCAGACCTTCCGGAAAATTACTTTTCGGACGGGATCAAGAAGTTGGTAAATCGCTGGAATAAGTGTATCAAACTAAAAGAGGACTATATCCACTACATTTCGACAAGCAAGTGGCTGTTTGTTTTGTCCGGCGATAGAAAACTTTCGCCAATTCTTTCTGGTATCCATAGAGGCCCCAAACAAAGGCGTGCTAAACAGAATGCTTTCCGATTTCTGAAAGTTGATGTTCAACTTCCATCCATCGCAATATCGTTTAATTCTATGGAATTCAATCTTTGAACCTGCGTACGCTATGGCATGGTGACGTGAACTTATCAGATCACTGGGTATGATCGGCGAATTTACCGCACCTTGTTGCAGACCGTTTTTAATGTGAAATGTTCTAGCCAAAGTCATATCGCCATTCTTCACGCTACTGGAGAGCATATCAAAAAGAATATACAGCAGTGGTTTACTAATGCCCAACCTGTTCAGCTTGAAAAAGAGCCGCTCTAACCATACGGTATCGAAGGCCTTTTCCAAGTCAATCAAGCATGCACCAAATGCACTGGTCCTTGCCTTTGTTCCATTGGATATCAGAAACCAGTTCAGAAGCCGAATTGATTATCCGGAACTATATGTTTGTCCTCAATCCACTTAGTCAGGACTCTATTGACGACTCTTTCGAAACCCTTATTGATATTTGGAAGAAGACTGATCAAGCGGAGATTAGCCGAATTGGAAATATATTTATTCCTCTTGGTGATGGGGTGTACCACCGCAGTGTTTCAATGCGCTGGATAATGGGCATGATTTCTTGCATTATTAAACAGGGTGGCATAAATGTCCACCGCTTTTAGTGAGAGATGTCGAACACATCGGTTCCCACTGATTTCTTACTTCTAAGTGATTCAAAGATCGTTTGGAGCTCTTCCTTCGATATGAATGGAGGTAGTACCCCATCGTCGGCGATGACATTATTTGTCATATTCTCGTCACTGAACTGAATGAAACCCGAGCTCGCCAGTTCACTATTCCATTTCGAGGGTAGAAATTGTGCACAAGGACTCGATTTGCCGAGTCGTGATTTGGGCCAATGATGTCATTCGCCTTGTACACTTCCTGGAAAGTCGTTTCTATAGTCTTTACCTTTTCCGGCAGATCCTTGATCACAAAGAAGTTGTCATCATCAACTGTCTCATTTGGATGGATACCTGCTTTTACAAGTATTTGCTCGTTGTTTGTCGTTCGCGCGATTCTAAGACATGGAAGGTCGTTTTGATGTCTCCTCCGAAATATTTTATTTATTTGCGGGAACATATTCAGGTTGTTGGTGTTTACAGGCCCAATACAAACTTACAGAATTTCAGTAACTTCAATGTCATATCTCCGGGTTATACCTGTCAGTAAACGGTCTGTACAAGGTTCTTAGTCTTGACAGCAGCCTACTTTTATGTCGGTGCAGTGCGTCAATGGTTGCGTTGCGGAATGAGTCTTCGTCGTCAGTATGTTGATACCGAGGTATCGCTTTGCCCATTGTTCGTTTAATTGTCTCGTCCATTAGTTCTAGATATCTGTCAATCTCCTCGGTTGACAGATTTCTGTTGGACGGTGGGTCGAGCGAATTCGAGGAGAAGGTCATCTGATCCCGTACTCAACAATAAATTCAACGATCAAAGCTAAGTGTGTGTATCTTATCAGGAGCATAGATCGGGTTTGAACGTCTATGAAAGTCTTCAAAATAAATCAAAATTACCCCTTATTTTCAAATGGGGCAATAACAGAAAACTGGTCAGTATCCCTGTAAAAGAAATAAAAAAAAATAGTGGTCTGGTGGCATAATTGATGCATATCTCATTAAAAATGATGAGCAGAACCTCACAGTCAATGGAGAGCTCTATAAATCCATGCATACTGATTGCATCGTTCCCCAATTGAATGGCATAATTCTGGAACAGCTGTGGCTTCAGCAAACGGCAATGTCACACAGCATGCGCCACGCTCAATCTATTCAAGGATACATACGATGAGCGCATAATTTCGCGTTATGGATCAATGACTTGTCCTCCATGATGCAAACTAACACTTTGGATTAATTTGTGTGGGGCATGTAAAGTCGGTAGTCTACTCCAATAATTCAGAGACATTGGACGATTTGGAAGCTAACATTCGCAAAGTGGTCTTGACTGCACCTTTAATATTTTCCTTTCCTATTTGTTAAAGACAAGCCTCTCAAAACCAAAGAAATCGCTTCCTTCGGAAAAAGTCTTCCTCTCCAGAATTGATGAAAAACCTTAAGAACACCCTTAACCGTGATCAATGTTTACAAATGTTTATTTGCATTATTGACGCCAGCGTTGAAGTATAGAACAAGTATTATCTAATAAAGTCTGACATTTAATGGTTTCACAACAGATGACTCTACGACTTCCGTCTCCTCGCATATTGCTTTCAATTCAATAGAGAACAAATCGTTTGATTGTTTTAGAATATTGTGTTCGATGACGCCAACTATCTGTTGCATTGTTTTGTAACTAAACAGATTACACAGTGCTCTTTCGATTATATACAATACAATTACATTTTCGATTGCGGCTGATTACACCCCTATATGGCTGACAGACACAGCTTTTACTTTTGATTTTTCACTATCACAGGAGTGTTTGATGCAGTGAAACACTTTATTTATATTTTGAAGGTTAACGATAACATCTGCCATTCAGTTCGCCTTTTTATTTAAACAAAAAACCAGAGATCAACTGACACAGAAATCAACTGATCAAGCCAAGTTTTCTTTCCTGTGGAGTCGTTGAAAGTGCATTTTTTGGGAGAAACCACTCACAACATTTTTTCTTTGTGGTTCTAAATACTCAATTAACAAACTTACCACGTGAATCGATTTCCTGGCTTCAGTTCGATTGTATATTATCCAATTGTAGATTCAGATCTTTGACTACGAAGTGAGCATAGAATTTACATTAACTACATATTGTTGGACGAGGCAGTCACGAAGTGGAATTTTCATGATCACACGCATATTTTAGTGCTCATGTATCTGTAGTACTTGGTTTTGATGAAACGCATTTTACTTATACATAAATTACATCCAAAATCAATAGTTACAATATTTTCATATAATAGATATCGAATACGGAAAAGAAATCTCTTAAAATAAAAGGTACATAGATGAGCTCATTTGCGGCAAAAGCTAAAGATCTATCAACAGTTTTGTTAAGAGTAGTTGTCTAGTTTACAAACTTCTCAAAATAATCGGCTGCTTACTGCTTTGAATTATCGTTTCAATCACCGGTTTTAAGTTACTAATGTCCATATACCATATATAGTCGCAGACATTTGTACGTGAAGGAATTTATCTTGGACTGTTTTAGTTAGATTGGGCCTACTAAAATTTAGGGAAACTTCATCGACAAGAAGGCCATTTGCGGAGAATGCATTTAAAGGTTTAGCGACGAAGGAGTTCCTTCTACAATAAATCGCTTAGTCAAAAAACTTCTTATATTTTTATTTATATTACATTTAATGCTGCATACTATATGCAATTCTGCTACGCCGTGTATGGATAACCGCAATGTGATTCAAGTTCCGAAATTCAATTTCGTATGAAGCTTCATACAGAAACCCTTAACTGGAGTGTATCCTTATACTGAAATCGAGATTACGGGCGATTTCAATATACACAATTCTGGTTGGATTCGACATTCTGAACAGACAACACCCGCAGAGATCTTCGCTGCGGAAAACAATTTGACCCAACTTGTAAATGACCACATAGCCATTCCGCCAAAACCCTGGACTTATTTTATACTTCTCACCCTGATAAGTACGCTGTTGATGTGCTTTCACCTCTAGGCTCGACAGACCATTGCGTCATATCAGCTAATATCTGGTACATGGACCACAAAGTTGAAAACAAAAATTCCTAAAAGAAACGTATGGCAATACGAGAAAGCCAATTGGAAGGGACGTAATAGCTTCATGAGGAATTTTAACTGGTCGTTATGTTTCCTCGATAACGGCGTGGACGTCGCTGCTGACATGATCACTGACACTATTCTCCTTGCAATCAGATCCTTTACCCCTTATCGGATTAAGAGTATCAGACGAAAAGAAAAGGCATGGTACGAATCGAGCTGTAAAGAGGCTGTTACGGTTTGAGAAATGTTTTTACGGTCCTACAAGACCAAGCAGACAAAGGGTAACCGAAAAAGTTCAAACGCGCCATGAATGATTGCAATGTCTTTCTTAAGCATGTAAAATTTCAATACGACCAAAAACTAAGGCAAAAAATACTAAAATGTCATAAAAGTAGTAAACATTTTTGGTCGTTCCTCAACAACATTCCAACCGTCAGCTCTTTGGACAAAGCCAATCTGCTTGCTGCAAACTTTGCGCCAGTTAAATACCTCCAGATTGTGGCTTATCCCGGCTACATTTAAGAGCGTCGAATCTTCAGTGGGACGAATCCACTTTCGCACTCGTGTAGTAGCAATAGTACTTTAAGATCTTAATATACACAAATCCGCTAGTCCAGATGGAATATCTCCTCTTCTTCTAAAGAGGCGTTCTACCTTACTTGCGAAACCACAGCGTAAGCTTTTTTATCAATTCAACTACTTAGGACTCTCTCCGAGCAGATAGAAAACAGCATTCTTCCCGACCGTCCCTTAAAAGCGCGAATCTTCTTCTCTCTCCTCCTACAGACCTATTGCACTTACGTCCCTTCTTTCCAAGGTCATGGGAACGCTGATAAACCGTTACCTCATTAAATATCTCGAAACACGAGAACTTATCAATGACCGGCAATACGATTTTCGTAGCGACAGGTCCATTGGTGTTTTGATGGCATATCTCACCGAAAAGTGGGACCAAGGTCTACACCAATCTCGAGAAAGCATGATAGTTGCTCTTGATATTTCTAAGGCATCTGACGGACCGACGACTCTGTTCTTTAATGGATTAGAGACTACCTTTCGGAACGTTCAATTCAAGTTGTCTTGGATGGTTTCAAGTTTAAATAAATGCTGGTGTGCCCCAGGGCTTCGTTCTGTCTTCGACACTCTTTTTAATTTTCATTAACGATCTCTTGCCTGCTACTTCTAATCCAATATATTCCTTTGCTGACGACAGTACCCTCTGCTTTTCATATTCGTTCCCGGACTCACGTCCCTGCTCTTCGGCTATAGAACGGGAACGCCATCGTATGTTAAGCTCATTAAGTTCTCATATTAAAAGCAGAACTAATTGGGGAAACACTAACAGAGTGGGATTTAATGCTTCCAAAACATAATGCTGCCTGCTGTCGTTAAAGTGAAATTTGAACACACAGCAATTATCCATGGATAGCACTTGCATCGTCGAAACCGATCACTTTTCCATTCTCGGTTTGTGTGTCACTGACAACTTACGTTGGAATGACCACATATTCAGTGTCGTCAAAAATGCTGCGAAATATCTAGGTTTCCTCAAGCATATCAGAAATACTTTTCCCACTCTGATCTGGGCTCAATATATTCATTCATCATTCATGCATTCATCGGCCCAAAATTGGAGCACAGCTGGTCAGGTGCTCCTAAAACAACTCCGCACCTGCTAGGTAGAATTCAAAACGTGTCTCACTCTGTTTTATCGCTTTTGCCACCACCTGTGCTCCATAGAAATCATCAGTAGTATTCCGCTCCTTCAAATTTTTAACCGTCTCGCTATGAATACTCATCAGTATACACCCAAGCCCACCTTTCAAGCCCACCCGTCTAAAATATCGCGATTCCTTCCTAAGCTGTACAACTCGCTTATGGAATGCCGTGTCGAGCTCTCTGTTTCCTGGTCACTACAACTTGCAAACATTTAAAACCAACGCACATCGGTACTTCTCTTTTCTCCCTTCCTACCGGCCCTTCGCCAGCGCTATAAGCAAACAACTTCAGTTTACACAAAATCCCTTGTGCGCGAGAAAATTATAAAAAAAAAAAACAAAAATTAACGTTTTGGTGAGATTTTCTTGCCGGAGGTGTCAATAAGCCATTCTACATAATGCCGGGGATCAGTTCCAGTGAATGGGGACCACTATAGTTCTTTATCAACCATTTTTTTTTTTCGCATAAATTGGAATGCGGAGGCTTGGAGCATATGTGGTTTCAACAGGACGGACCACTTCCCACACAGTACCTGCCACAATCGACTTATTGCAGACCAGGTTCGGTGATGGTTTTACCGCCGGAAATTGCTCTGTTAATTGTCTACGCCACTAGAATCTTTTCTTCACAGATTTATGTGTTGATGCCAATAAACTAGGATAACGCCAGAGCTATTCGGTCCAATACATCAGCTCATACAAGCAAATAAAGTCAGTATCATATGGGACTTCCTCGTCTCCATATCTAGTTACTCGTTGTTTAAAGCCGACGAGAATTTCTCAAATAGCCCACAAGACGCAATGATTCTCGAATATTTTCAAACTAAAATTAATAGGGCCAAGGAGGACTTTCACTGTCGGTGAAGAAAGGTAGCATGCTCTAGCTAACGCATATTGGAACGATCGAGAAAAATTATCGAATTCATTGTCATTTAATGACAGCAAAATTGGAGGTAGCCCCAATAAATCCTCAGACTCTGCTTCGATTAGATTTTATGCGGCTGAGATACTAGTTGCGTTGGTTGCGAAAATCCTTCCGTAGTTGCACAACTATGGATCGATTTTGAGGGCGTACCATGGGTGTCAGCACATCTATCTATCTGTTACAAAGTATTGCCCATCGCTAGATACAACTTTTCCCCATCTTTCTGGCGGAGTTCGAATATCATTACGATAAAAGTGTTCATCTTTTGAGGATATCCATGAATCAAGCCATTTTTGATGTCTTCATATGAGCGGAGCTTTTGATCAGCCAGACCATGTACCATCGAACAGAACAAGTAATAATCGGACGGCGCAATATCTGTGGAATATGACGGGTGGGGTAGGACTTCGCATTTGAGCGTTTCCAGTTAGGTTTTAACGCGTTTGGCGACGTAAGGCGAGCGTTGTCATGCTGTATAATCACTTTTTCGTGCCTCGGCTCGTATTGCGGCCGTTTTTCGCATGCAATCGCTTGGAAATGGCTTGGCAGAGAACTTCTAATGTTGAAGCAAGCTCTTCTTGCGTTTGGATCGGATCCTCATCGAGCAATGCCTCCAATTCAGCGATTTCGAAGGATTTTGGCCTTACTTCAAGCGGACGGTCGTCAACATCGAAATCACCGTCTTTGAAGCGACGGAACCAATCACGGCACGGTGTCTCACTTAGAGCACCATATCCGTAAACTTTTTGAAGCTCTCGATGCGCTTCAGCCGCCGTTTTCTTCGAATGACAGTAGAAAATCAAAACTTCCAGCAAATGACGATTATTTGGTACAAAATCAGACATTTTTACAAAACCAAAGGTATATGACGCCAAAACAAAATGACTTATGTGTCAAAACGGTGTGTTTGCCATATGTCTTAGCTTGGTTCATGACGTTTTGGATATGTCAAAATCGACCGGCACTTACTGCTGGAGCCATCTATTGACACTTAAAGTTAGTTGCGCACCTAATATATCGAGGTAGGAGCTATAGTACGTTGCGAACACAATTTGAAAAATGTGAGAGTAACCGATTAGGACTAAGCTTTAATGCCTATTATTTGAAATATCATGTACGAGAGTTTCAAGGATGAAATTCATCACCCGAACTATTTGCGCCAAAGACGTAAATCCTTTCCTTGGCAATGACTCTTTAAAAGTCTTCTGAAATGGGGGTAGTTTGCAAAATGCAGACATGTATTAAATTTCCTTCTGGCTATTTACATAGAAAGAATTACCACACAGGACTGCCAGAGCTAATTGATGTTGTAAGGCAAAGTTCCTTAAGGGATGCTGGCTGTGCTTCATATACAAGGTGGCGCAAAAGTTGTCACCCTACGTTGTTTGCTTGTAAAGTTTTTTTTATGAATCCAAAACCTTGTTTCTGCTTTTGGATTATGTTCACCAGATGTCTTAATTTTTTTTTTTCATTAAATCATTGTGGGATTTTCCATCACTCTTGCCCGAACTTCCGGCGATAGGTCCTCGCATTCTTGCCTGATATTCTCTTTCAGGGCTTCAAGAGTCTGAAGTTTATTGACATAGGCTCGTGACTTCAAAAAACTCCACGAACAGAAGTCTGGAACGGTTAAATCTGGCGACCTTGCCGGCCAGTGCAAATCGCCTAAACGAGAGATTAGACGACTCGGAAATGCAGCCCTCAGAATTTCGGTTATGGCTCGTCCAGTAGGCGCCGCCGTTGCTCTATCCTGTTAGAACCACATGTTCTTCAGTCCCAATTCATCCAATTGAGGAAGGAGAAAGTCATTAAGCATGGCTCTGTAGCGCTCGCCGTCAACAGCAGTCATTTGGCCCGCGGCGTTTTCAAAAAAATAAGGTCCAATGACGCCTTCAGCCTTAACAGCACATCATGCAGCAACATTGAGCGGGTGTAATGGCTATTCGTGGTTTATACGTAGATTTTCGGTGCCACAGGAGTGATAATTTTGCTTATTCACATATCCATAGAGATGGAAATGGGCCTCGTCGCTCATGATGATTTTCGGTGAAAAGTTGTCCCTCTTTTGATCGAGATTCAGGATGGCTTGAGCGTAGGCTACACGCGCTGGGCGATCAACGGCTAATAGCTGATACACTGTTTGCACTTTGTAAGGGAACATCTTACAGTCTTCCACCAAAATTCTCTGTAAAGACCGCCGATTGATGTCCAATTGTGTGGCACGTCGTCTGGTGGACACTCCGGGGTAGGTACGAGTATGTACCGAAATTAACGCGGCACGTAACAATTATTCCGCGTTCTTTAGGAGTAAAGCGATTCATGTCTTGTTGACGTCTATTTTGTATCTGTTTACTTCACAAATATCAAAGTAGAATCGACATTTGTCGCCATTTGCAAAAATTATAGCCTCTTCCATTAGGGTGATGGCTTTTGCGCCACCTTGTATAAACCAAGGGTGATGAACCAGATTAAGTACAATCTGCCAGCGAATGGGGTTAAACCTTCAGTCTGGGGTTCAAACCGGCGTGGATTTTGACAGTACTTTTCAAAACGCATTGAAATGTAGAGGATAGCGTGCATGCAAGTCATACGTAGCAGTCTTGGTGTGTTTCATAGTAAATAGGACTATCAAATAGTGGTATTCTATTTCTCCTAGCACGGTTTCATGGCTGCTGTCAAGGGGCGTGTTGCACGTAGGGACCTGTTTCAAGATTTACACTACCACAATGGGAGGAATTTCGTCGAAATCAGAAATGAGCTGAAGGTGTTAAAGGAACATTTCCTGAAGTAACAGACTCACGCCAAGATTACTGAAGAGTGTGCTCCGGAAAACTCTAAAAGGCGTTCTTAAAGTGAGCCAATATAAATCTGTACAGAACTATTACTTAGGCGTGCTTAAGATTCGAGGACTAGCGACGGTGAAATAAAAGCCATCCTAAACTCTCCAAGGATGTTTATTATGTTCGTCTGATGAGCATATCTGGCCAATTTTCTTATTTGAACATCGCTGAAGTAGCATTTCTAGAACAATTAGTTCAGAGAGTATTTTCTAGAGCTTCAAAGGCGACAAAATCTACTGACTTCGTCCGGAAATATCAAGTTTACATGGTAATATGGGGCGAGGAGTTAAATGATTATTCGAATATACGGACAGCAAGTTAAGAGTGTTTGATGTTAATACGAAGAACGGTAGCTCTGACGGTAGCTAATTCAGTTAAACCTAAAGAAAAAAAACATTTATCTCCAGCGGCGAAAATTGTGAAAAGCCTCACAATCAACAGTCGCTTAGAAGATACAATCTCTTGAGACCATCAATCTAAGAAGGATAGCCATAAAAGCTTTCTTATAAATGTTCAACGCAATATGGTAAAATAACTCACTATTTGTTTACACTACGAAAAAATTATAATACGAGTAAATACGAGTTATCTCTTGCGAACATATGTACGACTACGAACAGATAGATACACAACTAGTTGCAAGTCATTGCGTGATTGATCATTTTATGCGACTCTCGAGCTTTAAAATGTCATACAAGTGCCACTTATGTACTGAAAATCCTACTACTCATACGCAAATCGATTTGTACTTGAAATATCCGAGCACAGCATGCAGATAAGGTACTCGTACTCAGCCAACCCAAACCGAATTTCAAATCATTCAAATGTTTTCAATTACGATAACCATTTTCAGATTGAACATGCCTTTGATTAATACAACGGCGATTAGCAGAACACGATTTGATTACAATTTGAATTAATGATTTTTGAATATTCAAACGTGTGTGGAGTAGAGTTTTTAAAAAATCTGCATTCAGTTTAGGAGCATGATATAGACGATGAACCTGCTAAAATTATCGGAAAAGATCAAAGTACGAGTATCATAATGAGTTGGATCTATGGCTCTACGTGTATATCGGGTAATTCAATTTTCTGAATTAATTTTTAGGTTTGCCGAATGAATCACTAAATGAGCTCATTAAGTAGATATCAATCGGAGTTCGTGCAGAGTCATAAAACAATCAAAGCCCGTTGACGTATGACGTTTGGGTTGTAGGCTCCACATGGTCAGGTGCGAGTACGAGTATATGCATTGTTCATTCAGTTAGACGATATCATCATGTGGAACAAAATCTCGAACCTTGAGCTTAATCTTGAAATTAGATTGGACTCGGTGGAATACATTTAAGAATTGATAAACTCATTGCTGCATGATTGAACGAATGATATGATAAGATGTCGTTTGAAGCGCTCCCGGCGTGGAATGGAATGTTCTGATTTTTTTTTCTTTTTCAAAAACTTAAACAGTGACAGTGTGTGTTTTTTTTCCAAAAGTCATCAACTTGAAATTGTATCTTACAGAAATGTGTCATTCACGTGAATGTCAAGAGAGGTGCAGGTGAATTGCTACTTTTTGCTGAGATGTTGGTTGGGTCCGTTCTTTTTACTGTCCAAGCAAACATTTTCCTTAATTTTTATAAGGAAATTTTGCTCTCGATTGAATTAGTTCTTATATATAGTTAGTATGTACAGAGATACATATTCAGCGATTGGAATGGCAGTTCCAGGCTGATTTGGTAGAAACTCGGGAAGCGAATATGAGTTCAAGATCACAGTTCTCACCTGCCTCAGACAGCAATTGATGGATTAGTCGTGAAACAATTGACGCAACAAGTGCTCTTCCGTGCAACTTTCTCGCTCCACTTTTAAAATTCACAAAAATTGTTTACGCTGATATCCAACAGCCTCTACAAGAGGCAAAGATAACTCTGTGAAAAGGTTCAATTGAAATGATGGCCATATCAGTATAATCTTCACCGATCATGTATGCCAAAGACCAGTCTCAAAGTTTCTTGGGGCCGGTCTGACTTAGCCAGAAGAGTGAAAGTTCAACGACTGATATGACTGGGTCATGTAGAGTGGATTGACGCCAGTGCTCGCGTTCGAAAAATCTGTGAATCCCCCTCCGAGGGATAGCGCAGTATAGGAAGACCACGAATCTAGTGTCGGGCGCAAGTGGATCAACCAATTTGGCGTGCGAAACTGAAGGCAACTGGCTAAAGATCAAGCTGGCTGGAGACGCTTGTTGGTTCAGGCCCAGGCCCGCTGCAGACTGTAGCACCACTTTAAGTAAGTAAGTATTATAATATATACAAAGTGTTGGGATATGATCTTTTAAATAGTGATTTTCGTTGCGTGTGGTCAGACCTTCTCAAAAAATATTTTTATCTTAGTGCAGCAGTGAGCTCTTGTTACTACTTTTGCTTTAGATCGAGGCTTGTTATGAGAAGCGCACATGCTGTATAGGTTTCTGGGATGTCATAATATTCTGCAATCATTTCTCCTACCATGTAGTTTGATAATAGTTGGAAGAGCAGAAAGACTTGATTTCGGCGCTGACTTCGAGAGACTTTGTCCTATTTACACCACTTTTCCAAATATTCGAATTAGATGGTATGGAGTTGACCATAATTGCACTCTAAAGTTTTGAAGAACTATGAACTAGGTGGCTGCAGAGACTAAAGTCTCTGCACAACGCACGTAGAATCATACCATCCAAACCGCCCTACTCGCACTATTCAAGAATAATAGTGTGTGGTACTGATCTGTTCTTCCTTATAAGCGAAATGTGCTGAGGCAGTTATATTGGAATTTGATGCCCCGGTCTAATGTGCATAGGTGTGCAAACTCTACATGAGGTCAGGAATGACAAAGAGACCCAATAGGTTAGGTTAAATCAGCTAAGAGCGCTATTGGGGAAGCCAACCCACTTAGACCTATTAGGCCATTGTAATTCCAAGTGAATCTGTGAATCTTGGAACCATTTTCAGCTTCTTAAGAAGCGTAGGAGACTGATAAGCTCTATATTGTTTAGATCGCTTGTGGGAGAAAGCTCCTAAGTGAAGCTTTCTTCTCTGGGAGAGAGCTGGACATGTACAGGATAGGTGGAGGATTGTCCTCTCTTCCTCCTCGCAGCTTCTACAAAAGGAGATTATTAGCATCCAAGGCCTGCATAGGTAGCAGTTCGTCAGCATACAAGTTTAAGAAGTAGTGGAATGGAATCAAATTGCACGATCTCTGTAGTCGTTTCATTGGTCCATTTTGCGATATGATGTCGTCGTTGTCGAGTATGACTATGGCTCTATGGGCCACATGGCAATAAGAGCTATCCTTCTGGAACCGCATATAGCCCGGATCAATGTCGTCCACACTTTTGAAGAATCATTCACAAATCATTGTCCGCAAACGTAGGCCATTAACTGTAACCTAAGCTCTGCCCTCCTTTTTGAAAAAATTAGAACCGACGATGCCAACACAGCAAAGGGTGCACTTTTGTGGTTCTAATTGGGTCTCACTCTTTTGAATTTACTTCACCACCCATTCCCACAATTTTTTGATAAAAATAAGTGTCGACCTCAAGCTTCTTAAGCGGCTTACTCTCGCGAACTACCGTCGGAAGGCATGATCCTCATGGCTCCAGTTCCCACATCAGCTGGATCTTGTATGGATAAAGGCCGAGATCATTTCACAAAACTTTCTACAAGGTGGATGGATAAAGGTCCATCTGTTGCGATCAAGGCCGAATTGACAATCCTGTATCTTCCGCCACTCTTGCACTCACACCGGCTACAGTTTCTTCTATACGCTCATTATGTACAGATTGCATCATATGGAGTCTTTGTGGCATGAAATTTAGCCAAGAAATGACGAATGGCGGGCTTAGTATTCTTCTAAAGGGTGTTTTTTTTTGGAGGTATACAAATTCAATATGAAACAAAATACTTCAAGCTAACATTAATGTCCATGCTATTAGCTTTATTTAAGAGATAATTTTATACCATTAGTGCTCAAATATGATATTGAGCATATGCGCACTACAGCTAGCTCGAATGAAGCGCAATCTTTCGACAACTTTATCGATCAACTGGGGCCGTATATCAGCAATAACACGGCGAATGTTGAAATCGTCCAACGTCTCTGGTTTATCGGCATAGGCTAGTGACTTTACATAATCCCAATGAAAGTAATCTGAAGGTGTGAGATCACAAGATCGTGGAGGCCAGTTCACAGGTCCATTACACGAAATTATTCGCTCAGCAAATGCTTCCCGCAATAAATTGATGGTGTCGCGCGCCGAGTGGCATATTGCACCATCTTGTTGAAACCAAAACTCTGTCACGTCAATGCCATTCAACTGAGGAACGAAGAAGTCAGAAATCATGTTTCCATAGCTCTCCCCATTGACGGTAACATTCTGGCCGTGCTTAAATAAGTATGGGTCAATGATTCCACTAGCCCATAAAGCACACCAAAAAGTGAGTTTTAAGAGTTGTAAGGTCGTCTCGACAAAGATTAGTTTCGGTCAGAGCGTAGAAATCAAATGGGAGAGCATGAGATTGGCGCAAAACAGCGTGGGTTTTAGAAAGCAGTCCTCTTACGTTCTGGTAATAGAAGGTGAGAGGAAGGTTTCCGCGTGACTTTTTAGGGTCGAAAAAATTTATCGTGGTCAAGTCGACTCCGTTGGAGGTGTGAGACCCTTTTAGAGTGTACATAGTGGCGAAGAGCAGCAAGATCGTCTGCAACTTTTCGGGGGGGCGTGTTGAGAATCTCGTGATACTTTATATAAAGATTCCTGAGACTGGTAGCATCAGTAGGGAGGCCTTTCTGCTGGATAGAAACCATGACGCTTGTTTTTGCTTTACTTTTGTAGTACACCGAGTTGGATTTATCGTGCAGATAGGCGAGTAATAGACCTATATTCTCATATATAGCGATATTCGGTGGTATCGCTAGTTTGATGCGTTAATTTAACAGTGAGTGGTGAAAGGGGGTCAATAGAAGAGGGAGTTGTTAATGAGTTTGGTGTCGCAATGGATGGGGTTTCTGAAATAGGTCTTAAAATGTGCGAACTGACGTTGACGATTAAACATAAATGGTTTAATGGAGGAATTGGGAATTCTAGCCTATAACGCAACTGAATGGTGACTGTTTATTGATAGCTCAAAGCGAGGCTTGAAGTGTGTCCTTCTCCACAATGGAAACTTATTTGGTGCAGTCCCAATAGGCCACTCAGTTTGTTTGAGTGAAGAATATGAAGACATAAAGAGAGTCATTGAATTGTTGCAATACACATGCACAAATGGACCATCTGTGTTGACCTTAAAATGGTATGCTTCCTTCTTGGCCAGCAACGCGGACCTACCAAGTATCCCTGTTTTTTGTGTATGTGGGACAGCAGAGCTCGTGAGAAGCATTGGTTGCAGTCGAATTGGCTGCTAAGATCTGAACTCAAACCTGGTAATCCAAACATTCTACATTATCAACTTGTTGACAGAAAGAATATTATATTTCCACCTCTGCATATAAAACTGGGCCTCATGAAGCAGTTTGTTAAAAGAGACTTTTTCAAGTACCTTCAAGGACGTTGTGTTTGACCGTCCACAGACTCGACAGCTCATTAAAGATGAACATTTTGTTAGGACAATGACGGAATTCCAAAAGAACGCTTGTCAAAAATTTTCTTGGGAATACACGAGCAGAGAATTACACGGAAATTGTCCCGCAACTTTTAGAAAGCTACAAAATGCTTGGTTGTAACATGAGCATCAAGGTTAATTTTCTGCATAGCCATCTTGCTGACTTCTCGCAAAATCTAGGTGTAGTCAGTATTGAACAGGGTGAGCTATTCCACTAAGATCTAAGGATCATGGAAGCACGGTACCAAGGTAGATGGGATGTACATATGATGGCTGACTACTGTTGGAGCATCAGGATAAGATTGTCCACAGAATGAACACTCCAGGAAAAGCTATAAACGAAAATTTTTACCTCGATATGTATGTTTGCCGTCTGGTTAAAGAAGTTAACTAATTTTATGAGTAAAATTATTTTCTTTGAAAATTTTGTTTAGAACATTTTGTATGTTATTTAGAACGAAAAGGTGATATCCTGCAGCTTAAAGAGGTGACGTGATAGACAAAAACTGTGACCATTTTCGCATTCAGACGCCAAAAATAAGTCAAAAACAAGTGTCAGCTCTTAACCAACAAAATGTGTGTTCCTCAGTGGTATCCATATTTGTATTTCGCACAGCCTTTTTTTATAATTTTTATATCGGGTCTGCTTGTTGCTTATTTAACGAACAACCACAGTTCATTAGAGCAACAAACTCGCGAAAATTGTTCCTGACACAATTAGGGTATTGTATTTGACAATCTAGGAATTTTCAAGAATGTCTTGTCTTAGATAATTAGTTTACATATATAAGAAAATATCTAGCTATTTGGGGTATCTTTGAAACGGTCTGAAAATTTATATTTTTCTTTTTTTTCTTATCAAGAGAAACGTGAAAAATTGTAAATATGGTACACAGACTAAATTTTCTCACGTTTTTCTTGATTACACTTTTTTTATTTTACCTGGATTTCTTAACTCAATGAATTTTTTTTCCTTAAACTGTTATATTATATCATATTGGCTACCCCACCTATATTTGAATATACAGGCTCGGCTTTTTGGTGACTGATTATCACTATTTGTTTCACAATCTTTTGTTTATTGAATTTGTATAAGATATTCTGTTATGTTTGAGAAATAAATTAAAAAACTAAAAAAAACAAAAATGTAAGCCCTCTGATAATGGTTTGACTGTAAAGGGTCCATCATCGGACTTAACAGATCTCGAATAACCAAAATAATTGATAATATCGTTATCATCCCGATTTTTCTTCAAGGCGCTTGGACACATACAAAGATAAACGAAAGCATCAATGGCTATCACATAAACAAAATTCTTTGAAATGACGAAGGATGGGATCGTAGATACACTGCAGAACTTGAGCAGTTGTTAACCAAGTCCCTTATGACTAAGATGACTGGAGTATATGTATAAAAAATGAAGACCAACGAACTGTAATAATATTTGAGGTGGCGAGATTGGTCAACTTTCAGAGTTAAAACAGAAGACGGCCTTGTTGGTTGCGTCCCACAAACACCTTAGGGCAATAGTTTAAAGTACAAACAATTTGACACGGACCTGCCGGAACATGTTTTAATTCCTGTTCCACGACTTTGATTTGAATTTTTTGCTACACAACTTTTAAGACAAAGAACGTTGCAAGAAATGCAGTGAGGCATTGCATCACGAAATAGACGGCATACACTCACATATACACCCTGAATGACTCGAACTGCTACCAACTGCAGGCTGCTATAATTTCCAAACCGTTCATGACAGTGAGCTCAAATTTTGACACATGACAGATAATTTTATTATTTACAAGCCTTTTAAACGATTTGCGTCTCAGTTGTGTTGAAAAATTTTTATCCGCGATGCAATTCAAACGTGGTAGTGCGATTGCTTTATATTTGGCTGGAAAACTACAAGTAGCTACAGTTAGAGCCCTTCAGCATCTCAACGTGAATAAATCATTTGTGTCTCGAACCATAGCTCGTTACCGTGACACTGGTAGCGTTGCAAAACGCCATGGAAGTGGTCATAAAAACCAGCAACATCAGCAGAAATGGTTCGGAAAGTGGAGAAAAATGGCTGAGCTCAACACATCATTGGAACGGATGCAACACATACTGAAAAATGAGCTTCGGCTCCAAAAAGCATACGATCTTACACAGCAACACAAAAAAATTAGAGTCGAAAGAGCGAAGGAGTTGCTACGCTTGCACGAAAGTGGTGAGTTGCCGAATTTGTTTTTTTCCGATAAGTCGCCTTTTGCTATCGAGCAATATGTCAACAAAATAAATGACCGAGTTTACTTGCCAGAGAGGTCCTTCGAAAATTTACACTTTCGGACAGCCACCGGAAAGCAGGCAGCACCGGTGGTGATGGTTTGGGCCCCATAACCGGCGATGGTCACTCTCCGCTCGTATTTTTGGACCGTAGCGTCAAAATTAATGCGATCGTATACCGTGAAACTGTCTTAGAGGCAGTATTGAAGCCTTGGGAAAACAATCATTTTGGTCGGAGACCGTGGACGTTTCAACAAGACTTGGCACCGTCTCACAAAGCGTGCGTCAACCAAGATTTGTTAAAAAACAATGTTCCACACTTCATTTCTTCGACACAATGGATAGCAAATTCTCCGGATGCAAATCCGTTGGATTTCTCTGTCTGGGGTATTATGAAGGCGAAGGTTGGCACTAAAAAATACCAAAGTTTGGACCACCTCAAACAATCACTTCGCCGGGAATGGGCCAAAATACCGCAGAGCCAATTGCGTGCAGCGTGCGATACTTTTTTCGGCCGTCTCAAGGCCATTATTCGCGCCAAAGGTGGACATATGGAAAATTAATGATACAATTTGAAAATTGATGCATTTTCCAACATTTTTTGCTTTGGCACAATAAAATTTATCAAAATATGCCGCGGGCATCATATTCAAATGCCGAAATGCAGTGAAGATGACCAGAACACCTACAGAATAGCGGCGGCGAAATTTTCAACAGATGGCAATGAAGAACTCATGTCGCAACATATTTTACGGAAATAAATATAAAGAAAAGCGAGCCAGGAACATTCAATCGGATCACAGACCCTCCGATGCACAATAGACTTGGCTTCCCAGTTTCCTCAACAAAATGATGAGAGGCGATCAGATGCCTAACCAGTGGATAGAGAACTTTCTTCTTCACTGTATAAAGGCAAAGGAGACAAAAAATTTCAACAGCTACCGATCAAGTCACCAACGTAATATTATTTCTTCTCCATAGCAGTCAATCCGGATTAAGAGTTTGGACTGGAAGAACATTGTCCGGAAATTTTACCAAAAGATAAAAAGAATGCGTCATGGCAATAGCCTCCCCTGTAGAGATAAAGAAGGAAACCTAGCATTGGAGTTACATTCGGTTATATTTCCGGCGTCAGTCAGAACAGACCATTCAACTTAGACGATGAGAGGCAAAACTTCCGTCCACTAGGCCGAAACGAAGTAAGGATAGGAATATCTGCCCTTAAGTCCAATAAAGTTGCTGGATCTGACGGCTTACAGGCCAAGTTATTCAATGCTTCTGGAAATGTTTTTTTGAACAGTATACTCCAACTTATTACTCACATCTGGTCACAAGATCGTATGCCTCGTTGGCCTTATCCACTAATAAAAAGGAAACGCTTTTGGAAATCCTGCCAAACTCATCCATCTGTGCAGAATGAGGATGGAGAACACTGCTCGGTTAAGTTAGGTAATGACTTAACCGAGACCTTTGATGTCAAAAACGGATTTAGACAATGTGACCCCCTGTCATGGGACTTCTTTAACTCGCACTTGAGAGAATTGTGTGAAACTCAGAAGCCAAAACTGGAGGTACAATGTTTCAAAAGCTTGTGTAACTACTAGTACAGGCCTACGATATTGGTATAATTGGTAGAAATGGAATCTGCTAAAATGGATTTAGCTCTAAATAAGGGCTGTATATGCTGTAAACAAGATCGGATGCACAATTTCTACGAATTAGTCAGGATACCACACTCGACAGCTATAACTTTGAGATAGTAAGGGGCTTTGTCTCTGCTAGCAACTCTCCCAACAACACCTCAGCAGAAATGAAACGAAGAATCAATCTTGTTAATCCCTGTTTCTTTGGTTTAACAAAGCAATTGAGTAGTAAGGCCGTATCCCGAACAACTAAGGAGTCTCTTTATATAGATCTTACTCGTCCTACTTTTCGACCGATTCGAGGGAAGAATTCTTCGTAAGACATTCGGTAAGGTTAGACGGTCTTTGGAGGAGTAGATTCAACGACGAACTACGAGTATACTAGCTGTACGGCGAAATCCCATTAGTCGCTAGACTGTGAATGGATACCAATGCTTCGGCCCGCAGACCCAAAGGACAGCGTGTTAAAGGAAGACCTCGCCTTAGATGGCGCGCACAAGTAATAGGTGATCTCCAACTTGGAATGCGCAAGTGGGGAAAATTAGCTAGGTGTCCAACTGATTAATTAGGGCCCAGTGGCGGCACTTAAGTAAGTAAGTTCAATAGTCATTATTGACAATCAAGGTTTTGGTTAAAAGATCGGTTCCTTTGATCATTCACTACACTTACCGAATCTGGTCCCAACAAATTTTTTTTTATTCTCTCAGCTGAAGACTGCCATGAAAAAAGAGCGTTTTGATGACATGGAGAATCTCCATAGATACGTAACGGTTGCTGCAAAGTATTCGGTAAGAAGACGGCCATTCAGAGGATCTACGACATGACTAAAATTTGTATAAAAAGGCCAGGTTATTACTTGCTTTCATAAATAGTCGGTCAGCTCTTCAGGCAACTCTTAATACAATTATTAAGAAAAAAGCGCTAGAAGATGACAGACTGCGAATCAGTCTTACTAAGACTGAATGTCTGCATTGCCGTTCTACCGAACTCGAAATTGCAAAGATTTTGTTTCTTAGCCGCTGTCATTAACTACAAAGAAAATAAATTGCAATGACGATGTCGCAATATTTTATGACAGAAATGTGCCGCTTAAGGGTAAAGGTCAGTCGTTCGCCCAGCCTTATCAAACGCATCACAATATTTGATGATGTACGATCTGTACAAAGGAAAAATGAGGGTGATCGAAATGAAAATGTTGTGAACGTTAGACGTTATCCAATAAAAAGAATCGCATTCGCAGATATCTCGATATGAAGAAATGGACAAATTGCCAGGTTTAACGAAAGCCGTCGGAAAAGCAGATCTACATGCAACCGACGCGCAAGTCTTATCCAAGGTTCAAAGCAGACGCCGAATGGAATGTATTTGAATAATTTTGAAGGGAAAGTATCAGCAAACTCTTGGCCACTCCAACATGATGAAACAAAATGGGTACCCAATATGAATTGAAATAAAGGAAACTCTTGGAACCTTGGGCATATTCCGGGGTTTTTATGGGCAAGTAATTAATTAGTTTCATTAGAATTGTCGAGTTAAGTAATTCCTGACATGACTAACAATGCAAGACCACCAGTCACGTTAAAAAAAAAAAAACAGTAGAATTAGACCCCATAAAGGTATTCCCGAAGTAAGTCCAACCAAGAGATTTATAGCTTACACTCGCTAGACAAAAACTGTCGTAAATGTTAACCTAGTTTCAAAAGCCAATAAATCGTTGCCCGGATTTTTTTCCCATGCACTCCCTCCCTCAAAGGCGAACCAATTTGTCTTTCTCTCCAAAAATAAATCACCTTGAGCACCGTTCTTTTGTTAGAAATGTATCTCCGAACATTTGGAATCTTAACACAATTGTTGATAAAAACAAAAATGCATTTGCATACGTTCTGTAGTATCTACGTGTAACTGACTAGTAAACACAGACACTTGACAGAAAAAAAAAATAAATAAAAATAAATAAGAAATAAAAACCCAAATTGAAAGTAGACACAAAGAGAAATTTGTTCAACAATTAACCAAATAGAATAATCGAAACGCGTCATCGGTTATTTGATATGTGAGACCGCATTTGAATTTAAACGCGCAAAACAAGACATTTAATGACAAGGCGAATTTGCCTTAAATGAAATATTCAATTTGAGTATCTTCTTCCGCACGAGCGTACGAGTATCTCTAACGAAAAAAAAAAAATGAATGATAATAAAACAATTTAAAACACAAACAGCCATATCATTCAGGTTCAACGAAGATCAATTCTTGTAAATATTTTTTTTATTACCACCATCCAACACTCAAATTAAACATAAAACCATTAAATTGTCTACTCCATATACTTCACACTTGCTAGCAGATGTATCTCACAGCTGAATTTACAATTAAAGTTGCATGTAAACGCCGTTTATAATTCACGATTACGAGCAAATGTATCTCACAATAAAATTTACAATTTAACTCGCATCTAAACAGCGTTTGTCGAGTGGAAATCATTCAGCGATTAAAATGCATATAGTCGAGATGACACAAAAGAATTTGCATAGAGAACACCTTTGAATTAAATGAAAGGTATGATTATCCGATAGATACGTTGCAGTAGTGGGATGTAAGTATTCATTTGTTTTTTTTTTTTTTTTTATAGATGGTTACATAAGCTTACTGGTAGAATTTATTTCCTCTGATTGGAAAGTAAAGATTTATTTTTACAACGCACCTTTTATCACAGATATTTTCGATAGATTTTATTTTGCTTTCCAATAACGATTTTCACTATAGCGTATTCTTATAATCAAGCACTTGTATTTATTTATTTTTTTATTTAATATTGATCTTGAACTTGTTAGATGCACTACAACTAAATATCACATTTGCGGCCTGATTTACTGCCAAGTACCGCGTCCAATCCGCTACAATGAAACTTCAATACTGACTCGACTCGATTACCAAGTCGAAACTAATTGTAAAGAAAATATATAAATTCAACGCCGCGGAAGTTTGGGCAAATAAATAACGAAGCACAAGTAACAGAAACATGGAAAAAAAAAAAAACAGAATACTATGAAGAAAAAGTTCCGTGGTATGCTTTAACCAGTGGGCAGAGATACGGGTACGAGTATTCAGCTACTTTAGCTACGTAACTGATATTTCGCCGTTGAATTTGTTGTTAGATCAACTATTTTGGCCTTATCTTTGAGCACTGTCCTACATCAGAAGCTCACAGAAATGATATCTAAAGGCCTCTCTGAATCTCTCTCTCCCTTAAAGAGCACATCAGAGAGGGAGAATTTATGTACAAAGCCCGTATCTGTTAGGTTGTCAGCAATTTCAACAATCGTCATGACAAATTTTTTTTTTTTTATTCGAATTCCAGGGTACCGATCGATACAATCATGACGAAGAAGAAATGTTAAAGCTCATGACGTCAACGCGTATCTTAGATGAAGATGCAGGCGGTAAACTTCATTAATGATTGTACTCGAGCCAAGGACAAGCTGGTATGTATTATGTATTACTACGGCGTATTATTAGCGATTTATCGCTAATTGATCTTGAATTTGCAAAATTCATTTTCCTTGTTGATATATCTCTTTTGAATATTTTGTTGATTTCTTTTTTTGTTATTAAATAGCTTTCGTGATCGATTGGTTTTTTTTTTTTTTATAAAAATGAAGAGGGTGTAGGAACGTCATTATAGCATTTGTGTATCTAACTGCATTTTTTTTAATCAAATGCGATTGCAGAAAATGTGTTAATTCATTATCTACGTATGTAATTGCGATAAGAATTCTAATAAAACGGAACTATGACTAATTGAGAGCTTTTTTTATTAAGTGCTTGACGATTTTAGTGATTGGAGGTGATAATTTCGTCAGTTTTTCCAAGTTACTAGAATTGGAACCAACACGGGAATCACTGTCACCACTGCCATATATTACGATAGAATGTTGTCCAAACCACGTGCTGCTATGATCCTTCTTAATCAACATTGCTACTGCGCCATTGCACCTAGCTTGTGAGGCCCAGAGTTTGCTAATGTTTTCGAATTTCCTTGAAAATCTAGGTGCCTACTTCTTATTACCAATTTTCCTTTTATACTTCTCGTACATCGTTCAGCATTTCTACGGATATGTAAAACTCGACGGACAGTATCTGTTTGAGATTTAACTGACATATTTCTTGTTTTCAAAAGTCTAGTACTGAAGTATATTCATATTTCGTTTTGGCATCCTTTTTGATTTCATCCTTGCAACAGTCAAGTCGGATCGAGTTTGGTTTTGTTCTTTAACAAATAGAATTATTTCGCTTTTAAAAATATAGTTTCTCGAGTTCAAACACTTTTTGGTGCCTCCTGTGAGGAATAAGCCTTTATGCTCGAGGATCTCGCACATACGGCAGGATTACATTTGGACAACGAGATGGAAGTTTGGGCTGTGAAACTCGTGGTTTTCAGAGTCGAAATTGCGCTTTTACATTTTATACAAAATTAATTAATTTCTTTAGTTCAATGACAGAGTTAAATTGAAGATTGTCAGCGGTAACCGCGTTCAGGATAAGTGAGCGAGTGCATGGAGCGAACCTCGCCTTGAGTGTTATTTCCGAGTTGGAGCACTAAAATCGGACTCAAGTCTGTGACGGAGCACTAAAATCGCTTCGTGCATAACCACGATATGCTATGGTTGGTGCAGCTAAGGCCAAAGAACTATCTACTCATGACCAGTTGTGGGAGCAGACGGAAGCCATATAGAACGAGACATGGGTTGTGCTTATTCGTAGATTGTTGGAGTGCAAGGCTTCATCGGTACCATCTGGTTCGCCTGAGGCTTTAAAATCATCTACTGCGATGCCATATATGACATCACATTTGGATATAAAGTTGGATCCTGTATCGATCCCAGAGTTTGACGGTTCTTACTCTAATTGGCACGCATTCAAAGATCTCTTCGAAACACTTGTCGACGGGGGAAACTTCTCAGATGTTTACAAGCTCGGCAAACTTAACGACTTTACTCAGTTGGTTATGAGGAAGTGTGGACAGCCTTAAAGAAGCGTTTTGACAATCAAAATTTGCTGGCCGAGATACATGTTTCCCGGTTTCTCTATATAAAAACAGCCACCGAGGAGTCTTCAAAAACTTTGTTGATAATAGTGGATACAGTGCAGGAATCGTTACGTGCATTAAGAGTCATGAAACTTCCTGTCGACCAATGGGATGCATTAGCAGTGCCGATTGTTGCATCAAAATTACGTGGAGCTACCCGTCAAAAGTGGATAATGAACTGTGACTGTAATAAGATTCCAAACTTGAGGGATCTTCTTGCTTTTGTAGAGAAAAGGGCGCACAGTGTATCTACAGATATTGTCGGTGGTTCTCAACAAACTCCATTGTCGCCAATAAGACAGCAGCATCGGAAACAACACCCTATAAAATCTTGTTTGGCTGTAGCAAAAGGCTCCAAATGCTGTTAATGCCAAGGACCACATAGTATTTCACGATGCCAAACCTTGATGGGACTAAGACCTGAACAACGCTTCGAGGCATTGAAAACTTTTGAACTATGCTACAACTGTCTCAGGGGTGGACATACTTCAAAGCAGTGCTCGTCAGATGTTTGTAGTTAGTGCGGTCGTAAGCATTATACTATGTTTTGCCATGACAATAACGCACAAAGCTTGGGTCCACCCACCCCAACTTCACAACTTCACAACTTCACAGTCAAACCACAACCAACCACAACAAACCACAACACAACCCCAACTTTGTGACCATCTAGCCTTGTGACAACCTATGTAACCTGAAGCTTCCAGACAACTTTACTTGCAATAGCGCGTGCTTATGCAATTGGTGTTATCCAGCAACAGCGCCTAGTTGGAATCCTCTACTATTCTGGATCACTGATAACCATTTGTATCTTCGCAGAACCAAATGCGAGGTAACTATGGTACTTTTTCCGATTTTTCTGTGGACACCAATTCATATATCATTCCATCAATCACATCGGTCACTCCAGCTGCCCACGTCGACGTCAAGAAATGGCAACACTTGATGGCAACACTTGACGCGTTCACAGCTGTCGGATCCGAACTTTGGTACACCTGGTGTTATAGATGCTCTCATTGGTGCTGATATGTGGGGATTGGTTGTCAAAGGTGATGAACCCTACACTCAGCTAACCAAATTTTATAGGTAGTTTCTGTTCCAGCTTCAACAATACCTGTATCAGCGCCAGCTATTCGCACACTTCGTACTCAAATGTTCGAGGAAGATCTTAACTTGGAAGAGCTCTTCCGCAGCTTTTGGAAACTTGAGGAGGTCCCTGAGAATGAATCTATCGATGACCAATGTGAATGGTTCTTTTCAACAATTCACTCACGAAACAGAGGTGGTCGATACATCGTTCTTATACCATTTTGCAGTAACGCACAGGACCTTGGTGATTCATTTAGTAGGGCATTGAGACAATTTCACTGTCTGGAGCGTCGGTTGGCTGCAAACAATGAATTGCGGGAAAAGTACGTAGCCTTTATGTAGAAATATATTGCTCTTGGACATATGGAAGTGGTTGGTCAACCTGGGGACCATTCTGGCAGTTACTATATCCCACACCACGCAGTTACGGCCAAGTTTCGAGTTGTGTTTAATGTGATCCAAGACTCGTTAGATCAAGGCGCTACCATTCCTCGATTTAAGCTATGCTCAGCATAGCTTTTGGCATCAACGCTTCAGAATGTACGTGTAGCATTTGAGCTCGGACTCTAACATCATGCTGTGTTGGCTTCGTAGACATCCTACAACACTTAAGCCATATATTGCAAATCGCGTTCGATCTATTCAGGAACTTACATCACCTGAGCGATGGCATTATGTTCGGTCAACGCCGAATCCTGCCGATTGCGCCAGTCGTGGTATTGGGGCAGAAGAGCTACTGAAATATCATTAGTGGCTACATGGACCGGATTGGTTGATGAACAACTCCTTCGCCTTTGAAGATGACCGCAACCTCTACAAGGAACAAGAACTTACCATGAAGGATGAAAAGAAGGTATCTTTACGAACAACGGTGGCTACAGTGTCACTTGAACTTACAACCAAAAGACAAGACGGTCACATTATACCATTCAACCAGCGATTTAGCAACATTAATCGACTTCTTCATACGCTGATGTTTATCTTACGTTGGTGTCCGAGCCGTCGAAAATTACGCAAACCGGTGTTGATGAATTGATGGAGGCGTTGAGGGTCCTTCTGCTCATTGAAGGTATTTTCAACGGACATTCATCTTCTGCGGTACAGCTCCAGTCTGCCTAGTTCCAGTCGCTTATTTCCGCTAAATCTCTACCAGGCTTATTAAGGGTTGGTGGTCGAATTGGCAGAGTAATATTGCTACATGATCATCGCTTCCCTATAATTCTACCGAAGGCCGGCGCCTTAACTTGGCTTCTTATCAAAGATGCTCATAAACGTACAATACATGGTAGTATCCAGCTAATGCTTCTAGCCCTTCGCAGTCGTTTCTGGATTTTATAAGACCGTCGCCCGTCATGCTGTGAGAAGTTATCTTCATAATTGTGTCGTGTGCCGCCACAAATGGCATCACTGCCTATACAGAGGGTCGTTGCTGCTCGACCGTTTTCATCAGCAGGTGCCGACTACTGCAGTCTCTTTACACTCCGCATCGGAACGAAAAGATCACATGCGTCTTCATATGTATGGAGATGAAGGCTGTACACATCGAGGTGGTAGATGACCACTTACCACAAACATTCTTAGATGCTTTTATACGATTTACCGGCTGTCGTGGACCCTGTCAAGACTTGTGGGTGGGTCAGCGTTTGTGGGTGCCAACCGTATTCTTCGAGAAGACTTAGCCGCTTGAAGAAGTGAGCAGAATCATTAAATACTAGCGAACCAGGGAACCAGATTGCATTTCATTACACCCAGCCCACCTCATCAGGGTGGACCGTGCAAAGCGACATTTAGTTCGTCTTGTTGGGGGACAACATTTTTGGTACAGCCAGCTCCAAACTCTAGCGGCACGCATCGAGGCATGTCTCAATTCTCGTCCGCTTATTCCATTGCACGATGACCCAGATGACAAATTCGCTTTAACACCAGGAGATTTCCTGATAGGAGCCCCACTTCTTGCAGTTCCGGATCCAAGTAACCTTGAAATCCCGTCCAACAGCCTTAAGCAATGGCAATGGCTTAGGAGTGGCTTCTGGCAACGTTGGAGTGACGAATATCTGTCAAAGTTGCAAACGAGAGACAAGTGGCAGCTGCGCTTAGAAGACGTTAAAGTTGGTGACGTCGTTTTAATTCGTCATGAAAAGTTACCACCAACCCACTGGCGAGTAGGTCAAATTACCGAGGTTCATCCAGGCATCGATGGACTGATTTGAAACGCAACTTTGGAAACCGCACATGGAGTTTGCACCCGGCCAGTCCAGAAGTTGTGCCGACTTGTGGAATTGTTTGAACCTGACGGTCCAACCGGGAAGGATGTTTGTGATTTAACCGACATATTTCCTGTGATTGCACCTACGAGGAAACTGAAAAGTTTCCGACCACAACGTAAAAATAGCGGCACTCGTCAACAAAAGCTAGTGAATGCTAGTTGTGCATCTCTTGAGAGTTACTTACCGAAGTTTCAGTCATTTTGCAAGCGCAGTTTTTAGTTGACAGTCGTTTGAGTGAGTCGATGTGAGTGTTTTTTGTGAAAATGGAAAAAATTTAGTATCGAGCTTTCATTAAATTCTTATTTTTGAAAGGCAATGCGCCTACGAATATCAAAAATGAGTTGGACTCTGTGTATGGGGACTCTGCACCATCATTTACCACAGTGAAATTTTGGGCAGCTGAATTTAAACGTGGCCGTAAGAGCTTGGGAGATGATGAAAGTTCGGGACGTCCAAAAACTGCAACCACTGACGATAACATCGCTAAAGTTCACCAAATGGTGTTAGACGACCGCCGAATTAAAATGAGAGAGGTAGTAGAGGTTATGAGAATGTCCAAAGAACGTGTTTGTTACATATTAAATCAAGATTTAGGCATGAGAAAGGTATCCGAGCGTTGGATGCCGCGTTGGCTTATATAAATTGAAATTGAAACGTGTTCAAATGAACATTTCCAACTCTCTGTTGGCGCAGTTTAGGCGCAATAAATCTGAGTTTTGGCGCCGGTTAATTACTGTAGATGAAACTTGGATACACCATTATACGCCCGAAACAAAAATGCAGTCAAAGCAGTGGACTGCAAAGGGCGAGCCGGCTCCAAAAAAAGCAAAAACTGTTTTTTCGGCTGGGAAAGTGATGGCGACTGTTTTTTGGGATAGTAAAGGAGTTACCTTAATCGATTATCTTCAAAAAAGAAAAACCATTACATGAGAATACTACGCATCATTACTTGCCAAGCTGAGAGCAGAAATTGCGGAAAAACGGCCACATTTGCAGAAAAAGAAAATCCTGTTTCACCAAGATGACGCCCCGTCTGACACCTCAGCGGTTGCCATGGCGAAAATCCATGAATTATGGTTTGAACTGCTTGACCATCCGCCTTATTCACCAGATCTAGCCCCAAGCGACTTCCTTTTGTTCCCCTATCTAAAAACTGCGCTCGGAGGACAGAGATTTTCGTCGATTGAGGAGGCAATCACCTTCGTGAGCAATTATTTTGCAGAGAAAAACGCCAAGTACTGTTTGGACGGGTTAGAGAGATGGGAGCATCGCTGGGTGAAGTGTGTAAAGTTACAAGGAGCCTATGTGGAAAAATAAAAACAAAAATTTGAGAAAAAAAATGTCTTGTATCATTGTTCGGCCGGAAACTTTTCAGGCAATCTTCGTATGTACGCAGTAAGTTCCTTAGTTCGTTAGATTATTAGTTTCTTGCCCGAGCATACCACCTTGATCAAAAAGTTCCCCGGGGGACACCACCGTGTGGCGCTCCCATTATTCCGACTTGAGTTCTGTTTCTTTTGTTAAGTTGGTAAATCTGTTGTTGACATTTTCTCTAAATCTTAGCATCATAGCTTGACATTTACAAAAGTTACGTAGCCAAGAGTACATCTATCTCTGTGTGTGTTGGCGATTTTTTACAATCTTAGAAATGGATTTAAATTTTCAACAAAGGGCTTGTATTAAATTTTGCGTAAAAAACGGATTTAATGGTGCGCGAACGTTGGAAATGTTGGAAAAGTGTTTCGGCAACGATTATCTAAAGAAAACGGTCGTTTACCAGTGGCACGAGTGGTTCAAAAGTGGTCGTGAGTCAATTGAAGATGATGAATGCAGTGGCAGACCATCGACATCGAAAACCGACGAAAACATTGATGAAGTACGAGTAAAAGAAATGTTGGTCAATAATCGCAAATTAACCATCAGAGAGATAGCGGAGGACTTGAACAATGCCTATGGATCCGTCCAAGACATTTTGATTAATGATTTGGGTTTCCGTCATGTAGCAGCAAAGTTGGTGCAAAAAGACCTCAATTTCATGCAAAAAGGAGGCGTGTTGAGGTCGCAAAAGAGATGATTTGCGAGGCTGAATCCGATCCCACATTCATCAAAAGGATCATTACTGGTTACGAGCCGTGGGTTTATGAGTACTGCATGCAGTCCAGACATCAGGCAAGTGAATGGCGTTCACCAAATGAGCCGAGACCAAAAAAACACGTCGTTTTCTGGCAAAAAGAAGGCAATGCTCACGGTTTTCATGCACAACGGTGTAGTGCATCGTGAATTTTTGCCAGAAGGCCAGACAGTAAACAAAGAGTACTACGAGTATTTGGACGTTATGAGACGTTTGCGTGAAGCAATTCGCCGAAATAGACCAGAATTGTGGGCAGAAAACTCGTGGATTTTGCACCTTGATAACGCACAGTCGCACAGTGCCATCATTATTCGTAATTTTTTGACGAAAAATGCAACAAATACCATCCAACGTCCCTATGACTTGAACAGAAACAATCGAGTTAAAAAACAACTACGGGGAACGCGTTTCAGCAGCCGAGAGGAAGAACTGGAAAAATCGCAGGAAGCACTGAAAGACATACCGAAAACTGAATATAAAAAATGTTTCGAGAATTGGATTAAGCGCTGGCATAAGTGTGTTGCAGTCGATGGGTATTCCTCTGAAGGAGAAAATATAGATTTACTCGTAGATGAATAAACTTGTATTTCCAATTTTCTGAAATACTTTTTGATCAAGGTAGTATTTCTTACTAACCAACTTAATAGGCCCACGCTTGTCAGTGAAAGACACTAAACACATTATCTTAGGTCATAAACACTTAAGCAGGCCCATCCATTTAACCTTTACTTATTTTTCCAAGTATTATTGATTACAAATATGTTTATAGCGAGGCGATTATTTCCGAAGCAACAAACTTCTAAAGCAGGCGGCAATAACGTATCTTTCGACTGGAATCAGTCTGCTACTTTAAGGCACTCAGACTTCCGTTCATCTATGTGCATACAAATCTAAAGAAGGAAAGGGCATTCCTCGTGCCAGACGATCAGTTAATTGTTAATGATTATAAAAGGTGTGATATCTCATTCAAAGTAAATACCACAGATACTCGTACATAAAAACATGTCAAGTTCTTTTTTCCATCCAAGATTACTAAGTTAAAATGCATGAGTGGTTTTTCTTAATACTCCCTTGGCCACAGCCCAATGTTTACATACGTCTGTCTGCCTACTTAAGATAATTGATACGAACATGAATACTGATATCGAGATACTTTTGTAAAATTTACTGATATGCGTGCTATAGGGCAGCTAATACGAGTATCTAGTGAAAGAAACGATCTTAAGTGGAATGTTTACAAACGGAGGCACCTTCAATTTATTTTTTTGTAATTCACTAACAATTATGTATCTTTATATTTCATTATGACGCTTATGAGGCATTTAATCAAGAGGGATTTTCTACAGATAAAATTGACGACGTTGATAACACAAATAGATACGAGTACTAAGCACTCCCTGTTAGGAAGAATTAAATGGGACTTATGAGGGCTTATTTTGCTTTGAACGTAAAAGACTTCCGTATACGAGTGTAGAGATTTTGGAAAATTAGTTCATCGAAAACAGAAATAGTTTCCGTATATGCGCAATGACAATGACAATGACAACCGATTTCCATATAGCTATGAGGTATTTTTATTTAATTTGGTCCTTTAGAACTTATTTGGACTGGTTTTTGAATACAACATCAATCAAGCGGTCGCCTTTATTGACCAAAGCAAAATGTGGCTTTTTCGCTGCGTTTTCCATCACTTTTTCGAGCATCTCGGACGGTATAGCGATGGTTTCGGCACGAATGTTTGCCTTGAGCTCGTCAATAGTCTGAGGCTAGCCAGTCAATGTCGCCACTTTTAGACAAGTCCAGGGAATTTTCGTCGCAGAAACTGCATTTTTTTTATAATTTGCGCGCGCTTAAGGGATTATTTTTTTAGTACCCTTAAAATGTCTGCACATCCCGCGGGCGAAGGAAATTCAGGGAGGATGGAAAGAGAGGTACCGGTGAACGTTGGTTTTAAATGTTTGAAGGTTATAATGACTAGGAAATAAAGAGCTAGACAGGGCATCCTATAAGGAGTTTTAGAAGCACCTGACCAGATGCGGGCATTATACTCAAATTTTGGGCGGATGAATGCCTTATATATTGTGGCCAATAAAATATTTCTTACATCGCTTGAGGAAACCTAGACATTTCGCAGCATATGGTCCTTCAAATGTAAGTTGTTATTGGCACACATACCGAGAATGGAAAATTTTTCGGATTCGAGCAGACAGCATTGTATTTTGGAAGCATTGAATTCCACTCGGTTGATAGTTCCCCAATTGGTTATGCTGTTAATATCGGAGTTTAATGAGCTTAACATACGTCGCCGTTCCCGTTCTACAGCCGAAGAGCAAGGACGTGAGTCCGGGAACGAATATGAAAAGCAGAGAGTACTGACATCAGCAAAAGAATATATTGGACTAGAAGTAGCAGACAAAATATCATTAATGAAAAACGAGTGTCGGAGACAGAACGGAGCCCTGGGGCACACCAGCATTTATTTTGTGAATATCAGACTTGAAACCGTCCAAGACAACTTGAACGTTCCGAGAGGTAATTCCTAATCCATTGAAGAAGAGAGTCATCGATCCCAAAAGCACGCATTTTCGACAAAAGAGCCTGATTGCAAACTCTGTCAAATGCCTTAGAAATATAAAGTGCAAATATAAAGCGTACATCAATTTTGCTTTCGCCAGATTGATATACGCTTTAGTTCCACTTTTCGGTGAGACATGCATATCAGATCACCAGTGGAGCTGTTACTACGAATATGTTTCGTGTTTCGAGATATTTAATGAGCTGACTGTTTATCAGCGTTTCCATGATCTTGGAAAGAAGGGACGTAAGTGCAATGGGTCTGTAGGCGGAGAGAGAGGAAGATTCGCCTTTTTTAGGGACGGTCTGGCTATTTGTAATGGACAATTTAACCGGATACCATGTCGAGGGGATAAGTTAAGGCCTGGCCCTGCAGTTTGAAGATTCCTTGTGGGGGTAATAATAACAGCGGAAAACAAAAACTCAGTCTAGAGGCATCCTACAGCCTCGGTTACGGACGGATATAATGGTGACAACCCGACAACGAATGAATGATAACACCTTTAAGAGGCTACATGCTGCCGAATAATTCCCCAAGGTCCGGGGCTGATATAAGCTAAAAGGTGACCAGTTAAAACCGATAGAAAAACAATTTAAATAAAATAGCGATGGTGTGAGATATAATACTGATTCTGGCTTTATTTTGAAGCTACGTTCATGCCATTATATGTTATGTGGAATAGCACATCATTCAAATGGCCGACTCAGCTTCGTTGGCAGTGCTTCAAACGGCCGATCCATTTTTTGATGTTTCGGCCCAATATGTGTGCGTGTCGAATGTTGGCTTCGAGCTCGTCCAAAAGGGTTGGCTTCTTAGCGTAGACTAATGACTTGATGTAGCCTCAGAGAACATAATCGAGTTGTGTCAAATCGCATAATCGCGGCGGCCAATTGATGAACGCTCGTCGGGAGATAACCCAGTCGCCAAATTTCTCCTTCACAACTTCGAGCGTTGCGTCGCTTGTATGGCATGTAGCGCCTTCTTGTTGGAGTTACAGCTCGGAAATATCGATGTTGTCCAGCTCTGATCACAGAAAGTCGGATAACATCGCTATATACCTGACACTATTGATGATAACGGTGTCTCCTTCCTCATTTCGAAAGAAATAAGGTCCGATAATTCCGCCATGCTATAAACTGGACCAAACAGTCAATCTGTGTGGATGCATTGATGCAATAATGGCAATTTTGCTTGTTGACATAGCCGCTAAGCCAACAATGGACTTCGTCCGAGAAGACGATTTTTTAACCAAAATCCTGGTCGCCGGGCAACATTTGCAGCGCCCCATTAGCGCGAACTCACTGCGTTGTCTATGATCATTCGACTTCAATTCTTGCCTCAGTACAATCTTATATGGATATAGGCCCCAATCCAACCGCAAAATAAGCCGGGTTGACTCTCTGGCGTAGCCCAATCGGCGCCAAATCGACATTTCTGGGTCTTCTTCGATGCTGGCCGCTACGACGGCTATGTTTTGTTCATTTTGCACCAATCTCTGTATGGTAGCTTTAGATCCAAAAGGGTGTACTCACGCTCAAACTTTTCCACGGTGCGACGAATTGCCTGCACACAGAAGCCATGATGACGACCGGCCTCACGAGGGAATTCACGTTGCGTATTTACAATTGAGCCCGAATTTCAAGAAAATTTTTTAATAATTTCCGCACGTTCGGCAACCGTACCACGATGCATGATGAAATGGCTTACTGAATATTTTGGCAGAGGAATGTGATTGGTAACTTTAACAGCTGCTGAAACATAACAATTGGAAAAACTGGTCACCCGTTAGAGTCGGGGTCGTTGTTGAGAATATGAAAAGACTACTTCTGCAGACTGTTTAACGGCGCTGATGGTCAAAATACCACTGTCAGGCAGAATGACGCTCTCACACTGGGCGAAACGACGGTCTTTCTCACCTAGATGAAGTTAAATTGCAATATCAAAGCTGAGGTCTAATAAAGCTGCTGGAGCTGACCAACTGCTTGCTGACCTATTTAAATTACCTTGTTGGGTGCTCTCATTCAGCAGGATTCAGGCCAGGAAAGTCCACCAATGATCAATATATTTACACTACGGCAGTTCTCGGAAAAGGCCCGGGAATTCCAGATCGACACTCGTCAGCTATTTGTCGACGTCAAAGCCGCAGCCGATCTAGGTGAAGTCCTGAATTACTCTGTAGCTATACCTTGATACGTCATATTTTTAGTACATCGGTGTTATGCGCTTTTTTTTGAAAGTGTGTACTTCATTTTGCCCTCATTGTCATAGTTTTAGAACTACTTAATTATATACATAGTAATATCTACCCTGTACTATAGCATATGTATGACGTATATTCAGACTTCTAATAAAGCAGTCTTAAACTAACGGCCGTACCAGGAGGACCAGGCTTTTTTGATAAACTTTAGATGAAAGGAGCCTGATATTACAATACTTGTCCATTTCGGGGATATGGAGTTCATCTGCCACCACATGATGATTGTGGGACAGTCGATAATGCTGGTTAAGAGTTTTTGGATGAAAAGAATATAGGCGGACTGCCGACTTTTTTCGAAAGAAAGGAGACCAAGTGGAATAATGTGGTCAGCCCATGGTAGGCCGCGAAATGCGAATCGTAGAAATCTCCTGTAGCTTGACAGCTTTAATGCGCAGAATATGTAAATCGTAGTAAGTGGACTATATCTCGTTGGCATACTTGAGAAGTGGACGAACCAAGGTTATGTACAGGGATTTGCTGACATAGGGGTCGTCGGAGAATTGTTTAGACCATCGTTTGACAAATCCGAGAGCGGAGTTAGCTTTGCTAATTGCAGAGCCAATATGGGTGCGAGAATTGAGCTGTATATCACAAATGACACCCAAGTCCCACTGCAGCTACTCTTTGATCTGCTAAATAATAGGTGCGAATTGGAAGTGTCGAACGCCTCCGGGAGTAAGAAATGACTTGGCATTATTCTATGTTGAGCTCGAGATAGTTTTTATGGCACCATGTCGACAACCTATTAAGATCATCTTGAAAGCTGTCTATAGATTTTCATATCATCGGCATAGATAGATATTTGGGAGTACTTTAGTCCAGATAAAAATTAATGGACCAAGATGACTTCCTTGTGGAACTCCCGAAGTGGCGAGAATTGGGTCAGAAAAAACTGAACGAAAATGGACAAGTTAGTAGCGTTTTTTAACCAAGAGCTTTGAGTTTGAGTAGAATTAACTTGTGCGAGATTTTATCAAAGGCCTTACTGAAGTCCGTGGCAATTACTTCAAGTTCTTTGCCTTTCTCTAGGGCGCACAGTATACTAGAAATAAACACAATGAGGTTGGTGATCGTTGATCTGCCTTTGAGAAAACCATATTGGTTGGTTGCAATACACTCAAAAACCTTTGGGATGCAGGATAGTTTAGCAATGGGGTGATAATTGGTGATATCGTGCTTTGGCATTTTTTTGTGAATAGTTAGTCAGACAAAGATAGTTTGAAATTACTAGTGAAGGGATGAACTAGATTATCAGCACATTTTTTGAAGACAACTGCGGGCAATTCATCAGGACCTGGAGAAAAATCGTCTTTCAGTTTATGTATTTTGTCTAGTAACCGTGCTGAAGTAATTTCAACTGACGGGGGAGATACTCGTATTTGGCAACAGTTGTTCATTATAGATTAGCGCAGAAGGATTTCTGCGTCGAATAAAAGGAGTAGTTTGCCTTATACAGTGGAAGATCTTATCGTAGAAGATAATTACAGCAGAATCTGCGGTTACGTTACTGTTTTGTAGAAAACTAAAGTCAACATTTTTGAGAAGATTGCTGAGCTTAGTGCAATTGGTTTTACGGAAATCGAAGTGGAAGGGAGTTTCTGAAGCTTATATAACACAAAATATCTGTCATCATGATTGTTTAGTGTATTATACATAGTGCTGCTAACAATACTAGCCTATAGGCTTGGTAACTCAAGTCTGATTGGATAAGACAAAGTTCCAACCTAATGTGTGCCATCTGAAAAAATAAATAGAGAGTGAACATTTAACAAAATCTCATTTCCTTCCCAGGCGTTGAGGTCTATTCACTCGTACAATTTTTATGACAGCTTCACCAGCATCCAAAAAATCCGTAGTACACCGTTTTCGCAACTCATATAACAACTCTAATTCCACAAATGATAAAAACATCTCCACGAACTCGGCTCATTTAACATCAATTTTCATCAATTACATGATTGAATCTCCTCCAAACAAAAGCTCCTAACCGCACGTGCATATCACTGATCCGAACCCTCTTCCGATACCACGAACATCGATTCCGCACAGTCATGCTGACAGTACAAAATTCGAAAATCAAAGCTCTAATCACATTTGAACAGAGCCTCTTCGACGTAGACAAATTTATTCGAACGCATTAATCAAAGAATAGATACATTTATATTTTTATCAATTACAGAGTATCTAACCCTTATCTCATAAATTTTGTTAATAGATAAACGGGTAAAACGATCAAATTAACCATAATCAATAAAAAGCCAGCACATCAATCAAAGTTGTTAAACTACGTTATTTGTCCAGATGTGCATTGACATGGAAGTGCGGGCTATAAACGGCCAACTATCGGCGCCAATTACAAAAAGCCCAAACATTTCCATTAAGTTATCTGCACTCTCATATGAGTAAAGATACAAATCCATCGTCGTTGAGCGTTTGCGGCAATTGAAGTCAATTCAAACTAATTGACGAAGCGGCAAGTGTAGCGTCAATTTCATTTAACCGCGATGGTAGGTGATATTCAATTGTTATCTACACCTTGCGTCTGAATTGATAGATGACTAACCACACTAATGTGCAGACGTCATTCCAGAGCTGTCTGCAGCCAAACATTGAGTCATCTACTCCCACATACTCGTATCTGACAGGTCTCTGCTATCCTAAATCTGCTAATCAAACTGCTAACGAGCTTTCCTTATCTTTTGCTGGATATGCTGATGCTGGTGACGGTCTTAATCTGGAGCTGTTTACTATAAGTCATTTGGCAAGACGTTTATATGCCTCGTCAACAATCAACTACTGCAGCGTATTTTCGAGGTTTCATTTGCATAAGACCATCGTAACGTGAGTGAAATTTTTGGCCAGCTACGAGTATGGTTACAGTTCAGCGTGGCTGCGGTGATGCGAGACTTTTAAGCGGAATTTTACTCTCTACCAGGAAAATACGTGTGTTGAGGGATAAACAAGTTACTCAATGAGCGGTGATGAGTCAAGACAATGACAATGGAAAATATTTACCTGTCTTGACGGTTATTCGAGTATGTCTATTCGTCAGTCCGTACGACTGTTTGTATCAATGACTGGCAACATTTTAGTGGGCTACATGCTGTACACTCGAGACTTTCTGGCTGATTTATTACTTCGATTAAGATAATTGTAATTTTCCCAATATAGATATATGAATTGACTGGTATGTGGATGTATGAACACAGATCTTATCCAAAAGATTATTTAGGGCGCACAGTGCAGTCGTTCATACAGCAAGGGAATTATTCCAATTCAGCTTCGATGACGTTTACGGAGCTTCATTCATAGAAAAATGTCGCAAGAAACCGCTTTCATTGAGAACGTAAATTGCTCGAAATTGCTTCTGATTAGTTGTTGGTATGGTCTGGGATAATGAAGGGTGCCAACAGATTAATTGGTTGCAGTAATGATGCATGAGGCTTGGTTCAGTTGACTAATAGAGAATGAAGTGCATGTTCCATGTGAATTCATTAACTAGGCTCTAGATGTTAAGTGCGTCAAGATCATACGTAATTGTCCCATGAAATCATAAAGCCAACAAATAAAAATAAAGAGAATACGAATTAGTGTCTATTTTGACTCTCTCTAGCCTCTGCCCTGACTGAAACCAATCTGATTCCAGACATAAAAAACCACGAATTGTTCCCCCTACTTTTAATGTTTTTCGCGACGACGATCCTACCCGGCTAAATGATGATTTCCCCTGTCGAGGCGTCCTACTGGCGATCCACAACAGCCTTAACTCTTCTCCCATTACCATCTCTTCATCCTCTAAAGTCGACTTTGTCGCTATAAAAATATCACTCCCCTTCAAGTCCCTTTACGTTTTATGTTGCAACATCCTGCCAGCTCAACCTACCGAATCTTACCAGCTTGTTGTCGATGCGATCGACCCCTTAATTGACCTGTCTGACTCTACTGACGATATCTTTATTTTCGGCGACTTTAATCTTCCTCAGCTACTCTGGACTCCATCAGACGATCAATCGTTCTTCATAGCTTGAAATGCCAACTCAGCTAAGGAATGTCTCTTCTTAGATCGCTTAACAGACTCAAGTCTATGCCAAGTCAGTGGTGTATCCAACTATATAGGCAAGAAATTGGACCTTATTTTCACAACAGATTCAATTATCTTAGCAGATCCCTCTTTAACTTTCACAACCTAAGTGTAAATGATGCCTAATCCATTTTTTATAAAGAAATATTTAATTCTTTTGGACTTTACGTTCCGTTTTTCCGCCTTAAAACATCATCTACTAATCCTTCCTGGCATAATCGCAAACCTCGTTCCTTACGAGATAAGAGAAGCAAGTTATGGGCTGGTTTCCTGCGTACCAGATCCTTTTCCGGCTATTCCAACTATCTTGGTGCTTATCTTCATTTCACCGAACTTTACGATTGCCTTTACCAGCGTTACCTTAATAATGCGCAAGTCAACCTTATAAATGATCCTAAGTCCTTTTTCCAATTTGTTAACTACAAAAAAAAAGTCCGATGGCTACCTAGCTTCCATCTCTTTCAACAACAAATCATCAACCGAACCACTCACCATTGCCAACCTACATATTTGCAACCTTTTTCAAACAATCCTTCACCAACGACCCCTTTGTACCGGATCCATTCTATTTTAATTACCTACTGAACTTCTCCAATAACCCACTTTTCTCTCACATCTTGGACCCTCTTACATCGAATATAAATTACACCAACTCAATGACGAATCTACACCTGATCCAGATGGCCTCCCTGCCATATTTCTTAAAACATGTTCTTCGTCTCTTTCCTTTGCCCTTTCTGATCACTTTCGTCTACCCCTTTCACAAGGAGAATTTCCACAGGTTTGGAAAACCTCCTTCATAACCCCGATCCACAAAAAAGGATCAAAGAGCGAAATAACAAACTATGGTCCAATCGCTAAACTCTCCCATATACCCAAACTCCTCGAAAGTATTTTGTATGAGGCTCTAAGCTTCCAATGCAAATCACTTATTTCCCCTAGACAACATGGCTTCCTAAAGGGTAGGTCAACCACCACAAATCTCGTTGAATTCGTATCCTTTGCCATCTCTGCCCTAGAAAATGGCAACGAAGTCGATGTAGTTGCAACCGATTTTAGCAAGGCCTTCGACAAAATCTCTCATCGATTAATACTGTTCAAATTGTATGCCCTCGGCTTTGAACCCATACTGTTTAAATCGATATCCTCTTACCTCGAAAACCGTTTTTACAGTGTTCGTTGTAGATCAGCCTACTCGGCTCCATTTTTGGGCACCTCTGGAGTACCACAAAGCAGCCATCTCGGTCCCCTTCTTTTTCTATTAACCATAAATGATCTCGATAGGATCAGTAAATACTCGTCTGTCTCCCTTTATTCCGACTATACCAAATTTTTCAAAACCATTTCAACTCCATTTCAACTCCCCTTGACTCCTTCCTCCTTCAGTTGATAGTTTTTCGATCAGGTGCCTCAAAAATTGCTTGGAACTTAATATACCCAAATGCCAATCCATGACTTTTTCACAAAGCAGCACCAACCTCCTCCCCGGCTCTACCTTCTCCACAACCAACCTATCTCCTCCGTTGAATCTTTTCGCGACCCCGGCATTTTGTGTGATAGGGAGCTCAACTTCCGTTTACGTATGAATGAGATAATCCTTAAAGCCAACTCTGCACTAGGTTTTGTAAAACGGTGGTCCAAAGAATTCACCAACCCATACGTGACCAGGTCCCTCTATATTACCTTTGTTCGTCCCCACCTAGAGTACGCCGGTCAAGTGTGGTCCCCATTTTATCGTGTTCATATCTCGAGAATCGAAAGCATCCAGCGCCGCTTTCTTCCATTTGCTCTTCGAGGTATGCCCTGGAGCGATTCTTTTATTCCGCCCGCTATCATAATCCTCTGAAACTTATCAACTTAAACACTCTTGAGGGACGCAGCGATGCAGCCGACTTTCTCTTCATTCATCAACTCCTTTTAGGTCACGTTAAATGCGCAACCCTCCACAACTCTATTTTCCTCAACACTACCTCCGAAATCTACGTATCCCTCAACCCTTCTATCTACCAACCCACCACATGTATGCTACGTAAAATCAATTTAAATCAAACCCTACCGCCTTTGACTTCCACCGCATCACTCCCTGCCTCAAATCCTTCTCCTTCACCACGCCAACCAACCTTAGTTTTAAGTTTAAGTTTAAGTTTAATTTTAAGTTATAGCTTGTGTTAAGCCGAATAAATGGGGGCTTTCGCCCCCACCAAAATTAAATTAAATTAAATGCCCACTCGAACACGCGACGTAGAGTTGGCCATAGGCGAAGCAAAGCGTTCGGAGATCTACGCCGACCGTTTTTAGCGTATGGCCCTACGACTTGTTGATGGTCATGGCAAAGCAGCGAGCGTCGGGAAATTAGAGTCATTGGAACTAAAATGGGAAATTCGCGGTATGAAAACATCCTCGCCGCGGTCACATCCGGTTAAGATTGTGGCTTGTATGACGTTCCTTAGTAGCTTGAAGCTGTGTCTGGTTACATTGTATAGTTTCGGGGGATCCAAGTTGCATTATGAATATTTTAGATGCCCCAGCAACTCATGTATAGGGAGGTGTTTAATGAATTTGAAAACTCCGCTGGGTAATTGGTAATCTCTTCTGTAGCTAACACGAAATTGATGGCGAAGTATATCATTGATTCCGCCTCGAATATGGAATGACTAATAAATTGCGCTATTTGGATAAACACTACAGATATGTACTCGTAAGTGTATCTATTGTCGGTTATACAATGGAGAGGATAGTGGGATTTTTATTTTTGTTTGGTTTTGGTAATAGTACTTGTGAATTACCTCTTAGAATGGCGCGCATGTTTTGATGTTGTGAATATTACTTAACATCAAACCAGTGGAGGATACACTTGAAGCACGCATTTATTTCATCTGCCCACAGAAACAAGGGGAGCATCTGATAATAGTCTCCAGAAAAAAAAATGCGACACCACTCATTACTCTACTGTCATTGCGAATGTCAAGAAGAGTCCGATCAACAGATTTTTTTTTGCGTCATTGTGCATTCGCCCCAAATGATGAAAACACAGGCTCTGATAAATAGATGCTTTATGGCCAACTTTGTAGATGTTGCACATGGGGCTTTTACTTACAGTATTGTGCAAAACCTAAGCAACCATCTGAAATCGATATTTCACAGTAAATTTTTTAAACTTTCTGCTACACTAAATAAAAAAAATGAATGTGGAATGATGTATATAAGATATTTTAAAATTTATAACTTTCTGAGAAAATAATAGTACTTCAAAATTAAAAAAAAAAAACACGAAAATAAAAAATAGCCAAATTTAGTTGTATAAAACCTAAGCAACTTTGTAATCCAATGTAAAAAGGAAAGAGCTAACAGTAAACTCTTTGTCTTTGATCAGTTTTCCATTAACTTGGATGCGTAAATGATGAGATTTAATAATGACGCGACAAATACACTCCACCTGTTTTAAACTAAAGATTATTGAAGAATTTAAGTCTGGAAACTTCCAGACAATATTAGTTGAAAGATATAAAAGAAGTAAATCCAATATTACACGTCTAATAAAATCATGCAACGGGAGTCGTTGAAAATTTAAATTTCGGTGGTAGGCTGCATAAGACAATAAGTCGAACAGATAGAAACATTTACGGTGTAATTAAAAAACAACCATTTATAAGTTCAAATGAAATTGAAAATTACTAAATTTCAATATTGATGCTAGCACGGTGGGTAGACGTGCTATTGAGAGTAATCTTCAAAGCTATAGGCCGCGCAAGAAACCGATGCTCATAAAAAGGCATTTAAAGAACAGGATGTGCAATTAAATCATTTAAACATAATTCAAACTTAACTCTTTTCATATTAGGCTAAATTTTGCAAGAAAACATTAACACTGGGCCCCTGAAAAATGGAAAACAGTTCTTTTTAGCGATAATTCAAAGTTTAATTTATTTAATTCTGATGGGAGGTGTCATGTCAGACATTGTAAAGGCCAACAACTTAATCCTATTTTCTGCATACCCACCGTTAAGCATGGTGGTGGTAGTTTGATGGTATGGACGTTTTCGGCAGGAGGTGTATGTCCATTCCACGAAGCCGAAGGAATTATGGACCGTTTCAAATACAAATTGATTCTATTGTAGATGATGTTGTGTCATGGATGTTTCAACAGGATAATGATCCGAAACACACATCGAAGTTGGTAAAGGGGTGGACAAAGGATAGTGAGATTTAAGCCCTTGATTGGTAGGCCCAATCACCCGACTTCAATCCCATAGAAAACCTGTTTGGCATTCTTAAAAGCCGGGTAACTGGACAAAGTTTTTCCAACAAGATAGAGCTGTACAATGCTTTGAAAAGCGATTGGGAAAATATATCCCAGGCTACAATTTCAAAACTAATTGCTTCTATGCGTCGTCGTTGCGCCGAAATTATTCAAAATAAGGGATATCATACCAAATATTAAAAAAGTTGCTAATTTTTTTTTTAATTTTCATGTTTTACTGTTTTCTTATAAAGTTGTGAATTTCAAAATATACTCTTAAATACAATACATCATTCGATGTTCATTTGTTTTTTATTTGGTGTGGTAGAAGGTTTAAAAAATTTATTGTGAAATGTCGATTTCAGATGGTTGCTTAGGTTTTGCACAACACTGTATGTCTAAATTGAGAGGAATCCTAAAACAGCTAGAGCACTTTACTAAGCAACAAATTTATGAGAAAAATTTGTCAAGTGCCTCGTGGGGCATCCGAAAAAATCGTTTTGCCTTCATTAGAGAAAATACATGTAATTACGAGTATTTCTTCACAATTCTGCCGCTGTTGCTGTTCGCTTCGAGCTGCTAGAGTTACAAGTCTGGCAGATCATAACTCGTCTCCGCTGAGTACTCCCAGTTAGTTAGCATATTGGTGAGCGCGTGTGGAGTCGGACTCAATATTAAGCCAGTGGATGCCGCCCAATTGAAAATACGTTTTCTTATGAATATTGGCGATATAAGGTGTCACCTTTTTGTCAACTTGGAACACTGATGTTCCATGTATATGTGTAGTACATCATATACGAGGTCGGGTCAATAAGTCCGTGACTTTTTGAATTTCTAACCTCTTTACTGAAACAGCAACACTGCTCCTGTCAACAGACATTTGTCAGTTGACTCCTGTCAAAATTTAAACTTGCTGCGTCAGTTAGTTTGTGTTTGACAGCTATTTTTATCAGACTACTCACTAATTTGAGTAGAAAATGGAAAAAAGTGAATTTCGTGTGCTTATTAAGCATTATTTCTTGCGAAAAAAAACCATTACCGAGACCAAGGCTAAGCTTGATAAATACTATGGGGACTCTGCACCATCGATTTCAATGGTAAAAAAGTGGTTTACTGAATTTCGTTGTGGCCGTACAAGCACTGAAGATGCCGAACGTCCTGGACGCCCAGTTGAGGTCTCTACACCCGAAACAATCGAAAAAATTCACGATATGGTGTTGGCCGACCGAAGATTGATTTCAATTTTGAATGATCACTTGGGCATGAGAAAGCTTTCCGCAAGATGGGTGCCGCGTTTGCTCACAGTCGACCACAAACGCAATCGTGTAACAACTTCACAGGAAGGTTTGGCGTTGTTTAATCGCAATATGGAGGAGTTTTTGCGCCGTTTTGTAACCGTGGACGAAACAAGGATCCATCACAACAAACAACAGTCAAAACAGTGGGTTTCTAAGGGTGAATCGGCGCCAAAGAAGGCCAAGGTGGGTTTGTCAGCCAATAAAGTTATGGCGACTGTTTTTTGGGATGCACGCGGGATAATCCACATTGACTACCTTCAAAAGGGAAGAACAATCAATGGGGAATATTATGCCAACTTATTGGACCGATTCAATGACGATTTGAAAAAAAAACGACCTCATTTGGCCAAGAAAAAAGTTCTTTTCCACCAAGACAATGCAAGGGTGCACACATGTGCAGTTGCCATGGCAAAAATCCATGAATTGGGCTATGAATTGCTCCCTCATCCACCCTATTCTCCAGATTTGGCTCCGAGCGACTCCTCCTTGTTCCCAAACCTGAAGAAATGGCTTGGTGGAAAAAGATTTGACTCCAATGATGAAGTCATCTCGCAAACAAAGGCCTATTTTGAGGACCTCGACAAATCATTTTTTTTGGAAGGGATAAAAAAATTGGAGAAGCGTTGGACAAAGTGTTTAGAGCTCAAGGGAGACTACGTTGAAAAATAAAATAATTTTTTTATCAAAAAATCTGTTTTAATCCAAAAGTCACGGACTTATTGAACCGCCCTCGTAGATATCCATTTTTTACCACTAACAAATTACAATCAATCTTACACTTTCAATATGAATACTCGTAGAATATACTAATTACACAAAAATATACACAGCAAAGTCAAAAAAAATTCCTGTGTGCTTAGACATTGATACTTATTTCAACAATTAACATTATTGTCCTTCAGGATAAAAACTTTAACTACATTGTTTCTTTTTTTCATTTTTTTAGGGATTGGGTGTGTATATTCTCTAGGATTTTTTGTATGGAATGACATTTTTTGATAAGGTAGTCTTCGCTCTAGGATAACAAATTACTTTTCATAATTCGATACCAACTGTGAATCTGACTTGGAGTCATCCGATTCATGGGCGCTTAGCTTTGCCCGTTTCTTCGCCGCCCATTCTACGAGACAGAAGGCCGGGGTCCCAATAGTTGCAAACACCACCAGAATGCCTAACTGAGCTCGGAGTCCTAAATGTGGGGAGTAGAAGAAGCTTATCGCTGCTGCTACAGACTGAGTGAATTTAAATAGAGAAAATGCTCCAACAGAGTTCCTGACGAAAACTCCACCCAACATCGAATAGATTTGAGTGTTAAAGCGAGCATCACCGAAACCAAGCAAGAAATCACATAACAGAGCTAACCAAGCCTTTGGTGGATTCAAATAGCAAACATCATTTGTGCCTTGGAAAGGTGCACTATTAAGCAGATTAAGGAAAATCGGGAAGAACGCAATCAGATGAAGAATGTAACGAGCAATGACAATTGGATCACGACCATATCTTGTTGTTTTCGATCCCAGTAGTCCAAATAGACCACAGCCTGAAACTTCACCAGCGCCAATGCAAATTCCGGCCAGACCAACAATCTCCTTTGATGTTTCAGAGATAGCCCATGTAAATCCAATGGAAGATCCATATACACCTTTGAAGAACGACAATTCAAGGCATCTATAGAAGAACGCAATCCTTAACAGCAACATGACTTTTGTCCAAAAGAGTTCAGCGGCCGATTTCATAGCATAAATAGCACTACTCAATCCAGATTGGGATTCTTCTAACTCTCTAATCGCAGCAACGGCGATTAGAACACCAATCACAAGCTGCCGGGTTTCGGCGTCGATAGTAGTTTTATTGAGTACCGTGTCGACCACCGACAAGTGCACATGCCACCCAACAAAAATATCACATAGTGCGGGTATCCCAACTCTCCCACTTCTGATCGAAGAACTGTTGCTTGCATCCGGTCACTGCCATTACGGCACGGGCAATGACTGAGTATACGTAACAAGTGATGGAAAGCGGGTTGTGTGTGAAAATATTGTTGTAAGGGCATAACACCTACGAGTACAGCAATTTGTTTCGGTAAACCAACGTCAGAATTTTCACTTCGCAGCTTTGCTTATTTTCGTCGGTGTTTTTGTTTACTGTGTCTGTGTAGCCAATATACGCGGAATAAAAAGTAATCACTTTTCTCCGTACGTCCATGTCTGTAGATACAGACCAGCTGTTTTGGCACTTAATGAAACACAGGTAGATCCCCGCCCACACCCCTCAGATTACTCTGACCAGAAGCTACCTGGCTACGAACTAGTGCCATTGTTCTTCTCTCACCGCGGTCTTGTCATCTACGTGTGTAGTAGATCACAATGTGATCCATGTTCCAATCGGGCATTCAACTTCATGTCGTTAAAACTCCATCTCCGTAAGCTAATTATCCACTACTGCTTTATTTACAGAAGCCCCATACTGGACAGCAACTCGACCTTCCACGAGTTTGATGCGCTGTCTGACTATATGCAAAGAATTCTATCCCTTTATCCTCATATTGAAATAGTGAGTTCGGGCGATTTCACTATACACAATTCTGGATGGCTTCGACATTCTGGACAGACAACACCCGAAGGACGGTGTGTTGAGATCTTCGCTGCGGAAAATAATTTAACCCAGCTTGTAAATGAGCCCACACGAATACCAGATGTTGATAGTCATACCGGCAACACCCTGGACTTGTATTTAACTTCTCACCTTGACAAGTACTGCGTTGATGTGCTCTCCCCTCTAAGATCGTCGGACAATTGTGTCATATCAGCTAAATTCTCGTACACCCACCACACAGTTAGAGAAAAGATTACCAAAAGAACCGGATGGCAATACGAGAAAGCCAATTGAAGCGGACTTAACAACTTCTTTAGGAATTTTAACTGGTCATTATGTTTCCTCGATAACGACGTGGATGCCACTGCTGACATGATGACAGAAACCATTCTCTTTGGAATGAGATGCTTTATACCTCATGATGAAGAGTATCAAACCAAAAGAAAAGGCATGATACGACTCGAGCTATAAAGAGGCTGTCAGGGTTAGAGAAATGTTTTTTCGGACCTTGAAGACCAACCGAAAAGTGTCTTTCTCAAGCGTGTAAAATTCTAATACGACCAAAAACGGAGGCAAAAAATACTACAATGTCCCAAAGGCAGTAACAATTTTCGGTAGTTCGTCAAAAATATTAGAAATTCTGCCTCATCCTCCATTCCAATGCTCATTTACAATGACATTCCAGCTGTCAGCTCTTTGGACAAGGCCAATCTGCTTGCTGCACACTTTGCATCTAGCTCAACACTCCCAGATTGTGCTTTGTCCCCTCCTACACTTGAGTGCGTCGAATCTACAATGGGACGAATCCACTTTCGCACTCGTGTAGTAGCAAGAGTGCTTAAAGATCTCAATATACTCGTACATAAGTCTGCTGGTCCAGATGGTATACGTATATCTCTTCTTCTGACGAGGTGTTCTTCCTCGTTGGCAAAACCACTGTGTAAGCTTTTTCACCAATCCTACTTTTTAGGACTCTTTCCGAGAAGATGGAAAACAGCATTTGTCCAGCCCGTCACTAAAAACTGAATCTTCTCCCTCTTCCTACATTCCCATTGCACTTATGTCCCTTCTTTCCAAGGTCATGGAAACGCTGATAAACCGTCAGTTCGAGATATATCTTGAAACACAAAAACCTCTCAACGACCGGCAGCACAGTTTTCGTTGCAACAGATCCTCTGGTGATTTGAAATCTGACGAAACCAAGATATTGCACTTGAAATTTTTCAGGCTCTTTGGTCGAAAATTGCGTGCTTTTGGTATCGAAGGCTCTCTTCTTCAATGGATTAGAAACTACCTTTCGGAACGTTCAATTCAAGTTGTCTTGGATGGTTTCAAGTCTGATACTCACAAAATAAATGCTGATGTACCCCAGGGCTCCGTCTTGTTTCCGACACTCTTTCTAATTTTCATCAGTGATCTCTTGTCTGATACTTCTAATTCAATATATTCGTTTGCTGACGACAGCACTCTCCGCTTTTCATGTTCGTTCGCGAACTCACGTCTCTGCCCTTTGGCTGTAAAACGGGAATTGCAGCGAATGCTAAGCTCATTAAATTCCAATCTAAACAGCATTAATAAATGGGGGAATGGGGTTTAATGCTTACAAAACACGATGATGTCTGTGGTCGTTAAAGTAAAATGTAAACAACCATGAACGGCACTTGTATCGTTAAAACAGATATGTGTGTTAATGGCAGCTTACGTTGGAATGATCTCATACTCGATGTCGCCAAAAATGCTGTGAAATGCCTAGGTTTCCTGAAACGATGTAAGGAATGCTTCTCCTCCTCTGATCTGGCCTCAATATATGTCTATGTAGGTAAGGCATTCACCCGCCCAAAATTAACGTACCACGCCGACATCTAGTCAGGTGCTCCAAAGACTCCCTTGCACTTGCTAGATAGGAACCAAAACCGTGCGATAAAACTCAAAGGTGATGACAATATTACACAGTCATTCGACATCCTCCAACACGGACGTAATGTCTCCTGTCTCACCTTGTTGTATCGCTATTTTCACCACCAGTACTCCACAAAAATTGCCAGTAGCATTCCACCCCTTCTAACTTTTAACCGTAACACCCGTCTCGCTATGAATACTCATCAGTATACCCTTAAGCCCACTTTCTGACAACCACAATCGTACAACTCGCTTCTGGAATGCCCGACCGAGCTCTGTATTTCCTATTCATTGTTTGCAAACATTTAAGACCAATATACATCGGTACCTGTCTTTTCTTTTTCCCTAAGTTTTTTTCGCCCGCGTTGAGCGCAAACATTTTGAGGTTACTAATAACCCCTTGAGCGCGCGCTAATTTAAAAAAAAATATATATACGAAATGTTTAGACCATAGAAGATTGTTATCCAGGATGGCACCTTGGATGGAGAATTGGATAATCATGCCCTAAGGGATTATATGAGCCAGGCCAGTCAGATTCTGTAAAGAGAACAACCCACTTTTGAGTGGATTGACTAAAAGACCATTTCTAGTGCACTAATCTTGGACTACGTCTAGTGCCGCCTGCACTTTAGAGCAAACAGCCGATAGACACGATCCAAGCGGCAGTACAGCTACATCATCCGCGTATTCGTGTCCATAGACGTCAGAGCTATTGTGCGTGTTGAGCAGTGACTCGACCAACATGCACCATAGCAGTACGCTGCCTTATGTACCACCGTCATCACATATGGGACGCAGTCCGCATCCACAGTCGTTGTGCTATTGAGCAGCGTTGCTTTGATTCACAATATTAGTGATTCGTCTACGCCGTGTTGTCTGGTTGAGTTACACATGCCGCACAAAAGTTGCGTCGTCGAAAGCACCCTCAATGTACATGAAAATACCCAGCGCGTGTTTTTTCTTGTTGAGTGCACTCTCGCGTGCACGTTCGACCTTGGTAAGCATATTGCGTGTCAGACAGAGAACATATTCGCAAAGCAGTTTTACGCACATGGATCTCGACCATTCTCCTCATGCTCTTCAACATGAAAGAATTCTGACTTATAGGTCTATGTTAGAGCTGTCGGCGGACGTATAGCCCTCTTTTCCGATTTTCAGTACAAAGGCTACTTTCACTTATAGGAAGTGCGCATGAAATTCTCTTTATAGCAGTGAAGGTGAGCAGTTTAACTTCATTTTACCTATTAAGTGTCCTTGCATTCCATGTAGAACCAAAAATCGCCATCGTTGTTTCGTTGGCCAGTGCTGTCAAGCCAAGACCCAAAAATGGTCAGCAATTTTTCACTGGTCGGGATATATGATGATAAAGGAGTCCTAAAGAGCAATAATTTACAACAGACCATTACACGTAACCAAAAAAGGTTCACCGTTCGGTGTGCATTATACTCGTAATCAGGCGTCGTCATCCACTCTTGCTTTTTTGAAATTAGTCCTAATGTCCAGCGCTAAGGGCGCATTTTCTTATTTTTTTTTACAAAATCGATGATTCCGATTTGGAACGCATGTGATTTTAATATGATGACACGTGGAATTTTTTGTTTTAATTAATTCAACACTCAAAAGGGAGGGTAAGAGTACTCTGAAAATGCCGGAGCACGTGTTCAGTTTTTAGAAAATTGTACAGAGAGAGAGAAGAAAGATGTTTGGGCTCAGTTGTTATTTTGATCCATGGGCGACCTCCAACATTTAATGGGAAGACTGAATTATTAATGTAATTGGACTTGTTGTTGAATTCTAGGAAACAAAAATGTCTTTCGCGAGCGGTTCGGATTTGAACGCAGAATTGTCCGATTGACACCCAATACACTACCATTTGCGCCACGGCCACCCACCGGTTTTACCACACGTTTGGGCGATATCAATTGCGAATTTAATGTGGTTGAAGGAATTGTACTTTTTTTTTGTTTTCTGACGCCGATAATTCTCAGACATTAGAGCACTCCAAGGTCAACACTCATCGAGTTATACTCGTAGATAAGTTGTAGCCAGAAATATGCAAAACAATCATCGACATGTCAAAAACACGAAAGAATCGAGTGGTGCTGCATTTCATAAATAGCCCAATCATTTTATTGAAAAAAGAATTTCAAAAGATAAGGCAACATGTGTTTTCTCAAAAAAAAAAAAAAAAACAAATGAAGATAAAAATGTATAACCCTGTAAATACATATGTATCTGTCATTGGCATTCAGAAGGACTCATCACCTTGTTCACCGTTTCGAGGTATCCCCATCATTAAGATTTACATCACTATTACTCCTTACATCTACAGCTTTTGTCAACAAAGTTTTTCACTTTCCTATGACTGAGTAATTATTATTTAACAATAATCATAAACCAATTTGAAAACCGTCTGTTGCATGTATCACTGCTTGCCTTTGCTGGTTTCACAGAATTTAAAATATTGTGAGTTAAGTTTTACGATGACATAATGACTGTGTGTCTATTAAAACGAGCGAGACTAGAACAATAAAACTGACGTGGAGTCCCGGCTAATTGTCAAGCAAAGTGAAGGCCGATTTCATTTAATCAAAATTGTTTTGATGAATGGCACATGGGTGTCCTATGTTGATTGGCGAAAAGCACCAAATAAAAATCAGTATACGAGTATTGTTTAGTTTATCAGTCCAATTTCTGATTCCTCTCGGCGTCATAGGACGTCAACGATGAATACGGGACTTCTGTGTTGGGTTTTTGGAAAACACTTCAGCAAGATTTGACTGGTTCACTACAACTTCTCCCGTCGTGTAGTGATGTCCATTTGATTGTTCAAAAAGAGGGCTTGGTACTGTGCAAACTGTTCGGTATTTAACTACAATATTGAGTCTGGCAGAAAGTTCCTTTCGTTTTAAAATTCGATTGGTTTTACTTAAGCGTACATATTAATTTATTTAAACCAAATATGCTCCATCGATGAAAACTTTGGTGGTTTTTTGGGTGAAAAATTGAATCAAGTGATTTTCAGAAGTAACCGTTTGACCGTATGGAAGTACCTCGTAATGTAAATTCCCTTCCAATCTCTCCATGCTCACAACATCACTGTCTGCGCTGTCAATTGTGGCTTCGCAACGTTGGTGATAGCTCACCATTCCTTGATCACAATCTTTGACTCTTCCACATGTCGTATGAAACTCATTCCTCATCACCGATATGATTCGTTTCAGAATGACTCCGAGTTTTTTTTTTTATATTTTGAGTGAGCTCAAGGGATTCAAGTACCCTTAACATGTTTTGCACACAATGCGGGAGAAAGAAAATTAGGGAGGATAGAAAGTAAGGTACCGGTGAACGTTGATTTTAAATGTTTGATGGTCATAATGACTAGGAAATAATGAGCTAGGCAGGGCATCCATAAGCGAGTTGTACGGCTTAGGAACGAATCACGATATTTTAGAGTACGTCCGGAAAGTGGAGTTGAGAGTATACTGATGAGCATTCATAGCGAGACGGGTGTTATGGTTGAAGGTTTGCAGGGCGGAATGCTACTAACGATTTCTATGGAGCACTGATGGTGAAAAAAGCGATAAAACCGACTGAGATACGAGATATTACGTCGGCGTTCAGGGTGTTCGAGGGTTCCACTCGATGTGGGCATTGTACTCCAATTTTGGGCGGATGAATGCCTTATATATAGAGGTCAGATCAGAGGGGGGTAAACTCTTTCTTACAATACTTGAGGAAACCTAAACACTTTGCATAGTTTTTGACGACATCGAATATGCGGTCATTCCAACGCAAATGGTCATTGACATACGAGTACATACCGATATTGAAAAGTTTTCCGGTTTCGACGATGCAAGTGCCATCTATGGATAATGGCTGGATGTTTAAATTTCGTTTTAATGACAGCATACAGCATTCAGTTCGGAAGCATTAAATTCCACTCGAGTTTATAATTCCCCCAATTAGGTTAGGCTGCTGACATCGGAATTTAATGAGCTTAAAATAAGCTGCCGTTCCCGTTCTACAGCCGAATAGCCACGACGTGAGTCTAGGAACGAACATGAAAAGCAGAGAGTACTCTCGTCAGCAAAGGAGTATCGTAGATGTAAATTAAAAAGAGCGTCGGAGACAGAACGGAGCCCTGGGGTACACCAGCATTTATTTTGTGAATATCAGACTTGAAACCATCCAAGACAACTTGAATTGAACGTTCCGAAAGCACGCATTTTCGACAAACGAACCTGATGCCAAACTCTGTCATTGGCCTTAGAAATATCTAGTGCAATTATTTTGCTTTCACCAGATTGATGTACGCTTTGGTTCCGCTTTTCTGTAAAACATGCCATCAAGTCACCAGTGCACCTGCATTGAAAAGATTTCGCTTTTCGAAATATTTCATGAGCATATGGTTTATCAGCCTTTTCAAGACCTTGGAAGAAGGGATTTAAGTGCAATGGGTCTGTAGGAGGAGAGAGAAGAAGATTCGTCTTCTTTAGGAACGGGCTGGACAAATACTGTTTTTCCATCTGCACGGAAAGAGTCCTAACGAGTAGGATTGATGAAAGAGATTGCGCAGTAGTTTTGCCATCGAGAAAGAACACCTCTTCAGAAGATGGAGAGATATACCAACTGGTTCAGCGGTGAGATCTTAACTACTTGTGCTACTACAAGAGTGCAAAAGTGGAATTCGTCCCAATGAAGATTCGACGCACTCAAATGTAGGCAGGGACAAATCTGGAAGTGTTGAAATGGCCCGCAAAGTATGCAGCAAGCAGATTGGCTTTGTCCAAAAACTGACACTTTGAATGCCATTATAAATGAGCGTTGGGATAGAGGATCAGCCAGAATTTCTAATATTTTTGATGAACGACGAAGAATGTTTACTTTTTGCTAATATTGATGCGCTTAAGAAAGACGTTGCAGTCATTCCGGCTCGTTTAAACTTTTTTCGGTTTTCCTCTGTTGGGTTGGTTTGAAGGACCGTTCTCTAACCCTGACAGCCTCTTTATAGTTCGAGTCATACCATGCCTTTTTCTTTGGTTTGATACTCTTCATCCGATGAGGATAAAGTTCGCATTCCAAAGAGAATGGTGTCTGTGATCATATCAGCAGCGGCATCCACTTCGTTATCGAGCAAACATAACGACCAGTTAAAATTCCAAAAGAAGCTGTTAAGTCTACTCCAATTGGCTTACTTTTTTTTTTAGAGAACTTAACACTCAAGTGGATATGAATACACTTATAATGCCTCAGCATGTTTAAGTTTTTTCGAAAATGGGATCGAGGAAGAAAGAAAGATGTTTGGCCTCAGTGGTTATTTCGCTCCATGGGTGGGCATACAACATTTAATGGGGAGACTAAATTCTTAGTGGACGTTGCTTGATGTCGGTTTCTAGTCGACTACTCGTCTACTTGGTTTTCGTTAACTGAAAAAATGGATGATGTGTCTTTCGGGTGAGGCTGGATTCGAACACCGAACCTTCCGATTTGGAAGCCAGTCCACTACCCCTTGAGCCGCGGCCACCACTTGCTTATATTGCCACACGGTTCTTTAGGAATCTTGTCTCTGACTAGGTTGTTGGTGTACGAGGAAATTACTGATATGACACAGTGGTCCGACGAGCCTAGAGGAAATACCATATTGATCTTCTATTTGTCAGGGTGAAAAGTTAAAACAAGTCCAGGGTGTTGGCGGTATGAATATCAACGTCCTGACATTTGTTTAGGCTCATTTATTTTCCGCAGCGAAGATCTAAACCCAGCGTCCTTCGGACGTTGTCTGTTCAGAATGTCGAAGCCACCCAGAATTGTGTATATTGAATCGTCCGTAATGACGATTTCAGTATGAGGATACAGGAATACAAAATACAATTCTTTGTATGGAGTCAGATAGCGAATCAAACTCGTTAAAAGCCGAATTGTTACCCAGTTTAGGGCTTCTGTAAATAAAGCGATAGTGGACAATTCGCTTATGGAGATGGAATTTTAACCACAAGAAACTGAAAACCGGGTTGAAACACGGACTATTTTTTGCTGGAGTTTGGTAAGCTACATCACTAAGCACGTAAATGGCGAAACCACGGTTAGAAAAGAATAATGGCACAAGTTCGCACTCCGGTAGCTTCAGATCAGAGTGATCTGAGAGATGTGAGGGCGGGGATCTATCTATATTTCACTAAGTGCCAAAACAGGTGGTCGGTATTTACATAAATGGGTTGCAACAACGTCTTGCACATGTTTAGTCCGTCCAACATGTTTTCACACTTTACAATGAGTTTCTTTCTATTTTAAACTTTCTGTAGTTAATGCCTAGCTCCATACCAATATCGACAGTGCTGGTATCGCTGTCTGCTCTACTTTTCATCAGATTTTTGGGGTGATTGCCAGATGGAAGCGAGCGAACTGTTTCAACAATGCAGATTCTGATGAAATTTCTTCAACACAATTACTTTTAAAAGCCTGCACCGTATTCCTCCTCTTTTCGTAGTAGTACTACAATATGATATTTTTCATCACTTTATCCTATTTTCAAAGCAAATAGCATGTAACAACAGCTGCAAAAAAAACACGTGTGTACACACAAATTCAAGCTTGAGCTGTCACCCTTCGACAGATGCCAAAGCAATCAGCT